>CM023358.1:55195423-55335737 GCA_013282895.1 Eriosoma lanigerum
TTATTAAGTACTTTTATATGTAGGTATCCATTATCAAAAAAACAAAAAAGTAATTCAATATTTCTAGACTCGTTAGCACTCATAATATACCTGTATTACAATTATATCTTTTGACATACCGACGGATATTTACTGTGATAGATCCTTTAAACTTACCCGTTGTGGTGACCCACAGCCTTCATCTTTTTAATTGTTATACTTTTGAATTTAAAATCACAATATTTTTAATCTTTCCTAAAGCCCTAAATATACCCTATGTATTTATAAAAAATAAAAACTATTACTTATACCTAAATACTTCCATAAATAAGTATGATTTAATAATTATTTGAACGGTATAGGTATATACAGGTAGCGTATTATAATTATGTGTAAAACTCATAATCTATATCAAATAAGATGAAATATATTCTATTCTATATTATGCTCGATGAATACTGTAATGATTATTGAAGCGCAGTTGGTATTTTTGATTATTGCCAATTTTTCATTATTTTTTTATTTTTACGGTTTTCAGAAAAACTGTTCAAAACGAACATCATATTGTCCTGAGGAAATCAGAGATACGACTATCAGGTCGGATCGTCATAGTAATTACTCAATCGACGGAATACTGTCAGGTAACAATGTTTGTTTTATATTTAATAAATGTAAACTAAAATTAATATAATATTAAATTTTACGAATATAATGGATTCGCAATAATATAATATTATTCCATATGGCATATTCTACGCATCAATGAAACAAATTAAAAATTATGAACTGTATATAATTATTAATTATACATAATCAAAGTAATATTTATATAATGTTGAACATTGAAAATAAAAGTTATCTAAATTTTCGTTGATGTGATTTTTGTTTATTTATACTCACAAATCTCAGCAATTTTAATAAGGTTAATATAAAATAATGGGCTGTGAGGGTTTGAAGTATTAGAAACATTTTATTATATTATAAATTTTATATGTTTACTGTGTGATTATTTTAACTTGCACCAATATTCTTGAATGATAAATTATTAAATTTAAAATGTTGCTATTTTGTTATTAATTTCCAGTAATTGTAATAATCGTGTGTGGTTTTTTTTTTTTAAATAACTGAAAATTGTATCAAAACAAAATAGTTTCAAATTATAATAACAAATGACCAAACAAGAATAGTGGTGGTGTAAAAATATATAATAATCGCCCTGTATATATTACATAATATATACGAATATTATAAAATATGCTTTATAATACAGTTAAGCCATTAAATCATGTTGATAATGTATAACGTATACTATAATGAATTCACAAATCATCAAATAAATTATTATACACGTAAGCAATAAGCATCATATAAAATTGTTAATTTTATTTAAGTGATCGTCTATTAAATTTGTTCCCACGTATAAAGTATAACATATACGTTAGGTAGATTAGGTACCTATAAATATATTATTACTATAATACTAGAAAAATCGTAGCAAATTAATTTACGTCGTTTGCGGGAAGCTTTCATATAATAAATAGTGTATTTTTATTATAATATTATATTACTTAGGTATACTTATTTCTTTATACCAGTATGATATTATAATAATGTATAGGAAAATGTGCATTTCAACATAAATCATAAATGGTTCACATGCAACTCGTTTGTGTATATTATATTATACTTACACACACAAACATTACATAACGTGCGTCATGAAAACTGTTTCTCGGTATATGGCGAGAAAAATGCGGATCCGTTGGCACGCCTTTATAATATTATAATAATATCATATTATATTAATATCATTAACCTCGTCGATTTCGTTGCGATTGCGTTAATAGTAATATAATAATATTTTATGCGATTCGATGGTAATAATATATATATATTTTTGATTCGACCTGCTGGACAATACCAATAATGGTAGTTGAACCGTTTAACTTGTTTTGGTCGTCGAAATCGAAGTAAATAATTTATATATATATATTCGTTTGTTCGTTTATTCGTTGCCGGTTCAACTGCAGGGTGCAACGTAAAATATATTTATATAATTGACCGTTTTCGAGTGACGTACGCACAGTGGCGTGCGTTTGGAACGAATATTGATAATAATAATATATTATTATTATTATTGTTATAATAGAACGATATCGAGTCGAGAAAAGTTCCATTAATCACTTGCGCGCATACATTTTATTGTAATATTGTTGTGTCCTCGGCACGTTGCGTGCCACTATTGTCGTCGGGTATCTCAGCAGCAGCTACCGATCGACCAAATAATCTTAATGATGGATTTCATTCAACATCAGTTTGGCTTCCGGAAACATCATTAAGCCCGCAACCGCGTGCTGCAGTCGGTTCGGTGGCATTTTTCAACCTTCGGGGTCCGACGAAGGCAAATTCAGTACATCGAATCGTGTTTTCTTAACGTCCCGCTGTTTTAAAATCGTTTCGTAAATAATATAATATGTCCCTGGCCATAATCCGTGTTCGACTATTTTCCACGTTTTTATTATTTTTTTCTCGTACTGCTCGAGTCAAAAGGACGGTTCCTTATTAAATGATACGCGCAATAATATAAATTGTTTTTTTCGACGTACTGAAGTTTTTGACCCATTTTATCGAATTCATTTCACACTAAATCAGTAAATCAGTAAGGTCTTATTATTGTTAAATGTATATATATATGCCCAAAATATAATATAATAAAAGACACTATAACCATAGGCGCAACTATGGGGGGGGGAGTTGTTAAATAGTGCTATAATACTTCTTAATTCAATATAAGCATTCCCAAGTAGAATTAAATGGCTTACATTTAAAAAGAATAATACATACTTTCATTATAATGAATAATAATAATAATAATAATATCACAGATTATATTATAAAGCTTTTATCTTATCTGTGATAATATTTACTTCAATCAAAAATTCTAGTAGTTAATAAAGCATCTAACTTCAATCATAATGGTATTAAGAAGAATATATTTCCTAATAATTTACATAAATTAATACAAGTACAAATTATAAAAGTATAAAAAAATACTTATGAGTGAATATTTTGAAGCAGAGATAAGTGGCTTAACTTGTACTTAGTGTAGCAAACTGCAAAGTTTAACAACTAGATTTATTTATTTTGAAACAAATTGTGATAAATTTGAGAAGATTTTTATTAGATATTGTTAGTCTGATAATGTTAGTATTCTCTATTCTAAAAACACGCATATTAACTTAGTTCCACAGTCAATTCTACAATTTTCTTAGCGCAAATCTCGCTATATTCATATACTGTAATCAAAGCAGAATTGTATTAATTTTTTAGCCATATGATATTTTAAATTATTATAAATAATAATATAATCGTGTCATCGGGAGGACGTCGGAGACAGATGTTTTAAGACAATATTGTAAAACTTTTCGGACGTCTGTAATTTAGTAGGTATTCTATATTTTTTTTTTCGAATAAAAAATTATAATAATTCGTACATGATAATCATTCACGAATGGTGTTCGGAAAAACATGAAATGACCTGAAAATATGAAATTACAATGAAGTGTCGACGGACCGTCATGAACTGTACATTAGGTCGGCACTCGTATATAATAGCTCACGGAGAAGGGCGTTCGGTAAGTTGATACACCACACCAATAGTGGTCGGCGATCGTTGGATCTATGTAAAATATGGGACACGATAATAATACACCTGCGCTCCATTAATATCTGACGACAATAATTAAACTAAAATACATGAATTAACCTTGAATGGCAGTAGAAAAAAAATACAAAACACCACACGATCGTGTTTACGAAAATTGTAAAAATTAAACGCGGACCTATAATTTCCAACGCCGCAAACTTCTATAATATGATGATATAATAAACATTAATATTATATCGCGTCTACGTAGTGTTTATAATATACACACGTTATACGTTTATTATACTGATAGCCAATGGTACATTAGTTTTAAACAGTTTTTTTTCTATGGTAAAAAAAAAACAACTCTCTCGAATAAAAAATTTTTGCGATATTCAAGAGGGGACGAATTTTCGAAAATTTTAATTTGCTCTAAAGTATTTGCATAATTATATTTTATCCATCATATAGTTCATATAGATACTAAAAAACAGTAGTGTATCAATACAGAGTTCTCTAGCGTCTGATTAGTATATAACCTACATAAATAATAATTGGGTAGCTATTTCGATATAATTATCAAAATATTTTTAAAAAATATCGACCTATGGGGGGAGAAGATTGACATATCGCTCAACTTAAATTCACCACCATTAATCGTTATAAGATGCAAAAATTTATATAAGTTTGATATAATAATTTGCAGTTAATTTGATCGTACTTAAGTTATAAATGTAATTAATAGGACGTATAATAATATTAAAAAATCCAAATTAAAAATTAAAAGGTTAAAAGTTACGTATTAATGTATGGTTACATAAAAGTACGAAATTATGTTACAATTTAATTTATAAATTAAATAAACTTAAAATATTTGAACAAATACCTATTGAATTTCTTGTCTGCTTATTATATCAATACATCATTATATTATAATACGAATTATGATAATAATATAAGTATTATAATTGGTTAAACCTATGTGACTAAGGGGACATTATAAATTGTTTTGATAGAAAAATAAGATACATAAAATTTGAAATTTGTTTATAAAATAAAGTAAAACGATTAGTAGATGATAATGATTTTTGTGAAAATAGTATTTTATTTTTTACTGTTGGATAACAATACAAACATTAATAAAAAAAAATTATAAAAATATATAATATTATTGATATAGGTTTAGGAATCTCGATTCCAAGAGTGTAGATAACCGATGACGACACCACATGTTTATTTTTAAGCCCGTTGCGATAAGAAGGTATTGTTGAAAACAATAAAGATAGCAATAATATTATGGGTATTAAATTATTTTTTTACGAGTACAGTCAACCTGGATAATATGGGACGAACGATACATTATAATTGTTTTTTTTTTTTTTGCGAGCAATATTTTTACTTACTGTCGTTTATTATTGTCATATCCATATATACCATTGCGATCGTTAGGAAAGTGTACTCCTGCAGAATGTAGTAAAACAGTAGACAAACCACAGTTTTTTATTTATTACACACTTTATTATTTTAATACTTAAGCACACCCAAAACCCGAAGAATATCATGTTATACGTTCCTAACCTAAATATTTAATATTATACGAGATACGAACTTAAACTAAAAGTGTAACTTTTCAAGTTCAACGGTTTCCTCCAGGTTATAAGTTTCATCCCCCTCGGTATTCCCTTTTGATTTCCGGTTTTGTCCAGCGATTCAAATATATACATATTATATTCTACTTCCGTCGAAATATAATATTTGAAATATTTGATTATAATTTATTATTGCGCGTCGGTCGACAAAGAACAACGACTACGTTTCCGTTCGTTTTATCGTTCTATCTGCGTCCGATTCACCTGCACGGTCATATTATAACAAAATGTAATATTATTATTATTTTTTTATTATAATATGTACTGTAAATTATTGTAATAATAATACGTCGCGGCGGCACCGTGTTTCTTGATGTTCCGTTTGGACAGGCGCTACACATATCATATTATACGCAATGTTTTTGTAAAACACATCGTCGGCGGCCCATTGACAATAATGTTTAATATCGCGACGACGAAAACGCAGAGACTATCGAAAATAATATAATAAATATGTGTTGTATCGGTGGGGTTTTCTTCGCGGTGGAACGCCGACAATCGAATTTATCTGCGGACGACGTCGTCGGTTCGTCTACATTCGCGTTACATCCCATTATATTATATTATGATTATTATTATTATTATTATTATTATTATTATCATAATATATCTAATAAATATAACGCTAAAAACGGCGGCGGCGTCGCGGACTGCGTGTGGTCGGCATCGTATCAAAGAACGTCGAGAGAATGGACGTAGAATGAGAAAAAAAAAATGTTGTTTAGCAAAAGGTGTCGATGTAATAAAAACTACTGCAACAAATTGCTCATTTGTACTCGAATGCGGCGAAGTCAATTTCGGCCATGTATTTTCGGTCTCATTGACACACACACACACACACGAGCGCGCGCGCACAATGGATACGCGTTGTTGGGAGACCCGCTGAAAAAAGGAAGCCGCGAGGGCCACCGGGCTAGTGGTGTGTGCGACAGACCGACCGACCTGTTGGGCGGTGGCGGCGGCGGCGGAGACGACGATATTATTATAATAGTGACGCGATATACCAAGACCGTGGTATATACAGGTATAATATGGTACGTTATAATACGCGTCGTGTACAGCCATTATAATATTATTGTTATACGTAAACGCATTCGCGACGACCAAGACGTGCATGTGTACGTGTGTGTTATTATTATTATTATTATGATTATTATAATAGTTGTAGATTATTGTAATAAATATAAAAAAAAAATCGAAGCCCCTTCGGCAGCCGAGATCGCGATGATGTTCGTGTGTGTTTGTGTGCACCCCCCTTTTGTCGGTCAAAGGTGCCGCCGCGCCGCCCACGCCACCGAACGGGGTTAGAATATCGAATTTACGAGTCGATTCCCTTTATTGTGCGATGTCGATTGTCGTCGACCTACGCAGACGACACACCGCAACAGAATAATATTTTATTATGCGCGTAAAATAACGATATAATATTATTATTATTATTATTGTAAAAATATAAAATCGCGATCTATAATACCATGCATTACATTTACATAATATGATTGATATCGGTACGAAAGAATGACGGTTTGATTTTCGAGTTAATAAAATAATATAATAATACGGTGTTGTGGAATTTTGAAAACGCCAAATTCTTACAAAACTATTTGTTATATAGAAATATATTATGGTTTACGATTTTAACGTTTTGTTAGAAAATTTATTTTAGGAGAATGATTATTAAAATAATGTAATTTATTTTATTTTAAGGCGATTATTAAAAATAATACATACTACACATTAATCCAGTTCATATAATGCAGTTATTATTACCTAGATTTGGTGTTTTGATACGATAAAAATAATATATTATAGATAGTTTTAAAAATATAATATTATAAAATTATGAAGTATTGATGATCAATATAATACAATTGTCCATACTCATAATGCTTAAACATTTTAGGACCTTGAATTGATAGAATCATAAAAAAAATCACAGAAAAATGTTCCACCCTTTTTCTCGTATTTTTTTACAATAAATACCCGAACAATTGAAAGTAATAATTCGTATTTACGAAGTGTAAGTAATTGATATTGTAGCTCAAATATCAAAATAATTGAGATTGTTTATATAAAGAATGTAGGGTACACCTGCATTTTATCAACTTTATAACTGGTAATTATCATAAAATAATATTACGAATATATTATTTTATTGAATATTGATCGTGTAAAATTTCTCAGTGACAATTAATAAATTTGCCATGAAATTATTGAATTATTGTTATCTACGATGACGTCCGATAATCATAATATTGACTTGCCCATGGTGTTTTAAACAATAGTGATTTAAGACCCATAATATATAATTATATTATTATTATTTAAGGCAACAAGACCGGTCAGCCACCAAAAGATAATATAAATTTAACGTTACTTATTTTCTCGTCGAACATCGTGTCGTTTCGTTTCGATATTATTATTATTGCCTGGTAGGTAGTAAGGTGTCGCGTCGGAAATCTATTACGCGCAGAAGACACGTATAACAATAATAGTTTTTTTTTTTTTTTTTTTAGGACGGTACAAGAGTTCGCCGTATTCGCATCGTCGGCCGTTACAATGACACATTTGTCTTGTGAGGCCGAAGTAATAAATGGTAGTGAAAATATTAAATCTTATATACATTATTATATCGTACTATAGCCTCTCCTTATCGTTTATGATCGCCGCGCAATAAATTACACAGTTATTTTCCATTAATTGAAAATGTAATTCGTACGTACGTCGCAATCATTATAATATCAAATTGGAAAAGTAACGATGAAATATTATCATTTATCGTGATCGTCTTGATTATTATAAATTATTATGAAGCATATTATAAGGTTTATAAAAATACGAATAGTGTGAACCAGTGTCGGTTCGTTGAACGTAATAATAATAATATCATCATGACAATAATAATAATAGTATTATTATTATTATAAGCGATGCGTCGAATGGTCCTCGACTACGATCTAAACGATAAAACGTATTTTTTTATTTTTATTATAATAATGATTTTTTCGGAGATTTTAAAAGTATATAATCTTCTAGTGAACAACGTAATAAATTGCTATTTGCCGTGGTGAATATTAGACAAGTGGTTTCTGGCAGTTAACGCGTGTAATATATCTCCTCCAAGTCTCCTCGAGTTCTTTCAATTAAATGTACACGTTTAGAACATAATACACTGGAATTAACAGCAGCTGCGATATTTATCTGAAATTAAGTGTGCCGTCTTCGGTCCGTGCTGTTTATTTAATTATATTTAATACTACTTATTATTATTATTATTAAAAAACGATCGCAGTCGCGACTATAAGGTCTCTTTAGTTTCTTAACTTTTTGGAACGTGTTTATTTTATATAAAAAGAATAATCATATCGAATCGGCCTACGAAAACTCGTTTATATGTTATGTATTTTTATTAATATTTTTTACATTGATTTTCGCGAATTATTATTTTACGAACAATGCATGCGTCTTCAGACTTTCTATATTATCTATCGCGTACTCTAACTTCTTATATTTTGTTATTGAAACACTTTATGCAACAGTATCGTTTTCAAGAGCTCGATTGCTCTATTATTATTTTTCAGCACATTCACAATAATATTATCATGACGACGTACATTGTTATTCTCGCCAGCACTTTTACGCATTATTGTACGTAATATTTTTACGCGTGCTTGAATTGATTTTTCCACATTTTCAAATGCACCCGACCGCGTTATTGGAACAACACTGCCGTCGTTATGTGCGTATTTTCATTCAGACCTTATTAGACGCTTTGATTGACCGTCGGATAATATATAACATATAATACCGTGCCGCGAAGAGACCCCTTTTGTGTTTTTAACGCGATTTACATCATCGTCATCGTACGTGTACTACAGTTTAATAATAATAATAAAAAAAAAAAACAGGATGACCGAACATTTCTAACGCTGCACTCATTCTAGCCGCACCGGTTCCTCGAGGATTTTGAATTCTGCACAGACGGTTTTGATTTGTTAAATTCAACCTGAAAACAAATTAATTGTTCAAAGATATAAAACAAATGTCATATCGGCTCATCCGTAGTGTACAATAAACACTAAATATTCGACTATTAAACGGATACGAAATATAAAAAAATGAACCATAACAATATTATATCGTCACATTGGAAGCACTCCATACGTAGATATAGTGGACATAATGGAAAAAACTCATTTTCCGTCAGAGTGAGAGAAATTACGTCTTAATAGTAGTTTTTTCACCGACGGTATATTTAAGGGGAGGGGGCGGTGGAGTGGAGGAATTCAAATATTATTTAAATTCTCTCTTGTACCACTGTGACACGAAACAAACAAAAATCATAATACCCTTATACCAGGTAATATATTTTAGTGTGTGTACAATATCTACGAATACCTAATGTGTCTCGTTCGCGTGGAATAAACGCCGAAAAAACGGAGTGAAGATGAACAAAATTACCGTTTCCTGACTCGTATATAATATAATATTATAATAGTTATATTAATATTATTATGTGTGTGTGTGTGTGTGTTCCGTCGACGGCGGCATTTCAACGTTATTAATGGGGAAAAGTGCGGGTGGCCTGAGCGGTGGCGGTCCGCGTGCACAATGGACCGATCGCTCTCCGAACCATTGATCGCGGACAATACACCGTGGTCATGCAAAACACGCCGCCCTATCACTTTTCTAACTCCTCTCTTTTTTCACCGTCGAGATTTGCCGACCGATAAAACATATTATTATTATTATACACGTAAATACACACGATATACATTCACTTCTACAATATTATATACATAATAATAATGTATTACATAATAATACATACTTCTTCTTCTACTTCTTCTTCTTTTTCTTATTTTACCTCGCCCTACACTCACAACTAGATGGGATGGTCTACCCTAGTCCTACACATCCATAGATCTCGATCTCCTACCTCTCGTCCATTCCGATCAGTTATTTTCAGATATCGCTTTTTAATCCATTGCTATCCACCTCTTCTTCAGTCTTCCTTTGTCCCTCTTATCTTCTACAATCTTTTCTATAACAACTCTCACTGTTATTTTATTGAATCATCTCTCCTCATTACATGTCCAAACCATCTCAGTCTGTTCTCTCTCACCACAATTATGTATTTCCCTAATTTATTATTCTATCCACCCTAGTCACTCCATGAAGTGCATGGTGTGCACGTATCCATCTTAACATTCTCATCTCCTATAAACTCCATTTTTTTTGTATTTTGACCAACACTTCAATCCATACGACTTTCACTTTATCCAATTTTTCATATCCTCCTCAGAACTACCATTATTTTACACTACCGATTCTAAGTAATTGAACCTATCAGTATTATATATTTCTTTACCATTCTATCAATTTTCTTCAATATTTAACTAACCTAGCTAACCTTGCCCATTGATTTCTTGATTTCTTCCTTCAAAATCTTATACACGAGATCCTTTGTTTAACTTCTACTAATCTTTACTCTAACTAATGTTTCCCTTCAAACGTCGCCCTCTACTGTTCAAGCCTTTCATTTACTTCTTCCGGACTTTCTGTTATAAATAATATTATATACAGCAGATTTTATTTTAAGGTACAATGGTAAATGTAAAAGGTGTACTTGAGATTTGAGAAATATAGTACATTTTAATTAAAGTATAATACAAGTATGCTTTCGTATGAACTTTTTTTAATGAAGTATATTATTTAGTAAATGAATAATTTTTGCCACCACAGCAACAGGTCATTTATGCCATACACTTTATGTGTGATTTAAAATAATTCACACATACTTTATACTTATATTATATTAAATAATATATACTAAAATATGGGATCAGCGACGAAGACGATATAATGTAATGATAATTGTTTATTATTATTGACAAAAATCATAACCAACCGATAATATTTGCATAATATGCATATTATTAATTGAAAGTGTTATCAATTTGATAATATCAGCATTATGTATCAGTTAAATAATACAAATTGTCTATTACTTTGAATAATATATTGAAAATTATTGTATTGTTTACTCATTTTATACTGAATTAGTGACCCTATTCTATACGTCTCGTGTAAGTAAGTATACCTATACAAATTATTTACTGTAGAATAATAAACTGGCATCACCATCAATATATATGTACATTGTACTTATATCAGAAGAAATATTGTAGAGAAGGTTTTCAGTTTGTAATTTTGCATACTAAATATCGATACCCTATAATTAAGATGGAAAATATTATAAAACTTTTATATCATATTGTTTTTAATTATTTTTTGCGTTAATTTTCGTTTAATTTGTTGGTTTATAAATAACCGTCAACTCGATTTTGCATGTATAATAAATTATCTTCACTCCACGGGTATCTAATCTGACGGACATTATTATAATATAATATTATACATGTATAATAATATTATTTTCATACCATATAGTAACTGTTGCAATGCGACGTTATTGTCGTCGTTGAGGTACTATACCGAGTAACATGTTAATTAACCTGTTGATTCGTAATGGTTTTCGCGCATTGTTACACGAAAAGCCAATAATAATAGTGCGTCTGGTAATCGTTCACTTAAACATTTATTAAAAAATATTAGATAAGTACCTTTGAAACAGAAAGGAGTTAAGTCGTCACCACCAACCTATTTTGAAATAAATATTTATTATACAATTCATTTCCCAATCAACGAGAAAAAAACCCACGTTAAAGTACGCCAAGCAAGGTAATACTTATAAAGATCTTGGATATAATTTAAAATAAAATAATTATAAAAATAATAAACTATTATCCTATTTTAAATTTAAACTTGTTAAAAATAATTTCAATGTATTTGATCAGTTTTCGCTGTAAAAATTTTAAAAAATGTTTGGACTAGAATATTATGATTAACAATAATATTGTAATAATTTCCTAAATTTAGCACAGTCGTGCAGGATAAAAAATAAATTGACCATCATAGTTGCATTTAATATAGGCGACCCATTAATTAAATGCTATCACACTATAATTTTGTTTATATTATTATAGCCTTGGTTGTCGACTTGTCGTACCTATAATTATTTTAATTTAATTGCACGCAATTAAGGTCAACCATAATTGTATAATCTTATATAACAAAATCACTTTTACATAATAAATAATGATTAAAATAATAGGAATATCGATTACGTTGTATCACGACAACATAATTAATTTTATGCAAATGTTACACTTATTTATTTGATGTTTTTTCAAAATGATTGTTCGAGTTGTTTACACACAAAATAATTGGCGAAAATTCAAATAATTATAATATTTTTAACTTAATAGTATTTACTATTCATAGTTTTAAATAAGATTATTTATTTTTCCCTATTATATTATTTAGTGAAAGGATATTTTTTAACGCAGTTATATATATAACCTTTATTTTATTCACTCTTATTAGTCCTAATCATAAGGTAAAACTGGTTTAATAAATTCACGAAAAATTCAAGAATTCTTCGACGGAGAACAATTTGTTTAGATGTACTTTATTGTTATGTTGAATCGAAATTAAATAAGTAATAAAATTCAAATTCAGTATAGTCTTTAAATTAATATGGTAGTTTGTTGAAATATCAGTATAATAATATATAGTACAAAATGTAAATAGTATTATTAATTTAATATTTGTTGAACATTTTTAAAACCAGTTCGATAAAACATAAAAAAAATAAAAAAATAAAAAAATAAAAAATAATAAACACGTGAAAGATGATATTAAATATTTACGTTTTTAAATAAACATCTTTTAGCTATAGACAATACTACCGTCAATAATTATAATAGTACTCCTATATTAATATATGGTATTTTTACAATCATATACCTATGTTTGGTAACTATCTGTAATATTATATTATTATAGTTTGAGGCTCAAAATGTTAAAATTCCAAAAAGACACGTGGAGATTACAAAAAAATAAATCGATATAATTTATCACAGGTAAAACTAACAGTACTATTTGAAGGTATTTCTTTATTCGTTTTAAATTGAATGAATGTTCAATATAATACACGTTATTTGAATAAACGTACGAAAAAGAAACCATATAATATAATAGGTAATATATATTTATTATGGTGAGTTTGTTGTATCACAGAAAAGGCAAAATAAAAAAATAAGTTTATTTAAGACTTACACTAACACTACCGGTTTAAGCCTGACATTTCCTGATGTTTGTTAAAAATAAAAGTAAAAGAAAAAAACCGTTTTGTTTGGATGATTTTTTTATTATTATTATTATGCGTCCTGGGTATAGGTATATATGTATGTATACCGCGTCTCGGGTACGGGTATACGAGGTTTTACGGTTTTGTGAACATCTCTAACATCGTATTTACAATAGAAATTATATTTCGTTTTGACGGGAGGGAGGGAAATTACGCCGTCGACATATTATATTATACGTGTGTACATTGTGGATAATAACATAGACGTTCAATGAGGAGAACCAAGTGCACATATATATATATATATATATTTTCGCATTCAATATTCGTGCATTACAAAATATCATGGAAGTCAAAAGGGACCACCGGCTGGCACGTATATTAATAAATACAACCTGTTCACGCGCGATTGAATTCACACGGTTCGATCAACCACCTTCCCCCGACGGTCGACGTGGTGTTATTAAATTACCATATTTTTCTTCTTCTTCTTCTTCTTTTCGCGTTCCTCGTGAACATAAAATCTCGTATTGTGATGGTACACTGAAATAGAAAATAAAAAAATCAAATCAGCTACAATAAATAATCAATAAATAATATATAATGTTTACTCGAGGAATTATAGGAAACGAAAATATAGGAAATGATAATAACTTACAATATTATTATAATACCTAACGCATGTTTGCACAACCGCTTTAGCACCATAATATTTTGACTTAACAATAATATAATAATAATAATAATAATATACGATATTTGTAGGAAGAACTGGTGACTTGGACGTACCGTCGGAACCGGGCATTGTAATATCGAGAAAACAGAGGAGAGGTAGGACTGCGTTTACGGCGCAACAATTGGAAGGATTGGAAAGGTCTTTTTTGGCTTGCCAGTATCCGGACATCGCGGCCCGAGAAACTCTGGCCGTTAAGTTTGGACTTCCGGAACCACGAGTTCAAGTGAGTCAGAGTTTTACTACAATTATTATTATTGTTATGACTATTAGACATTGTAGAAAAATAATAAATACATTTATGTATTTTTATTTATTTAAACGAAAACATTATTATCTTTTATAATTTTTTAATTGATACGAATAACACACATGAAATAATATGAGCATGGCTTTTTATTTTTATTTCTTAAAAAATTAATTAAGTGTCTAATTAGGTGTGGTTCAGCAATCGTAGAGCAAGGTGGAGAAAACAGAATAGCTCCAACGTGCAGCATAACATAATCAGCAGTAATTTTTCGGAGAACATAAACACACCTTCGTACACGGGTAATTTTAAGCACATTACATAACTATTTTTACACGACATTATTATTATATAGGAAACTATCGAAAACGCATTGCCTATTTCCACATATTTACCTATATATTTATTGTACTTCTTTATTAATAATAGATATATAGCTTCGTAAGATTGACTTTTAATCCATTGGTATAATTGTCGTACAGGAAATGATTTACAATGATTTTCTAACATATCCTATCATAGGTACTATCCCTAACCCTGATAACCCTTTTTAATTTAAACATGTTTAGAAACCGATATCGATTCTTTTTTAAATATAAAATATTAAATACGACATAAGCAATAACACTAATCATCGTGATGCAATATGTATGCATGGAAATAATCGCTTTAATTTGTATATTCTGTAATTATTATACTATACCTATTCATTGTTAGCTATAACCCTAAACAAGTGATTATAATATAATAGTTATGTAGTTTTATAATGATTTATATTACATTTTAGATTCTGAATGAAGCGAGGAATGTATTGGTTTTAAAAAAAATATTTTTTATTTTTACCCTTTTTTCAGGTAGAAATAATGGTCCGATTGCACCGAAAAGAGTATGCTTTCGGTAGAAAATTGCATCTAGTATTCTAGTTGGTACTTTATTTTGCTCATTTCTTAAATTTCTCAAAAAATTTTTTTGGGAGAAAAAAAACTACCAAAAAATGGTGAAAAATTGGCAAAATTACGATTTCCGTTCTATTAATTTTATATATTTCGTGATAAATAAAAATAATTGAGTTTTGAACGTAAGGAATTGAAAATTTTTATTTGGTACGAATTGGTTGATTTTCTGACTAAATATAGATTTTTCCAAAAATGTTTATGATTACCTGTAATTTTGGGTTTAATGGTTTGAAAATTTTATAGAATCCTACTCGTTTACTACTTAATCTATTCACTACATAATTTGAAAACGTAAGTCACAATTTCTTTTAATAAGCTCTTAAAGTTATAATCTTTAGTAGAATCGAATATTAAAATATATCATGTGTTTTTAAACGTATGAAAACATTTTTTCGAGTAGAAATAATGGTCAGTTTACCACAAATAAGATATGCGTTCGGTAGAAAATTTCATTTTCTTGGTATTTTATTTAGTTCATTTTTCAAATTTCCCCAAATAAACGAAAAAATGATTGAAAATCGGAAAAATTACGATTTCCGTTAATTTTATATAAACTATTTTGTGATAACTAATTCAGTTTTGTTTGTAGGGGCTTAAATTTTTTTTGAGTAATCTTATAGGTAATTTATATCACGTAGTTAATTTTTGGAACAGATTATCAGTATAATATATCGTATATCTGATTGAGTTTCGCTCATGCAGAATCGTATTTCCTAATGCAATACCATATTGCATTTAAATCTTAATTATAATATAAACCACAGATTTCTCCGAAGACCGAAGGGACGAAGGAGGAACTTTCAGAATCGACCTTCCCACTTTTTTTTTTCGTGGCCTTTCGAATTTTTTAGATAAAAATATGAATGGGTAGAAAACTTTTATATAAAAACATTTGAACAAGTTGTTCACATATTAGTAATGTAACATTGAAATTTCGCATAACTTTAATGATTCCATTCTCCCTTAATGTTAATTATTATTTTTTTAAAAAAAAATTCCTTTTTATTGAAATATTTAATACATTGTAGTCAGGTATATTGAATCTAAAACTTTAGTGATAGTGTCAAACAGAAGTAATGACACAAGTGTTAAAATTATTGATGATTTTTATTATTATTTTGCTGTAATTAAAAAACTAATTGTTGTAAAAACTTGAAAATGCCTAATATATTAATGGGTTTATTACAGAAATGGTATATATTTTTTGTCTAAATATAGAGATTTAAAATCTATTATTTTTTATTACATTAAACTCAAAATTATGTGCATTTTGTTTAAAAAATAACGTTACTACTTACATATTTTATTAAACATGTTTCAAATGTTTAAAAAATAAACAGTTAAATATGATTCATTAAATACGTATATATATAAATATATACGATTATATCGATTATTCTATCTGCAAGATATTAATCATTTCCTCGACTCATATATAAAATATAAATAACGCAAATTTACAAAAACTATGGTAATTAATTATATTACATATTAAAATATTGCCCTCTACTTAAAAAATTAATTTAATACAAGTAGAAAAAAAGTAGTTTTTATAAAATATTGACATAATTTATTTGTTATTATTGATTAATTGTTCAACGTTGAACGCTTTAAGAGAACTAGTACTTTGGTATACGAGTTGGCCTCACGAAAATACTATTTAATATATAATGACGTATGTCATAATTTTGTTTGGGGTAATGCATTAGCATAATATTATTATGTTAATATATTCATTATTTTATTCGACATAAAAATATATATATTTTCGATTTCAGCATATCCATTTGTATTATTAATCAGTGAATGAGTTCAAAACAGAAATATGTCAGATGTAGGTAACCGGCTGTGTTTGCTCGTCTTTCTTTGCTCATTTTCGGCCCCAGATAGTTGTGTACTATTATTTGTAATAATTAATCATGCGAGTCCTAGATAATAATATAGTTTAAATAATATTCGAATTGTACTATGTAGCCATGCAGGTTCCATATAAGTATTCAGTTAAATACGAAATCATTATTATTATTATTATTATTTTTTTTTTAATGGGGTATAATAAATTATAAAAATAACCTAGAATTTAAAATAAATATTATATAATTTCATGCAGGTTCAAGATTACAATTTTTAATCATATGTCCAACATGACTAATATTAGATTCATATTCGTAATAAAAATATTATTATTCAGATCTAATAATCACACTCTAGTGGTAAAATGTATTATTACTTGATGTACAATAATAATTTTATTATACTTACTCCATGAATGTTGATCAACGATCAGTATTTTATGTACTTGTACCGCCACCTAGGGTTTGCTTTCGATGCTACATTTGATAATCGAACCGCTCGCTAGATAGCGCATACAGCTCTATATAATGTTTTTAATTTTCATAACTACCTTTACATTTTAATATTTAAATATTATACTTAGAAATACGTCTTTTTAGAATGTTCTAATATAATGACATCATAAACTTTACCGAACCAATTTGAATTACTTGATTCTCATTTATAATTTGAGTCAATTCGAGTGTTTGTCTGACTAACATATTAAATTTTATGATAAACGCTTAAAACTATTATTTAATGGCCCATATTGGTTTTTGATAATAATTATTATTGTATTAAATTGTTTGATTTGTTTTCTTTAAAGGTACTTCCGATTGGAGACTTCAGCCTAGTGTCCAGTATAACGGTTACTACGACGGTGCAGCGTGGGAAGGATACCAACAAAACGTACGATCCAATGCCGTCCACCAATATGGAGACATGTTAGAGAATTTTTATAATTTCTATCAAAACACTTACTAACCAATTTTGACGACATTCATAATAATTTAATAATGACAACATCTTGTTAAATGGAATCTTTAATTATGAATATTTCATTATTAAAAAAAAATAATAATAACTTAAATAAGAATGAATAAAAAATGCTCTTTTCACGTCTTGTGTTCTGAAAATATTTTATATTAATAATGATAGATTTGTGTTTTATTAATTAATTCATTTATACCTTTTACATATAAAATATAAAGTTTCTGTTTTTACAAACATTTATATCGATATACCGTACACGTACGTAATTATGTTTATAACAAATTCGCAATAGGTACTACAATCATTTTATTATTCAGTAATTTGCTTGTATGAACACATTTTCTAAAACTTCAATAATTATTATCTACAAACTACAATAGTATTTTGATTTTATTGCTCGATGAATGTTGAAAAATTGTTTTATGACCTTAATTATTTGGGTCTCACATTCATAGGCAAAACATAATATTTATCGATCTATGGTGAATAATCAAATTTGAATTTTTTTTTAATAACGTTGATCGCAAAATTTAACGGAAATTCCGATACAACTCCAGCACTCAATTTGCTGAAAAGTTGGAAGAAATAACGGTATTATATTACACTACGATTAATGCTCTATAGTATATTACTAAAATACCTCGGCCAAAAATGTAATTTTGATTTGAAAATAATTAATTAGAATGATGAATCGATAGTTTTTGAGGATATTTAAAATATACAACATTTGAAAAATGTATAGAAAACAAAAGGGACTACCCAGATGTTGATGCTTAAAAATGACGGTCAACAAAATATATTATGTTCAATCCATTCGTTTATGATTCTTTACTACATCATCAGTAACACGCGGACCGGAATCGGTCGAGGTCATACGCGTGCGCTCAGGGTGTGCCGAGTGTGGCACCACATGCTATTATGAGATAAGGGCGCAAAATTTGAAAATGTCCCAAATTATAAAACTCGAAATTTTTTGCTTTATTTTCCGTCAGTTAAAAACCTAATTTTAAAAATATAGTCGTATAGTTGCGGGTGGGGGAATGCACATATAAAATACATTACATTAAAATATCTATACCGTACATTTTAAAAATATAATATACATAAGAGGTAATCTTTCCTAAGTTCCTAATACCTAACTGAATATAATATAATATGTAACTCTATATAGTGCGGGTTGAATATATTGAATAAAAATAACAAATAAAGGTATGAAATATTTAAAAAATATTGCTTTTTTAAACTACTCGTATCACCACGAATTGTTAACCTGGATAATAGTATTAAAAAAGTGGCTCAAAATAATATGAGGGTCCCAAAATTATTTGAGGAACCATCCGAAATTCAATTCTACGCACGCCTATAGTCGGGGTATGTTGCATACAGCGACGGATTACCCATTAGGCGAAGTAGGCGTTCGCGTAGGCCCAAAGGGCCCCATTTAATTCACTTAATATGAGGGCCTCGTGACAACAGAAACAAGATAGAATTTTTTTTTTATTATATAAAACATTTTATTACTGAATAAATAAAAATAATCCATATATTTATGTGACAAAAAATATTATTTTTAACATTTTTAATAATATACAATCATTGTTATATTTATTGTAAAATTTGATCTTTTTTTTTTTTTTTAATATAAAAACCAGACTGTAATTAAATATTTATAAACGTAGATATTGTACATTATCATTAACACGGTGATTGTACACGACCATCATTCCGCTAGCTTCCATCGTTCGTGCGAGCAATTCACGCCATTAATTTTTATAGATAGTAACAAAGAATAAAAAGGTCCCAAATATTTATATCAATAATACGTCTTATCTAAAAACAAAATATCTTCTTCAAAATATCATCTAAGCGTGACTGATTTATATCTAATAAATCTTGGGGGCCTCAAAGTTCCCATTGCCTAGGGTCTCCCCATAAATGTTTGATCCGACACCGGTTGCATATTATTATTATTGGACAAATAATAGCTGTTAAATATTATTATCGTCGTTATTTTTGTATTGAAATTTGTTCTACGTTTTTTGTTCTTTTGTTTTTAAAACAGATTTAACTCGAGCGCTGCTGCGACTTACGGGGCCCCGCCCAACGAATTTGCGGCTAACCCGACCAAACGTTTACTTCCACCGCCAACCGTTGCCGCAGCCACAAACTCCGCAACTTCCGCCGCCGCCGCCGCCGCCGCTGTGGGTTACCATCAAAGCTCCTCGCCGTCGTCGGCGGTCGGCCGCTGGACGGAATTCGGGAAAACCGCTGCCACCTCTGTTCCGCTCGTCGACTGTTCGGTGGCGTCGTATTTCAACAACAATTTATTATGATATTATTATTGTTATTATTATAATACGTTTAGCGTTGCCGCCGTGTTTAACGCTATAGTTCGTGGTCGACGTTACCGCGCGTTTATTACCGCACTCGCCACCAAACTTTCGGTATATACCAACCTATTAAACGTACGAGTATATCATTTTAATATTATATCGACACCGTACTTTATATACCTATTACTTATATCGATCGTTGCGAAATAATACAAAATTGACTCGTTAAAACGTTACGAAAATTGTGTGTTCCAAAGTCGCGAATAATAAATTAATAATACCTTTTTAACCACTTCGAAGAAATATAGTTTTAAGTACGAGGAAAACGATTTCGTTTTTGCCTTTCGTAGAAATAGCGTATTTAATCAATCACTCGGTTGTTCAAATTATTTTAACATCAAAATATTATTATCTTGTAAAATAATTTTGAGAACTCCTATACTTACTCCGCATATTTTAATTTATAATTGCACATAAAACGAGCATAATAATAATAATATGGTATCTATTATTATTATATTAAAGTCAACATTGTGATTATTTTCCAGCAGAACAATGTAAATTAAATATTCCTAACTAAATATTTAGAAAATAATTTCATTAATATAAATTTATATTACTACGAAGATAGTTTATATATTTATATTGTATATATATTTTATTATATTTTAGGTATAATAATATCTATATGTGATGTTTTTTTCAAACATAATTTATTATAATTTTGTGTAAATTATATAAATGTATACTACCACGTGTTGACAAAAATATCTGTTTGGACATAATGTATACAAAATAATTAAATAAACTGTTATAAGAACATACTATGCTTGTATGCACTATAATAATACAGGGTATGATAAATAGCGATAATACGACTTGAAATGAAAATAATAATTATTAAATATCTTAATTTCATGATTTAAAACCATCAAGATATGTTCTTAAAAAGTATTAAAAAATGTTCTCCTAAGTTTAATTGTTTTTTAATTTAAATTTACGAAAAATTAAATTGAAATATTACATTATCAGTTTTGTTAATATTAAAAATTCTAATGTTAACATAATATGATATATTTATATAGCATATTATGTATTATTGCTCATGCAAATATTAATTATAATTTATAACATTAATACAATAAATTATAGGTTTCAACTTTATAGACAAATATATATTATATTTTAAAATGAGTTATTTGTATCATTGTATTATATTATTATATTTTTAATAAATATTAGTGTTGTCTAGATAAATATATTATATTATTTAATTATAATGTAAAATTATAACATTGTAAGGCAATAGTTCAGACTCAACGTTTTGGATCTTTTGTACCGTGATCAAATATATATATATAATATTAAATAAATTATTAACTGATTCGAAATATTTTTTAATTTTACCGTAGCCAGTTAAAATTGAAATACATTATAATTTTATTATAAACTTTAAATGAAATGAAACATTTTTATTATAATTTATACAAGCTTAATAATAATTATTTAGATTTTTACAATGTATTTATTTGATTTAAAAATGAAATGTCAATATAACATCATAGTGTAAATGAGTAACATCAATTCAATTAATTATGTCATTATTGTTTCATGTCGATTTTACAAAATCTGTATTAATATACATAATATATTTTTTATTTTTGTATACAAATTTATTATATTTGTTTTTCTTGTTTCGTTAATTTTTTTGAAACACCTGTTTATGATGCAATTCATTATTAATGACTATGGATATTTTAATAAATGTGTAGATAAATTAATACGTAATTAATACGTTGATTATTATAACATGTTGAAATGAAATGAAAGCTTAGGGTTTTAATAAAATGATATAGATGATAAATTAATAACTATAAAGTTTCACGTTCTTAATACATTTTGAAATCAAAACTACATCGTCATTGTAACTTATCGACTAAATGCACTAGATCTGGTTCGGTTTTCAAAATTATCACCGCTTCTCCAGTGTAATTCTTGATCATTTCGTTATAATTCTGAAATTCACATAACATAATAATGTCGATTACATAGGCGTAATTTGAATTGTTGAAAGGAGGAACATTAAAAATAGTATAGGTAAGATAAGTTTTCTCTAATAAAAAATTTGAACAGGACATGTATATATTTGTTTGTAGGGCTAAGCCTCCTGAGTCCTCAATTTACGCCTATGGTCGATCACTAATGTTTTACAAATGTAAAAACAATATAAATCAATGGTGTAATATTATTTAGTTTACAAACCGGTTTGTTTTTAGTTCGGTTAAGCCTTTTCAGACCGCAAACCGCGTAGTAGAGCAATAGTCCCCGGAATCTCGTGATTCCCGGTTCCAAAACGTCAGCCAATCGTAACAGCTCCTGGCATATCCTCGTGTTGTTTTTCAACTGTTTCGTCGATAGTTCTGGAATCGTAATTATAAATATCGTTCGATATAAATATTTATGAGTGATGAATATTATACACGCTAGGTAGTCGTTTTAAAAACGCCACAGACAAATGTACTACGATTCGGTTTCTGACCTGTGATCCGGTCACCGTACAATTGAGCCAATGCATATTTCACACCCACCGCGACGTAGTGATTAGCGTGCAGTGGCGGTATCGCGCCGGCGTATACTCGTTCCAAAAACTGTTCGAAACCTAGAAGTTGTGTTTTGCTCAGCGAACGAACCTGTTGCTCAGCGTCCGTCGCGTCACCGTCGGTCAGCACGCCACAGTTCTGGCACGGCCAACGGTGACCTGCATCATTAGCGTCAACGGATTGCACCGCGCCACACGACCTGCACGCCACTGATCCCAAGTCCGTTCCAAGTTCCGTCGGATCGTTGCACCGCGGACACGTACACCGGAAACACTTGGCGGCGTACAGATGTCGGCGTCTGTCCCGCGTACACCAAAGCGTCTGTGTGTAGGTGGCCGTGACGGGACGCCCGCGACCGATTGCCACGGTGGCCAGCACGCGAATAGACGGCAGACCGTCGGCCGCGTCGCCAACGAACACGTGTTTGGTGTTGGCCGTGCAACTGTGGGCCATCATGGACGCTTCGGCGTACACGGCTCGAAACTTGCGGCCGCCGGCCCGTCGCACGTCAAACGCGTTCGTGTCCAGCACCGCGGCCGCCTCGAGCGCAGAACGTTCATCATGGCCGCCGGTCGACCGTAGACCCAACCGGTCCAATACGAACGCGGCCACGTTGACCGCGTACGCTCGGTACAGCGGCGTGTCCAACCTGTCGTCTAGGTGCGATTGCAGCGAACGGAACAGCCGGCCGCGATGGTCGTCCAGCAACATGCACCGGAGAGGGAACACGAAACAATACGCGGCCGCTGCCGACCGTCGCGGGTCATAGTGTCCGGCAATCAGCGGACACTCCGCCGCGCGGTGCACGGACGCCGTCTCGCACCGGGGACCGCACATTGGCCAGCCGCACGCCGAACACTCGTAACCGCCGCGTTCCGGTACGGGAGCGTAACACGTCAAACACACGGGCGGCGAGCCGGCCTTCGGGCCGACAGCCAACGGTTTCTCTTCCAACAGAACTTCACCGGCGGCCACGTCACGTGCGGCCACCCAGTGACGGCCCAATTCCGGTGACGCGACTACCGCGAACGGACGGCACGCGGCCCTGTGCCCGTTGTTCCAGTGGGCCCGCTGGTGGGCCTTAGAACAGTACCGAGCGGCGCGACAGTTGGCGCAACATTGCGCGGCTGCCGCGCCACACACCGCACACGCTTCGTCCGACATGATATTCAATATAATATATACTAATTATACTATAGTATACATTCGGTCCGACCGTAAGCATTATACTAACTGGTCGGCGGCATCGGTATCGTCTATTTCGGCCCGACGGCGTATAATGATAATGACCTGTGCCAAAAATATACGCGCCCGGGACGAGGCGTAAATTCCGAAGACTGTATTGGCATGCGAAATCGGCGCGTGATTGTAATTTCTGGTGAGAACGGCGGCCCGGGGGAACGGTTAACGAAGGGCGACGGCGAGAAGAGAAAACAAATCGCGTTAAAAAAATTAATAAACTACGACGTGTACCTATTACACGTACACCCGGTCGACGGTTATAATCTTATATGTATGTATGGGCTCGTAAAACGTCCCGAGGGCGTTGTGTGCGAAATTCTCGCAACATACGCACCACACAGAGGCGGCGAAATGAATAAAATAAAAAAATAAAACACGAAAAAAGTAAACGATTGTACCTATATAACACAATATATAAAATATACGCACGCGTGTCGGCATATTTTTACGGCGTCTCTCTTGTTTTTTTTTTTTTTTTATAGAATTCAATCTTGGGCCGGCACATAAATACCTGCGCGCGTGTAAAAGTCACGCTGGCCACCTCATCTCGCCGCGCGTTCAAGCGCACCAAAAGAATAACACGTCGTAATATTATTCTTACACGCAATATTGTTCACATTTATCGCATATCTATACGCATATTATATACTATGTTACAAAAACGGTACATATCCCCTATAGGACGTGTTAAGATATAAAAGTGCACGCGTCGTGTTATTTATATATTATATATAATATGCAATATTCATTTGGTCGGTGGCGCAAACTGTAAAGTCGGCGCCCGTCCGTTGTCTTTTCGCGCCCTCCGCGATTTGAATAAGACATAAACTCGGCGAAACGCGTATTATATATATACGTGAGACAGATGTTCTCGGCGCGTGTAACCGTCGTCACTGTGTATAATACATTATCATATCATTTGCTCGCATGTATGGTATACGTATGCACGAAAATAGCACTCGACGTCTTTTGAATGTTTAATGGACAACGTTCGCGGATTACATCGGGTTTTTAGTCGTCGACGAGAGTCCGTTCGTGAATTAACGAGGGTCGACGTAATATTTTCCTGCCAAAACAAACGGATTGTTTCCCGAGCGGGACAGCGATCGTGTCACCATAATGTATGTATATATATAATAACATACGCTGCAGTGCCACTAGAATATTTATCGCTCGAAAACCCTTTTGTGAACGTATAATGCGTGTATATGAGTTGGTGCACACGAGTTTTTTTTTGTTACTTATTAATTTTGTTGTTTTTTACGTCACTCGAAAAACGTTTTCAAGTGTCCGTTCCGAACGCTGTCCGCCGCCGCCGGCCATGTCATACTTATACGCGTTTATTATGATTTATGCAGTCGCACATTCGGGGTATGTTATTATTATACGATTATACCTGACAACGGTATTATTATCACCATCATCATTTGCATCGCATTAATAATGATAATAAAAAAAATAATAATGAAAATTTTAATAAAAAAAAAACACCCTTTGTTTTATAACAACGGATCGTGTCCTGCTTTTGGAGGATGGACGTTGTCCGCGCGGACTGACAGTGATACAGAATTTTAATTCGTATACTCGTATATTTATCTGTTGACGATGACGTTTTGTTCACGTGGACCTAACACCTATGAATATAATATACAACGTGTCCCTAAAAAACCTGAAAAACTTGTAGAATAAGTATATTCGAGGTAACTTATACGGATTTGTCAGATTTTTCAATATCATCCCGTATAACAGTATTATATAATATAGGAAGCTATATTTCTCACGATTGTCATCTATAATAATCCTTCATTTCCGTAGTATTAGTCATTCAAAATACTTAATAAAATATATAGATATACATACAATTGTTAAAGTTTTTAAGTGTATTATATAATTTCTTCTTATTACTATTTTTAAATATATAGTTACAAAATAATTCAAATGGTTAACAGCAGTTAATAGGTTTTTATCAACAAGTCAAAAACACGTTTATTGTAAAATAAATGAGACAAAATAAAAAATAAACTCTTGATGACACTTGTTTTTAAATAAAAGGTCTAAACTACTTATTTTAAGTGTATAAGAAATTTAAAAAAATGTAATTTAAAACGTAATTATTCGAATTGTTTGTATGCATACGAACAGCTATGTATAATTTTTCCTCTTTTATTAATATTACCTAGTTATCTACTTTTAACTATTGTCTATTATTGTACATTTTGTTAATTTATTTATTAAATACATGTTTACTGCTTTGTTTAAATATTAAAATATTACGATGGTACGATGTGACAAACTGACAGCAATATTATTAACGTTTATCCGTAAGTATGTGCCATTTATCTAGTTTACTCAAAATGTTTGAAATTTGACGATAGAAGTTAAATACACACGATACAGAAGAAATGATAATTTATTTCTTGTTATTCTAAATCGAGTAGGGAAAAAAAATTAAAAATTAATTCCTTATAATTATGTCATCGTTCGTAGTATAAACAATGACGTGAACGACAAAAGGAAAAAAATGAGGAGAGGGTGAAAGAAACCCGAATCCGATCGGCTTTGGTCCGCACCGAAGGAGTCAGAGTCCGAGACGTTGACGGAGGCGGTGGCGGCGGATAAGGTAATTGAAACGTTACGACGAGGAGAGTTGCTTTCACCGGCAGTGGCGGCGGAACAACGCCGTCATCAACAGGCTACGGCCGCCGCCGCTAAGCATGCGTCGGGACGCCGCACGCCGCCGCCGCCACGACGGCCGTAACCCCTCTGCCGCGCACCACAACAGCGTTTTCTTTTTCTTCCCACATTCTTTGCGTCCCTCGTTTTCTTTTCGTCCGCCTTTTATTCTCGTTCTCATTCTTCTCGTCCTTCTCCCACACCGCTTACACCCCGCACCGCGGCGCTCTTTCACTCGACGCCAAGACCGCGTTTCGCCGTATCGTTTTCCTTCTTCCGTTTCTTATATTGCCTCACCGCCGTCGTCGCCACCAGAACCACCTCCACCGCGGCCACCGACACCGCCGCCGCCACCGACCCGGGCCAGCGGTCTTCCGCAGAGCAGACACACACACGTACACAAAAAGTCGCGCGCGCGGTGCACACAACAAACTCCGCCCACGGCGGGGCGCGAACACCTTCCGCCGGCCCACCCCATCACGGCCAACGGCGGTAAACCAAAGCTCCGCAGCGGCCGCAACCTCCGACCGACGAACCGGCCGCGAAAAAAAAAATCTACTTTTTTAACAGTCAGTCGCGCCGGTCCGCCCGTCCTCGACGACACGCGCCGCATTCAAATCCATTTCGTACACCGTCATCGCGATCGTAACGTAAAAAAATACCGCATCGTGGAATTTAATATTCATAATCACGTTATAATAATCGTATTGATCGTGATAATATTGTCGTTAGACCATTCTTTCATTTTTGAACCGACACTCGTGGACCGCTATAGGACCGTGATTTAATTGTTGTTGGCGACGTCCGATGCACCTGTCGGAATCGATGAGGAACCGCGACGGTTTCCTCAAGGCCGACGTGCTGGCCGAACGGACGCTGGACAGCCTGTTGGCCGAACACCCGGGCGAACTGGTTCGCACCGGTTGTCCGCACGTCGTGTGCACGGTGCTGCCCACCCACTGGCGGTCCAACAAGACGCTCCCGGTCGCGTTTAAAGTGGTGGCCCTGGGCGAAGTGCCGGACGGCACGCCGGTCACCATACGGGCCGGAAACGACGAGAACTTTTGTGCCGAGCTCAGAAATTGCACCGCCCTGATGAAAAACCAAGTGGCCAAGTTCAACGATTTGCGGTTCGTAGGCCGTTCCGGACGAGGTGAGTTCCCCATATCATTCCTTTGATACCGATTCAATAACATTGTTAATAATTTTAAAAATATTATTAATATGTTATTATTAAATTACATTGTTATCTCGGTTTTTAATAGAAAATTGTTCTAACATTAACGTGTAGAAAGTTCTGTGCGTGTATGTGTTATACACCGCAAACACCGCAACCACGTGTTTTCACATCGTGCGGTTTCGCTTATTTATTATATATTATACGGTAATAAACGATTGCGTTTTGTTATATTTTCGAGGTCCGCCCGCTTACGATAAACCGCAATAATTTTAATCGGTAATTAGTTACTTACTCGTTTTTTTAAATTTAGTATTCGCAGTAATGCCAGTAGATATTTATATATTTAAATATTTTAGTTTGAAACTCGCGTAAACGAAAAGTCGGTACTTGCCACCTGTGGAATATTAGTTTTTTAGTTTCGAACATCATAATATATTATATTGCGTACGTAGAGGAAAATTAAAAGTTTCACTTGTATTCTTAGAGACGGTATGCTGGTTTCGCGGATAGGCGATTATCGTACATTTTAAAACGATCGTGGTAATATTTTCCAAATTTACAGTGAAATATTAACTAACGACTATAAAACAGGACTTAATTTTAAGACACTGGTGACAGGACTATTAAAAAAAAGAGAGAGAAAAAAATAAAGAAAGAAAAATAATCAGACTTGCCGTCTCGACATAATAACTCCGTGTAATAAATATCCGAGTTATATGAAACTGCGTACAGAATCAAACGGCAATAAATACGCCGTCGTCGTCGCAGACGGAACTTAAACGTTTCGGAGTTTTAATAATATCGGATGGTAAAGGTTATATATATTAAATGTATATCGAGGGGTAAAAAAGAAACGAGGAGCGTTTTCTCCCCCAAAACGACGGCGGCCGCCGTGGGATTTTTTTTTTCTCCTCCCAAAGAAACTTCCCTTACAAGCAATGATGACAAATTGGCCTACACAACGCGGAGTAAATTGTTACGGTGGCGGCGACTCCGTGTGCGATTCCCCTCTCTCTCTTTAGTTTTCAGCATTCGACATTATCCCTTTTTTTCCTCTCGGTATTTGTATATACATATTATATAACTGTATATATATAATATGTATTATGCATACAAAGAATCCCTGTGAAATCCCTGTTACCGGAGGGCAAATAAAAAAAAGCTCATCGACAACAGGGACATAAAAAGAACATGCGTTTTAAATCTGGCGCACGCCGAGTTTATTGTCCGAAAATGAGCTTATATAGTATTGGTGTCGACCCGACGAAAATAATAAGACGTTTTTATTGATGTGGTCGATAAAATTGTTATCATCTGAAAAACGCGTGTTTCGCATTTATTATTATACAATATAATATATAACGATAAATCCACAGAATTAATCGTCTCTCACGTAAACTTAACCCTTCATGTTTTAATCAACTTCGGGGTAAACAGTAATAATGAGACTAGCGGCTTCGGTGGTTGCTTCCGCGGTGGTGTTACCGCCAATTGATTCTTGTCGGTTAATTTCCCGACAAAGTTAAATTCCGTTTAATGTGTACACAATTATTGCGTTTCCTGTCAAAACTGTTTGTACAAAATAAACGTACCTAATAGTTTTTTCAATTTTTCGTATTTATTTGTTATCTAATTATTTAAAATTAAATGTGTAAAATATAAAATATTAATATCTTCTAGTGTAATAGTAATTAACCATAATATATTACGTGGATATAAATGTCATGAGTACATAATATTATAATTGAAATATCAAGGAAAAATGATAGTTTTTTAAAATATTTTGTTTTTTGTAAGTACCTATATATATCTGCAGTTCAGTCTTACTATATTATAGGTCCCTATTGTAGTATTGCATAACTATTATTATATAATTTTAAAAAAAAATTAATAATTTTTTATCATAAATTCAATCTAATTAAAACTCATTGTATCATGTAGATTGTTTAATGATCGCAGTTTTTAATTCGCCACTTATGTTAAAATTATATTCATAAAAAACAATATTGTAATAATTATTAAAGTGACGAAAATGAATGCGCCAATATAAATGTTTAAAACATTTTAAATAAAATTGAAATAGTATAAAAAATTGTAATGTATAATACGTACATTGTGCACTACATTTGATCATTGTACTTAAAAAATAAAAATTGTATTAGTTTTGATAATGAATATCGTTATATTAACAATATAGTAGTTGTATACTAAATAAATGATAAAATAATACGAGTATATTATTATTATTAAAGCGAGCAATCGATCGGAATGTAAAGTTATTTTAATTGTAGATCGATTACGATCTTATTCAGATTGAAAAAATATATTCTTATGAAATGTCACAATTTACAATAATATTAAATAATAATATGTATTATACAAATCTCTATTAAAGTGTTAAAAAACATTTTAACTCAAACTTTTTCTGTAAAATATTATTTTTTTATTTTCCAGGAAAAAGTTTCACACTGACGATAATGTTGAATTCGTGTCCACCACAAGTGGCCACCTACGCCAAAGCTATCAAAGTGACAGTGGACGGTCCCAGAGAGCCAAGGTCCAAAACCAGTGAGTAAATTAATGCATACTTGTGGTTGATAAATTATCAAATTAAATCGGGTATTAGGCCTATTATTTAACTCGTTTGCAGGAAATCAAGGGTTTCACCCTTTCCATTTTGGACCTAGACCTTTCCCGTTTGGTACACCACTAGATCCGAATAGGATTGCGGAATTGCCATTAAAATTATCAGGTAAATATTATTTTTTATATGATAATAACTACTTCATTTTAATAAATCCAGTTTGTCATTAATTTGTTTTTATTGTACCTATATATTAATCAGTTATTATTTATAAATCAATACACTCTATACGGTATACACTCTTATCAAGTAATTTCTCATAGAACATTATTTACCACTAATCACTATTTAGATATTATACGAACTAAAACGAATAACAGCTATCAAATTAATTTTATTTAGGTACATCAATTTATTTACTTTTATTTAATTTAATTAAATGATTTTTTTCTTAAGGAATCTATAATTTTATGCTCTTCCAATATTTTAAAAATAAATATTCTTGTATAACCTGTAAAAATCGATTTGAGAATAACTAACCGATGAACCAACAATAAAAATAAATAGATACAAATTAAAATGTAAATTTTCCTTAGACATATTATTTGCATATAAAGTAATATATTTTAATGGTATTATAAATTTATAATTAACAGACGTAATTTTTAATTTTATATTTATATTAATTTAACTCTCCAAATTCAGTATAAAAAAAAAAAAAAAAAAACTATAAACGAAATGATATTATGTAATCATAATGCCAAACATTTGTTTGCCAAAAATAATAAAATATCCAGATATTTATTGATTTATAAGATGCTTATAAAAATTTTATTATATAAAAAAAAATATAGCTAATAATTAATAAATTCTTACTCAACACTAAATACTATAGAAAGTAGAATTTTATAATATTTTAAAATAAATTTGTGCTATTTGAAAAGAAGTTTATCAAATATCAAACTTTGATATGATATAAAAAAAAAAACCTTTATAAATTATTATATATTAAAATGTTAAGTTATCGAATATTCTTTAAAGCAATATAATTATTATTAAAATATATTATTTCTATTTTATTATATTACATATTTTTGAATTAATGCATTTATTTCACATTTTGAGTACTAAATGTTAAACTATTTTCATTCAAAAAATGGATATTCATATAAAATAATACATTGGAAATATTATTTCAATGTTAGAAAACAATATTTGTAGGTAGCCATCACTTTCTAAATAGTTTATTATATAATTTATTTTAATATTCGACTATATTAAAAGACTATATACTTATTAAAATATTGTACTAAAAAAAAATCTCGATGGTTATAATATTATACCTACTCTGTTGCTATAATAATATTAATTAGGAAAACCAAGTTAATTGTCAAAGAAACTTGAATTAAAGTGGTGGTAGTTAGTAGTAATTAATATAGTTTTCATTTACCACTTTTTCAAACTTTGGCATCTTTAATAAGTCGAATTATTCAAAGTAATCTTTAATAAACATAATGAATTTCAGTTTAAATTTTTATTAAAATTAGTTTATCGACTTAACAAGATTTATATTAATTTATATTGTTAACAATTGTATTTAATTAAATTATGTATATTCATAATTAAGTTAAAAAAAAACCTTATATTGATTTATTAATTTATTTCATTACATTTTTTTATATTTTGTATGCTATCATTTTAGATAGCTACTATAATTTATTTAAGTATAATGATATCATAAATATGGTATCAATCGAGTTCAATAATTATTAGCTTTATATTTTTTATATAATAACACTTTTATAGGCTTCTTTCAAATCAACAATGATATGGAGAGTTTAATTAATATAAATATAAAATCAAATAATATGCGTGTTAAGTATAAATTTATAATACCATTAGAATATATTTACTTTATAAGCAAATAATATGTCTAGGGAAGATTTTCATTTAAATTTTCTTTTTTATCTATTTATTTTTATTATTGGTTTATCAGTTAGTTATTCACAAATCGATTTTTACAGGTTTATATACTTTCCGTCGACACGGTAGAATCATATTATTGCGTTAGGGTAGGTATTTTGTGAAATAATGTTTACAGCAGCTAGGGTGAACAAGATGCGATTGATACGTTATTTCTATGGAAGAAAAGAAAAGTGTTTTGTATAATATTAGATCGTTTTACATTTAAATAAAAAAATAAGGTTACGTGTCGTATTATTTAATGTCTATATTAAGGACTTAAAAAAAACAAATTTAAAATATATTTTAATTGGATGTAGAGTATTGGATGTATAATGAAAGATATTATGATTTTAAAGAAAAAACTAATAGGTCACGTTGGTCACGTTTTTAGAAGTCGGCTCAAGGTGTCTAATGAGTAAAAGACACTTTTTTTATATCATTTCGTACAGGCGTTGTCGTTGTTGCCACGATATTTCTAGAAATCGAGTAGGCGAAATCTAACGGGAGAATATAGACAGGGGTAACACACATGGCGATATCTCCGCCAGATACCGCTGGGAGTAATACATATGCATAGCCATTGAACGACAAACGTTATTATTATCAAATTCATAGGTATGTAATAATTACTGGATTTCTAATAGGTTATCTTTGGTTACTCGTGTATTCAGATGAAAGGCTTTGTCAGTTATTGTATGTATATTCGCATGTTATCGGGTATGTGATACATCGAATATCGATAAAATATTGAATGTTACTATCCTCTTTAACGGTATAAAGGTATAATACAATAAGCAATACCCAATACGATCAATATGCATGTCTCTTCGTCCCTAATCACATACTAACTATTTAGTATTTTTGTAATAATAATAATAATATCTATGATCATATTAATAATAATATCGGACTCCGTACACGTTTTTTTTTTCTTCACGTATTCACCCTTCGCGTGCACTCATGCGGACGTTTTATTCCCCTAATGATGGGGAAAACGATTTCGACAATGTCCCTTCGCACGAGACGCACGTTTGAAAGAAAGTCAGTAATTACGTGTATGTTTCTCGGACATGATAGTATAGGTATATCTATATCGTTGGTAACGTTCCAAATCATCATGTCGGTAGTTATCACAAACGGCGATAAATTTGTATCGACTAAAAATAAAACTCAATGCGTTGACATTATCTTCTGAAAACAAAAAGGTTGTGTAAGGCACTGTGGAAAATCAAAAACGACGGAGGCGTAGTGATATATTATGTTAAGCGGAGAACAGCTCCGAAAACAACACGACTATTTGAAGTATATTTTTATTTTTTTCAAATATCAAGTTTACCACGTGTTCGCGTTTTCACACAAAGTTGTCGTGTAGCGAAAATAATATTAAAACAAAAAAACACTTTTCTTTCCCAAAACGATTTCGCAAATTTTGTGTTTTTATCACTCAGCTTCACGAAAATTATATCATTATTATTATGTTACCTTGATGTACTCGTATACTTGGCGCACAGAAAAGAGTTTTTAGTGTTTTTACCGAAACGGCGACGACGACGGAAGAAAACGTGTCCCCTTACTTCTCGCAGTTTTGGCAATTTCTCGTACGTGCACGTGTAAATATTAACACGCGTACGCCGGAGGAGTTTAAATCGACGTCGGTCTGCGCGTATATACGTAATAACATTATGTAACGTAAGCGGTAGTCGACACGACCCTCTGCCGTTTAGTAGCGCTACAAATCTAATTTCCACCTCTCGTCGAAGACAATATAATAATATATGTTCGCATATTAAAGTAAGCGTACGGTTTATACCGAATGTAATATGTAAGTCGATACTTTACACACACACAAACACGACAATTTTGTCGTCGACAAGTAAAACCTTTTCGGAAACACTAACATGTGTATACTATTTTGTGTAATACAATCGTTTGGTTTAACGACACGCAAAGTACGACTGGAAATAATTACGATCAGCGCACGTTTACCAGGTGAATCAAAGTGAACTCGTTTACGAGTGATATCAAAAAACGCGGTTGATCACTCGTGATGAAACGTGACACGCCATTATAGTGTAAATAAACACGAGCAAATTCATTGTCTCTGCCAAGGGACAACGGTGACATATTATGTAAAATGTAAAATTATTTTTTTACCATTTACTAAATTATTGTTTTTTCAACAAATATATGTTCCAAAACACCAAAAATTCTACCAGTTCTCATTTAAAAATCACAAGACAATATATACATAGGTCTTTCCGAATATCACAGTCGAAAACTTTACTCGCTCCTAAAGCAACGCTGCTTAAATCCACTTCCACTTCCAAACAAATAAATACCTGGTAAAAAGCAAAAATTATACATTTACATAATAATCAATATTTTAGATATTATAAAAATATAAGTCCATTTGATTAGGGGTATCATATATAGCTAAACCTAGAGAAAATTATAAACATAATATAATTAAATACTTGATTAATATTTTTATTATAAAATGTGACAATATTGTATTCGATAAAATAATTAACGTACAGTTGTTGTTTTCTACACAGAATATAATATGGATATACTGATATACTTATCACCAAAAACATCAAATTATTTTACATATTCAATTTATATTTTTATCGATGTTGAGTACCTATATTTATTTCTCGGTTAATTATACTTTTAAAAATAAATTAATCTTATAATATTACTTTACACTTAGTTTTTTAATTTAATAATTAAGTTAAATTCATATTTTATTTGGTCTTGACCAAATTTGATACATTCATATAATTTGATCATTTTACCGGATTTAAATGATTTAAAAATGCTGTTCTTGACTTAATATGGTGTGTTATAATTAAAATTTGGATGATTATTATTTCGGGCGTACGAGTAGACCTGTCATGTTGTATGATAGTTATACCCGAATGCCGTGTACCGCGAAAACGGTTGTGTGCGTCCACGACCCGAGTATACGCGTTTGAACTCGGGACGACGTACTTTGTTGTTGCCGTTTAATTAAAAGTCATATCCGGTCACATCTCGGGATCGGCAGCGGTATGTAAAAGGGGTAAACGTATACGTATATACGTTTGAGCTGAGAGGAAGCTGGAGAATGGAAACGGCAACTATATAGAATGTCCGGTGATGGTATAAGAGAAAGGGTGAAATGTTTTAAAGAGCCAAAACGTCGGTCTCATTAGTCGCTGTCCGTCGAGCACGTGGTGTGCTCGTATTACACACGGACGGCCCGTCGATCATGCCCTCGCACCGTCCCGCTGCTATATATTATTATAATCTCTTTGTTTCATGGCCCTTAAGGGACTGTATTAATCTGAGGTCCCTCATTTTGTCTCAGTCCAACACATACATATACTCACATCAGTATTTCAGAGACGACCCTTACATTTTCTAGGCCACGTAATCGTCGACATAGGCGCTTTCGGTGTTTCTGCGGACGGCCTTAACTCTCTTATATCGTGATTATTTATAATATTAATAATATTATGCAAGTTTCCTGTAAATCTCCAGAAAGGGCAGAGAATAAGCCATTATTATGCTAAAATATGTTCGTAGTTATCCACGATAACACTATGTTATTATAGAAACTTACGGTCGATAAGTCTCGTGTAATACAAACCAAGAGTGATAATATCGTATACCGCAGAACTTTGTGATTAGTTGTGCACTTTGCCTCACTGTACAATTAAATTTAAAATATAACTAAAAATTGACTAAAATTTTACTACGATCGAATTAAATTTAAGTAAAAAATATAATTATTCATAATAGAAATATATTACTTTGTTAATAAGTAATAACAGTTGTGTTATAGTTTTAAAATCGCTTTATCACATTTGAATTTTATATTTGTATTCTATATACGAGAGTTAAAAAGGTCTTTCGATAGTCACCACTAGTCATCACTAGTACCTCAGAAATATTAAGTACATTTATTATTTTAAAAATAAAAACACACTTACCTCCACCACCGTCCGCCGTGATGTTATAAATTATGTTGTAGCTTATTATGATGGTTTTTATCATTGGAAGTGCTGAATCAAAATTAAACATGTCGTTAAAGTTGAGTTGGATATTATAAATAATAATGTATACCTATAATAATATTTTAATACTGTTAATAATACTAACAGAGATATTAGAGATTTCGCCAAAATTTTTAATATTATGAATTATTTTTTCTTGCATTCTTTTTTATTACATTTGTATCATACTATCAAGTCAATATTCTGTGTATAACATTTGCGTGAATTGATTTTAAACATATCATACTTATGTTATAAAAATCATTATTCAATTTGTATATCATGGAAATGTACGTTTAGACTGTTCTGATTTTGAATATAAAAATAACAGTGTGTTATTTCATTTAATGTAACATTTTTTATTAAATATTTGTTTACACGTATAGTGAACGTCATCTGCAGATATGTGAAAATAAAAAATTTCTACACACAATATCTTATGACAATAATGTATATTATAGTCATTATATAGTTTTGTTTGATCTCTTTTAATATTATATTATAATTTCTTACGTATTCATTTATTAAACATAATACGAGGTGATGCTACATCTCAGCTAAATGATGAAAATTTATTATTGATCGACTATGAGTTGTATATTTGTAAATTAATTTTAAAAAAAATCGTTTTCATTAACTATAAAATAATATGTTGTTTATTGTATTTTAGTGTAATACATTAATTTATAATTATTCCTTAAATCACTAAAAAATATTCTATCTTATATTATAATGTTAATCTAATAAACTTTATACTAATATAACACTAATATATTTTGTATGGTTGTATATTTATTCGATTTGAATGACATGTTAGATTTCGATTTGAATCTTCGACACGTGTTGAGTAAAATACAAGGTTAATTCCACAAAACGTTTAATGAATAATTTATAAGCTAAAAACCTGTTATAAAATAAAGTTAAATAAATAAACAATAGATTTAGTTATACAACATCATTATAGGTAATATTATCATGTAATAAATTTGTAAAATAGTGAATAATTAATAATACATACAACATAAGAATAAAATAATTGTAAAATTTCAACGTAATTAAATAAATATAAACACTTTAGTTTTTTTTATTACAGTTAAGTTTTGGAGATACATTTTAAAATTTATATTATATTACCTATAATATTATTTTTATTAAATTTAAATATAACTTATATATTTTTAAACCATACTATAACATATTGTTATTACAAAATGTTATTTTTAATTATACACTATATTTTCAATAAAATATGATTTTTCAATATCATAAAAGTTGAAATTAATGTATACCGAGTTTAAAAAACTTTGGATGTAATCTAAAAAAAATGTTGTTTTTGTTTTTAATTTGACATTGAAAAAGTTATTATTTCACAAATTAAACGTCGGTTTGTGCATAAAAAAAATCACCGCATAATTTTAACTTTTACCACAAAGTTTGGTTAAAATAATTGAAAAATAAAATAAAATTTCCTAATATATTAAAAGGTCTATGTATAATAATAAAACATAATTTCAGTTCTATACATTACTATTTCGTTGTCTCAAAATGAAAAGGTTCGAGTGTAATTTTTGTAATAATGTTTAATTTATATATTTGTTCATATAAAAGTTTTTTAAGTAAGAAATTGAATAACTTTTTTCTCCGTATACTAAATTACGAAAATTTCATGCAGTATCAAGAATATTTATTATTATCCACTTTAACTGCAATTTTATTTTACCATAATTATTAAATTGAAATTAAATTAAATTAAATTTGATTAAATTTTAATCGAGTTAAATATAAAAACTAAAGTATTATTATTAGAATTAGAATTAAATGGTTTCACCAGTAGACATTTTTATTCTGAAAGATATATTATTGATTAAGATAGAACTATTTGATTTTGATTTAAATTGTTTTTCTATGCATTAATACCAAACTTCCGGTAATATCGTATTATGACAATTCTTTGAAATTCTGAGCGAAGCGAGATTTTACAAAGATGTTTTTTTATGTCTGAAAGTACAATATTAGGTAGAAATAATGGTCCGATTACAATGAATAGGATATGCTTTTGATAGAAAATTAGGTCTAGTTGGTACTTTATTCAGCTAATTTTTGAATTTCTAAAAAGTTTTTTCTTGCGAGAAGAAAAACTACCTAAAAATGGCGGAAAATCAGGCAAAATTACGGTATCTGTTATTTCAATTTTTTTTATTTCATGATAACTAATTCGATTTTAATCATAGGGACCTGAAGATTTTTTTGAGTATCAACATAGGTGTTCTACATTAGAGAAAAAAATTTGAAAACGATTGGTTGATTTTCTGAATAAGTTTTGAGCTTTGAAATTTTTCCAAAAAAGTTAAATATTACATGTAATTTTGTGTATAACGGATTGAAAATATTATAGAAGCCTGCTAAAATATTACTTAATCTATTTCAAAAATATTTTTAAAATTGTAGTTGACAATTGTTTTTTATAAGCTCTTAAAATTTGAATATTTTTGTATAATATTGAATATTGTGATCATTTTTTTTTATGTCCTAAGGTAGTTTTTTGGGTAGAAATATTGGTTCGAATACCACAAGTAGGGTATGCTTTTGATAGAAAAGCGTCTAGTCGGTACTTTATTTAACTCATTTTTCGAATTTCTCAACAGTTTTTCTTTGGGAGAAGAAAAACTATCAAAAAATAACGGAAAAACTTCGAGATTTACGTAATTTTAATTAAATTTATTTTAGGTTTTTCATGATAACTAATAAAATTTTACTAAAATTTTTTTTATTCTTCTTATAGGTAGTTTACATACGTGGCAAACTTATGAAACGACCTATCAGTATATTATATTTTATTATATTGAGTTTCGCTCAGAATCGTATTTTCTAATGCAATATCATTCAATTCAAATCTTAATTATAATAAACCACTAATTTCTCCAAGGACTGAAAGAACTAAGGAGGAAAATCTAAAATCGACCTTTCCACTATTTTTTCATTCTTTTTTAAGATATAAGGTACATCTAAGATCATTTAGTATTATTTTATTCATAATTAATATACAAAATTAAAATGTTGCAATTCTTACTTTTAAGCTTCACCTTTATCATTCATAATTGTATGTTAGTTCCTTTTCAATCAATGTATTTATTAAATAATCAACGGATCGATATGATTTCAAGATTAATTTATAAAAAAATTGGTTTAAAAACAACAATTTATCAATTTAAAAAAAAAACATACTTATTTTACTACAAACTTAATATTTTAGATACTACACAGAGCTAGAAACTGTTTGATTTAATTTAATGAAATTTTAATTTTTATGAATTATTGTTCTTTTAACAATTATAGATAATATAATTGAATTTGTAAATTACAAAACTATTCCATGACCTGATTATAAATACTATTATCATATTATTTTTTACTACACAGTGTTGTATACATATTGCATATACAATTCGCCGTCATAAAAAGTATTTATAATATCATTATTATTCATACACAATTATAATACATAATAATATAATTATATTCATATTGCTTGTAAAAATATATGCATTGTATTAATTATTCAATTTTTATAAAATTCGAATTAATTAAGTTATTCGAAAATTTAATTACAAAAAAATGTCAAAGAGTTACTTTAACAAAAATTATAATTAGAAAAAAATAATATATACAAATGGTAAATATTTATAATGTTTATTATGAATCTACGTTTTATAAAATTTACGTAGAAAAAAATTATACATTTTGCACAATTTAAATCAATTTTTATAAAATCTTAAGTTTTTAGTATGTATTAAAGTACAATGACATCGTTTGAAAATCCTTAACAAAGGTATAAAATGTAATACTGATATTCCCGTTGTATTTGAAAATTGCACGATAATCGATAATGTCATCAAGGTAATAGTTATATCGGTATAAATATTTTTTTTCTGTAATATTTATGGTTGAATCCACGTTTGCGCAATAATTTATTACAACAATAATAATAATTATTAATACTTATTAATAATATTATAACTACGTGATGGTAGTATATACACGACGAAAAGTTTTGTAAAAATAATAAATCACGTCCAAAACGGTCGCGCGTGTATTTACGTTTATATATTATACAAAATGCTATATTATTATAATAACAGTTAAATAACGTCGGTGGCTTACACCGAAGAGTCGGCCACAAGGCGGTGCGGTGTACAAATATATATATATATATATATATATATATATATATATGAGCGCGCGTGTATATTATATTATAAAGGCGGCGGCGGCAGTTCGGAGCAGGATGCGAATAGATCGTCAAGGAGAAGCAGGACGAACGAGTACGGGGAGCAGGAATATATATATATATATATATAACTGGCTCGAGCGACGTCGGAGGAAACGCAGGACGAAGCGTTTAGACGGAATGTAGGTTAACGCGCGGGGCCCGTCCGCACCGCCGTCGGTTTGGCGGTGTCGGTGTCGGTGTCGTCGTCGGTCAGACGGTGCGGTGTGCTTTGCGGAGAGCCAATGGGGTGTGCCGCAAGCCAGTGGAACCAACCCACCGGGGGTGACGTCACCGCCGTCACCGCCGACACCGCAGCGCAGTTTCTCTGCACGCCCGCGCCGCCACCGCAGCAAGCACGGTCTCGGCGGCGGATTTTCTTTGCGCCTCTGTTTCGCCGCCTACGCTGGCGCAGCGCTCTTTTCTCTCGTTCTCTCGGTACCTACTCGCTACGTCTTCGGGCCCGCGTATATCTCGCTTCACATATGGACGGCGGTCGTTCGCCGAGCCGCACGTACACTCCACAACAACAATATTCTTCTCCTCCGTATTGTAATATAAATAATATTGTAAGATAATGCGTTCGTCATCCACTTATAGGTACTATAATATTATTATCGATGTATCGATTTAATATTGTTACGGAAAAAATGACGATAAGAAAATTATCGATAGCGATTTATTAAAAATAATATCGTCTTTATATTATTATAATAATATTATGATATTACCCAACAAGGTGTGAATGATAATAATATGCACAGTAGGTATAATATTTTTACGACAATCGCTATTAACTTAGTTACGAGAGGGTTATGTGTGATGGCGGGTTGTGATGGGGGGGGGGGGGGGGGGGTGTAAGAAAAAAGAGAGAACGAGAAGAGAGATTAAAACGGTGCCGGTGATGGGCGGTTGACGGTGTCGGCGGAGGCTTGTTATGGCGTTTTAAAATTAAAAGCCGTTTGAGTGGATGTAATTAGTGCGAACGGGCGATAGCGGGAACGTATATAGCAGGCGGCTGGTAAGGGTTAGGGTATATACTGTGCAGTACTACGCGCTGACGGCTTAACACAAAAGGTGCGCCGCTGTCAACATAATAAAGGGTTTTGCAACCCTTTCCCCTCAATCCCGTCATTCCACCCCCGCGTGTATAATATATTATACGGGGTGCACGAGTCCCTTTTATATACGTGTTGACGCTTGTAAAAGTTAAACTACCGCCGCCGCTGCCGTTCGCGTAAATATCACCTTCTTGCAGCAATTTCTCCGGTCGTATCTTGGCTGCATCACCTCCCTCCACCGCGCGACCTTTTATAATAATAAGTGCCTGCCAACCCTTTTCGTAACTGATAACGTCGTCTCGTAGTCGTCAACGGCAGCAAAATTAAATTAACCCTTTGGAAACACCTCAAAGGTCACGCGGCGGAAATTCTCTCCCCGGAGGAACACAAAATGTTTTGTAATAATTATTATTAATATTAATATTGTTATTTTTTTTCTTATTTATTTTTCTATTATAATTAGACGGGCATACCGCGCTTACCGCCAAAGTGGTATACCGTACGCGCTGTTTTCGCGGTCGATGTGTTTGTAACAATAACAATAATTATATTATTAAGTATCGTCGTGATAATATAATTTGACTATATATATATATTATGACAATACTATCAAACTGTATAATAAACAGTTATTATTATCTTATTGTTGTTATTATTATTCTTGTTGGGAAATCGTTAAAAGGTACGTCACAAAACACAAAAATATAATTTATTACTAGTTCAAATAGTTTCAGCAAAATTTTATCACCCAACTTTTCACATCGGTTATAATAATTTATAATATTATTATTATACGCTCGTATATTTTACCGAGGCGGAATCCAAAATAAGCCGTTTAGTTGTTACTCAGGAACCGTTATTGTAATCCGTTATGCAATATTCGCTATATCGTATTTTAGTTTATATTATAATACGTTTTACAATTGAAAAAGTTTTCACTTTTATTGTTCTCTTAACACTTTCGTAAGCTAATTATTATTAAATCTGTTTATTGCCAACCCAATATTCACACACGCACACATACACACACACACACACACGCGCGCGCGCGCACATTCATATATATATATATAAAGTTGTATTTTAATTAGTTATGTATATTCTTATAAACGAAATATTTTGTAATAACTTTGATACTAATAATTATTATTTAAATTTTTCATAAATATACTAGTGATCTTATATCCTTTATAATATGTAATTACATTATTATGTTATTAATTTTTATTTAACGTGTAAAACAGTATTATTAAAATTATTATATCAAAAATAAAGGGCTGTTCTTTTATCTTACTTCATAATAATAATTTTGATTGGTTAATTATCAATTTTGTTTTTCTTCATTATTTACTAAATTAATAATTATTGTACTATGTTATATAAAATAAACTTAAATTATAATATTATAGAATATTGTTGAAAAATTAATGATTTGTTTTTTGTATTATTGTTAGCTCCATCTCATTGATATTATTTTATTGTCAACTCACTTGAATATGTTTTCTTCGATATTTCAACGAGTTTCTTAAGTTGTTAAACATATAAATCTTATAAAAATAATGAAGACGTTATTATTGTTTTGATTTTTTCGCAGGACTTGCTCACTCGTGGGGTACGTCGTTTTCTAGAGCTTTACCAGGAACTGCATACCCTCCCTATTTGGCTAACAATTGTGGTCCACCAACATTTCAACATTCGAACTTCACCAACATTTTCCCATACAACGGAACAAATACTGAAGTGATTCAACAAACGTTAAACATGAACACAGGTAGGTGACATAATAATAATTATTATTTTAAATTGTTAAAACATTATCCATATTAGTTTAAGTAAAAGCAATATTTCAAAATCAATGGTTGTTAATTTTAAATCGAGTGTTCGATATATAAACAAAAAATTATAATTAAATATATTTAGTTTCAAGTCAAGAGAAAAATATAATTTCAGAAAATCATCAAATGTTTTGTAATTGTTAGTCCATAGTTTTCAAAAGGAAATCGGTACATCATAATATATAATTATTGCCGTTGTAAAAATCACGGAGGTTTATTTAATATTCAATAAAATAGTATGTAATCTAAATTTTTAGAATCAATGATACAAAATACTTGAGATAATATTATTTATTATAAAAGTAATGCTTACGTTAATATAATATAGGCACTGTAGAACGGTGAACGGTGAACGGGGACAGTGTGTTTTTAGTGAGTCAGATGATTGCACGTAGCATTGTCTTGTTTTTTAATTATATATGTTGAAAACTTTGGATGTTTTGTGACATTATAATAAAAATAATTTAGGTATTTATGTTTATTTGTTTGTTTGTGTTTTTATAAGTAATACAATAACTGGTTAAACTTATTAATTGTGTGTGTAGTAAACTTTGTGAAAATTCTACGACAAAGTATACAGCATTGTATATTTTCGTGTATGTCAGTCATATTTAAAGGTTAAAATTAAAATAAAGGATTTAATCCATCTATGCTGACCCTGTAAGAAGCCACGAGCATAATGTATTAAGTAAAAAAGTTACATTATAAAAATGATGTATTATATTTATTTGGAAAAATGAAACATGATTAAAATATTTGTTATCAATTATTTAATAGAACAAGCAAGATGGTTGATTCTAGAGTTCCTCTTTCGTCCCTTCGGTTCTTAGAGAAATTAATGATTAAATATAATTAAGATTTGAGTGCAATTATATTGCATTCGAAAATACGATTCTGAGTGAAACTCATTCAGATGTACAATATATTATACTGATATTTCGTTCCCAAATTTTGTGACGTATATAGACTACCTATAAAACTCAAAGAAATGTTTAAATCCCTACATCAAAACTGTATTATTTATTACAAAATATTTAAAATAAAATTCACATCAACCTCAATTTTGCTGTTTTTTCCGTAATTTTTTAGTAGTAATTTTTCTTCTTTCAAGGATAATTTTTGAGAAATTCGAAAAATGACCTGAATAAAGTACCAAATAGATGCAATTTTCTAACGTTAGCATAACCTACTTGTTATAATTTAACTATTATTTCTAGCCGAAAAGTTTTTCAGACATAAAAAAAACATATTTGTAAAACCAATATATTCCTTGTTTCGCTCAGAATCTAATGTAATCAAGAAGGTAGGTAAGATTTTACGGTTAAACATATATCTATAAAATTGACTTGTATATTATATCATAAAATGTTATATTATACAAATGTTTTTCGAATGTTTTTCTATGTAATTTTTTTTTTTGCAAAATATTATCCTATTATATGTGAATTCACCAAAAATATAATCAAGAAGTTAATTTCATGATAAAAAGTATACGAATAGTTTTTCAAATTTTGAGTTGTGTTCCACTTTGTATTCCATTTCTGTCATACAAAGTAAATTACGGAATCTGTGAAATTTGTTTGTACAAATAAAATTATGTACACTTCGTAGGTACAAATTGTTTTCTTTGACGTGTTCGATTCTTTAAAAGATATCAAACGAAATCAGACGAAGGGCTTTTAAACTTATATGGGGATTTTCTTTAGGCACTTTAAAATAATTTCAGCATATCGGTTCACAGGCGTATTAACGTAATTTAAGCACATTGTGTTAGTAGTTCTAACGAACGTAACTTATATTTCACAGATTAACTTGCACAATTCTATTGTATGAGATAAAATGTACATTACAATATTTAGAGTATCCAACAAAGATCTCATAAACGCAATAATTATTTGTAAATGTATCTAAACGCTACAATTAGTATAGTACATTAAATGCATATTTGTTTTTATTTTTTATATACATTTTTTAAAAATTAAAAATACCCGTTTTGTTTATATAAATTTTAAAAAAATATTGGCATTACTGTCTTCTTAATGTGTATCCTTTTATTTTAAATTATTTTTTGAAAATATATTTATTTTTTCATTATTTACTCATCGGTGTATTATTGTAGATAAAATTAGGATTCATTATCAATGAATATTAATATTTTAAATTAAAATTTCTTTAACTTCAAAAAACCTTTAAAAATAAATAATACCACGTCATTAATAAAACATTTTAATCTGAATATTTTTTTTGAAATTAATATCTATAAACTATTTTGAATTAAAAAAAAATTGTATTTTGTTTATTTACGAATAAAATAAAAAATGAATATATTGTAATAATTATAACTCCAGAGTATAGAGATAATTTAAAAAATAATAATTATAAAATATTACATTGAACCAAAGTTAATGCGTTTGTCAGATATTTGTTGAACACTCGTATATTATTTTATAATTTGTATGATATTAACCTGCAAATAAAACTATTATTATTATTAATCGTATTATATTCCGATCGTTTTGTAGACGGAACCAGCGGAGGTGGTGGGACCAGGACCGCGACGGAGCCGTTGGGCCCCATAAGCGTAAATGTGAGCACGGAAAGCGCAACCACCCGGAGCCACCGAACAGGAATCAGGGGCCACAGGGGCCTATTGACTACTGTGTCCGGCAGTGGACACAAGCGACACCATCACCACCATCACCATCATCACCACCACAAACGGCATCGGGAAAACAAGTCTGAGAAAAGCCCGACCACGGTGGATAGATCGTCGCCGCCGCTGGCGAACAACGACAACAACAACAACAACAACGACGAGGGCGGTGGTGACCACAACAAAACGTCGTCGAAACGGTCGCACCAGACGACGGACGATGGACGCCGCAGGCCCGTAGTGGACGGGGCACACGTCATGCCGTCGCCGCCGAGCGCGCAACTTCCGTCGGCGATAACGGCGGTGTCGCCGCGATCACAACACATTCCGGCCACGTCCTCCGCACCGGCCCCGGCTGTAACGCAACCGGTCCCGCTGGTGGCCCCGTCTCTATTCAGCCTCTTTTTAAACGCGCCGCTCTTGCAACCTCACACGCAGTGGTTGTACTCGCAGCTCTACCCCAACCCTTATCTGAGTCACATACGCAACACGATGATATTCGACAACGAGTCTGCCGCGGCCGCCGTGGCTGCGGCCACAGCGCAAAAAGTGGCCGCGGTGGACGCTGTGGTCGGCGCGATCGATGACGAGGACACCGAGGTGGCGGAAAACGCATCGCCGTCACGGCAGCCCCGAGACGCCGCTGACGGCGATGGAGACGCGTCGTCGCCGGCCGCATCGCCCAAAACCAACGCCAAACAGACGACGGACGTCTGGAGACCGTATTGATATTACGGTCCGTTGCCGTCGCGAACACATTATTATAATTGTTGTTATATAAGCCATCATAAAACGAATCATCCGCCTACGCCGTCCTTCATAACAATACCAGTAACATAACAAAGGCCAGGTTTTTCGGTCAAATCGATTTGTCCAAAAACACGAGTGATCGACAGATATTATGCAAAAATGAGCAATCGGGTTATCAGTGTCAGAATGCTCAAATATCATTTGATTAAAGTAACGATTAGAATAGTGTTTATCCGATAGTATTTTCATGCGGAATTATAGTTTATTCGATGGGTTAATCTGTTGATAAAATTCTGTTGTCAACATTCGTTGTAATTTTAAAATTTCGCTTTAAAAACAAAACTTCAATAATCGCTGTAATACCATGTAAATTTTTGATAACTATTACTATTTAGTACTACATTAATCGACTATTACTATGTTCCATTCATGTATCGCAGTTTTCTAAACAACTTTACTCGCTAAATAATTTTGGAAGATAAAATCAAATTGAGAAACAATTATTATTTATTTGAAAGTTTATATCCCAAGTACAACAAATTGGGTGATTGAAAAACCGGGTCAATGAGTAGTAAGAGTAAAATATTATAAAATTACGTGTGTTTATTGTGGTTTTTTCCGTTAGCTTTTATGTGATATTAGACAGAATATGACTAACAAGTCGAATTATTAATATAAATAATAATGTATGTATTATCTGTTTGTGAAAATAATAAATTATAGGATGTTGATGACTTTCTTATTTTGTTTTCTTTAAGTCTTGCGCAATGCTAACTTGCTATAAAAACGTTTCGTTTCTCATAGATTTATGTAAATATAATATCATGTTTATTTTACATTTTTCATTTTTTATTTGTTATTTTAAATCATTTTATAGTTTATAAATAGTAATTGGACTTTTTCGAACGATAATGACATCGATAAAAATTTAAGACTTTCCAAATTCAAAAAATTTTATGAGCATAATAAATCATAATATTATAGATTATATATATTTTTTTAATTTGGTTAATTTGTAACACTATTAAATATTTGTTATACCTAAATAAAAATGTATAAATATATTTTAAACCATTTCTCTTTAACTATTTTGGTTTTATCTTATATTTATATTTTTTTGGGGGTAATTTTTTGTAGGTACCTTTTAAGGAACATCAACATCCTAACAATCGTGGTTACAATAATATTACTATACCTTGTCACCAGACACTAACAACACCTCCTCCAAAATGATTTAAGGATTATTATTATTGTTGTAATATTGACGTGTGGATACAACACCACCGACGTCACGCGTTTGACATGTCAATTATCAGATACCAGATATAGCGTATATACCATAATAATAATATTCGTATTTATTTGATATATTGTGTTACAATATTGACGTAAACTATAATTATGTACATTGTACAATAAACACACCAATGCTGCCGTACTGATAATATTTCTGTCACCAACATCCAACCACCTATTATAGTATTTTACAATCACAATATCATAATATTTATTATATTATTATAGTGTATCGTTTATTTATTCTGTATTATGTTTCATTGTTTCTACGACTATGGATTTTTTGTTCAAATTGTATAATATTATCATATTATATAATATATTATATTATTATCATTATGTGAATAAAATAAACAATATTATTTGATTGTTAATAAAATAATAGATTTGTACATTTTTTTTTTCACATTCCTAAAGTAGAATTAACCGTATAGAAAATTTCATCGTATAATGGTAGCGTCCGTAAATTATTAACGTAATATTATTTCATGACTTACAGCGAATTAAAAGACGTGTATATTGTGTGGCCTACACGCGACTCCCTTAATTAAATAATACCATTTTTAATGAGGAGAAAAATTGAATTTTGTCAATTTACTCGCCGTGCATAATATAATAATATTATTACGCGCAGATTATTAACAATCGCATAATTTGGCCGAATGCCTGAAATGGTTATTGTAAACGATCGAAATCGTTCTGAACAATGTGTGAAACATGATTTTTTTTTTCCCATCGGTTTGGCTCGTTATAACTAGAGGAAGATTATCAGAAATACGAGCCGGCCTGCAATAGCTTCCAATGGGATTTTGTCGGTGCCGCAAATTACTTTTTTTTTATGTTATAATTCTCTGTAATATATTTTCTTTTTCTTTTGTCCAGACGCGAAAACTTTACTATCGCCGCACGCGTGAAAGTTATACGATATATTCCGTTACGCGCACAACGTCGCGCGGGGACTTGTATATTTTTATGACTTTGATAGTTCCCCGATGACGACGTTCGGGATTGTTTTTATTTTTTTTACCGCCCTCTAATCGCCTTATTGCATTGGTGCGCCGCGACGGATAGACGGCGATTGAACCGAATGAGACGTCGAAGGGAAGCGAAAAAATAATAAAAAGCACAACAAATGGTATATATATATATATGTGTGTGTGTGTGTGTGTGTGTGTGTGTGTGTGTGTGTGTGTGTGTGTGTGTGTAATAATATGACGAAAAATCAGCAGTCGTGTCACATTTCTCGGAGGACAGGGTAGGAGGGGGGGAAGGGGGAAACGGTCGAGTAGCCGGCGGCGGCTGCAGAGTGGGTTGTTGATTTAATAAAGAGCGAAAAGGCGACACGGCGCGTCGAGTTCGGCGATCCGTACGTATGCACGGGTTGTACGCAGCACACATATTATATATATTGTTATATACATTTTACAGAATATATAGTGGATGGGTGGTTCGGCAGTGGTATCGGTGGAGAATAAAAAAAGAAAAAGAAATAAATAAAAATAAAAAGCGAAGAGGACGTCTCGAAAATTCGGCTATTGAAAAGGAAGAAACGAGAGAGTGAGAGAGAGAGAGAGATAGAGAGGTAATGTGATTTCACGGTGTGCTGTCGTGTTCACACCAAATATTAGGAATTGCCCGAGAAACCCGTCGAGGGGGCGGTGGCGCGGAAGTGCGCGCCGGGGAGGGCATCGAATTATTCCGACAACGTGCGAGATACGGTGGAAATTGGCTTGTCAATAAACATGACACCGGGAACGAATATAATAATATACAGAGGGCGGCGGCGACAGAGTACGAACCAACGTATACAGGGTGATTGGAAAATCGTGTTACACAAATAATTGAAATGACATTGAACACGTATATTTTTTGTAACACGCGGAATTCCGATCGCGCTGTATACAAAATATATATATATATATATATATATACATTTACGTGCTTGCGTGCCCGCGTGTGTGGAAAATATTATATTATTATACACATTCGCAAAACCTTATATTATTACATTACGCCACCTATAACGCACGTTTCTGTTTGGCTCTCTGCGCGAGATCTCCGTCGTGATATCTATATATCAATCCGTTCTCTGGTTTACTGCATAGGTATCGGACAGACACAGACATATCATTTACCATAATAACAGTAATTATTTCTAGTATTATATATTTTAGTATGATTAACCAGCAAACGTTAAACCCTTTTAAACCCTAACCGAAAATTTATCCGCACTCGTACAAATAATAATAATATAATATTATCGATTCGTCCATTTATTTATACGATCGTACGCGTAGGATGAATCGAGTTTAATTGCGCGTGAAATCTATGATAATTTTAACTCGAACTATTAAATATAATATTTAGTAAAAGTATTCCGTTATTAAAAGAAAAACAAACTAAAAGTTATTTGATCATTCGAATATTTTTAAAATTTATTTTTACAAATCACCGTCCTATACACGATCTTTATCTTTTATCGTAGTCCCGAGAAACAGACGGTATTTAATCATATATGACTGCGAAATCATCGAATAATATTTAAAGTTGTAAGAGATATCTCGGTGTAATTTTATATAATTATTGTTTATGTTTTAATTTATTGTTTATATAAATTACTGCATTTGTATCCTTAATACGGACTTTTTTTTAATACTTTTATTTTTATTCATACGTAGTTAATCACAATGATTTTATAAGTACAAAAAAAAAACATCACGGAAATAACACAAACGATATCATTGTTTAATTTTACTTATTATTACAAAAGTGTATCACACATTGCGGAATGATTATAAAATTTTTCACTTTTCCAAATGCATTCTGTTAAATTTATTTTGTAATAATCCAAATATAATTTTGTTTCCATAACTTAGGAATTAATTACCACAACGGTGCTACATTATTTATGACTAAAATTAGATGTTTCGGGAGTTATAGGAATTTGAATAACGTTTTATGGCAATTCCAGCAAAATATTGAGGGGGAAAAAACGATATTTGTTTAATAACTAAAGTATTTCAAAGGGCTAATCTGGTTAATAAGACTATTAATTAGCAAGTAAAGAGAAGGCTATTATTTCAGCCTTTATAGTTTATTATTATGTTGTATTTGGCAACTTGTATAAAACAGTGAATTAATAATATTATTAAACATAATTTTTAAATTTAAGCCGGGAACCAATAAAGTTTGATCTTATATTTTTATTAATTAGTTAGTTTATATTTATAACAATATTTTTAATCATAACTCATGGCTTCCTGAATAAACTCAGGATCTAATAAAAATACAATAGATTGTGTGTTTACTATTCTTTTCTTGTTTAACATTAAACAAATACCCCTAAGTTATAAATCCATAAAGATGTTTCGCCGAGTACACAATATAAAGTGTATTGTGTACCTACCGGCTATGAAAAATATAATACTTACTGTAATAATACGCAAACGACGATCGATATTATTCATAAATTGTAATAATATATAATATGTATGATTCAATATAACAAATAGCTTGTGGGTTTTCGGCGTAAAACTTTTATACAAAATAAATTAAGAAACTCGAACGGTTAGAATAATTTCTAGCAGATTATTACTCAAAAGTAAAATATATTGTCTCATCGTTATTTATTTATGTTGTTGCCCCCTGCCCATATTATTGATTTATTTTATTAATGTGTTATACAAAATTGTAAAAATTAAAGTCGATTAGACAAAGTTGAGTTTGATTCGAATTATCGTCGTCGTTCAGACTACTATATAATATTAAAAAACTTGTTATCTTAAAAGACAATATTATTTTAATACGTTCGTGGTATTTATTTTTATTTTTATGGTTATCGTGTTTTTAAACCAGCAATGTAACGAGCATCGCTGTTGTAAACGATGATGTTCATTTTATTTTGTAATAAACGCGCATGGACTGTAACTCACACAATACATCGCCAACGTAAATTAAACGGTAATATTACAATATTATCCACCTTTATATTATTATTATTATTATAATACGTAAACAGTTAACAATAATGACTACACCACGACTGTACATAAATACAACATATTATTATGTAGATATCGTGTTAATGGCGAACAGAACAAAGCTGTAAATATTACTATAATATTATAAATACATCGAAATCGCTATGAAGTGGAAATTATAATATCGAAACGTAACGTAATGTACCATTATTATAATAATATATAGCTTAATATCAATATAAAAACGTCAAAGGATTAACATTAGTCTTAACCACCCGAACAAGGACCTGCAAGACCCTCTGGAGAATAATAATATGTAGACACACATAAAGGGTAAAAAAGATGCTCGACGAGTAAAAACGAAATGGATTTGAGATCACGAACGATAGCTGTTATATGGCCGTTATTGTACACGCGGTGGTGGGTGAAAAGAGAAATAAGATTATAAAAAAAAAAAAAAAAACATAATTTGTCACGGGTAATAAGTGCAATTTAATTTATTTTTATATTTTATTTTACCCGTTATTCTGGGTGGGTTTTTTAAGTTTCCCTGCCCTGCCCCCGTACACATATAATATTTTCCTTTAGACGACAGGGGAAAAAAATAAGAAAAGAAAATAACAACTAGAAATAACGTACCGGGTCATATCGCGTCATAAAACGGTTTTGGAGAGAAAAAAAAAATTCCGGTACATTAAGCTCTCCGAAATGTGCGCATAATGTATGTTAATGACGAGCCACTTGTATTTTCCGAGACATTTGTTTCTGTCATTCGGCTCTCTTCGGCAGTTTGATGGTCGGTTGGTTTTACGGTCGTGTTTCGGGATGAAAAAAAATAAATTCACACACACACACACACACGCACACACACACACACACACACACACACAATACAATATATGTGTTAGGCATATAATATTGGAAAATTACATAAGGGGTTCACAATACGCTACCGATTTTCGACATTGCGGAACGGACGATATAGTCAAAAAGTTTTTTTTCCCTCTCTCCTTTAGGCCGTCTATAACCAGGGACCGATGATTTATGGAAGTCGTATGACCCTTTGCGAGGTCGCGGAACACCCAATGGTCGTGAAAAATGAATCATACACGGGCAGAGCAGGCGCGCGCGTACTCGATAAGCGAAACTATTCGCGATGTAACGACACGGGCCCGGTCATCGCACGGACGTGATTTACTGGAGAAAAAAAAAAACGATATAAAATAATAACATATTATATGAACTACGATACGCCGATGCTCGTACGTGTATGATATAGTTTTCTGTTCGGCTCAGGGGTCATTTGAAGGACGACCTGGATGTACTTTGTTACACAATAACTACTTTGGTCTAGGACTTTGTGTGTCGTAAGTATAATATACACGGTAAATACATCTCGTATAGTTTTATACGATGTGCACACAGATGTGCAATTTTAATGAACTTTCAATTAGGGTGCGTATAACATAATACACCCCAACGGTCAGCAAAACAAAGTCTGTTTTATATAACATAATCTCCGTTATACCAATGCCCGTACTTCTAAATAGATACCTTCTAAGTATATACAGATAGAATATATATTCATATATAGATGAAATTATGTTAAAAAAAAAAAAGTTGGAAATAAATTACATTAATAGCGTATTTAATTTCAAAGAACTTTGTAACATGATATTTGGATTACTCTGTGTACATATAAATATATATAATATTATAGATTATTAATAATATATAAATAGTTGCGCTTGTGTTCGGTCCCACTTTCCATGTTTCTCGTTACATATAGTCATTATAATATTAGAGTATATAATCAAATGGTGAACTACATACGGCAATTTTATAATTGTATATATTACAATATATACGATTGATAAAATATTATATGTTTAATAATAATTAATTTATAAAGTGCATAATATATATATGAAACATATACATTTTTATGTTTAGATCCCTAATTAATAAAATTAAACGCCAGTGTGGTTAGATTAGGTTACTAATATACTAACTTAAGGTTAGGTTAGGTTAGGTTATATGAATATAAATACAACTTAATAGTTAATTATATAAGAATTACAATAAATTTTGTATAGAATAAATCGTCTCGAATTTTATATTATTATCACATAATAATATTATTTACGATACGTATAATATTGCAAAACACATATTGCGTGAGGATATAACGTATCGGGCGGTGTGTGCAATGACATCGGTCACATTTACGATGACGGCTGGACGAAAGCCAACAAGTCTTTTACGATATTCATGAGTTTAATATTTTTCTATAGATATGACAACGATTTCAAAAATTATTTTTATTAAATATTTTTCGATGAGATTAACAAATGAAAATTTATATCTTGCAGATAAAATGTAATATTTTTGTATGCACCTATATCGTTATATCGTAAATAAACTAAAATAATAAAATATATGATTGGTATTTAATAGAAATATCTCTCGTTCTAAAATGACTCTAAAATTTATACTCTCCTATAAACAATAATATCTTATAAAAATAATTAACTTTTTTAAATCAATAGATAATACCGTTGCCGTTTTTGTGTCGTACAGTTTTAAAATATACGAACGTTTTGCTTATGATATATTTAATTTATGTAAATTGTCAAATATATATTTACTTAATATAAATATGAAAAATTAAAAAAAAAAAATTATACATTAATATATTTTGAAATCGATATTTCATTACATTTCCTAGAAATAATTTGCATACCAAATGCCTTCAACAAATACTTAATTTTTATTATTTTATTTCATGTTTTTTCTTGGAAACTATACTAAAACTAAAGAACATAATATTATTGTTTTATATAATATCGTAAGTTTTAGTAATTATCTCGAGATATTAAAATTTAGCTTCATACTGTATGATTGGATAGATAACTATACTAACAAGGATAAAGTTACATATTTATATAATATACGTATATTTAAAAAAAAGAAATATTGTGATTTTTCTAAGATTCTAAGCGTAGCCAACATTTTATTTATGTATACGTACAACAAACTATATATGTATGTGTGTGTATTTATTATAAAATGAATAATAATATTATATGTTTTCGTTTATTATAATATTTGTAGGTAGTAAAATTAGTTGAAAAACTTCTTCGTTTTATATAGTTTTCGATAGTTCGTTTAACATTATTCAGGGTTAATTATACATTTTACATAATATACATAATAAAATTTACATCGATCGTTTAATTTTCTTCGAAAGTACTTTGTTGGTTTCTAATTTATAACAATAATATACTATGACACTCGCCGAAACGATAACGAGAAGAGTGCAGTCCTAATTCAAATTGTCTTAGCTGGATCACTATTCAACATTTTTGTACGTTTGGAACGCTGTAACAATCACAACGTGTCGACATTATATTACGTATTATATTATTGTTAAAGTAATAAAGTTTATCCGTAAAACGCACGATATTATCATGGAAACGAAATTGAGATCAAAACTATTATCCATAATATGTCGCGCCGCAGCAAACGGTTGATATGATGGTTTCGGTGCGGTTTTGTTTCGTCGTCGGTGGCCGACAAAAGACTTGTACACACATTATTAAATTATACGCACATCGTTCGTACATAATAATATAAAGTCGGCGTCGGCAGGTATATAATAATATAATATTATTATTATTATTATATTAGGGTCGATCGGCATTCGATTGTCGGACGACAAAAATCGTATATTTACGATTGGCGATAATCCGTCCGCATAACACGACCGTTACCTCTGGGAAACGATGATAATCGTAAACGAATTCAATTACCGCGGCGGCGTGTTTTCGGCGGTCAACCGTTTGAATGGCTGAAATGAAGTGGAAAAAAAAAAAAAAAAAAAGTAGAATTATTATAAATCGTACTTATAATATTATACGGTACGCGGGCATAGATATTTATGTAATGGTAATAGAGGTATATATACCTTAACCCCGGTAATAGGTAATAACGTTAATGTAACGTCGGATTACGCTCAGCGTGAGACGGCGCGCACACCGACCCGTCGCGGTCGTCGTAGTCGGGACACCGACAGAACTGACGCTTGATGGCCGAATAAACATGTCAACCCCCGTACAACAGCCGCGGTCTGATGGTCTCCGCGGAGAATCGTCCCTGGGCGGATAATGTCTTCCCTCCCCTTGATTTTCGATCGGGACGATTATTATAATAATACGATTTTTTTATATTCTGTCATGTTGTGTGTACGGTAAAATAATAACGATAATAAAATAAAACGCGTTTAATTAAAAGGCGGTTTTTTTTTTTTTTTTCGTCATTTTATTATTATTATTATTATTAAGTTTTTCTTATACTTCTACACGTCTCCGACGGAGGTTTTTTTTCTTTTGCCGCCGACGGCGCCGCCATTACACTAGCACACGTCGAATATAACACAATATTATTATAATAGTCTATATATTGACTGTAATATACGCTTTAAACATAATGTCTAATATTATAATATATACAGGCCGCCGCCGCTCCGTTGCACCGCCAATCGTCCTCGTCGTCGCATTTGAATAATAATAATCGTACGAGTTTGTGTCACATAACATATCGGAAAATATTACACGTCGGCGTACCGATATTAATATTAATAATAATATTATTACATTATATTATACCTACTGTACGTAATTACATAAGTACCTCCGTCCTTTTCTTTAAACTTGGTAGGAGACGAGAACTTAACTTCACTATCCGTCAGCACCGGGTGTGCCCGTTGTCGGCATACGTTTGTTACCGCGTATAGGTAACCCATTAAATGGCTTGTTATTCGTTTTGAATTTCTACCGGTTTTTTCGCACGAACGGGTGGTCCGACGGCGCTTAAAATTATGAGTGTTTTTTTTTATCATTTTCTCTCGCAGCGCGGCGGAGCGATAACCTAAAACTCTCTGCGGCCTCGAATAATTAATGAGATGCATTAATAATAATATTATTATTATTATTATTATTATTATCATCTATCGTACGTCTTATATAAACACTGTCCAACGTATCGTATTTCGTATTTTTACCCTAAGCATACACGAAAAATATTATATACCACGCTGACACTATGTATATTATGTATAATATTATTATAAATAGTTTTTCTGCCGCGCAACATCGATTTTATTTCCAAAAATTATTATTTTAATTTAAAATATAGTTTATAACGAATATATAATGTTATATTGTCGTAAGTGAAGAATATTTTAGGAATTTATTTAATGTCGATATTATTCAGAACAAAAAGAAATTACACAATATTGCTATAATAATATATTATGTCGAACGAATATAAAATATTTATATTTTAGTGAATAATTTATTGTTTAACATTATCTCCATAAAATATATTATAATATAAATGGGATATTTGCCCTTTGACAAAGATTTAAGAAACCCGTATAAAATAACTTTTATAAATCACGTGAAATTATATATTTTAGAATTTATATACATATATATTTATTATATATTATATATTTTTTGGTAAAATTAAAATTAATTATAATATTATTTATACTATATACACTATACATAATTTAAAAACTCTTTTGTCAATCTTCGAATAATAAATTCTTGTATAATTGCATTTTATAGTAATAAACTAGTATTTCCTTCGTATTTAGATTAATTTGGACTATAAAATGCATATATTATATGAAAATAAATTTTGTCTAATGTTGAGTGTCTCAAAACTATTTACTAATTGTATTATCTACACGAAAAATTAAAATTTTACAATTCTGTTTTCTTCTTAATTATTTAGTATGCATCAGTCTAAACTTTAATACTTTTTTAAAAAAGGCCTCACATAAAAAAATTAAACATTCTGATGTATTGAATTCTAATTTTCATCAAAATTCCGATTATTGAGAATATTTCTTTATTTAATAATTAAATAAAAAAAAAATTGAAAAATGGCTATTCTACGTCATTTATTATAATTATTTAAATTATTATAAAACGGAATGTAAAATGTATTTAATTAATAATAATAGGTATAACTAATAGTGATAGGTACCTGACAATAAATTGACTAAAGGCCTGCCATTTATCTGTAAATCGATCTTTATTATTTATGTTTTTTGTAGATATATAATTTTGTTATCACTTATATTTATATTGACAATATGAATTTTGTATGACATGATATTAAAATATTAATAGTTATTATAATAAATGTCGTAGAATATTTAATTTTTCAATTAAATGAAAAACAATCCTAAAACTCGTCATATTGATGAAACTAGGAAATTGCCATATTAAGATTTTTTAAAATCATACTTGTTAAATTTTGTATAATTAAAAAATTTTAATTATTTTTTTATATTGTTTTCATAGGCATGTAATATTAAAAAAATAATAGATATAATATAACCTATTTTCTAAATAATTACTTTTAAAAAAACCACGTTCAAAATTTTTAATTTTTCGTGGAGATATTGCAATAATTAATAAATAGATCTAAGATAGCTTGTATATTATTATTTTTCATGTTAATTGGGAGTATTCAGTAATATAATATGATAAACGATAATCATTGAAAAGTAGATTAGTTCCACTAAGCGATGATAACTTTTTTCAACTTCATTCAATAACTTTTTCTACCCGTGGTTAATGTTTAAACTTTTCTTTAAAAAAAACTCATTTCTATATACACGTATAAAATTATTACAAATTTAACTCAGCATGCATAATAGCAAATTCAATTAATTTAATTCTGATATTAATATATTTGTTACTAATTATCTTGTTTCATTCGTCTATAGTCAGCACAAAATATTGGGGGTTTTAATTATAAATATTTATTTAGATTAAAAAAATTAAATCATAAAAGAACTAAACAAAAACTGTTTAAAAAAATGGTATGTAATATTATGAACAGTCAATTAAATTGATTTTACTAATAGTTGTAATTGCAATTAGGTATTGTTTTTTATGTAAATAAGAACTATAAAGTTAATGTACGAAGACGATATTACAATAACATTATAGTCGGTGGTTATGCCTATGCACCTGCTCTATTGATATACTGTCGATTTGCAGAAACATAAATATATACTAATATGTATAATAAGAAATATTATTTATATTAAATATTTAAATTAATTAAATTCAATTAACTTAAATGACCACTCATAAGTTTTAATTGATGATTAACACACTACATGTTTATTTTATTATATTTATTATTATATCTATTTATTGCAATAATTAAATAATACTTTGCTTTAACCTTAACGTTTTATGTGAAATAAACTAAACTACCCGACAATATAAACGTATTATTATATGTATTTATATGTATTGTCTATTATAATATGAATTTATTTAAAATTTGTATACATATTTTTATAATTTAGTATCTATCGAACTCAATGATATGTAACAAACTCTTGTTTAATTATTATTAACGGGTCATCAACCCAGAATATATCCGTATTTAGTAATAATTCCAAACAGTATTTTATGATCTAAACTTGTTTTTGTTTTGTATATTATTAAAAAATTAGCATATGTGATCTGAAAATATGAAATAAAAATTATGTGACCATAATCTTGACAAACATAAAAACTAAGAATACCTAGTATGATATTTAATTTTATCTGGATAATATATGTATTTTTGTAGTCATAAATGTGGCTTTCAGGATAAAATAAATGTATGTGAGATGTATACAATTTGTTATATTATTATGATTTATGGCACGTGTATTTTATTTAAATATTTTAAAAAATTCACCTAAATATAAATTAAATATATTTTGAGTAAACTAATTTTAACTGGAACAAGAAGACATTATTAACTTTTCAAGGTATTATATGAGAATCATTTAGAATAAATTACAGCAGTTTATTATTATGTTAACAAATTTGTAAAGATATTAAAATTAGAGTTTATCAAGTTAATATTAAAGTTCTTAATGGAAAATATAGGTATAATAACAATAATTTATAAAATGTATAAAAATATAACATATTTTCTTAAAATATAGATAGGTATATTAGAAGATATACTAACTATACTTCATATACCTACGTATTTGTTTATAGAATTATAGATTAAATCTACAATTTAGTCATAAATTAATAACAATATTATTTAAATATTAAATATTACAGATATAAATTTAATATTATATATAATCAATTTTATTTTTATAATTTATAAACTATATTATATAATATTTTCTGAATAGTTGATTTACACAAACATAGATTAATGTAGCAATATAAAAATAAATTGGTCAATAATAAAAAATAAAAAAAATAATGTAAAAAGACATGTTTAAAACGTGTATAATATAAGCTTGAGAATTAGTAATTAGAAAAATTGTTTTTTTAACTAAAAGTTAAATTTATGATTAAACTAAACGTGATTTTTAATAGAAAAACAGAAGTTTATCAGTAGATACATAAATAGTATGCAATTTTTGCATTTGAAAATAATTTATGTTAAAACAAAATATTTGCTACCTATTTATTAAAATATAAAAATTCAATATAATGAATATGAATCAGTGTTTGTATTATGTTTAATTTTTTTAAAAAAAAATTCATTTTTAATACATAGTTTTAATGACTGCTTCAATTCTACCCATTTTTCGTTCAATTTAATACAATTTCTCAATTATTTATGAAATATTTAGATACAGCGTAAAATATACAAACAAAAATTATTTTCAAATGGTGTTTTTATACTCTTGTATATTTTGTAATGTATAAGGCAATAATAATTTTTAATTTTTTGGTAGGCTGTAAGGATAGTATTGAATATCAATCACGCGTATCATATTTTTTCAGTTTGTGTGCGCAAATATAATTATGTTTTTTTTTTGCTTTAAAACTCGAGTACTAGAACTCGTCTTCACTTTCGATTTCATGAATTAAACAATCTTAATTGGATGAGTATAGGGCAGGTTATAAATAGTCAGTAAATCGTCATTGTTGTCAATGTTTGCGCCACAGATTTAGAATATTGTAAATTAAGCCCGTTATAAAAATCGGAAAATTAAAAAAAAAAAAAATGCTTTTTTTTATTAAACCGTAACCAGGGTCAGGGCATAAACTATGGGTATGCCATGGTACCTTGGTATAGGCCGAGACGTGAATAGTAATCACGATCGGTAAAAAGAATATAATATATTTCTGGTGCGTATTATAATATTCGCAGTGTACGTGTGAATCGTCTGGAACGATCGAATTTCGGCTAGTTCCCGTCGTTTACTGCGGATCCGTATGAAATATTATTATTATGATTATTAGTTATTATTATTATCATTATTATTATTACGTTTCCACGTGACGCTGTAGCTGTATAATGTAATATCGTCATCGTGTAGATAGAATATAATGACGGTCGGCGGGTGCGCGCGCTCGGCGAACCGTGAACCGGCGTCTGTGGCTAATTCGCCGTGAACGCGCGGCGACGTCTCCCGCATCTCGCCGGTCGTGTCTCCTTGGATACAAGCTCGCCGCCAGGGGCTTTTGACATCGGTCTGAGAATACCTGTCGACAGGTGAAAGAGTGCAAATAATTGATTTCCCGTCAGGAATTCTCTCGGTCTTATAATAATAATAATATATATATATATATTATTACGCATGTCGTGTGTGAGTGCGCGCGCGTGAGGAGTGCTGAAAACTGGAATGGAAAAAATGAAATAAAATGACACAATCGACGAAATACAGAAAAAAAAAATAATAATAATAAATGATAATACGACGACGAGAAGGACCTCTCGAACGCAGTGTCCGGTCACTTTTCCAGGTGGACCGGTAGCTGACAAATTACGTTCTATTGTCCGGGAATCGGCCCCTAACCGTAGAGTTCGGTCGACCGCTGTCGCTGTCCTCGTGTCGGGACGGCCGTGCATTGAAAATATAATTTTATTATTATACAAAATATTATTATAACGCGCTTGTTGTATAATATGGTATATTATATATTATAAATCCAGAATGATTTTTCGTATAATATTTTATAATAAACGTTTACGTTTTTAGCGGTCGTCGACAACGGACGGTTTGTTTGAATGGTTTCAATATGTATACATGTTATTGCTATCAAGACCATTTCAATTCGTCTGGGCATTATTATTATTAATATAATTGACGCGTATTTTTCAATCGAAACCGATATATTTGTTATTTATTATTTTGTTTAACGTTTTCACGCGGATTCTGAAAAATACGCCTTGTACGAGACACATTGTCCGCCAAGTATAATACGTCCGCGAATTTTACAGTCACTACAGTATATGCCCCCCTCTGAGGTCCTGGGCAGAGAGATACAGACCGAAAATATATAGCGGTCGCGTCCAACTACGGGGGCGTATTATTATACTAGTCATAATCAAAATACACACATTTTTTACCAACTATTATAAAGCGGACGTATTTTGTCATTTTAAAACTGCTACCGAATCTATATAAATATATATATACCGCCGCCGACAAGCTAAGATTTAATGGTTTTCCTCCCTATTATTTAGCAAAATCCAATTTCACTTTGAACACAATACTCGAAAATGTCGTTGGTTAAATATATTATGACATGTATATTTCACCTCGTGTAACAGACATCCTGTTCAATTATGTATCAACATTATACATTATACTGCTATATTATATTCAATAGAATAAGAAATAATTCAAATCGTTCACTGACACACATTTCATATAGACTGTCAAATATGTTTATGCAGGTAGGTACTTGTTAAACTGATAAAATATATTACTTGTACATAAAATTATATACTATAATATTAGTTAAATAATTTGAGATAATTGTAATTATTTTGGTGGAATTTACAGATATAATTTCAAAGTTAATTAATAATAAAGATAATATTATTCATGATAATTTTAATAGTTTCATACATAAACGTGGTGAAATTTATAATATACATTAAAAATAATTGTAATATACATAATATTTGAACGTAGAAATTAAAAATGCATATTTAATATTTTATCTTCTAATTATTAATACGCATATTAATAAACTGACTAACCTAATTGTAAATTGTGACAACAAAAATAATATAATTTTAATTAATTCAATTTAGGTTGAAACAGTATGAGAAACGAGGATTATAACAAATTTAACTCCCCTTGACACCTGTTGAATATTAGAATTAAAATTCAGTATTTCGAATAGATTATTATGTCATATTGCAATTAAACATTTTTTATTATTACACTATAAATTATATTACTAATATAAAGTATTAAATGTTAGTTATAATTATTGAAATAATATAACCTTATAATTTATATGTTTTAATTGAATAAAATTATATTATTATTATGTAAATAAATAAAATATTACATGCACTACTTTAACATCATGAAACACCTCAAAACCATTAATAATATAATGAAGAAATTTAGCTTTTATTTTAAAGATAAAAACAAATTTCATTAAGAGAAATACTCGGCTTAAAACCACTACCTACCTACATTTTTATTTTTAATTAACTGTAAAACAAATGTAGGTACCTCTTTTTAATTACAGTTGGGAATTATTATTTGTAAAGTTTATTTGTTGACATACTTTTGTTTAAATTAAAAAAAAAAAAAGATTCATTTGTAAGTACTTAAGTATATATATAATATATAGAATATATATATATATAACCAATATTTGCTAAATTGGTATCAAAATAGATTTGCAAAAAAAAAGTGAAATACGTAAAATTCGTTGTAGGTATATTAAAATTATACTTATATTGCAATAATTTTATCGTAATAATACAATTATATTTTTAAATAACATAAAATATTTTATTAGTTATACGGTTAAATATTTGTATTTTATTTATTTGCCAACTCGACCGTCTTGATTAATGTTCGGATTTGTATTGTTTTGTTTTTTTTTAAACCAAGCAGGAATTTTCGTATAAATTATCGGTGTAGCTTATTTTTTTTTTTTAGATTTGCATTCGTGAGGGAGCGAAAAAAGTATTAACAATCTTTCTCGTTGTTTCTTTAACAGAGCCCTTTTGTCACAGTCGAACCAGACGATAATTATTTTGCCTCTATATATATTTATAGGTAGTATTCTCGAGGAAAAACCGAACGGGGTGCGACAATGGTTTAGTGGATTGGTCTGGGGGTGAGCGAGTAAGTAAAGGGTTAGGTGGCACACGATTCATCAGCCATTTTAGAGTTTTGAGCGATTAAAACACAAGCCGACAACAGCAGCGATATGTACGTATATATTATATTGATAGGTGTAGAGAGCGTAGATGGTGTAAAAAAGGACAGACGATAACGAGAGAGTGAGAAAGAGAGAAAGAGAGAGAGAGAGAGTGAGAGAGAGAGAGAGAGAGAGAAAATTCGTGGCCAAAAAGAGAACGAACGATTGCTTCGGAGTGTTTTACGGCTAAGAGTATAGCTGCATCAGTATAATATATTGTTATAGTGTACGAGCGGTGAAAATGCTGATGGGTTCTAATCCTTCCGCCAGGCTTTTGTCTCTCTTTCTCCCAGTAGTCTTTACCCCCACACCAGCAACGTATATGAATATTTATACGCCATTCGTTGGGCTTAAGTGTCTTTAAACATTTCGTCGTCGTGTACTTAGCGCGTACTTTTGTGTCCCCGCGCCGCTGCAGCGACGACCCCGGCACGCATTAATCCACGGAAGCTCTAATTTTGGCCTCGGAATACTCGAAGTCGCAATCCTTTACCAACTCGCCGTGGCAGTCACTAGCTGCTTAAAATGCTTTCGGATGAGTTCGAACGGAGCACAACATAAAATTGATAAAAAAAATAAAGATAGTCACAAAGGCAAAACGCAAATACCTTATTTGGAATGCAAATTAACTATTTTATGTTTACTACCTACATGGCTACATATTTTATAAACTTATACAATCCGGTAGCAGTTAGATCAAATCATAGAACAAATTATTTATAAATTTAAGTTTCCATAATATTATACGTTACATAAGTACCAATCAAGGTTTTCATAAATCCCATATTCCTCCATTATCATATAATTGATGCGAATATGTTTCCAATTTAACATTAATGTTAAAATACGAGTACTTATATTATTGTCTGCGAAACAAACGTTATAAAAACCAAACCTATCCTAAAAAAACAATACACGATATTATATTCAATTTAGACATAAAACAAATTATATATTGTGGTAGATCTTATGAAAAAAGTATTTTGATTCTAAGTATAGCCTTTCGAGATTCTGAGTTATGTAATTTAAATATTAATATTTCATTCATCTAAACTTTCAAATCACTAAGATTTATCTGTCTACATGTATTATTAATGCATATTAAAAATATAAATTTAAATATTAGCAAATTTTGTGTAAGAAGCTTTTAAAAAAATAATTTATTTGTGGTGTAGTATTTCATACGATAAGTTAAAGAATATTGAGTTCCGTAAAAGTAATTTAGTCTACTATATCATCTTTTATTATTACTTGCAGAAAGAACACCTAAAAGTTATGTAATTGAGTAAAATATACTTTTTTTTTTTATAAATCGGAATCGTGTTACGGCTTACAATGACCAGCAATGGATTTCCTGCGACACATTTCAATCATATATCTTTAGAATATTCTAAATGTTAATCCGATTTCATCATTATAATATTCCATTTGGTTAGACTCTATGATAAAGATTTTCAGATATGAATATCACGAGTACTTAAATTAGTCGTGGGTAAATATAATAATCATAATACTTACGATAGTAATATTTTAATCTTTTTAATATGGTTTTTTACTGGTCACCATTATAATAATTTATTCAACATACTAAAATCTCTATTCAAACTACTCCCACATTCACTATAATACTATTATAGCTCTTACAAAATCTACACATATATAAGTATATTCTATTGATGCAGAGAACACCCGTACCCTAACACGTTTCTTAGGTAATTCTTTTGATTACAATCGCCTCAAAGGGAATTTCAAACGTGACCTGTTTTCTAAAGGGCTCAGGTTTTTGAACTCGCTATAAAATAATAAACCTACAGTATAAACTAACAAACCACATGACGAAATACTTTCATCATGATATATTATTATTTCTTGTTACGTATTTTTGTATTATTATAGTTTTTACAATAAACCGATATCATTATTATTGTAATATGAATATGTAATTGATTTCCAAATCAAAAATATTCTAATAGGTACGTATGATAAATAAGTTATCAGTTTATATATATATATCAATGGATAAACAAATTCAATATCATAAGATATATTTTACAATTATTTTTACTTTTTAGTATGCAATAGTGTACATTTTCATAAAAATCGTCGTTTAAAATAAACATCATTCCCTTTAAAATATGAATGATAAACAATGAATTCCGTTAAAATTGTTTATTAAAATATCCTAGTAAATCGTTGAATAAACAAAAAAGAATATCCAAATAGGAAATATTTAATGTAATATGTCAAATACTTTTTAACAACAAATATGAAACGTATAATAAAGAAATTCGAATTATATATTCACACATCACACTAACAGAATTCTTCTACTACTAATCAATAAACTTGAGGTATATTGCATTTGAAAGTGAAAAAAATAAAATAAATACTATTTAGGATTACTGCGATGTAATACAATCTCCTTTTAAGAAAAGTACAAATCGTCATTGCGCATGATATATTGACGGCAACAGTTAGTATAATTATTCAGATATTATTCTTTGATTATAATTATTATTCTGATTACACAGTATCTATATGTAGTCATGTTTGGGGCCAAAAATAAAATCTTTAAGAATAAGTATAAAAAATATGTATATATTTTTTTTAAACAATATTATTACACCGAGTTACACGTGGTCATGGGTATCATGTATAATATCGTACAACTACGTTATGATAATAATATATTTTACGATTTAGCGTCGGTGGAACGGCACAAGTTGCAGGAGACGCGCGCGGGCGAGCGTCTGTCGCGGAGCTGTTTCGCACACATGTTACCGTTGGAGGTTTTAACGCGGCTGCTGTGGATGGTAAAGTGTGCCGTGGAACAGTATCAATAATATAGTGCACGAGGATGGGGTGAAGTGGAGACAGAGGCGTTGTATTATTGAATTAGACGTTGGCCGTGTGTGCCGCGACCCGGGATGTGCGCGTATGGAATCTAATTTGCTCTCGGGCCGCGGCCGTCATTTGTACGAATTAAGGGTGAGCTGCTCTTGGGTATCGGTCGCGGGGATATGATACTCGAACATAATATACATATATATATATATATATATCTTTATATAACAGTATCCCTCCGCAGGATTGCAGTATCCGAGAACGATAATCAATTATATTCGTCCCCGTATCGTCCGTTCGCTAAAAAATAAAATAAAAAATAAAAAATGTTAAAAAAGTGTTATCGTAAAGGTTATATCGACAATATTATATTATTCCCACTAGCACCGTTTTCGGAAAGAAATTTAATAACTAGGTAGACACATCAAAACATTACCGTGTACAATCGTGCAATATATATATAAGATCAAAATGTATAAATCTGATTTGATTTATAATTTTTGGATTGTGAACATTACAAAACGATTTTATGCTTAAACATCAATTTGATATATTTCATATTCAATTACTCGCCAAAACTTTGATTTTAAGATTTTTGTGAATACAATTTTATTATGGATGCATTTAGTCGTTGATTTTTATATTGTGCACGCATGCTTTTTACAATTGACTATTGTATGGCCAAAATGTAATAACATTTTGTCAAAAAGTCCGTAGTATAAACGAAAAAATATTCCAGTATATACAGGATAATTATATTTTGACATTATGTTATATCCTTATATAATATTATTCCGTATAGATCAATAACTTTATATCGGATTTTATGCATAATATTTTTTCCACTATAATAGAGATATCAAAAATGAAATTAATTCACTATACATTATTTTCTAAATATAAGTCTACGTTTTATCGTTAGAAATATATCGATGGACCATTTTTTTGGTCATCGCGTATAATAATTATAGGCACCTTTATCTATGTAATGATAACTTGTAAATCACTTGGAAAAAAAAAACAAACAAATATATTTTTTAAATATATACAATTTCAAGATGACTAAGTTAAAGTATTAGTTATATTCAATTATATTAATTTTTAGTTTGATCATAATTGTAATAGTAGCGGTTGTTTTAATTTACTGAAAAATGAATGCGTTTATATCATCCGAATTTATGACCTTGAACAAGTGCCAATAAGTTTAAGTTTTTTTTTATAATTTTAAATATTGCTCACAAGTTATAATAGCCTATTTATATTATTTTACATCTTAGCAACAGAAACAGAATGAAAAATCTATAACACGATAGTGGTACAAGAGCGCATGATAACATCATATTATTATTAATACGTCATCATCGTTACCCGATGTGCGACCGTGCGAACGAGTCTTAGAGGTACAATATATATTCACCAACAACAATATAATATTATTTTGTACGTGTCCGACAGAGATTTTCCCGAAAAATACATCACGCTATTATTATTATCGTTAATGTCGTCCACGTCATTATTGGGCGGTCCAAAAACGGTTTTCCGGAACAAATGACCTGTGTGCTGCATTTTATATATAATATTATGTGTATGTACTGTGAGCCGGAATTCCGGATCGAGGGTGGCACGTATATGATGTATAAAACGTATTTATATACAGGGTGATTGGGCAGATGACACACTGAATTGTTGTGCTACGTCCCCCGGTTTTCGTTAAATGATTCGACCGATCGCCCTGTATAATACGAGCGCGCGCACGCGGTGTTTGACAAATGCGGCGCGCGTACATTCCGAAATCGCGGCCCCGAAATTGTCGCGCGTATTACATGCCACCGTTGCGGTGAAATATCGTCGTCGTCAGATTATAAAAAAACGAAACAAAGACAAAACGTCTTTTCTTTCGCGCGCAAAGAACCGCGTGCGACGGACAACGAGTTGGCTTATGTTTTTTCTATTATACGATACAACAAACACCGTTTATTACAACGGCGTTATACCGAAATGTTCACATTTCATATAATATAATATTATAGTGCAATAATAATAATAATGTGGAATAAGGAAGAATAATAAAATAATAACAATATCATTTTGAAATTGTTTATAATTGTTTATACCTATTACCTACGTAAATTTATTGTTATCGACAAATTTGTATTCCTTAAAACTTAAAACCAACTTTACAAAATATTTATTTATCACTGTAAAAATACTATACTTACTGCAGTATCAAATTATACACATGCTATCATGATTCGTGATTGCCAATATTACGTGTCGTTGTATATTTTCTAGAGAAAAAATCGTTTAAAATATATGATTATTGTCAATTTGCACTTATCGATTTTATCAGTTTAAATATTGTATGGCAACAATTTCTATTGGGTAACTATATAATATTTTATAACAGAATAGTATCTTCTAACAATATACATTATTCAGGTACATTGTTTATTAAATTTAAATTTTAAATCATCAAAGTGTTTATACTTTTTATTTTAGCCACATAAAAAATAAATCGTAGAATACAATAATTCTAGTATGAAACTAAACATAATTGACTTATCATAATTGGTCAATGTAATTTGTAAATAGAATTTCTAAAATCAAAAATTAATTATTTATATTTTTTCCATCACATTTTCGCCTTTAATTATAGTAAGTATCTACTAAGTGTTATTTCATTTAACAAAAAGAGTTGGAAATAAGACAAACACATTATTCAACCACTCCGTTCCTGTCGTCACTCGATCGTCATAGACTTTTCCAACCTTAAAGTTTCAAAAGTAACAGCTTGCAAATCGTTTGTCAAAAAAATATTATTTTGAATGTTTTTGAGCAAGTGAGGCAATAGAAAATACGGTAAAACCTATTCAATTTACAAATGACAATTTAATGATACTCAGTTTTTATAAGTATTGTTATGTGAGGAATAATTTTTTATGTATAGTAACTATTTTTCTTTTACGTGTGAGATTAAAAATGTTATGATATAATAATATATCTTATATTATTTTTAAAAATAAAGAATAAGGAATAAAGAAAATTGATAAATGCACATATTTATGGACATCGTTACTTATGCTGTTGTAACTATAACTATTATGCGAATTAATTATTTAAATAAATTAAGGCCCAATTTAACACACCTTCTCCGGCATTACTGTTTCTATAGAATAAAATTATACTAAAATAATTATTTAAATAAAAAATTAATATCACATATTATTAATTCACTATAAATACTTTAAGTAAAAAAGGTCAATTCTGTAGATCATGCTGTTTTATAATAAATTATTTATAGAGATATTTAGAGTTTTTTTTTTTTTTACTATTTCCAAAAATAAGTTATGTTGACTAGTTGAATTCAATAAATTCAAATAAAAAAATACAATTTTAAACATAGCTATCTAATCAATATGGAATAAATAATGTTGCATACATATATAATTATAATTAAAATTTATAAGTTAGTTTAATATGAATAATTCAATGATTTAAAATAAACATAATGACTCTAGAATTTTTTATATTCTAGGCTGAATAATATCTAGATAATTTATATTTTCTTGAAAACAATTATTATAGAGTAACTTTTATGTTTTTATTTATGGTTCTGATAAAATTAATAATAATAATATTACGTATAATATTATAATCACTTGCCTATTGGTTATCGGATTTTAAATTATGGCTTAATTAAATAATACATTTTCTTGAAATATTTATTTTGTATACTGCTGATATCTAATTTATATTTGTTTCCTTTATACAATAATGTAAAAAAATATATTCTATTATTATGTAAATTATCAACATAAATAATGCTATTGATGTTAAGTGCTAATAATCAAGTTAGGTATAACAAATGTTCTTAATTAAAAAAGTAAATGATTAAATTTGGAACTATTTACTTTTAAATGATAAATACCATATTAAGAAGTTTAATTAATTAATCGTAGAAGTTTATGGTAAATCACATATGATTTATGGTACGTATCAATGGGAGCCATGAAGCTAAATACTTCATTTATACATATTTTCTTAACAAATTTTAATTAACAAGTTAATACATGCTAAGGTTAAACTTTTAAATCACCAAAATTCTATTTTATATAAAATTATACATACTTTTAAAGTAATTTTATTAAAGTTTTCTTCGGTTTGTCTTCTTCGTTATATCAAAAGTTGAGTATTATAAAATGAACTTTATAATATTATACACCTTATTAAATCACGTTAAACAAAATTAAAGTAATTTTCTGAAGTCTATTATTCTCAAGTTCTCAAACATTACTATATTATATACCTAATATAAAAGTGTATAATATGCGATTTACATTTCTTTATCCTTGGTCATGATTTGGTGTAGCTTCGTTACAACTTACATAAATATATTATTTAATGGAAAATTAAAAGGAAATATATTGTTTAAAAGAATCTTTTATGTTTCTACTTTTACGCTGGTTTCTTTTCAGTAATTTGAAATTGTAATTTATAATAACCGTTTATAATGTAATATATACTATAATATAATATCATTATTTTTCTATTAAAAATATTATATGATTCATAATATGTATATGAATTTCAAAAATATTCCTTTCTTTAAAATAAATACCAGCTTTGGTAGCTTGATATTAAAATGGAAAAAACTGTATAATAATAAAAAGCAAATAGATAATGCACTTTTTATAATATAGTAGGCAATGAAATTGTATCGATAAATGTGAATAATATTACTAAAATATTACTAATCCCAATCTTAACGTGACAAAAATTCGTAATTAAAATCGATAAAAATTCTTTTCAGAAAATTATACGCACAGAGTACGTTTATACATATTTCTCGAGCCAAACCAAAGATATTGTAACGTGTACAACCAATAGCTGACGTAATTAGAATATTACGTGCGCTTTGTTTTTGAATGATAATGACAGCCGCGCCGGGATGGCGGGAATCGGTTTGAAATTCAAACGTAGCGGCAGGGGATCTCGGTGACTCGGTTCTCTGATCAACGACACCGCCGCCGCCGAGCTGGGACAAACTTAAGACTCGTTAATGAAGACAAACAGACGCGTAAATAGCGCGTTATACGGCGTGCTTTGTATAATATAGCGTACGCTAAGCTCCAATAAACTTTTGTAAGCTATAAAACTAGACGGGGCCAGGGGGTACGGTTTGGGCGATGAAACTGCGTTTGTAATACACGTTAACGCGCGGTGTATCGGTTATTAAACACGCCGGAGACGTTTCGGCAGGGGTGCAGGTACGGCAACAGACGACGACGTTGGGCTAAATCGGTATACTAATGTATGTAAGTATTATAATGTGCCGTTTGTACAATGTCGGTAAACCCGAGAGTAATGAATGTTTTTTTTTATTATTTTTTATATATATATATATATATGTTTTCGTTAGTTTCGCGTTTTGCAGTTTGTCCGACGGAAGGGTGCCCAAACCACGTCATCGTCAATGTTCGAGATTTTGCGGTTTTCAAATTAGTTGAAAAACAATTTAATTAAACGTTGGAGATCGAAAACAAATCGTGCGGAACACGACGATTATAATATTATATCACAACCGTTATAATGAAGTTTTAAGTTCACGCGCCCGACAGTAGGTGTTATTATAACGTTTACACAAGAATGTGCAATTATCTCACGTAATATTATAATTTATCCCGTAATAACGTGATAATTACGTACTTGCAATTGGATTTTTACGTACGAAACGAAAAAGATTAAAACGCAAGTAATATAATATTATAAAACGCGAGTTGACGGATGATTGTGAAAATCGCTAAATCGCATTGCGCGTATAAAATATATGATATAAGCGCGCGCGAGAAGTGAGAAGCGCAATGTTGTTGTGACTATCGTCGGTATTTTATGGACGTATACACGAGTCGTCCGGCGAGGACGTGGTTTGTCGGCGGCGGTACCGGCGGTGTTACCACTGTTACCAGTGTTGGCGGATAGGGATTGTTTGCGCGCGGGAAAGGTGGTCACGAAGAGTACGGTACAGCCGGTGGACGGGGACGGCGGGGGATCTTTACAAAGTGGCGTCCGGGGAACCAGATTGGATGTGTGGCGTCGACTGTGCGGCGGATGAGAGATTCTGTGGTCGTCGGCCAGTAGATACTCCGTCCGAGGGACTTAAATTAATGAACGGCATCAACCCGTACCGGCACCGTTATTTATACGCGTCGTGAGACTTTCCCTGTAGAGTTCAACGCCTCCGCAGCATGTGCTCCGTCCGATTTATGGCCGGCACCCGTTGAAAGCGATAAATCTATTTGCACCGCGCGGACCTTAAAAACGGGATAATAATAATAATAATAAATTTGCGCGAGTGTATATTATATACTAAAATAGACTATGGCCGAACAGAGGCGATCTCGAGTGCATCAATGTACGCGTATTACATGTGCTTATTCGATGACGGCGTGAATGAGATTTCGTCCGGCTATCTCATAATATTATATTAAAACGTTTAAGACTAAACGATAGCACGCGCGCTTCCTCATTGCCATTCCGGGCGGGACGTCGGCGGAGTTAGTTTAAAAAGAAACACTTTGGTTATCAGAAGTGAATTTGCAGATTAAAAGGACGGCCGCTGCCGCCACCGTGGAATGAACGAGATAACTCCGGGTTCCGGTAACAAAGCGGCGGGAAAAAAATATAAGTTCCCGACGGGTGTTGTGGGGTAAGACCGGTGGGGGGGGGAAGGGAGAGAAATAAAAAGGCGAGCAACAAAGGTAATTCGACTCCCGAACCGGGGGTTAAATAATGATGGGGATGGTTTTTTTCCCCTCTGGCCAAGATTTTTCCGTAGACCCTGTTCTTCCCCACCTGACCGACCCTATCAACGGCAACGCTGGAGGAAGCGAGAGGTCATTAGCATTCGGAGGTCGAATAAAAACGGGGAGCGAAAAGAGACGAGGATGACGACGGCTACGGCACACCGATAATCTTGTAGTTTTCTTCGGTGAAAAAAAAAAAACAATTTTGAATCCTTAAACCGATTTATTGATAAGAATGGTTTTTAATTTAAACGACACTGGTTAACAATGGGGGTCGCCGAATCTAATTATTTGAACGCCGAACGACAAATGAGATACAGCAAAAATACTTGAAATCCTTTGAAAATGTCCGTATTTCCATTGCGCTGACAATTGATTTGAATAATGATACATTTTTATTGTTCCGGTGATGTTTAATATTGATTTAATTTATATTTAAAATTATCAAAGATGTCAAATTTTATTTACTTATCTATTCGTATAAAGAATAACATTAACATGCGAATACAATAATGCGTCATTAACCTAATCTAACCTCATCTAATTAAAAATTATATAAATATATACTTATGCATTTATGTAAAAATAGTAACTAAATACGCAGTTTTTACGTAAAACAACGAAATATACATATAAATATAAAAAAAATATGTAACGACACAACACGTATGCATGCATATTATATGCATTTAAAATGATCTTTTTACAATGCACTTTTTATAATGCATTTAAATAACTTTAAAAGTAATAATATAAAATAACTACTAAATAAAATAAATATTATTTGATTTGATTGACAAAGGTTAAAATTAAATTGTATTTATAAAAAAGAACTGGATTTCATTAACATTAGTTAATTAGTTATTAGTATTTATTTTGTTTATAATTCATAATTTTGTAATTTTAAAATGTGTCTTAAGAAAATTAAGCTAATACATATTTGAAAAAAATTGACAGTATAATAGTTTATATAGTTTATAATATATATTATTCCTTTCGCGTAACATACAAAGAAAAGTATCATTTATTTTTAGTAGGTATACGCCAACTTTAAACAGAATAAATTTAATTATAAAATAATTATAATACTATTTTAAAAACGAAATTAAATAATCGAATAACGAGAATAAATATTTATTCCTTAATTATTGTTGTAGCTTTGTTATTATTACGACTGCGGGGACTAAATATTTTTCGGTCCTATTCCCTGTTAATATTATTGCCGTCTAAAACACAAAGTAAAAGTGACGTAGTGACTAAATATATTTTTTTCAGTAAAACCAAATACAAATAGGTATTCCATCGAATCGGCATTTCCGCGTGTTCTTGTTTGTAGATTATAATATGTATCGTACTGATGCGTGTATTTATCCGGTCAGTAAACAGCGTACAATTATATTATAACATTCGCACACAAAGACCTGCAATGCAAATATACGGAAATGTCATACCGCCTACACTCACTGACGTTATATATATATATGGCAACAATCGTCAGTAGAAGAAACGATTTTGTTTATTTTGGTCACAATTTGCGTCATACGATATAAAAAAATATAACATAAATACGTATTAAAAAAGCGTTTTAATGATTTACATTATTTTTTTTCCCTTAAATATAGGTACCTTATAACATATTTACACAGGGTATCTCTGTGTAAATTATTATTATTTATTAATTGTAATATTTTGTAGAAAACGAAGGTTTTTAAATGCAATTTTTTTAAAATGTATTATTTAGGCATTAAAACTACCTACTATAATTATTTTTTTAATTTTAAATCTCTAGTAAAAGAAATAAAAAAATAACTTTATATTTTTTAAGTTATGTGAAATTTGAAGATAACAAGATTAAAGAGTATATTTATATACAAATTTTGATGGGTCAAATTTCTTATTTAATTGAGGTGGTGATTTTTGTTAATATTTTTAATTTATTGGTTAAATCATGTTTCTAACGTAATTTTTTGTAATAATTTAATCTATTATTCTATTATATTGGGGAATGTAAAATTCATATTATCAACATTCAATATTATGATAAGTCAATGATACATTGTATTGTAGATTTGCAGCTATTCAATTTTGTAATCATTGAGTGCATTCATGATATTAACAAAACAAATATTGCATACCATGATATTAAAGTATTAAATTATTACAAACAATTACATCAAAAATATAATTTTTCCAACGAATGAAAAAAATTCATAAAAAACGGGCAATCGATTCTGTGCGTTCTTTGTTTCTTTGGTCTTTGAAAAAATTAGAGGTGGAATGTTATTGTGTTTTATTATAATTACGATTTTAATGCAATAACATGACACCTGAAAAAACGATTCTGAGTGAAATTTAGTCAGATATACAATTTACTAATAATATTTATATTTTAAACTTTTTTATATGTTAAATGAAGTGCAACAGAAAAATTAGATTTCATTAAATTATGAGATTCAAGTTCTTCAAGAATGTAAATTACATGAATACTTTCTGCTGTTATTAGTGGTTTTTCCTGTTTTATTAGAAAAATGTTGAGAATTTCAAAAAATTAAATAAAGTAACAATACTAGATAACATTTTTTACCAATCATATCCCACTTGTAGTAATCCAACTATTATTTCTACCTCAAAAAAATATGTTTTCATAGGAAAATAAAAGTATCATTGTAAATTTGTATAACAAATAAATCTTCGCTTCGACAAAATCTAAAATCGACACTTTAAATAAATTAGTAAGCCGAAACTTCAACATTATCATAAAAATATACTTTTTAAAAAATGGCTCTCTTCTAATTTAACATGACATAAAATGTCATTATTTAAATTTTTTTATGAGAAGTTTTTTTTTTAAAAAAATTATACAACTTTAATGATTTTAATAATAATTTTAAAAATACTGCGTTCAAAATTTTTAACTTTTCCCGAAGATATTGCAATTATTAGTAAATATAGATCTGGGACATCTTTATTGTATTGTACAATTTTGTATAATTATATGTCATGTGTTTTATTGAATCGTATTGTTCCTATAGAACCGTCAAAGTCTTTTTTGAGCTTTATAGGCCGCCAACGCGGTTCTTGCAATAAAATTACGAGGGCGTACAATATAATTATAATTTATAATTTGATTTTTATTACAATATTGTTATACTTTTAATACGTTCGCGGCTGAGTCCGAGACGTCACGCGTTCGATTTCGCTTGGCGAGTTTACGAATATACACCGACTTCGCATGCCCGAATGGGTAACGGTCTGCACGGGCGAGCATTATTGTTATACGACATATATAATAATAATAATAATAATAATAGTAATAATATATATCTACCCCTTTGCGACGACAGTGGTGGCGGCGACGGTGGCAGCTGTTGGCAACAAGTTCGAAATATTTCCCTACGATTCAAACACAGTTTTATATATATAAAACAGTAACTATATAAACACACACTACATCCCTTCCATGGTCCCTTCGTTGCTCTCGCGGTACATCGATTTTCCGCTCCGGAACCCCTCCGGTCGAAAGGACTCCGTTTAATTGTGTATAGAATTATTCTGGGCCGGCACGATAACAAAAAATAAAATAAAAATAAAAAAAGAAGAAGGAAAAAGAAAAAAAAAACTACAAGCCTTGATTATCTTCGGTCACAATAACACAGCTCTGATGAGGGTGCTTAATGAAAAATTCAATAATATCGCCCCCGCCGCCTCGGAAGCCGGATGACGACGATGCCGTGCGGAGGGCGACTCGGCGGAATTAATCAGTATACCCGAAGAATTCGGTTCGACATTGTTAGTCGGCGGCCTTTATAGCGTATATAGTATACGTATATAGCATATAACAAATAACGATAATGATGAAAAAAAAAACCCCCGAAGATTGTTGTTCGCGTCTAAGAAATAAACAAATTAAATGAAAAAATAAAAAAATAATACGGTACGAAACTTTTACCGACTCGAATACGCGTCAAGTGCGTTTTTCAGCGTACATTCAGTCAGTCCTCTGGGCACACGGTCGACCGAACAAAAAGGGCTCAGATGCCCGCCGCAAGGGTTGCGGAAAAGGTTAGCTCGAACGGGGGAAACGGCAGCGATAGCTATAACGGTAGAAAAAGGGTTACCACGTTGTCCTCTTTCGGTACTTTGGACTACCACGGTTCCTACACACGCGGTAGCATGTAGCGCGCGGCTAAGACCCGAAATCAATAAACGGTCGTCGACTCGTTTCGTTTGGGTCGAGCCCTGAAGGGTCGGTGGGTCTGAAAACTTCGCGTAATAATATGTTTCTTCGGACAGCATTATACGCGCTAATTTATTCACTGTTTCCAAAGTCCGGAGACCTGGACAATCAGAACTGCGGGGCGCGTTGTGTGCGCAACATTTCAATTTTCAATCGAACGTGTAAACATGTCCAAGATGAATTGTTGACGTCAAAATTATTTACGAAAATTCTACCTAACCTGACATCATAATATAAATGTATAATATTACGATTGTCGATAACCACATACTGATATTTCTACGTGAAGCGATAACCATGTATATTTTTGTTTCCAAATATTCAATATTAGTAAAAAAATTAACTAGAAACTACTCTAGTAAAATGTTAACTTGACAACATGAATTCTCTATTGTGAAATTAGTTTCTTTAAGCATGTTTATGTCACTTGCTCAATTCCTCAAAGATTTTTAATTTGTTTTCTCTCTGATTAGTAATATTGTCGCTATTTTCTGCGAGATAGGTTTTTTGTTGTATGGCAATATTCGTTTATATTTTCAATCTGTATTGTATAATAATACTATAATACAATATGTATTACATATTATTACGTAATATCTCATTTTACCTAATAAAACAATACTTTTTAAAAATTGTGCAATTATAATTGAAATTTTCTAGTAATCAAAAACAAATTACTCAATTAATTTAAACGTCGATTAAAAACTTTTCTTAATGTTTAGGTAATGTGTTTAATGTTTTTATATTATTTTTAGGGTAGGTAATAATATATACCTAATCTATACATACTATTTATTACAATAAATAAATAAATAAATAAATAATATAGTTCTAATAATGTTTTTATATCGTATACAGTGTACTCAACAATGCACGAAATCTTATTAACGCCTGCTATTATATTTATTAAATAATTAATTATTTTCAGTTAGAGTTTTTTTAATATTAAAAATACCTACATAATTAATGGTTAACTTTTATCTTTTATAGTAGTTTTCACAATTATCAAAATAATCACTTATTTTTATCAATCTGTTATTTATTCAAAACGTTATAAATTTATATATTATTATTTGTCACATGGTATTCCTAATAATGTTATAATGCACTCTTAATATGTTAAATAATTATACTATATAAATTGTACTATTTCTTGAGAATGTGCGAAAAGCATAATATTACATAATAATGTGTCTTTTAAATTTAATATTTCATAATATAAACATTATATTAATAATTGTTTTTAATAGTTAGTAAAATCATATTTTACTGCTTCGTATTATAATTTGTCAGTGTGCTGAATATAATTAAGTAGGTATATGAAGACAAACTTGAGAAATTAAAATTTATAACGAAATTGTTTTATGATGTGCATATATTAAACTAGGTTCAACTTTGTCATACAGTTAAAAAACATTTGAAATAAAGTTGACAGAATATAATATTTATTTCTGATAATTAATTAAAACAAATGTATGTCTTGCACTAGAAACGTTTATTGAATACTATTAAATCAGTATGGAAAGAAATTATTTCTAAATAATATAAGTTTTGAAAAATTATTATCTACATTGTTTACATTTTATCGTTATAGAAAAATAAAACTCATAAAACAAAAAGTTTTCCTTGACATTTGAAACTACCTACCAAAAGAAAAAAAATATAAAGAAAAAAAAATAACAATTTCTTTTGTGTATTCTGTCTAATATTATATCATATTTTCTGTTTCTTTTATCTACTTATTTTTCACAGAGGAATTAGTTTTTAAACATGACGTAAGCTAAATATTATTTAAATAATTATCACGACGTAACATATAGTGTGATCTTAAGATCGCTTCGATTCGGTTATTTACACGCCCACGCGGATTATCGTATTTTTCATCAGCAAGTCTGACTCTAAACGAGTCAAAACAAATCATATATCACTTAATAAAAAATAAAAATAAATTTACTCGGACGTTTCTCGTCGTAGTCATCACGTAGTCATCACGTTCGCGTAGACATTCGAGTTTTAAGTATTAACACAGTATAATACGGGATAATTTGTGTGAAAAATACCGTAATATGACTACGGAGCAAAATATTTCCATGGGAAACAATTAATATGGAATTCCTGTTGGCCTGCGATTTGTTATTTTGACGCGTTCGACGCGAATTTAATTAACTTGCGGGCGCTCGCCGGGGCAGGTATGTGGGAGTTTGCGCGAAATTCCACACGTGCCGATTACGCGGGCGCCCGCGGTAATGTCGTTATCACAGGCGGCACCTTCGCGTCGACGGAACGGTGCCCGTGGGACGGTGACGACTATCCCGGCATCGGCGGCGGCATGCGGGGAAAGGTAGCGTGCAGGGGAGGGTTTGAACGAATATCATCCTCGCACCGCACCATTATTATATATATATACTCGGCGAGCGGCTTAAAATATATGTATCCCCGCTCCCTCCCGGGAACATAATCCACTGCGTCGTATACTCGCACGCACACACACACACACACACACACACACACACACACACACACACACACACACACACACACACACACACACACACATAAGCACGTGGAATAATTATTAATTAACGTCCCTCGTCGTTCGGTGCTGCGATTAAGACGAGCTTAAATAAGACTGACGACGGATCTTTGCCGCGTGTATATTATTATAATATTATAATCGTGTGCTTTCTCTGCAGTATCACATATTATTATTGCGTTACACGCGGGTTTGACGTTATGCTATTTCGCGTTCACGCGTTTTTTTTATACAATATTATAATAACCTAACGCGTCTCGCGCACGGAAAATTGACGACGAATTCCGTAAAAATTTCTTTTTATTTATATCGCGATTTGTGCGTGCTGGGATAAATGTGAATCAGACGGTTATATTCAAATGGAAACTGATGACCGATGCGAGAGTGTGTGAAGACAACGCAGCTGCAGGGCGGTTATCGACCGGACGCCGGTGGAATGGTGACCGGGTCGCGGTGGACACCGTGTCTCCGAGTCACAGGAGTACGACGACGGGAACGACGGCACATGGCGATCAATGGTGGCCAAAGGCGGTGGAACCACACGGGATATCGATTGAGCTTTGTACATGGTTTTGGCACGCACTGCGGGACGGTCATTTCACGAATCTTTCGCACGCTTTTCCGCCCGTCACCGCGACCGCGGTAACCTTGCACGGTGGACAGGAACGGACGGCGAAGGTGCGTCACAAGGTGCACAATTGCTACAAGGTAGCGATCGCATGTTAACGACGACAACGTTGAATACAAAACAGGATTCGTGCCCACTAGCCTCCGGCGGTGACCCTGCCCTGCAGGCTTCCGTCCGCCTTCCGCCCGGTCCCTTTGCGCGTCTTTTCGACCTCAATTATACGGGACCGGACCGGCCGGCGGCCAGCTTTCCGGAAGAGCGACGAATAAAACTATTTGAAACCCGGCTCGCCCCCAGCCGCAACGTTACTTCCGCCACTGTACGCTGTTATATACTTAATATGTATATGCTCTGTAGGACGCTGACGACGGAGGAGCAAAAGGAAATTTCGTTAAAATCCACCGCCTACTGTCTAATTTGAATTCCATAGTCCTTCGTTTTGTGCGTACTATGTTTGTGTGTATACTATGTGTGAGTATAATATATATGTGTGTGTGTGTGTGTATGTAAAGGGACGCTTAAAGCTCATCGGATATTCCTCCGGCCGAACCGCTATATTATACTGATGTTATCTGATTACCAGCGGCACAAAGGGCGGCGGTGACAATAATATGCTTTTATATTAAAACTGCCGAGGGACAATCTCGAGAACACGACACTGTAAATAATAATAATATAATACGCTCCCGGCTACAGCAGGCCCGCGTGCAGACGTGTTCCAATATCGCCCGAGAAATTTGATTTCACCCGGCCAGGTAAATCAGATCGCGATTCGTATATTATTATATTATGTTATATTATACGTACGTATATATTGTGTGCCCCCGGTGTGTATGGATGTATAATATGACGCGACTATGAAAGGGATTATACGACCAGTGCATTATGCGTAATGTATATATATATATTATATAAACGTAATCCGGCCCCTTTGGTACAGTATTGACCTGCGTGTTTCAATTCCGTACGATCACTCTCGGTAATACGGTAACAGAGGATCTGCGGTCCGTTTTGGTTATAATAATATATTATAATATTTTAACGGCAGCATCTTATGTCTGTTGTAGTACTTTTCAATATTTGTATAGTTAACACTCGAACGGTAAATCTGATTTGAGTAGCTTAGAAAAAAAAAATTCGTAGGTACATAATATTATGATCAAAATATTCGAGTTTCTTTCTTCATATTCATTTTTTGTAAAATTGTAAACGATCGTTTTGATAACGGTCGATTGAGCCCGTTGCGTACGTTTTTTGACGTGGAAATAAACACAATAGATTTCTGAAAATCCTGAACTGGTAATGTTGTAGTTCTATGAAACTCAAACCAGTCGTGAAATATCATTTATTTGTTCGATAAATATTTTGTACTTTAATAACATAATATTATATTATGCTTGATACGATGTTATAAAATAAGATTATTGTACTTCATCATTCAAAAGTTTAGTCTAAAAACTGTTTTTATATGAAATTAATTTTAAATTATATTATATAATAATATTTTACGATTCAATTAAGTTTACTGAAATTCTTCTATGTTTTAATGTTTTTAAATGGTGGCTTCGTTTGTGTGAACGTATGTTTATAATTTTCATCATAGTAAATAATATACATCGTTCTATATTGCCTTTCCTTTTTGATCGTATTATTTCTGAATATTATTTTCGCTCGACACGTTGATTGAATGTAATTTGTCTGTTATTATTACAACCCCTTCACTTGTTGACAGGCGTGTTTAAATTGAATTACTGTTAAATATTATTAATAAAATAATTTCCATGTATGTGTGTTAATTATATTTGACTCAGATTAATGAAGAAACTATTGAAGTAGTTGGAAATTTCATAATTTATAACAATGTCAAAAATGTTTCAAGAATAGGAGATTGCACGTTACATTTAAACTTTTACGCATCATCGCGTTGTCCGTAACAACATAATGAAGGAAAAACGTAAAACTGTATCGGTGGCTCTCCTGCTAACCTTGGACGTGACTATGAGGGGCGGGGATTCGAAAACTATAATAGCAATCGGCGATTGACATAAAGTAGTTGACCCTCGTAAAAATAAGCGAGGGTAAAACACCTGATATCAATTGAATGGTGATGAGAATTAAAGAGAAAACCAATTGGGAAAGCGTCGGACATAAAAATAAATAGTAAAAAGATAAAATAAAAAACAAAAAACAAAAAAAAACCCCGGTGCCGGGATGAAAGTGAGAGTGAATAGTGGTGGTAAAACTGTTTGTCTTTGGGGATATTAAACCAGGCCGGAGATCGTTTGTTTTGTTACTACAACTGCTACTCGTACTATACATAGTCCACTACTACTACTACTATTACTGCCAGAGCTGGGACGGGCGTTCCGGCACGGTGACCCTGGAAAATAGATTAGATCAAGTGGTCTGTTGGCGTAATGGACTCCAATAATTCACCAGCCGGGACGAGCCCAGACACTTTGTCTTGGTCCAATCGAACTGCTATATACGATATATAATATATATATATATATATATATACGATTCGGTCCGGAATTCGCCCCTCGGACGCAGCCAATTTCCTGAGTGCCGGTCGACTAGTCGGTAGGACGAATGTGACCCAACTAAACTAAAAACTCGTTGTCTACGAACTGTGATAATATATAGGTCGTCGTCAAATAGTAATGACTTCGTGTCGATAAAACAAAATATATTATGTATCGCGATATTATTACTATAATATACCATTGTTGCGATACCGTGGTATTAGGAAATTTAGAATACAGCAATCAAACGTGTTAAACGGGTTTAGAGACAAGTTAAACATTTTCATATTATCAGATACTATAAAAAAAAAAATTAAAATCTTTTCACGTGCTCAAAACAATTATCATACATACCTATTGTAATTACATACATTATGCGTTACACCAATTATTGGTATATTTATTGTGTTATACGACGATGACTTTTGACCGAAATGGACCGATGAGTTATGTTCGCTCGTAGGTCAGATGCCGCAAATAACGTAATCAAGAGCAGCCAAACGGCGAGGTGCTCCATTAGTGGAATTAGTTTCTTGTTGCAAATGATCTCGCGTCGCCGCCGCCGCCACCTCTCCGGCATAATATCTGTGCTCCGGAGAACAAACACACGCCATTTTGTTGCGTAAAACTTAAAAGCTGCTTATTAGGTTATCGGCTTTACGGAAGTTGGCCGCCTCCGCGCGCCTCCTCTGCCGACGACGCCACCCCGGGACCCTTTGGCCTCGGGTTTCTCGTACAACGGCGGCTATAGTGCCAAAATTGTTTGCTTTTAATGGCCGGCTCTAACCAATCTCGAAATTAATATCCTTAAAACTTTCAACACAATTTTAATAATTGGACGCCTATGGTATAAAAGAAATAGGCTATAAACAATTTCCATTAGAATTGCTCGCGGATTTCGCGCACAATCTGCTCGATCGACAGGTGCCAGTAGTTTGTGACCTCTCTGGGAGAAAATACATATTAACCTAACCGTTTATTGAGCCACTATTGATAAGTAAATGGGTATAGGATCGTATATAATATTTATCACAAAAAGACGATTGGTGTTCATGTATACCCTTATACCCTACTCGTAACTAAGGGATTTCGAGGTAATAAGAATTAATTGTAAAATACATTATTTTATATGACTTAATAGAATTAATATTTATTCTAAATCAATGAAAATTAAATAAAATCCATATGTACACCACTGTTATTACTTTTATCGTCTTCACTTGTAGATTATAATTTAATAATAAATTATATTGTAATGAATATTATATGAAAGAATACTATACAATATAACGAGGCAGACACAACCGTAACGTATTTGCACATTATTTATGTAGCAGAACATTCGATTTTCCATCGTTATTGGAAGTAATCTTGAAGTTCAATAGCAAACAAACACTAAGACGTAAATATCGCATAGTTTCCTGTTCGTAGGAAATACTATCGAATCGGAAATGGAAATCAATAAAACATTGGTAATCGTGAAGTAGATGGCAAAATCATAAGTCGCGAATTTACAGGTGCATATATTGTATTGTATTAAATTTTATATATTATATAGTATCGTTATTTCGTATAATCTGTGCTTGAATATTCTTAATTCGTTTTTCTTTTATTTAAAAAGATAAAAAAAAGCTAGTGATGTTGAATAATTTATTCAAATTAAAATTCACAGGAATAAACGACATTGATAACGCTGGTAGGAAACAATGTGGCTCCATAAAATTTAAATATGACGACCGAGGGGTGTATATAAAGTCATCGGCAATTTCCGGATTCTTATCAGCATTCTTATTAAAACCATTTACCGTCTCAATCGGGTTTCTAACGAAATGATCATGACCTTTTTGACGTTATTCAATAAACAAAATTGCGAGTGCAATGTATAAGAAAAATTACAGCAGATATATAAAACAATAACTGAAAACAAACCATTCCCAGATAATATTAGACATATTCTAATCTGAAACTAGCTTAACCGTTTAATTTTTATCATTTCACACGTATCGAGTATACAAAATCGTAAATTATAATAACATTATTATAATATCTAATACGAAAATTTATTATTTCAAATTATTAAAGCACGTATATTTATAGTTTTATTTATTTATTAAAAGATTATCAAGTTTTAGATTTTTGAGCGGAGCGAGAAATGTGTTGTTTTTACTAAGATTTTTATTTTTTTCCCTGATATATGAAAACATTTTTTCGAGTAGAAATAATAGTCCGATTATCACAAATAGAATATCCTTTACAAATTTCATCTAGTTGGTACTTTATTTAACTCATTTTTGAATTTCCCAAAAGTTTATCCTTGAGAAGTGGAAAATCGGTAAAATTACGATTTCCGTTATTTTAAATCTTTTATTTTTAAACTAATGAAGTTTTAATCATAGGGACTTGAAAATGTTTTTGAAGACTAATACAGGTAATATTTACGTGTAGTAAAATTTTTGGGACAGATTGGTTGATTTTTTTGCTAAATATAGAGCTTTGAATTTTTTCCAAATATGTTTAATATTACCTGCAATTTTCGGTTTAACGCTTTGAAATTTTTATAAAAGGTTACTCATATACAATTTAATCTATTTACAAAATATTTTGAAAATCGTGGCTGACATGAAATGATAACTCCTTGATCGTAGGGATTTGAAATTTATTTTACATCTTTTTAAATGTAATTTACACTCGTGGTAAATTTTGGAATGAATTATCAGTATAATATATTGTAATATATTGAGATTTGCTCAGAATCGTATTTTCTAATGCAATATCATTGCATTCAAATCTTAATAATTATAATTAATTTCTCCGAGAACCGAAGGGACGAAAGAGAAACGTCTACAATCGACCTTTCCACTTTTTTAACTTCCACTCGGCCATGTTGATTGTCAACGTATTATCATAAAACGTATGACTTAACGTATGACGTATGACTTTTAAAATAATAGTGAATTCTAATAATTGGATAATTGGAATATTCGGCAAATAAATTATTACATCAATTACTAATAATTTTAAATTATCATTAAAAGAATATGTATTGAAGCGCTATATAATAATAATATTCATATTATATAGAGATTGAGATTATGAAGATTGATATATGTATAAAATTCATATTATTTGTGTGTATTAATCACTCAGTAAAATTTAATAACGCACAAATAAACAGTTTCGTTTACGTTCTTAGTGCATAATAAATAATTCAATAAAATGTTGGATATTTTAATCAGGGTGGCGGCGTCTGTTAAACTGTTAAAATTAAACAAATTGTACCGATACTTTCTGTTTATGTATACACGCGCAACAGGAAATTTATAACATTCACACGTGTTTTATTTAAATTCTATACAATATAATACTATTTTATGTACCATAAAAAAAAAAAATTACTAGCTGCTAAGTATATTAAAATATTAAAATATAATACTTATAGTATAATAATTGTGTGTTTAGCAAAGAATTAAAAATCTAAACATTCGCTTTTTCGAGTATATATTATTTATAACCGTATACTCTTTATCCGGTTAGATTATCAAAATAACGAACGAGACTTTTGTTTTACTTCCAAAATGAGATGGTTGTATACGCTTATCACCCTCTAGATTTTTGTCTCTGGGTATATTTATTATACATAGGTACTTTTTTTCTCCGTCGCGTCGGCCGACCCATGAACGTTACACAATTAAACAACTCCCCTAAGAATATTTCAGTCCGTTTGTATAATAATATAAAAGTTTGTTTTTAACGGTGGTAATTTTTTTGCTATTATATCTACTCGGTTATCTCAGATTGATTTATACGTATATACAATATAATATTTTAGTGGGGAATTTGAGGAGAGGATAAGCCTTTCTTCGATATATTTTTAAATATTTTACTGTTTTTATAGATAATCATTATTATTTATATAGATTATGTACTAATCAGACGAAAGAGGATACTGTATTACTACACTACTGATAATTAGTATCTATTAACTTGGTATGAATAAAATTTTTAATTAATAATTGTACAAATAAATTTTGCAAATTAAAAGTTTCAAAAATTCTTACCCAGTGATAATCACTGGATTTCGCCACTGATATCATATTTTAACACGTAAAATGATGTATTTAGAGACCACACGCACGTTCTCGTTTCTCCATTTCAAAGTACAACAATCGGACCAAGCGGAATCGATAGGTCGATCCCCTAGGACGAACGGATGAGTCGGTGGCGGTGGTGCCGACCGACGACGACGACAGCGGTAACGTAGAAACGACAGACGTGAATGAATCATTAAATCTGGCAAAATTGGTGTCTTCTGTGGCGTTGACGTTTCGGGCGGGACGATGACAATGACAGACGGGAATCTCTGCACTTCCCTGCAGTTCAATTTAGAAAAAAAAAACTTTTTTAACGAGCTTCTTTTCAGCAGAGGCAAAAAAATAAATAAAAAAATAATAATAATATAAAAATAACGTTTTAAAACGACGACGTCGTGGCAATTCGAACTATATTCTCTTTTCCTCTCGTCTTTTTCATTTCACAAACGATAGACGAGACGACTTTACGGAGACCCGGAACGGGAAAAATCTGCTTGACATCACCGTCGGGACACGCACAACTCTCTGTAGGGTATTTTTCGTTTTCTTCATAATTTATTTGATTAAAAATCCTGATGCGGACCACCGAAATACTCGTATTGTTCATTTCACGAGCCTTATCAGAATATTATCGCTTCGACGATAACGTCCTGCATATTAATAATATTATACGAAATAATTGTCGTATTCGAAGAAATCCTCTTATTCTATTAATAATAATAATAATAATATTAACAATATCTACCCGCGGTTAATACTATTACAGTATCCTTCGAACTCGATCCGTGTGACGACGATGAATCAAAATCGACGTATTATATAATATGTCTTTTCGCTCCGTACACGCGCGCTTATAATTTACCCGAGACCTCGGGATGTCTATATATATATATATATATTTTAAGTATTAAACATAATACAGAATATACATGTATACAATATATGTTTAAACGTGGATTTGTAAATATATATATGTATATGCGTCTACCGGCGGCACCACCATTAATAACGCGTGTCCCGGGCGTGTAGTGATTGTCAATATTTAACGAACTTTACGTGTGTGCAGCAGTAAGTACTGCGCGCTCGGTATAAGAGGTTATAGGTTTAGTGTGGAGAGTTTCCTCTCTGGTATTATAATATTATACATATATAACAATATAATGTCTATCGCATAATGTTAAATATAATTACGTTATAAACAATTATAAAGATTATATTATTTTCAAAAATTTAACCCTTCTATACACGCGCGGGTATAACAGTCTGTTTTACGGTAAACGGTGATTCGCCGACCGACCCAGCTTCGACTTTAAGCTTATATTTTTACATATTTCTTAGTTTAACTATAATGTAAGTTTTCCAACACTTGGATATTTTTATGTCAATTACATTACTTACTAATGTTCAGTAACGATACAAACTTTAAAATGTTTTCAAAAATAATTATATAATTAAAAAATATCTCATTTTTTTTATCAAGTGCAGTCTTTATAGGCTAATAGATACGGTAATTAATCTAATATGTTTCGACTTTTATTGATATGCATTCTTATAGAATATTCGAATAAAAGCATTTGAATATTAGTATTTAAATACATTTTGAAGTATTTTTAATATTTTTAATATATTTTAAAAGTATTTTATACGAAAAAAAAAACTTGTATAAAATAGGCACCGATAAAAGTTTTTTCTTTGCGTTTTATTTTTATACATTATAAAATGAAGTTACTATTAAAAAATTCATAATTTTTACACATTTCCTTGCCATTTTTTAGCAATGTACATTGTAATGAACTTCAGGACTGAAGGTTATGAAAATAACAAGTATTTTTCATGTAAAGTAACTATTAGTTATATTCAATTGGGTAAACTTAGTAGATATTTTTAATTTTTTTAAACACTAGTTAACATATTTAATATTAACGAAAAAGTATTTTTATTCAAATACTTTAAAAGTATTTAGAAAATACAAATTTATTCCAATTTAAATATTAGTATTAAAATACTTTGTAAAAAGTATTTTTTACAAGACAGTTGATATGTACCCAAAATGGATCTATTTCCAATATCTTATTATATTTTGTAAATAAACATGATAAAATAATAATATTATTATGAAGCTGAATAATAATTTGTAGAAAATAGTCGTTTCTGTCATTACACAGGATAATATACGGACTAATCAATATTTCGTGTTATAAAAATAGTGGAGATAACATTGAAAGCGTATATAATGTCCGCCACATTTTTAACGTGAAATTATTCGATCATTTCAATTAAACAGTACACCATAGTTGGTAGTTAAAGCTACGTTAGAAATCGAACGATCGGATAGCCAACGATATAAAATTATTAAGTGTAAATAACTCGAATTATCCATTAAAAATTAAAACTAAACAACGAAAATATTAATGTTAAAAACTAATAATAAAGTTAACGTTTGCTGAATCGTCCCGTGTACGTACTCACACGCGCGTTTGTATTATTATTATGTGTACATGCCGACATTGTGCGGAGACCTTGCCGCGGCGGCCCGGGAATCTCGGCGCGATACAAACGCGAAAGTAAACACGCGGACTCGATTAAACATTTATTATATATTATGTTTGTTCGGAAACGTCAACGGCGTGTTTGCGGAGCACAGTGTATTACGCCAACGGAATTCCTATATGGTACATATTGTATTATACACACACGTTCGTGTATAGTAATAATACGCACAGTTTACCGCATATACCGCGGTTATGGTATTATGGTATATAACGTAGCCCATGCAGTAGCAAACACAATATAATATGATATAATATTATTATTATTATTATAACATCGAACGGGCGCGGCCGGCATTTTGCACGTCCCGCAATGTCCGGCCCGGAAAACGAACAATTTGTTTACGTCCTCTCGGCCGCGTGTAAATCTAAATCGCATCAACCGTAATAATATATCCTACTCGCATCCACCGCCGTTACCTAGACGTCGTTTAAACATATAATTTTCGCGGCGTTCGACGACGGCGATCTTCATAAAACAATAAACGCATTATACCATTACCGTGGTACGGTATAGGTGTATTATTGTAAAACATATTATAATAACGACAACATCGCTTTTGCGTACGTATTATTATTATATTTCGGACGAACGGACGTCACAAATCACATTATTATAATGTACGTATATTTGTTACATCGACATAATAACATTGTAATTATACTCTCGTTGACGTCAAAATGATACTGCGGATCAGTATATCAACTGAACGTGTACAATATAATATTACGTTGTACCCAAGTAAATGTAAAGCGAGTAATATCGTTCAGAGCCGTTCGAATCGAACGTTTAATCACTTCCCGACCATATTTTTCCATCAATCAAGATACCTACTTATTTATTTATTTATTTAAAGACGTTCGTTCGACGTGCTGATAAGAAATTAAATCTACGGACTTATACCTATATAATGTAAATACGCTATACACTACAGTGGCATCTAGATCAATGCGCATTTCGACGTTAGTCACAATATCCGTAATGTCAAATGTAAATAATGTAAAATAAATGCTAAAAATGTACTTATGTATATCGTTTATGAAAATATTCCATTTTATTACATTATCATTTATAATATTATTAAATTCATACATAAAATACTGAACTATTCACAACGCTGGAATAATCAACTAATTTTTTAAACTTATTAAATTTAGTTATTTTTGAGAGTTAAATTAAAAGTTAAAAGTTTCTTTGAATTTTAGTTAATTTAAAGAAGTAAAATGACAGAGGTTATTTAATTTAATCTAATTAATATTTATAACTATAATATGTTATTATTTAAATATACATATACATACTTGTGTTTTAATTTTAACTTCAATTTTTATTATATTTTTAAGTACCGATTATCTATATCATGGTATCATTGTAAATTATTAAACTATTAATCTGTGGTATTTGCAAATTAAATTAAATATAAAGCATTTTATTTTCTTTAAAAGTATATTATTTAACAAAACTTCATAATTAAATAATAAACTGAAAAATAACTTGGTATTTTAGAAAAAAAAAATTAAATCGTTAAGCTATAAGTTAATAATTTTAAAAAATAACAAATTATATAATTCAATGAAAATAACCTTAAAACTTAAAAGATAAAATGTCAATTCGTTAATTCGCAATGCTTATTCTCACGTATTATAAGATTAATAATTTTAAAAATGTTAACGTTAGTTACGAATTTACGATAATAATTTTATATACTTAATAAAATAATATATTCAATAATATACATTATTAGTAATATATTATTAATAATAGGTATATTATAACGAAATAATTTTGCTTTTTAAGAAAACATTATTAAACATGATAAAGTATATTCATTCGTATTATAAATATATATATTTTTTATATCATATATTGATGTATCATAATTATTTTTAGATATATAATGTTAAGTTTAAGAAAGGTCATTACAGTCTGAATATTATAAATTTTACACACGGTCCAAACAATTTATAATTTATATGTATAATTCAATATAAACGCAATTATATTAATTTACATTTGCAATTTTTTGTGTATAAATACAATTTAATTAATAAATTTAAGTACAATTTTAGGAAGATAAAACTTATTAATTTCATTAACTAATAATAAACTAGTATATACTATTCTGGTTTGATATAAATGTATGGTCATCATCTCAAGCGTTGGATTTATTAATGATTATAAATAAAAGAGAAATAGCAATAATATTATCTAAAAATTAAAATAAGTTAAATACATTTTTTTAAGAATCAAAATTGTTCCAATTAAGTTTTCAATTGAATAATTGTTTTATACAATTGAAAATAAATCATTTATTTAATATATAAAAAAAAAATTCCTAATGAATTTGTATTATCATTATTGCTACGAAACGATTACCTAGTACAAAATATGAATGGTATTTTTTATGTATTATTTGCTATATACATTTTATCAAATATTGTTAAATTGTCAGATATTATTTTAGAACGTCACATACTATTAATCTAAAATAAACATTTATTATAATTGAATATTTAGTATTATATTATAAGTGGGTATATTGGCAATAAGACTTTTTTGTCAATCCTAACGAATTATTGATAAGTCTTTTGTTTCATTTATTAAATTATATATGGTTGATTCTATAAGTAAAACAAGAATTTCATTTAATCATCCAAATTTTATGATTACAGTCTTAATAGATTTGTTTTAAAAATATTAATTAAAATAAATATTTACCTCAAGTATAAATCATAAGCTACTTTGTGTAGTTTAATATCAACTGCACTTACAAAGTAAAACTAATTACAATAAATTCTTGTCACTAAAAAGTAAAGAGGCATTATACTATAATGATGTGTAGGTGAACTTGACAGAGATTGTCAAAATGTTCCCAACAATATGACATTTTATGTTTAAAGCATCTTGCATCATAAAAACGTATTCGTGTAATTAACAAACTTAATTAGTGATGTAACAACATAAACCAAATCAAAATTTTAAAAATGGTTTGTTTTCAAATAAAATTTAAAAATTTTTTTTGACTATCTCATTAAATCTAAGGATTTAAAAGATATTATATGATAAAAAAAATTTCACCTTCACACGTAGATTGTTATATCGTATAAAGTATAAATACCACTATAACTAACATTAAACAATAAAAAGTAATTTACATAGTTATAACTTCTATTATAAATTATAATATCAACAATTTCACGTTATAATTTATTCATACTTGTCTTTTTTAATCTAAATAATGTTTTTCATACTGTTCTATATTTATATTTAATACAAATAGATTTTAAAGATTAAATAAAACACATAATACTCTAAAAATGTTAATAAATATAAGTAAGAACGTCAATAATAATAATGATTACAAAATAATCTTTTATTTTTAGTGAAGTATTGTTGTAATTTTGTAAAAAATATTTGGATGGCTGAAAACTTTGTACATTTTAATGGTGTAATATATTCATTGTTTATAAGTTTACATTTAAAAAGTACAATACGAATAAAATAAATAAACAGTTACAGTCTTCATGAGAATATAATGTAAAAAGTGCCCTTATTCAGCATAACTTTTTCCCCTATCCTCAGAACATGACCCACATTAGTCTGTCTTTGAACCGTTCAAAAACTTTTTTTTAGTATATGTGTAAGAGTTTCCTTTATTTTCACATCATACTTCTGTCGCATTTCCTTCGGCATTCTCATACTCACGCACAAGAACCAAAACTTTTATTTTTCAAAAACGAATCTATTTTGTCAAATCCATATGTCATTGCATCAAGTTCTTAAAAATTATTCTATCATTGCCTTCTCTTGGGAAATAAATTCCTATATTGAATTTATTCGTTTTTAATGCGTAATTCATTAACCTATACCTATAGTATAATAAAATGTCAATATAAATTCATATAAACTATAGTTACTGTTACACCAAAAAAAATATGTACAGTGTGCGTTAAAATATAGTTTTCTATAGTTACTCATTTCATATTTGAGTTAAATCTTTGTTTAAGATTTAAAAAAAATTGATTTTTTATGACATTGAATAACTGCTGATAAATATCTTTTGTTTTTTTTTTTATTTCCATAATAATATATATTATGAAAATCTAACTATGTGAATAGGTTGGTGGAATAATGATTCACTATTCAAATATTAACCAAAATAATATACGAGTAGATTGTTAAGGGTGTTTAATTTAATACGGACGTTACATAAGACATCCTTAATTTGAATTCAAATAATATGGTAATAATTAGTAAACAAATACTACCTAGAAGTTAAATTGGGTGTGGATAATGGATAAAATAATATTGGATTATATTATTACTAGATGCATAACTTATCAGTATGTAGGTAAGTTATAATTTATAAGTAATAAATTGATGACATTTTTTAAAGAAAAGAAAATTATAATTTTATATAAAATTATTTTGTGAAACAAAATTTACATCTATATTCTCTGAAATATAATTATAATTATAATTGTATAATACATAAATTAAAAATACGATAATGTAAAGTCTATACTATATTAATTTTATAAATTATTTAAATGTACAGAGTGGTTAGTTGTTAGGAATTTTATTTTAAAAAATTATGAAAATTACATAATTATGATTTTATTGTCATTTCTAGTTGTTTTATAACATACATATTGATTAGTCTGTATATATTGAAAATTGTGCTTTACGTAGGTATTTATTTTTTGTAACCAATCACTTTTTCGTTTATTCGATTTGTATTTCGTAATATGTAATTTTTGTAATAAAATAATAGTGATTACTTATTGGATAATATTATTATATTTACATTTTAAAGAACATCTACAATACCTAAATTATTTATAAAATTTTATTATTATTATATTATTACTAACTATCGTAGTTTAAAAACATATTGTCGAAACTTAGGTCAAGTATGTAAAATAATAAAATGTTTAAATTAAATTGTTTTATACTGCTGTACAGAATGAGATGTTTATGATACTGTTTGATCTTTACCGCCTACGGGTCGTCTTATACAGTTCCGTCAACAATTATGAGAAACACATGTTAGGCACACGCATGTTTGGATAAGTTATTGGAAACGTATTGTTTCTCATTTTTGTTATTAAAAGACGTCAATTCAGAGTTTTTGGAAATAAGTTAAATGTAAAATAGTATTTAGTTAAAATGTTATAAATGCACATAATCTGTATCATAATGATTAGGATTAACTGAAAATTTGATTATAATTTACAATGTATAATATGAAACAATAATATATGAATAATGGTTATTAACTAACCGATGGAAGCATATTGCGTTTTTGTCTTAATGAAAAACTGACTATTACACTCGTCGATCAACCGCAAAATCCGATTTATGTAAATAAATATATATTTATGCATCGATATAATGTAAATATAGCAGTACGAGACGCAGCTGTTACAAACAGACATCGTAAATACTAGGTATACAATAAACGCTTCCTGACAAAAAAATTTAATCTAACCAGAACACTGCGTGATAGTTGTTACCATGCATTATAATATTATATTTTATACCTGGTACTTGGTAGAAGATAACAAAAAAATTAATAAAACACATGACACGTGATGATAAAAATTGTATTAGAATATTGTATGAGTTAAGGTAATATTACACTATCCTACAATATTTTTTATCTTATTATATAATTTTGATATAATATGAGTTACATGTGTCTTTGTACATAGATTATTACATAATAATAATATTACACATAATGACAACGGTGGCGAGAACGTGATCGCTCGACAACGAACGGCGTAAATAATAATAATAATAATAATCGCAAGTTCGAGCGGACCATTATTGACAATGGTGACCACAATAATGATGACGACTTATATAGTTATATTGACGTCTACGGGACTACAGTTACAGATGATTATGACGATATTAATAGAAATAATAATAATAATAATAATAATAATAATATTATAAATTATAATATTCGTTATTCGTGAGTTGACCGGATTGAACTAATCCGACATCGTATGTATATAATATATTATAAGCGGTCGTACTTATTCGACGACACGAACACACATATATACATACACGTGTCCGTTTTCAGACAATAATAATAATAATAATCGTTATTTCGATATTATCGAATTACTATCGGTGTCATTTTCAATGGAACCGTGGCATAAGTCGTAATATACATAATAAGATAATATAGTGTTTGTCCTGGTCAATATTTTTTTACTTATTCCATATTGTATAAATAGTTGTATTTTGGTTTATTAATAATATTCGAAAATTTAGAAATAAAAATTTTATCTCTATTTTTAAAAATTCAAGATGACCATTTTTTTTGTAGTTGGTAATTGTCATTTTAAATTTATAAATCAAAATTTTCAAATTGTCAATACCCACTACGTAGTTAATTTATAGTTATAGACTTTATAAAATATCGAAAGTTCATACACGAGAGTTTAATTCAATAGAGACAAGAGATACGTAGAACTCATATCATCTTAATAACGCCTTTTTCTAAGCTATCTTTACAACTGTTTACTTGCCGTCTTAGATTTTTAAAAATAATGCTAATAATTAATTTTAATTTTTTCAATTTGAGTAAAATCTGTTTTAAAATAAAATTAAATTAAATACGTGTTCATCAATGTATTCGTCTTCTGTCTTCAGTTAAAAACTTAAAAAACCGTCATATAATTATATTATAATGTGGCGGTAGATATATATTATGTATATTCGTAATCGTAACCTAACTTTTATGTAAAACCGTGTTACGGACACGCGAGAATCATATCATGTATACTTATATAGAAAATAATAATATTTTGTCTTATAATCCGATTTCGTCTATTCGTACTGTATACGTCACTATTATATTCTCAACGACGAAGCATGGAATCGAGTTTTGTGGACACTGATTGTTACGACTTTTCGAAAACGGATAAAATATTATAAATGTTTAATAATGAAACGATCACAGGATTTTCCTGGTAAATCATATACCGATGTTGTCAGTCGGACATCTATAACTGACGTACAAGTCCGAATTACCAGTTTTTTTTTTGTCTACATGAATTTTTAGATGTTTTATTGTGCATTCGACGACGGAGATTTAGGGCATTAGAGTACAAAGTAGCTCTCCTTTTTTCTTGTTGTCAGCCCAATGTCTACTATGGAATTTTTAACAAACAGATTCTTTGACAATAATACGCACGCTTGTCCAACAGGTGTCCGTTTTCTTTATCTTTATCTCTTTATAATATAAGCAAGTCTAATGTTACGATTCCGTATGTTATCTACGTAGAATTTTTTGGCGTCTTATATGCTATCTATACAAATAATATTTTATGTAATGTTATATTATATTATTTATTTAAACGTTGATGAAGGTTAATTTTTTAAAAAAAGTTTTATTAAATCGTATTGTTCATATTATTTTGTGTTACAAAAATATTATAAAATTAAATACATTACATAGTATAACATAATATTTTCATCCGATAGTGTCAATATGACAATATAGAAACAATTATATGACGATAGTTTTTGCTTTAATCAAATAACCCAATACAAAATACAAAAGATATAGGATCGTTTTACATTTATTGAGAAATCCAAAAATATCATACTTGTATAAGACATAAAAACGTACTCGTGATTTAAATTTTTCATATTTTAAATAATTATGATATAGTATGTTCCATATAATATTTTACAAAATGTTGCTGAGAGAATATCGTAAATTAATTTCTAGAATATGAGAATATGAGAATCTGTTTAGTGCGACACATCGACTTTTTTAAATTTATTAAAATATTTGTAATGATGTTGCAATAGACATAACAATGACCAAATTAGCATATAATATAATATAATAATTAATAATTGTAGGTACAACTGGACAATGCAAAATATTATACATAATGTCCTATGATATTAATGTTAATTTTGTTTTGTTTATTAATATTGGTCGTTACACTAATGCAATACATAAATTTATTAGTGATAATAATATTGTATATCAAAATGCACAATATAAATATAATACACTTTCAGTTTGATTATACGTTTAAAAAAATTTACGCGTAGATATTACAATTTGTTTTGTATTATTTGTATTGCATATGCACTTTACGTTGCAATACAAATTAAAAAGTACCTATTAATAATATAAATATATAGCATATTATTAAGCTAACAATAAATATTATTTGTAGAAGAAATTTTTAAGTTACTTTTTGAATTTTAATCTTTATAAACTATAAATTCTGTATCTATCGCATAATATATTATTTGAATTTGATTATTTTAAATCAAAAGCCAGAACTTAAAATTGAAACTAAACATTAAACAAAGTAATTTTTATAAAATACAAATGTATTTTTATAAAATACAAACATACAAATGTATGTTTATATTATGTAGATCAAATGTTTTATACTTTATATTAATGAAGTATAATTGGCAATTATATTAATTATTGTTCGTATATAGACTTTCATAATATAGCATATGATTAAAATTAATAACTGTACAACAATTACAATCTCAAAATTGAAAATATAAGTGTTATTAGTAGTATAGTTGTTATATACACTTATTATTATATATGTTGATAATTAAGCCATTTGTTTTTAATAACATATAATATATGATTCGTGATAATTAATAACGTTTCATATCTTTTTACGAAATTAATTGAGGTCTATATTTTTAATCAAAGTAAGTTAAAGCGTGTGATACTAATAAATTTACTCCATCAATACACTATTACAGACAATATTAAAAACATAAAACGTTCAGTGTTCATCGCTGCCCAAAATTTAATTCAATGGTTTATAATATATCAATCATTTAACATCAAATATTTCTTTGATATAAATCGTTATTAAACTATTATGTATAGATAATGTGATTACCTAGATTACACAATTTAAATGTAATTTTTATTCGTCGTCTATTAAACTACATGCATATACATTCTGTGGAACACATCAAGCTTGTAAAACTATACTGTCTATCCGAGTATCGAAAACTATTAAATTAAATTCGTCTTGAAGGTATTATTTTTTTGATATATTTTTATTTCTCTTATAGATTATAATATTATGTTACGCATGCATCGGGAGCTATTGAATATTTAGTTTTAACAATCTCACGTAATTTTTTATCTGTTTATTTAATATTACAATGTTTTATACGATATTCAGCTTATTACTACAATAAACTTTATCGACGAATAATAATACAATTTCTGCGTTATACAGTCGAGTGGATATGAAAAATATAAACTATTTTGTATTCTATGTGCCCTTCTCGTTCGCTGACGATACTCCGCTATTTTCGCCTAAATCGATTTACACCAATTTGTTTGTGTTATTTTATACTCGTCAACATGTATGTGCGTACTGTAGTGTATATTAATTTATTGTTATTATTATTATTATTATTATTATTATACGTGATCGAGTTCAAAGTATAGCGGACTAGTAAATTATGTTATTATAGTTTGAAAAATAAAAACCTCTCGTGTACCGTTCGTATCGTCTGTTCTCGCGGACGACGCGATGAAAAACCGCCGGAGTTTTGGATTTTTCCGCCCCAGAACTCGTCTCGAAAGAATGTTATTACGCGGAGAGGATGAACAATAAATTAAAACGGAAACGACGAGAGAGTGAGATAGTGTTTATATTCACCGGCATAACCGGCATAATTAATAAGGAACGTTGAGGGATTTTCATTTAATTTAAGTGTGACGGAGTCCCCGTGTGCGCCAAAACCGTTTCGACGACGATGCTCCGTAATAATAATAATTATTACTGGCGTGATAACGCGAGAAACGTATATAATAATATTATTGCAACGCGGAAAATAATAGGTACTTATACCAACCTCATTTTAATACGATATTTTTTATAAAATGTTATTTTAACGCGCGGTCGTATGTTTTCCGCATAACTATTTGTATGGTGGTGAGGTGGTCAAAATTACATTAAATCAAAATAAAAGTGTATAGAATAGTACCTACTCTATTTATTGACCCGATAATAAATTTAAAAATACATACTTTGAAATATGGTAGATATGTGTATATTTTTCATTTTTTTAAAGGTGTAAGGGGGGAGGGGAATTTGCATCCTTAAATCCTGCCCGTATCTATGGTCCTGCATAGGACCGATGTATGCCACGTCGCACGCGACAATGACTCATCCATGCTAATTGTCGTTGATCTTATAAAATATTCAGACGTCTCAATAACAATTATTTACAATGTTATTATTTCTGTTTCTATTTTATGATATTGAACTTTGCACTTGGCGATAGCATTAAATAGAATTTCATAATATCATTTTAAACAAATTCGCCCAGACAGTCCTTTTTTAATCAGAATCGAATTTTAAAAAGAATCAGTCATTCAGTTTTATATTATAATTGTAATCTATTGTAATTATTATCATATGTTCAAAACGATATTAATTAATTATTAAATAATAAAAATATTATCACAAGTAGTTTTTTAAATTACGTTAAATGCTCTTATAATATCGTTTAATCTTGTTTTCATTAGGAGCCCACGGTGCCAGAAAATTGCAAAGAATAAGTGTGGACATTTAAACAGTTTTCAATAATTATTATTGACTTTTTAATCAAATCTATTAAGTATATACGAACATTGTACTTATGGCATACAATCATATTATAATAACGTTAATTATTTTTTTCCAACAATAGTATATTGTGACCGCAAAAATTATGATTACGAACGTTTTAATCTGTATTAAACAAATTACAAAGTGTATTATATGGATAAAAATCAATTTTAAGATAACTGTTTTATATTATACAGACATTGACACGATTTAATTTAATTTTTGTAACTCTGGTTACTTACTTCAATTAAATGTTACTAAAAATATACTTTTCTTACCAAATTAAAAATGTATTGAATCAACCGACTGGTGTTTTATGTAAAACATACCTACACAATATATTTCATTTGTCTTTCAAACACTAGTAAACAAATATATGATAACAATTAATATTAAACATAAATGACAATACTCGTGGTATTCATAATAGTATTAATCATATATTAATATTTATCATTTAAATTAAATTAGATAATACAATTTTTTTCTAACGTTTTCTGATTAGTATAGTAATTTGATTTCGAGCGAAAGTCACATTTTGTGCATTCTAAATGTGTCTCTATTCATAGTAGTTACATTCAAACTAGTTTTAATATTTTCAAGGAGTGTACAATCCGCATAATGGGAAAATTTTCAGTAAACGACGTACGATGTTTAAACAACTCGGGTATGTAACGAAAACTATTTATTTTACAATTAATATATTTTTAATAAATTCTCAGAGAATCAAAAATTTGACGTTTCTATTTCATAATATTATTATCAATTATTATATACTTAATACAAATATATTATTTATTATATTTATATATAATATTATATTATTATACTTTGCCAATAATTACTTTAATATTTGTGTAGCATACGACGTTTCGGAAACAAGAACTACTACTTACGGTGTAAAATCTGCAATTGCTCAAGTACTTAAATATCGTCATATACTAGTAAATAATTTATAAACTAAGTAATGATTATTTTCTATAGCTATTGGCAACGATAGTTCAGAGTTTGATGCTGGTTAACGTGGGAATGGAGTTGGCAATAACTACAATTGTAATCGGTGCTCTTTACAAAAAAAACGACGCTGAATTCGAATTGTCAGATTCCGAGTCATCTTGGTACGGTAAGAAAAAATTATACTGTAATTTAAATTTCACGTTTTTATTATCATTCATTAAATGTGTTTTGGGAAAAATAAATGTCGAAATTAAAACCAAACTAAATACACACTAACTAGAATACATTTTATGCAATATAATATAAATTTCACAAAAATAAAAAACTGATCGATATATTATAAATTTACTAAAAGCAATATTATTTATATTTAAAGGAAATATTATAAAATTGCAATTATTTTATGTACCTAATTACTTACTTATATGTATAAAGGATATTATAATAAATATTATAACATTTGAACTTAATACACATTAAATTACAGCTTTTCTTTCTTTCAGTATTCAACAGATCTTATAAAACAGTACTTAAACAAACTATATTATTATTATACTGTTCACTTAAAATTTAAGTACTATTTAATAGTAAACGCCAAATATTGAGAAATGTGAGTTATTTTCATAATCCAATTAATTTTTAATTAATTTTTTTATAAATGTGAAAAACAGTAAAGACCGTCAAAAGTGCTTTTAAAAAGTCGTATTGACCAAATAATTATCCAATATTAGATAATAGTGCAGTATGCATCAATTATCTATTCCTAGATAATTAAGCAGTAAAAATTAATGGAGATATTGCATAATTTCTTAGTAAACTGATTGTCCCATACAGAATAATTAACTAGTACCTAATCATAGCTATTAAAACGTAGCTAAACAACTTTGCTAAATTTTTATATGAACCAAAGTATTTATAAATACATTGGATAGGTACTTTGGTTTTAATGTATCAATATTATCTTATTGTTATCATTTAGTTATTACGTATAATTTGTTCATAATATATAATGTATATAATCATATAATTTCATATAAATATGTAAACAGACGAAAATTATCTTTATGGATATACAACATTTTGTAAACGAAACGAAAATAGTTGATTAAGTACAAAATAAAACTTCCAAATTTATTTTGTTTGCTTATTAGTTATTACTAATAATAATTGCAAAAAAGTAAGAAACGGCTATAATTTGAAGGTAAAAATTATGTTCTCGAAATTTAAATTTTTAGAGTTACTGATTGTATATTTAGAAGGATTTTATAATAGTATGCATAGTATATTTATATTTTTAATGTACAGGAAGTATTCTCTATCTATGTCAGCCTATCGGAAGTTGTTTTTCCGGTTACGTGCAGGACAGATTTGGCAAAAAGGTATGCATGGTTCTAGCTTGCGTGCCCAGTATCTTGGGATGGATTATGTTAAGGTATGCTAACTCGGTTACCATGTTATACCTTTCAACCATAACTATGGGCTTGGGCTTGGGCTTCAACGACGGTCCAGCATATTCGTATATTGGCGAGATTTGCGAACCGCGATTCCGTGGAATCATGTCATCCGTGATCAATATGGCCTGCTTGATTGGGATTATGTCCAGTTACGGTCTAGGATCTTTATTCCACTGGCAGACCGTTGCCATGCTCAGCGCAATATGTCCGATCCTGTGTCTTCTGCTCGTCGCGTTCGTAAGTGTTTTTTTTTTTTTTTTTTTTTATAAAATACAATATAATTTTAATTTAATTTGTCCATTGTCCACATGACCACAATTATCATCATCCCAATCCTAACTCATTATTTAGTATAACCAATTAAAAAAATAAACAGCTACAGATTACCAGACATTTAAAATAAACATCATCTGTTATAGATACGTGGTTCGCACATTCCTTCTGGTATATACCTGATAATATCTGTGTTATACAATTATAGATACCAGAAAGCCCTATTTGGTTGTTGTCCAAAGGCAAAAACGAAAAAGCCATGAATGCCATTTGCTGGTTGCGAGGATGGGTGGACCCACGTATCGTAGCCACCGAGTACCAGGAATTGCTATACTATTACAAAACGTCGGTCGAACAAGCGAAACTGACCAAAGGCAAGAGAGGTATATTCTATGCGTACACGTGTCTCACGAACCCCTCGGTATATCGGCCCCTGCGTTTGGCGACAATCTATTATACGTTCACGTTGATTTCGTGCCTTACTCCGTGCCGTCCGTACATTGTAAAGCTGATGGAAGATTCGGGGGTTGAAGACACGCACAACTTGTCTCTGGTGAGTATATAATAATAGTTAACATTGTAATACGCGAACAACGTGTGTTTTGCGACACTCGCGCGTGTGATATGGTAACAACAATTTGGGAGGGGAGAAAAATCGTAAAAATTATATTGTACGGTTTTATACTTCTCCAGGTGCTTTTCGGATTTATGCAACTGGCCGGAAGCGTGGGCCTTACTATAACATTACGATCGTTCGGCAAGAGGATGTTAACGTTATCGACCCTGTGCATAAACACGCTGGCGATATTCATGTTCGGTATATACATCACATGCACCGATAATAAAACGATTGTGCCCGCGGGCTACGTGCCGATGACACTCTACTCGGTTATTATGTTTTCGGGAGCCATGGGCATGTTAACCGTACCGTGGACATTAGTCAGCGAGATATATCCGAACGAGTAAGGTCATAACAAATGTGGTCCTCTGAGATCCGTAAAACTGAGCTATTGTTTTTAAGCTCGGTGCTGTATTAATAAAGCGATTATATTGTTTTACTTGTAGATCAAAAGGATTCGCGTCCAGCGCGACCACAGCGATATTTTACACGCTAACGTTTGGCGCGACCAAAGTTTATTTGAGCGTGGAGAATGCGTTGGGCTTGAGTTACACACTTTTTATGTTGACTGCATCCTGTGTCGTCGGATTTGTATACCTCTACAAAAATATGCCCGAGACCGAAAACAAAACCCTGATGGAAATTGAGGAATTCTTCGTGCCGAAAAAAGAACGACATCCGATCGAATCACAGACACCCGTGCCTTGATCGATCGATTGATGGACCATCGTATGATTGAATTAAACGCAAAAAGTTGTAAAATGTTACTTTGGTCTACACCATATTAATATTTGCCTATTAACGTTCTATGATCGTTTTGGAATTGTTGTTGTGTTACTTGTAATTTTATTATAAGATTAATGTGAGATTATGTTTACAAAGTCATATTATTCAATGTAAACTAATATGTTGTTGTTCCACTACATATTTTACATCATTCAAATTTTTTCAAAACATTTTGTTGTGTTTTAAATTTCCATCACATCATAATATTAGCTGTACATAAAATTATGAAATATTATGAAATTTTACAAATTACTTTTAAAATCTCTCATATTTTATTGTATTATTAATCTAAAATTATTTCTAGTTAAAATTATTATTATTATTATCTAATATAACATTATTAAATTATATTATTTATTTTTGTAAAATAAAAAATTATTATAATAAATTCTGTACAAATTTATTTTTAATTGACGTATCCTTTTTTTTATTATTATTTAGATATTTTATAACATTCATTTATTGTTACTACGGATCAAAATATACACTGATTTAAATAATAGGTATATCATGATCAATGAGTTTATATGTATATACATTTGGTTAAATTATGAATTTTGTTATTATATAGTTCAAAACTATAAGTTTACTATTTTTCAATCATTTTATTAAATATCTAATATAAATTAGGTAAATAATAAATAAGCTTATAAGGTAAATGAAAATGTTAAAATTTATAAAAAAATATTAAATTTATTACTTAAATATGATTCCTTATAAAAACATTTAAATAAAAAGTAATATGAAATGCAAATAATTTGTAATTTACAAATATAATATTGTGTGTAATATATTTTGTGTTGAGCTTTTAGAAAAATTTATTTTCAATATCTATGTCAATCAGAAAAAATATTTATATTAAAAAAATTTAACAAAAATACATTTTGTATTGTACCAAAATTGTTCCATTATTAATATTTATTAATAATATAAATTATTTTATATTTTTATCAAATGTTAAATTTATACTATATGTTTTCAACTTACATTAAATTTATGTGATATTAAATCTTAACAGTTTTTCAACATTGAAATACCTAGTTTGATGATTATGATAAATTCTGGTTACTGCTGATAACTATGGATTATCAACATTTTTGATTAAAATTGTAAATGATATAAAATAAAATATTATTATTATTATTATTATAAACTTTATTGATAAACAAATTAACTGTAGTTAAAATTTTACATTATGTTTGTAATTTAACTAATGGTAAACTAAATATTAAACTTCGATTAAATTTAACACGTGTTTATGTAGCAGGTTTTATTTTACATGCTATTAAAATAATTTATCGCCTAGTAAATTTTTGGTGTGACTAGGCAAAAAGTTTTATACTGAATAAATATTAGTTTTATAGTTTATATTTTTCAACACCTACTCAAATCGATTATCTAAAATAAGTCTTTAAATATTTTAAATTGTATTAGATAAAATTATTTTAATTCAAACAATTTATATATATGTATACATATATTATAGGCATGTATGTTTTTCAACTTTTGAAATAATATTAATGTGATTAATACCTTATTTTAAATATTTTATGCGTATACTTGTATATTATTTAGTAATGTGTTTAGACGTTTAGTAAATAGATGGGTATTAACTAAATTGTTATATAAATAGTTATTTTATATTTGAATTATTATTTTTAACGTTTTATACAGAATATTTAGTAGGCATGTAAATAGTTGTCACCAAATAAAAGAGAGAAATAAAAAAAAGAGCAACAACACAAGAAAACAACGTCAAAAGATTTGTTATACACACTTTTTTTTAAGAAGAAGAAGGGAACCAAAGTCGTTAAGGTCAGATTATAACAAGGGGCCAGCCGCTGTTATCATGTTGGGTATACGCAGTTTATTTTCCACCCTTTATAGCGATTCATTTTTAGCTTCTCGACAAACTGAATCTTTTTCTCCGCTACTTTTGTCTCTCGTTCTCTCACTGTTTAGCACACTGTGTCTTTCATTGTGTCTCTCTCTCAATTTTCCATTCTATTTTTTTTATCCGTCCTCACCCCGTGTCGTTTTTTTCCAGAAGCTTAAATTACTTCCCCAGTCACCGCCACTCTTTCTCCGCCAACCACCTGACGCGGCACCCGGCACAAACAATTTTTCCTACATCATCCGCACTTGGCACACACAATGCGCCCTTCTTTTGCCACTTTATGAAACGGTTTTTAATCATGCGATTTCGTTTATATATATTTTTACTCTTTTCGCCGTCTTTACCATTTATCTTTTCGTCCCCGGAGCTAAAAATGAATATTAGCTATTTATATATATATATATATATATATATATAAAAAAAAGCGTATTAATCATATTTTCTCCATCATTCCCCCGTCATTGCCTATAATTAAAAAGGAACATAAATGATCGTAATAAGATGCTATCTCAAAGTGTAGTGCGTACAAAGTCATTAAAAACATATTTATTTTATCATTCAAAAGCCTGGTTAAGTTAGGTATTTACGTTGCTATATTATTATTTTAAAGAACATAATATTAATAAGCACATTATTATACAAACAATTTAATATTTTATATCGATTTACAGGAAACGTATACGAAATTAATGACCTAAGATATATACAAGACACATTTATTTATTTTAAAATACTATAAACATGTTTGGGGGTTCTTATATAATAATATACTTCCTAGTAGTTTTAACCACATTGCATTACGTGAAGAGGGTCATTATTTTTTATTTAGTAGCTAAATAACGACCGATTCCGCGTTGAATTACTACAATCATATGGTGGAATAATATGGTCAGTTTAATCGATGTTGGTCTCACGGACACGGAATGGTTACCTATACGGAAAAAACCAGAAGTCACTCCGGGGAGTCGATGGGAATTGGAACATGCGAGTAATTCACTGGAAAAAAAAAAAAATAACTACGATCTACCAAAGGGTCATCATCCCACAATGTGGTCGGTCAGTAAACATTACCATAAACTGAAATGCATAAGGTTAGAATATCGTTTCGTTCAAGGTTAACAAGTATAATATTATAATATATATATATTGTATATTATATTATTAAAGATATTGTCAACGAGAAGTTTGCATTTTTTACCACTTAAGAACGACTGCGCAACGCTATTCTCGTGAAATATTTTTATTGATTCACTTGCATACAAAATATGTAACTAATGGAAAAAATTTAATCAACAGCCTGCTTATAGCGAGTAGAAAAGGTGGTTTTTAGAGGCTGGGCGCGGTTTAATTAAAAGCAAAAGACGCTCGTTATTTTTATGGCCCAGTACTTAAGGCATTTATATTGGAACAAATGAAAAAATACATAAAATGTTGTTGGTATTAAAAAGCACATAATTCAAGGGGAAGATAAGGTGTGAAACTTAAAGGCTTTTCTTTTCCTGTTTTCCTTCGGAATAATTGGTTGAATTTCATATTTGGACCGAAAAAAAGTATTAACAAGTACGGATATCTTAAATATATCGCATAAAGTCCTATTAAAGAAATAAGAAAAATACAACATCAGTCTCGAACTACTTCATTAGATCGAATTGGTAAACAGTGCCGAATGATTTCGCGTAGGAAATAACCTCCATTAATTTTCACCCTCAGCACGAAGGGAATACACACACAAAAAAAAAAAAACGATAAAACAACAACGGAGGAAACAAAACAAAACGGGGAAAAAATGTGAAAATGAATTTTTTCCCGTTAAGGAGTGCTATTGCTAAGAGTGTTCTTCCGTACCCTTTTGTTATAAATGCGTTTCCCGGAGTTCAGAACAAGAGCTCTTTTTTTTTGTTCTTGCTGTCAATAATAAATATGAACCAGCTCAGAACTCATTTCCTGAACGCTTTCACATATTTTTTTTATTAGATTTTTTCTTGCGTAAAGGGAAACACGCGGTCCGTTTTAAAGGGTGACACAATTTTAATATAGGATATAATATTACACGTCTATACGATATAATATTTATATTTTTGTCATATATAGGGTGCATCACATGGAATTAATTTTTGTGATAAGACATAGAAATAAAAAGCCTAGGTTAATAAATCGATTAAATTTGTTAATTATTGAAAAAAGTTTTAGATCTAATTTATAAAAAACTTACATAAAATAATAAAAAATATTATATTTTTTTTATTTTAAACACATATAGGATTACAATAAAGAAAATTTAAAAATTGAATTTGCTGACGATATGTATGGATATAGGAATCTTTATTTGATCTATTTAATATAAATAATAATCGACTTTATTGTAATTTTTTTTTTTTTTTTGCAGTAAAATATTATACTAAATTAATTTTTTATTTACATATTAATAAGTTTGCACACCATTTAGTAACCATATGATAACCATATCTATGTAAAAAAAACGAGACAAATAATTTTAACCGAATTTAAAAAAAAAATTAATTAGGTGTTCAATTTTTTAAAATAATTTCAACATGTTTTAACAAATTAAATAAATATTATTCAAAATTTAATTAAATGTATATACTACTTATTCAGAATTTAATTAGGAAAATTAGGCTTTCTAACTTAAGAAAACAATTTTTGACAAGACATTTATTGAATTTATTTTAAATATTTTTTTATTTTCTGACCCTAAATATTTTGTGTCGTGTTTTTTGACGAACTAATTAAATTAAATGATTTTTTTTAATGTTTATTTTCTTATTTTTATTTTACGGTTAACAACGTAAATCATATATTTTTATGTAAGTATTCTAATATGTTAAGAATAAAGGGATTAAATCGGGAAAATTTGCGTCCCGATAACGGGTTTGTCGAGATAACAGGACACAATGTTAAATGACGCAAAGATCGAGATGCGTATGGTCAGCATAATATACCATATAATTTATCAAATACATATTGTATACAGTTCTAAGAAAAAATAATTATTTTAAATAATATAAATTGAAAAATATGTTTTTAACAACATTTGTATAAGTATGTATAATCATGTTTTAACGTTTTAAGAAACCATTATTGAGTAAATCCAGTGACGTACGCAGGATTTTAGTTTGGTTATGGTTTTCAGTGTAACTTGATGATTGACAATAGGCGCAAATTTATGGGAAGGTTCCCCTCGTCCCGAAATTTTTTTCAACAGTGGTAAAGAGAGAAATTTATATTTAATATAATTTATTTTACTGTTATTATAATTATTATTATCATAAGATATTAATGTAATAAATTAATTTTATAATATTAAAATTAAAATTGTTTACTTAATTTATAAGCCTTGTTTTCAATAGATTGAAAATTGGGTAAGTTTTACCCAAAATTTTAAGGTTTAATCTTGGATCAGAATTAGAAATAACTCTATACTCAGCTCACTGAATTCTTTTACTCAGTGTCTCAGCACCCCCCCCCTCACAAAAAAAAAAAATTAAATACGCCCCTGACAGACCCAAAGGAGCTTTACCCCCACACACCTTTAACTCTTCAATTTAACTAGTAAACAACAGCAACATTAAAATACAAGACACAATTCCTATTTTTATTTTTATATTTGTCTTTACTCTTAAGATCTTGTACTTAATTTGAGATTTATAATAATATTTAAATAATAATTATAAAAAAAAATAAATTATTAGTATACCATAAATATAATTTATAATAACTAATAAGATAACTAAACAATTTTCAATCGCAATATATGCATACAATTTAACAAGTTATAGTTTTTAAAACTTTAGTTTGGTGGGGTATCAGAACCGTAGAACCTTACCGCTGCGTACGCTACTGAGTAAATAACATAACCTACAAACATAATTATGATTTTCTAATTCAAATATAAAATGAACTTAGGTTTAATCAAATATTTTCTATTTAAAATTTCTATAATACAATATAATATATATATATATATATTCATTAATTCTATTGGTCTGTACTACCCTCAATACATCAATATACAAATTGAGATCATAATATGCACTCTTTAGATTTCAAAGATAAAACGGATTCTTACATTCGCTAAATATCTTAATAAAAGTGAACGAGTTTTTAATTTAAATGAAAACTCTTTTAGATAAAACATTTTATGTATATATATATATTATCCTCTCAACAAAAAGTCCGGGGTCCGCATATTTTACGAGTTCGTCAAATATTTAATGCCCATCTAAGAACATTCAAATTCTCTTCTTTGAAAAATCTGATACTTCTCTCGGCCAATCATTTATTCATACGCTGTATATTCCTCTTTTTTCGTCTACTCGCCAACAACACCCTCGTGTGCTTCTTGTTTTTTAGAACAGTGCATCATAAAAAATATACCCTAAATTTAAGTAGTAAAAACATATCGCAATATTTTAAATCTCCCTTCCTCTTATGTATGTTTACAATCAATATTCCCCTTTAACTCACGAGAGATATCGTCTGAACAGATATTATATTGTCAATAACAGTCAAAAATAACATAAACGTGTGTAAAAAGAAATATTACGTCAACATTAGAATATTTAAAACCAAAAATATATGTTTAAATATATATATTTGTTATAGTTAACTTATATGTGATTGATGTATTAGAATTATATTTTATAATTCAATTTAGTTGATACAAATCGATTATTTGTTTTTGTTATTATTAAAACAAAAATTTTAAAAATGTAATATTTAAATTATATTTTATAAAACAATTTACTCATAATAATACGATAGTAATTCAAATATTGCATTATGCCGACAAAAAATTAATTATTAAATACTTTATGTTTTCTGAGAATTAATAAAAACTAATAGAACTAAAATAATTGTATAGAACTTTATATAAAATAATACAAATTTAAAAAATGCCAAAAATTTAACCTTTTTTTATTCGTATAGGTACGTGTATAAAACAAATTTCTATTTTATTTAGTAAAACAATTAATCAAAAAGTAAAAAAAAAATTGCATACATGACTTATGAGTTCCGAGATCCACAGGCTCTTTATGACGAAAAATAATATCACAGGGAACATGATATTTTGAAATAATCTGATTGATCAATATTGTAACTTTGCATACGTAATACTATTATCTCCGGGTGGTATTAAAAAGTTCGTTATTAAAAACATCTTTCGTTTATTGGGCTCGATTCATTAATATTTTGAAAAGTAGCGTACGCACCGCATCTGCGAGAGTAGTTAATTAAAGGGAAAGTTTTTAGGGGGGGAAAAGCGGAGACAAAGAATCGCTACGCGAGAAAAGAGAATGAGTCTTTTTTTCTGTGCCGTACCTTTGGCCTCTGGTTTTCCGGCCTAAATGTTGTTATTGAAAACGTTTATTAATTTAATTATAAGCTCTTAGAGGGAGTCGACGGCTTACGCAAAGAAAATTTCGAAACAAGAATAAAATCAACGCCGAGCCGCCACCTCTGGCGCTCACTCTTTCCCGCAGTTTTATTTAGCATAACGCTGCCGTCGGTTTTAATTACAAAAAATAAAACCGACATGCGAATTCCGTAGAAAAAAACGTTAATTCTGTTTATCATTTGTTATTGTTTCGTTCACTTCGCGCCATCGAATCGCAAACGTTTTTTCGATTTTTCGCGGTCCGTTTAACATTGCAAACGATACGCAGAGAAATTATGCAAATGCGTAATATAAAAACAAACGGAAAAAAAACTAGATAGAGAACTGGTGTATTATTTTTCAGAACGATGTGAAGAATAAAACCAAGTAGATTCAGTGTCTAGGGGGCACAAATCGTCGTTTCACATCCCAGACAATCTTCGACCCTTATTTATACGCAAAATGGACATAAATCACATGTATTATAAACAAGAAGTCACGCGAACGGCCTACTCATAAATAATAACCATATTAAACATTTAAACTATACCGACTCTATTTGCTTCTATATTTGATTACATAATACATACGCATGTAGGGTCAACTTTGTATTGTCTAGTAGTTCATACCATCGGACTCATCAAATATTCGCAACTATGCGAAATCATATTGTTATACTGAATTAATACAGGGAAATATTGTAAAATGTTTTAGTCTATAGCTCAGTAGACCAAGAGAGACATTTTCCAGTCTATACATGTTATGTTGTAATAAAATAATAGTAAAATAATAGTATTTCAATAAATTATAAAAACTCGTAACATTATACAAATGTTGATAATTAAATATTACGGTATTTGTCTTATAACAATATAGATGAGAGACGTTATCATTATTAATACGCTGGATATTACATTTTTAATTTAATACGTTTTTATATTGATTTATCAACTATTTTAAAAATGTCAACGATTTTAAATCACTCGACAATGTATTATTACACGCAACATTAAGCTAAATTTATAATTATTTATGTTCTTCAGGTTTTCAGTATATGATAAATGTTCAAATTTATTATTAATATTGTCGGTATTGAGTTTGCTTTAAATAATATTGAACGTTAAATAATTCAATATAATTGCACCAAGAATGTAAAATTTTATGTTGGGTTATTTTTTATACTTTAGAATCTTTAAATATTTTGGGCAAGATTATTTTTAAAAAAAGTTTTTGGAAACATGTGGGAGATCATTATAAATATTTTTACTAAATTAGTTTAATAATGATTAAAACTTTCAACATATTTCACATTTTTTTATTTATACTAAAATTAATTGTTTTGGGTTATCAATATTATAAACTGAAGTCCGAAGTAGAATAAATAATATAATAAATTCAGAAAAATTGCACGTTATTATAAATCTACTAACTTATTTGTTATTAACATAAATATAAATTTCTTGGACATTGTAACCAATTAAAAGGCTGTACGAGTACAATACGAGCAGTTATTTAATTATGTATAATAGGTACTGACTTAAACATTCAAATTGTATTTTAAGTTTTTAAAAATTAATTTGAACTTGAGATATGAATAACAATATCAAAAATAACACTATTGTCACAATTTAATAAGTAGTATTTTAATAATAAAACGCATTATCAATTATAATTATATTTATAAAATAATAAATCGCGCGTTTAATCGAAAACTATGTGTTAGTGGTTATTTTTATGTCGCGTCGAGTAATATTTTTATCGAGTACCCGAAAATTGGCAAGTACTCGACAATTAATTAGTTCTCTGAATTTATAGAGTATTTTAAATTGCACGAATAGAATATTTTCATCGTACATTGAAATTGCAGTGTTTAATTATTAAACAACATATTATATAAATATATTTGTTTATTATTTAATAGGTAATAAATTCGAAATATTTATAGATTTTACATTTATTTTTCCAATAATACAGTCTAGTATTCGATTCGTGTTTACGAGTACAAAAAACCCTTAGTCGAGTCGAGTCGAATAGTCGAATTTTTTACAAAAGTTGAGTACTCTCTCGACACGACCATATAAATTACAAAATATTAAAAACATAATAATAATAATATGTTCGATTTATCGTTGCACAAAAATAAAACTCATTTGACGGTTTTGTATATTATTATTTTGTTGACAATAATTTCTATAGAAATATAGATGAAAGTTTGACGTCGTCTTTCGGCATGTGCGGACTGCAGCTTATTGGACGCGCGCGCGATTATTACCGTACAAGAAACGTATCTTCCGGACGCGTAAATCGTGACGAAAAAAAAAAAAATGTATTTTAATCGCGGTTTTCGATTCGCACACGGCCGAACAACAATAGTGGAAATTAAATAACAAACAAAACGCGATAATATATTTCGATTTATTATTCATTTTGCCCGATTCGGTCGCGGGCAGCGGACTTCGATGACACGGTGTGGGTGACGACGAGCGTTCGCCACGAGACCATTAAACCGCGACCGCGGTGGTCGCCGAGACGACCGCACGGTGTACTACTTCCGCGGCGGCGGTTGGAAAAAGTCGTCGTCGTCGGTGGCCGACGCGGTGTGGTGGTTGGTCGGAGTTTGCGGTTAACCGCAGCCAATCATTTCGGCGAAATATCGTGCGTAGAGTGCTTTTTTCCCAACTACCCCGCCGCGCCGTTACCACAACCAGGGTGACGGGCGAAACCGCAACCGCGGCGGTGTCGATTCGCGGCAGGGCAGGGCACGAGAGAGGCGTTTCCTCGGCGTTTCGTTTGTGTGTGTGTGTGTGTATACGAAACAAGAGACACACACGAATATTGTGTACAGGTCGTCCCCAAAATCTACGCGAACTCGTTCGTCGAAAACGTAAAGTTTCAATTGTTAATGATAAATTATTATTGTGGTGTTGTTATTACAATGACGCCGTCCGGCGGGTTGATTTCGCTCAGCCGAACATGCGCTTTGGTAATTTTTTTCCCCTCAATCATCATTATTCTTATTTTATTTTATTTTTACGAAAGTATCAGCGACATCTCGTGAAAGGAACAAGTCTTATTTGCTGCGCAACGAAAAGAGGGCGTAGAAAAAGCGGGTAAGAAAACTTTAAGAAAACCGGAGGGGTCGTTTTTCTTCGGCGAACTCGGATAGAAAGAAAATAACGACGGCGTGAAAAACTACTCTACTCTCTTTTCCGTCAGATAGAGCTGCGATATATACGGTACCGTTGTGAACGCCTTTTATTTTTAAATGTGTTCTCGTATTTTCCCACTCGGTTCTTAAACTGAGATATTTGGATAACACTATTATTTTCACAACTTATCATTAAATGTGATATGTAATGACTAATATTCGCTGTTTTGACAAAAATAATACAATTTTAATACGTCATATTTTATTCTTGAAGTACGATAATACTATCTTACTATAACATTACCTAACAATAAGCTATTAAGATTATAATATTAAAATTTTAAGTGATATAATCTAATATTCCAATTTTTGTAAACTAATACGGAAAAATAATTAACATGACAATGTTAATTATTCGTACGCAAATATATACGATACGTGCGTATTCTATAAATTAATTAGTGATGTGACGAATTCTAATTTGAGTTCAACCCCAACTAAATAAACATTTTCCCAACTAAAATCTATTAAGAATGAAAAACTGTGAAAAATGCATAGTTTAAAATAAACTATAAGGACGAAAGTTTGGTTCGAAAATGTGTAATAATAAATTTAATTTCGAACAGTTCGTTATATAATTAATATAATGTTAATAAGAAATCATAGCCATCGAAAGTATTATAACTTTATTATAATAATTATTATTAATATTAACTTAAAATAAAACAGTATAATAAAATATGCAAATGGTATTAAAAATTATAATATATATAGTGTCTATATACTATATAGTATGAATTTTATATTATCTAATAAGAATGGTTCTAATAGAAAAAGCTCTATACTTAGTAAGAAAATAAACCAATCCGTTTCAAAATATTATTACGTATGAATACTATCTATGAGAATATTTAAAACAATTTTTCAATCCCTATGTTCAAAATTTCATTAGTTATCATGAAAAATCTAAAATTAATTTCGTCAAATAACGATTTCCTTGAATTTTGCTGTTTTTTCGTTATTTTTTGAGAAATTCGAAAAATGAGTCAAATAAATTACCAAGTAGATACAATTTTTTGCCGAAAACATACCCTGTTCGTGCTAATCGGATCGTTATTTATACTAGGAAAAATGTTTTCAGGCTATTAAAAACACATAAAATATCATAATACTCAATTATACTATTGATTATAAATTTATAACTTTAAAAGCTGGTTAAAAAATATTATACCTTAAAATTTTTAAAATATTTTGGAAATAGATTAAGTATTATATGAGTAGGCTTTTATAAAATTTTCAAACCGTTAACCCAAAATTTTAGGTTATATTAAACAATTTCAGAAAAACTTTTAAAACTCTATACTTAGTCAGAAAATCAATTCATCAGTTTCAAAATGTTTTCTCATATGTAAAACATCTATATGAAACTCATGTAAATTTTCAGGTCCCTACGATCAAAATTCAATTAGTTATCACTAAATAAAAAAATTTTAAATAACAGAAATCATAATTATGCCGATTTCCCGCCATTTTTTGGTAATTTTTCTTTTCGGAAAAACTTTTAAAAAATTCGAAAAATGAGTTAAATAAAATCCAGTTAGCAAGTCAAAGTACCAAGTGGATGCAATTTGGTACAAAAAGCATACCAACATTTATGGTAATCGGATCATTATTACTACCTGAAATTGTGCTTATAGACATAAAAAAATTAAGTAAAACCAATAAATTCCTCGCTTTGATCTAAAGTAACTATCTAAAATTACTATAGTCAATAATATTCAACTTGTATTAGTTGAATGCATTAATGAGTGGTTAATTAAATTTTAAGATTAAACTTTAAACCAATAAAAAATTAACAAACTCGTGTTGTAAATATTATTAAATATAGTAATACCCCGTTGTTATTTTAAAACGGAATTTAATTCAGCAAAAAATAAATAACCCTAATAGCACGCACAAAGTACTTGGAAATTGTTGTAGCATACTTTAAAGCTCAAGGATTATGGAAGTCAATCCCTTTTAGTCAAAATAACTGACCCATTATCTAGCCCTGAAATACGGTTACATTCCTTAGGTTTAGTTTAAGTATCCCTTCTTTATCCAAAAGACGTTTGATATAAACGAAAAGTCGACAAAACCGAAATTTAGTGGTTTGGAAATATATATTTGAAATACTAGTTGACCAATAGAATCGAAGAAAAAAACATACATAGGTATGTATTATAAACATTGATATTTAAAAGTCAATGTTATCAAAAAACAAAATAAAAATCGATTATATATTATGCGCGTTTTCCTAATTATATTAATTTTACTATATTTTGTTTATGATATTGTATTGAAACTTATATTAGTTATCATAATTACGTGAATAATCATATTTAATAAAATATGTAAAAAATGTATTATACGTATGTTCGATATATGATATTAAATGACTGTGATAATAATATGATAACGTAACATTAGGTATATTAATTGTTAATTAATATAATAGTTTAATTATACATTATAGAATAGTTATTTAAAGAAATTATATCTAATTGCGTATTAATCATATTATTAATTGTTGTACAATTAATATTTTAAATAAATTATAATTGATCAATTATTACTGATTTACTAGTAATCTGTTGACAATATAAATTGTTCTACGATTATTATCTTCTGAAAACGAAGTATTGTATTATGTCAAATTATTTTAGTTCTTATTATCCAAAAATTATTTTAAAAAACAATATTCTAGTTTTTAGGGCTATTAATTATTATCGAGCTAGAAAATCATTAAAAATGTAATAACAATAATGACCTACTTTTTAGTTAAATATTATTAATAATAAACTGAATTTGAAATCAAATACAATTTCTTTACATAATATGAGAAATTACCATGACACGTTAATTGTTAACTATAAAAATGTTCATTTTTATTATACCTAATTTTCAACCGCTTAAATATTATACTCATAGTAATTAAATTTTTCAAGTGGTTGATGTACATCGTCGTGCTAACTAGGGTGTAATATCGGTGGGCAAACTTTTCCTCTTGACATTTTATACCGCGTAGGGTGGTAAAATATATTATCTCACATCCAAACACACCTTCTATACACATACTGTATACAGTACAAACATTTTAATCTTACCGAACATAATAATTCGTAGGCTTATAAAGACTTGTGTGTAATAAGGCGAGGGAAAAGTTTTAGAAGAATAAGAATAAATGAAATATGTGAAAAATAATTTAATGGATTGGGGTAATGAATTAATAAGATATGTTTCTCTTTCTCCCGACAACTTACAAAATGATACGGAAGAAATATAAATATTAAGAATGTATGTCCCTAAAATCTTGAAAGTCTTACAATATCTTATTACGTTAAATGGATAATTAAAAAAAATACCTTAAAACTTACCTTCCCGAATCAAGCACCGACGATTCGCGTGACGTTCGCTTTCGACGTTTCTATTACGATAAATATCTCATGGTCATAGGATTGCAAAGGAGATGTGTGAAAATGTAAACAACAATATCGATACATAACATTATTATGAATAGGCACAATTATATTTCGAAACGACGATTAGGAGGTAGCTCGGATAAAAGTCTATACTTGGGTCGCGGTCATCCTGGCTCGTAACGTTTGGATATAGGTACCAGTGACGAAGTGCACAGGGTTGCTGGACGTAACTGAACGTATATAGTCGCATGATAACAATATAATCATACATAACAATATGATGTTACGATGTTGGATATTAAATTTTGATCACGCGTTACGACGGCGAACACGCGTTAAATGCACGAGGATAATAATATTGTGCACACTTTTGCCCTATGTATTTTGTAATATTATGTTCGAAGCGAAAAGCGTTTACGAGTAAGAACCTGTGGAAGAATGTGTGCAATATAATACGAGTAACAATATATCGTATATGCATTGTATTATATATAATATGCACGGATGAGAAATATTATAATTAACGTTTACTGGCGGTGCGCGCGTCGGTGAATACGAGATGAGACTTTAGAATTAAAACAAAAGGGGGCACATTATTAGCGCGAGCTTTCTCTCGGTACGGGGCTCCTGGGGTGATATTGGTCTCGCGGGGAGAGAAATAGTGTGTGTGAGAGAGAGAGGGGGGGAGACAGAGATTGTGAGAGACGAAACTCGCTGGAGTTATGAATTCCTCTGCCGCCGAGTCTACGCTCACGCCGCAACTAAGATAATGAATTTCGTTCGTCATAACTGCTATATGCGCGATCTCCGTTGCCTCTCGTATTCCCAGCGGCGCGTGGAGAGGTTACTTACGACTCGGCTGCGGAATACATCCTGTTGGCGGGCGCCGGGGACGGTGCGGGGACCGCGTGTGGCTGCGTCGCCCACCGCCGTAATGAATAATACATGACTGCGGAATCTACACGCGAGTACCCCGGACGACCATCGCCCTCCCCTACGACGGTCGGGCAGCCAAAAGTTCATTTTCACCGGCGGTTTACAATATGGAAGAACCGCTGCTCTTTCTATTCGGGCCGCGGGAACATATTCTCCATCACCCGTCCCCTCACAAACACGCGTTTCGTATTGTAATCCGCAGAGAGATGAGTTTTTTTTTTTTTTATCTAACCCTCGAAGAAAAAATATAAAATAAACAACTGTAAAAAAAAAAAATAATAATATACGAAACCGTGAACGTTACATTTCTCGTAAATGTTATTTATATTATAATATATTGTTAATATTGCACAGCTTTATCGTTTGTATCATATAACACAGCAGATTAAAATATATTGCACGTGGGTATAATAATATGGTACATTATTACGAAGTATAATACAAGAATCACGAGATTTATATAATATTAATAATAGTAATAATTATTATAATGTATAATAATCTTATTAATGAATACAAGTTCGTTAATTAATAATTATATAATAGTAGTTATAATAATAATCATCTAACAAAATAATGTCAAGATACATTATAATTATAAGTCACGATAATGATTATGTAATTACGAATCAACATATTTATAAAACTTATGATATACGTATCGTCTAAAATGACAGTGTTGAATCATAAATTAAAACAAACGATTACAGCCACGTTTAGTAGGGTCTCCAGACGGCCGAGTGATCGGACGCGGCCACCGCCTGTTGCGTCGGTCTCTGAGCCGCCGAGACCAGCGAGTGTTCGTCGTCACCGTTGATGCCGGGCTGGTGATAGTGATGGTGGTGATGGTGGTGCCTGGTCATGTTGCCGGCCGCAGTCGCGTGGTATAACTGCGAGTATAGTTGCAAGGACGCCGGTATCATGGTTGGGTGACCGCTACCATGGTATCCTCCATTTCCACTGCCGACCACCTGATGGTCATAACCGTGCAACGTCTGTCCGCCGATGGCCATCATATCATCCGTGGAACCACCTTGACCGACTGGCGAGTCTGGTGCTGAAGAGTCGGTGGACCGCGGGCCAGATGACGTGGACGGATGCAAGTCCGTGGATGCCGGCGGCATCGCGTGGTCGTTGCCGTCCGACTGGTGCTGGTAGCCTCTGACAGTCGGAAATCCGGAACCGCGGTCGTGCTGCTGTTGGTGACAATTTGAAGACGACTGCAACAATTGTTGTTCGAGGTCGCCACTGTTCGCAGTCGTGCCACTCGTGTCCGAAAATGATGGCATCACTATATTTTGCGTTAATAATATTATATTAAAAAATAATAGAAAACATGTTGTATTACTAGAAAATTAATTTTATTTCCGCATTAAAATATTGCGTCATCGTGTATATAGTCTGCGTGTAAAATTTCAATTACATTCAAGCAACATTGTCGATCGAAAAATAAATGATGTCAATATTTATCAATAAAAAAATAAACAGTAGGTACACACTAAAATATATAGATTTACCAAAAAGTTAAACACTCATGAAATAGATGTGCAGGATTTTATATTATTGTTTTAAAAACAAGAGATTTCCATGAAAAATACTTTGTTTTGTTCTTTATTTGTCGAGAATATTGTTTTTCCACTGATAAATAATTATACAATTATAGTATAAATTCAATGTACGCAGAAAGTTGTTGACTCGTTTACTTACCGGCGGCCGCGGTTTGCGAGTTGACCGTGCAGGACGGGAACAAGTCGTGATGGTGTCCGGCCGTCAGTGAGTTGTGCAGTTCCGACGTATTGGCCGCGGAGGTACCGGTGAAGCCGGTGGCGAGCGCAGGTGGCGTAAAGTTCGTGCATCCACCTCCACCTGGCCAGGTGGAGTATGCGGTGGAATGAGAGTATCCCCACGAGTGGTGTGGCGCGAACTGGCCCATGTCTGTCAAAAATCGAAATAACAATAACATTATAGATATTATTCGATTGTTTAAAATATTAGTAACACGTTGTCCGGTGCTCAACTAAGCTGGAAATACGAGTTATTCCATAGCTCAAATATCGGGAGGGGTCGTAATATTAAGTGAAAATAGAGAGGAACACGTTCTTATAATATCGTCCTTTGTAACAATTGTCCTACTGAGTGAAGAACGTTGTAATATGCACCCAGCATGTAACCCTAAACAAGTGGCAACTCGTACACGATCGGACGGTAATCGCAATAACGTACCTAATAAATCGATGATCGGTATGGACCGAGAATATTATTTCCTATCGTTACGGTCGTCATCGGTGCTGAAATCGTTAAATCCGTGACACGATTTATTATAATATTATATTTTTGTATTTTATTTGCTACGGGTTGACGCGCGACATGATGTCCATGAAGTCCATGTTACACCCGCGCGGCGTGAATGGATTGCGGATGAATGATGATGTGTGTAGTAAGTTGTATATTGTTATAATAATGATAGGTAGTACAATATATTATTTATTGTAGTATTTATACGCGCGACGGTGTTCGATAACGAGAACAAAAAATACGTCATGTAGTGGCAAACCGTTCTGGTATAGTGATATATTATAGTGATACCGAACGAGGTTATAGTATGTCTTATATTATGATAATAATAATTATTATCATTAATATTGTATACCAAGCCGAGTTGCGGATGACGACCGATACACGTTTTCCATTTTTCACACCATTATGGTATTGTCATTATCACAATAATTCACAGTTGTACGCAAGAAAAAAAAGGGCAAAATTACCATTTCACCACGTGTGCCTAGACGCTTTATTATTACGATAACCTCTCTATAATTATACAGCTATTATAATAATATTATAATATTATAAGACGTGAGTTATGCGGTTTACAGAAATATATTTCGTACCAATGCATCATTATAGTTATGAACTAATGAATAATGATCGGTGTTTAGTTCATGATTTATAAAATTATAACAATAAATGTTGTATAATGTATAAATGTATGTTTGTATTTTTTTACATAATCTATTAATATCAATAATTAAAAATAATTGCGACATGATATATTATTAGTTAGTTAACACGAAAATTATAAAATATAAATATATCATACGAAATAATTAATGAAACGTACTGTTCAATTAATAATAGTCATAAAATCTTTTATCGATAATTATCAGTATTAAATTTTCAAACCTTAATAAAACATTATAGACGATTATATTATACATTTATTACATGTCACCGAAGTAAATATTTTAAAACCTAATGGGATGCTTAGATAAAAATTGTAAAGATACATTTATGTAATACGATACTTTTTACTAGTAGTTATTTGTTATCGTTTCAAAGGAACTTATACCCCTGGGAACCATCCCTTTTAAACACAATAGTAGTCAGTACCTACCTGTTAGTAATCGAGTTTATAATAAACCAATACGTATTCGTATTTTATGGTTAAGCCCTATTATTTTATCTGAATAAACTCACTTTGACAATTTGCCATGGAAGGCATACGAAAAGCAAGCGGATCGGCTGTCCTGTGCAAAGGATCTAGTGGGTTAGCGAAGTGCGTTGATAAGAACGGTCTCTGACCAAACGCAAAGGCATGAAACTGTTGCTGTTGCCCTGGAAATAGAATAAAAACGATTTTAAATTCGAGTGTATTGTATATAATGTTTGAATATATATATATATAAGAAAAACGTTATTTTATTATAGTCATCGACATTTGATATTTAAAATTCATTCTATTATTATTAATTTCACATTATATTAAATCATATTCTACACATTTCCAAATTTATAATTTTACTTGTCTACTGTTTATCCATGCGTTCAAATGTATCTTCAAAGAAAATGTAAACATTTTAATAACAACAACTTTACTTGTGTTTTATAGTTGTATAAACTATTATAAATGGTTTTAAACGATTAGTTCTTATATCTAAACAAAAGAAAACAATTTAACATACGTGTAAAATAATTAATTAATATTTCAAACGTTTTTAATACAATAAGTGTACAAATAAAATTTAATCTAAAATTTACCAATTTAATCAAATAAGAACTAATTATTATTTTATACAATAAAAACATAACCATTTATTTTAGAATAATATATTTTTGTTATTTTATTTAATGTTAAAATTTTTAATTTTACTAATACTAAACTGACTGATTTTTCAGTTTTAATATATTATCTGATCATTATTCCCCGATGCATACATAATTATTATCTACAGTAATACAATAAATTAATAAGTATATTTATAAATATAAATCCTACTTATATTAATCTTATAATAAATTAATATAATATTATATTATATTAATAGGTAAGTGAATTACAATTGCAAATTAAATATCAAAATGTATCATATTCTTATATTTTCTTGTTTTAAATTTATTATATTATATCAATTGCTATTAAATATAATAAAACTATTTTTACAACGATTATTATTAATTAGAAACGCTGTATTGCTCATAATATTAAGCATTTAATATTATAATAATATAAAATAAAGCTTTGAATATAATAGTTTAATCTTTTTATAGTACTGAGTAATAATTCAAATAAAGTATTCCATAGTGCGTTTTCCATGTTCTATAAACATTTCGGCTATTAGAAAAATCTTTAAAAAGTCTGTGTGTCCTAGAAGATGTAATAAAGAAAATAAATACGTGCCTGTCGATGACTAAGAAGGATTTGATCAAGAATTGAGTCAGTGACCATGGTTTTAGACTATACCACGATATAACCGGGATAGTGTAATATAATACCTTATTTATATTATAAGTATCTACTTCTTATACTGGATTTATCTAAAACCGCAAATATTTCGTGTTTGAAGTGCTGTAATAACATGTAGATACTGCACTCTTATACCTACTTAAGAAAATAAGAACTCTGTCTTTCAATATTAAAATAACAATAAAACACTTATAGCCAATAAACAATAATATACAAAGGGTGACCCTGTGTTACTCGTAAATCTCAGTAACTAATTTTTTATTTTTTACTTTTGGAAAATTACTCGTACCTCATGGAAGAGTTGCATTTATTTCATTTTAAAATATGTTTTAAATCATTAAAATTAAACGTTTTATTTCCTTTTATAATCTTTTATTTTTTGAAATTTGTAATTCCATATTTTTTTAAAAAAAAAAAAAAAACATTGTATATTTGTATAGTTGTAAAACTATAAATTTTTAAACATTTTAACAGGTGGAAGATAATAGAATATCATAACTCCTATCATGTGACTCCTATCTAACTTAAAAGAACGTCCATAAAAAATATAATTTTAGGAGTTTTAGAAATATTACGTTGTTAATGTCGAATTTGTCATCTAAGATTTATGAAATTAATGTTGAACATTAAAACGTGCTCTTCGTGTATTAAAATAAATCTTCTCTATTAAAATATCCATATAAATATATAATAATATTATAGTGGAATAGAAATGATTATTGACGATAGAAACTTTCGGTATCCGAATTTTACTGCGTCTTTCAGTAAAATGCGTTTCGCGAGAAGTTGGAACGAGGTTTTGTCGACCTTTATTACTCACAAGTGTGTTTAAAGTGGAAATGACAATTAATGGGGCCTATAACAGCTGCACGGGCACGTGTGTGGTTATCCCACACGCTGTCCCGCGACACGTTCACCGCCACAGCCGAACGCGCTAGTCCTTCACGCCGGATAATAAATGATGGCGAATCGTCAAGGCGATCAGTTTTCAAAGTCATTAAACATAGTGAACGTCTAAAGTTCACAGACTCGTGATTCGTCCGGATCGTTTAGGTCCACCCGCGGCTGGCCCGGCGCCCAAGCTTTTTACTTACAAAGTGTTTACACTCGAACGCTACGAAAAGGATTCCGCTCGCAGCCGACGCTCGTATAAAACGCGTACGGAATAATACCGGATTTTATTATTATTATTGTTATTATTATTATTATTATTATTATTCTGAAAAAAAACCCCTCGATTCTCTTTAAACACCGGCCGGTGTCGTTTAAAGAGACCGCGCGGCGTATAAACAAACCGATTGCAAGCGCCTTTCATGTTGGCCGGGAGACGGGCTGCAGGACCAAAAGGGATCGGTCGTAAAAATGACGGGACCCCTCGTAAAAAACACAAGTTTAACCTCAAACGCATTCTGGTCGCAATTTGTTTCGAAATGCACAAAGACACCAAGACCAGACATAAATTACGAGTTGACGCTATATTATTTTATATATATATATATTATACGAGTACATAAAATATGTTATAAATGGTTCGTGTAAAAATGTTCTTTTCGAAAAAAAAATATAATAAGATATAATTTTATATATATATATATGAGTAAAAAGGTTTTAACCCGAGTTTAAATAACGATAATATCTACCACTACTCTACAAACATGCGTTTTTGTATAATGCGACTAAAATAAGTGATACTAATGTCTAAATCTAAAACGTTTATAATAATATAAAATAAAATAGTTATAATCATAAGTTGCATTTAAAATTAAATTATATAGAGTTTTAAAACAATGAATTATATTTAATTATAATCGATAAATATTACTTATTAAAAAGACAAATCAAAGTTAATAAACAAATTAATAATAATTTATTTATTAATGTAGTTTATGTGAATAATTTAGTAATTTATATTTATTATTAACAGTCGAGATCGGGATATTAGTGTACTATCATAGAGAAAAATACAAATATCTACATGTGTAGACAATAGACATTAAAATTAAATAATCGTTGACAGAATAATATGTACTTACGGGTTTTGGAACGTGGTTCTCTGGGTCCATCCACAGTAACTTTTATAGCTTTATTATATGTTGTGACTTGGGGAGGCGAACAGCTTACAGTTATGGTTAGTGTAAAACTTTTACCTGAAAAAATGAACAAATTGAAGTAATACTATAATTAAATAGTTTAAAATGAAGAAATTATTATATTATAATAATATTTTTTTTTGTAATTTTCCAATAAGGTCGATAAAATATTTTAAGAAAACAGTGTTATAGCCTACCCAGTAACCACTGATATAATAAATTAAAGTTAGTATGGCGTTGTTGAAATTTAATTAAACACAACATATATATTATTATTGAAGTAGGTTCTTTGATTTTTCAAAGGATTATTATATTAAACGACTATTAAAAAAACAAAAACTATTTTGTCTATAATTTAATACATTTTTTTTTTTGTGATTGAGATTTTAATGATTTATATCCGATTTCTATTATACGTATTATGTATAGTAGAATTATGACATAAGTAGGTAAAAAATATTAAAAATATATATATTCATATTTTATAAGAACAATTGTATTTCACATTAGTAAAATACTAAAATATTTATTTATATTCAATGCTGAACGAGATCAGTTTACACGATAAAAATGATTTTATCTAATTAATATGAATAATATAATTTGATAAAAATAGCTAGTGCGGAAAAAAACTAAATATTCACAGGGACATCATGGATCAAACACATTATTGTACAATTTGTATACGTTCGTATGAAGGATACGGGTAATTCGATGGGACCTCCGCCGTGTAAAAGTGATAAAGTGCATAACGAGGAAATGGTCGCGTATAATATCGTGTCGTGAAGGGGAAATAGTGGCGGATTGACCCGTTGGCGACCCTATTATGTGTCATGCTGTACTTAACCTATAATAATATAATATACCTTGCACATGATAATAATAACATTTTATACGGTTATAAATATTACGCGTAATTCACACTTAAACGCACTGTGATGTCGGCGTGTTTATATTCATTTTTTTTTTTTTTTGTTATATCATTCACGTACATCGTAATAATGCTATATAAAAAAATAATAATATATTATACTTTACAAGTGTACATTTTTCACTGTACAAATAAACGCACGCTCTAGAAAAAAAATAACCGCACCGAGGGAGCTCGTCGTGTTAATTTGTCATAATGCGGGAGGGAAAACGGCGAGAATGATAAATTACGTCGGAAAAACGCGACTTTCGTGTGATACAACTACCCGCGCGATGTTTGAATGTGTATTAATTGAGCGGAAAATCACGTCGACGATCCCCTTCGCCGCCACAAACCGTACGCAAGGTAATAAATATTAATATGATAAACGATTATATTATTATATTACACAATATCATATACACCGTACCTACAGTTTTCAAATATTATTACTAGGCTTTAGGCTCTTGTATTTTCAAGTCAATTTCACCAAGTCCTAGACAATTTTAATTAGGGATTCGTTTCAAATTGACAGTATTCAATATTATGAAATCTTATATTTTTCATATTTTGAGTTTTTAGGTTTATTTAGTATAAACATACATTTTTTCATTTTAAATACTACTGTAATATTATATTCGTAATAATTTTTGATAAACCGATAGATTTTATATGCCTTTTTATTAATAAAAATATGAATTTAAAATAAAATGTAAGAAATATAATAGGTTTTGTGTGAAATTATGTCTTTATTAAAATATCTCTAATTATGATTGAATATATAGTCGTATATTCATATATCCATGTGATTCAAAACAATCAATACATTCAAAAATAGAATTAATTATAAATCAATAATTAAATAATGAACATAATTTAAGTTACCTTTTTTAAAAAATTATGAATTAAATTTCAAAAATACGTAGATAATTGTTATTTTAATTTTTTAATTTTATATTTAGGTCTTTAATATTATATAAATATATTTATTCTGCATATTTAAGCTCTTTTTAAAACATAATTGTACACACAGTCAAGCGGTTTTTAGTGCATTAGCTAGCAACCTCTGATTATTTCATTTTTATTTAACACAAAGTCACTCGAATTTCCCTAATTATGTAAGTACTTAACAAAATACTTAATGACGGCCAAATAATTATTATTATGTTTAGATTAATACCTTGATAGCGCTTAACTAGATTTTATTCTTGATATATTAATGAATTACATTTATCTGTTTCATTTTTGTAATAAATATTATGAAATTTAGGTCAAAGTAGATTGAATTCTAAAATTTTTCGTTTCACAAAATAATCTATAAACTATCTAAAGCATTTTAATATGGGACTAGAAAATTTTGTAATTTAAAAAAAAAAAATGTGTTATAACTGTGCAATAATACAATTATTTCATGATGTTTTTAGCTAATTTCTTAAAATTTACAAATCATCAATTAACTGTGAAAATATGTATTTTCTCATATTTTTAAATTATCTATCAACATCAGTTAGAATACTAATGTATAATTGCATTAAATATATTAATATAGCCAGACATAACCAATATTAGATTGTATATATAACAACTAACACAATACAAACAATTACTTCTTTTACCTTGAGATACATATTAATTATTATGTTATAATATTAAATGAACTCTACTAAAATCAAATATAATAATACTGATAATTAATTAATTAGACTGTATTATAAGAAAAAGTAGAAGTAGGTAGAAAGTAGACTATACTATAATAAACTAAAGTAGGTAAATTAGTAAGAAAATATTCTTCACTTAATTTTTTCTTACTTCTATTTCATATATCTCTTTTTAATTACTTCATGTTCTATAATAATTAACCAAGAAACATCTTCTATATGTGATTGGTGTAAACTAAATAAAATTACATGTCGAAAGATAAGGTAAAAGGGGATATTGTATAAAATTGTTAATATTGTATAATATTTTAATAACTGTTCATATAATTTATTCCTGCTACTAATAAAAACTAGGTATTTATAACGACAGTTGTTGCTAAAATGGATATTAAAATTTGAATACAAAACATATAATAATATATTATAATATTTACGACAATACTACCTATCTTAATTATTTAAACATTTCAAACTAGGATTTATTTTTACTATACCTATCGTTTTTTTACATTCAATGAAATTGTGGATAGCTTAAAAAATGTGTATAAAAAAAATTTTCACTTTAATAATATATTATAATATTCTTGTACAGTGGTTTTAAAAGAGCAATAATGTTTCTTGTTGCCTCCGTTAGGTATTTACAATAATTCACATAGTCAGTATTCTATAGCAAAACATTCTCTGTATAAATTAATTTGGCAAAATATAATTTGTAGAAACGAAAATAATATACGTTACATATTCACAAATGATAAAAACGAACATTAACATGACCCTTTATTTAAATGTGATCCTTAGAAAATATTAAATGAAAAAATATTACTTATTTACTTATTCTTAGAGTTCCAACCCTATCGTACGTGTGTAAACACATCATATGGTTTTTCGAACAACTGACATAAAATGGTGAATGGAATATCATTTGATGGTTTTTATAATCGTTATAATACTGTTTCTTATAAATCTTAAAAATTAATTTATTAATCATTTTATAAAAAAAAAATAAAAAAACACTAAATTTCACTGATACAAATTGAATGAAATTATTATATAAAATAGTATTGATGTATAAGATAAAAGTGTTATTATTCTTCCGTTTACCAGTTGGCTCCATAAACAATTTAATGTTTCGATATAATTTATTGATTTTTTTATTTTTATTTTATCTTTTTTCTTTACTAACCTAATTTATTTATTTTTTAAACCATGAAAAAAGATCGTGGGTCCGAAAAGGTTAATCTACAAAAACAAAACGAATGTATTCGTATGACTCATTGATGAACAGGTGTTTTTTACATGCGTATGTTTTTTTTAATATTTAGGATGTTTAATATACTTATTTTATTAAATTTTTAACAGTTTAATGTCATTTTTTGTTTTTTTAGATATAATTTAAGTATCAGTAATGCCGCGTTTTGGTACTAACCTCTGCCGCTTCTGCCCACGAACCGCAAATCGTTGAACTTGGCTACCTGGTTTTTCATCAGCGCTGTACAGTTCCGGAGTTCCGCGCAAAAATTCTCATCGTTGCCAGCGCGTATGGTGACGGCCGTACCGTCCGGTACCTCACCGAGTGCGACCACTTTAAATGCGACCGGAAGCGTCTTGTTGGAACGCCAATGGGTGGGCAATATGGTGCAAACCAGGAATGGGCTGCCGGTTCGAACCAGATCGCCGGGATGTTCGGACAGGAAGTCGCCCAGTGACCGTTCTGCCAATATGTCGGATGTCATTTTAGCGTAGGCGTCGGACAGCCCGTCGGCTCCCGGGCCAGGTGTATTGCCACCGCCGTTCATCTGGGTCCCTTTGACCACCATCTCCCCAAGACGGCGACGGCCTCCGGCAGCAACAGACCACCCCGCAGCAGTCGTCTCGCCCGGTTCAACTCAGCGGATCGCAATTACTGCAAATAAATCGTTGTTCATTTATAAACGCGTTGCGAATGGATTTCGTAAATATAACACAATAATATGACTCATATAACAACGTGGTCTGAGCCTCGTGGTTATTTAATTATCAAGTAGATACTTTGATTAAAATATATTTTATTTTAATTAAAAATATATTCGCGGAATGTATAATTGTAATTATAATTAAATATACATACAGTATTTTGTATATTGTATTACCTATAATATGAAGCATTTTAAATAATTATTAATACTTAAAATATTATAAGAAATAACACGAAATATGCGATTCAAATGGGATTGTTGAATTATTATTGTCAATAAGTTCTACTATTATAAGCGTAGCGTGATTTGTGATGTGGGGTTTAGCCCCTTAGAATAGCTACAAGCCATACACCCATTTAAAATGCGTCAAATACTTTATACTCCTTGAGTATTTTTTCGGTATCCCCTCCACAGAAATGCATCACGAAACTGCGTATATCTACTGCGACTATTGTACTATCACTTGTTATTTTTATTATAACATATTATGTGTACAATTTAGAAATATTATAGTATTAAGCCGCATCCAGACAAACATTGTGGGCAACATGCAATTTCCACATTGTTGGCAACAAATTTTATGAAATGTTTCTCCAAAAATTCTCAAATTTTATGTTTCAACATCGGAGGTAGTAAAGATCAAAGAAGTTGAGCTACTTTGTTGGCAACTATGTTTTTATATCATTTTTCTCGCGAGTTTTTTGTTGACAACATTTCTGGACATTAAATATTGTTGAATTTGGGTATGTGAACACAATTAATAGCCATCATACCTATCTTTTTTGGCATGACTAAAATGTGGAAAATAAATGTTTCTTTGGTTTAGACGTACAAGTTTGGACACAATATTGACAAAATTTGCCAAAAATGTTGTTTTGGTCTGGACGCGGCTTTATGCCATAAAAATAAAAATAATAAAATTAAGAGGACAGTCGAATAATAATGGCTGCAAATGATTTAAAGTATGATCTCAAAATAGTTTTTTTCATACCGTCGATTATATTTATGTGATTATTTATTCATAGGAAATTAAATAAAACAAAAATATTATGTTTTTATTTTTTTTTTTTCTATTACTACTATAGAAGACTAATGAATCGGCAATGTGACAACTGTGAGAAGAGCTTTAAATTTTGAATACTGTTTATTTTTCTTGACGCAGTTTATCCCCTTTAATCCATTAAAAAGGGGTTCGCGAGAGAATTGTAGAGATAAATGTTCTACATGTTAGATGTATAACCGGTGTGAAATACTTAGACACGTCGCATTGCCGTACATCCGTTTTAAAGTTTAAGTTAAATGAATAGAGAAGCAATAAGTGTTTATAGTTTCTGCCTTCAGTAATATATATATATATTATATAGCATATTAATTTATAATATAGTATATTAAATACCGAATTTAGGTTATAAATTATATAAATGACGTGAAATCATGACTCTTCCTCGGTACCTATATAGTGTACCTACTACCTATATCTACATTTTATTACATTTATTATTTTCTATTGAATCAAATTAATATTTAAATATGTTTAATAAAATATTAATATACAAAACCATATTTTAAGATTATAATATAGTTTATATTTTACCTAATATTACTTAAAGTTTATAATTTAATCATATTATATGACCTGAAAGAATATTTTTTATACGATTTACACATAAAATATTTGCAACACCGAAATTATATGATCATACACAATTATTTTAATAGTTTCGTGGAAACAAAAGTGTATCAAGATCATTACGTTAAATATTTAGTGGTTATAATAAAAAAATAATAACCTACGTAATAAACTATAAAACCGTTTTTTACAGATTGCTAAAATTTGTATTTTTGTCGATGAGTATCGAGTATGTCGTATGAGTGTAACAAAATTATTAGGTACATATGAATATTTTATTGTAATATATATATTATAAACAATTTATTCATTTACAAAATGTAAAATATTGTTGAGTACTAACCATATATAATAATATTATACGTAAATAGTAAATGCAATATTATAATTATAATTTTATATGTAATTTTAATGATCATAAAAATCAATTTAAATATAAATAAACATTTTCCAAGTTTTATTTGTTAAACGTTTGATTTACTTAAACACATATAACATTACTTATTATATATCATTTGTATCTACATTGATAATATTGCAAATCGAGTATCTAATAAAATAATAAAAAATATATACATTTTCTAAGATTGTAATTTTTAATTCATTGAAACAATTTATGTTATGTAGGTAATATTTTTTTCATTTTCATTTGTAAAATATTGTTATTATATAAATGTATACAACAGTAGCCTAATTGTGACAAAAATTTTGGGTTGGAGGGGCAAAAACAAATATAGACATATCATACTGTTATATATAAAATAGTATAATTTTCCTTACTACGAGACTATAGTATGGAAAATTGTGTTTTATAATAAGTATCTATATAATAATATTAATATAATAATGATTTTTAATTTACACAGTATACGAGTTGAGAAAAATTAGTATGATACCTATCGTATTCTGAAGAATTATAAAATTTCTACTTTAAACAAAATATCGAGGGGGGGAGGTGTGGCAATATTATAACTTTTCCCATTAGTAAAATTATAAAGGTGTCTTCATCGGCAAGTTTAATTATTAAAAAGTTAGTGGAAGAAATACAATAATTTAAATTCTATAACGATTGAGATTTGTAATTTCAAAATTAACGAGTGCATCGAAAAATAAAGAGAAAAATGAAATTGTTTATATAAACAACATACGATATAATATTTTACTATGTGTTTAAAAAATAATTTAAATATTAGAAAAAATAATGGTAACGTTTATCATTTAATAACAATACACGTTAACTATAATACTTTTATAATATTAAAAACAGTACGAGATCGGAACTTTTGTCAAAATCAACATAATAATTTGTATATTAAAAAATAAATAATGATAATATTATAATTTTATAATACATATTTAATTGTAAAAAAACAAAATTACCTCAGATGAATAATATGTACTGACCTTTGTTAAGCAGATGCAGTTACGGTTAATTTGATAGTAAAAAACGGTGGGTTCGACGACAGCGGTATATTGTTGAACAGTTCAAGGCCACCGCGGGCAAGGGAAAAAAACACCAGTGCACCGTAAAAATAAAAAATAAATAAAAAACAAACTTTCGACAGCCGGCGCTGTCGAGTGATGGGCAGTGGCGGTGGCGGCGGCAGCAGTGGTGGTGGTGGTGGTGGTGGTGCACCTAACGGTTTTTTATTTTATTTTTACGGTCGCGTTTCCCGCTCTTTTTTTCTTCTTTCGACCGCCCGACTGTCCGTCACGCCGGTAATCTCGTTGCGTAGACGACGCCGCACGCGCGATTCATAGACGACGATAGAATACACAACAACCGTAACCGAAACAGAATCCGTTGTCAACGCGATACTGACATTATTATTTTAGACATGACGAGACCGAAATATAAAAACCAACCGCGATCGCGCAACGATAATATTTTAATAAAAACACAATATCGTCCGTTTTCGCGCGATGGACCCGACGTGACCACACGATAGTATATTGTACCATAAACACCGTACCGCAACTAATACGAAACGGCGTGTGTATGCGAGACGTGTACGGGGTCCCGGTTTACACGGAGGCGTGCGCGCGTTAGTATATATGGCGACGGCGCGCGCGGCGCCAAAGCTCCGGTAACCGCGCGGTATTAAAAACGCGTCCGCGGTATATATCTATTGCGCTATTTGTATATACCCAGGTATACTAGGTATAGCGTTGTTATCTATCCGCTGCGGATATCGTCGTGTTAATATTACAGTCGCGTTTAACGTGATAATAATTCCTATGCGGGACAACGCACGACCCGACCGTGTATGCGCGACGCGCGGTTGTATACAGTTGCGGCGTTGACCGCAATATTCGGCGGCGAAGTTCGCAACATTCGGAGGTTTTCGGTCGGCCTGAATGAGCGGTGCGACTCGCGGCGGACGGGACGCCCACATGGTCACGCACGCACGCACGCACGCACGCACACGCAAACGGCCGGCGGACGTAACGCGGACGGGGGAGTGGTGGCGGCCACGGCGGCGTTGGGGTTTCGCGGTCGAGTGGGGAAGATCCGCGACGATGGGGGATGGGGAATGTGTGCAAAGGGTTACACCTTTGGCGGCGTGCGCGGCCGCAAAGACGCACCGGCGGCGCCACCGCCACCACCGCCGCCACCAAGATCGAAACCAAAGTCCATCCCCGCGGCGGCGGAACAACAGCTGCTGCTGCTGCTGCTGCTGCTGCCCTGCTGAGGGACTAACGACGACGACGGCGACTACGACGACGACGACAACGACGACGACGACGACGCAAACTCCCGCCGCCGCCACTTGCCATTTTCCAATATTATATTATATTATTACCGACTTATCCCCGACAAGCGCACGCGCAACGTGTGTAGTCTAATTACTCTCGACGCCATTGTCTTTGTACCCGCCTTCTAATCATCCTATCATATATTTTATATCGTATATATATATATGCAAGACCGTTCTCGGCATTCAGGGTTTAACCCTTTTTTTTTTTTTTTTTTGTTATACAAAACGACGCTGACCAAAGGGATATATTATTATACACTTTTGTTCTTCCCCTTCCTACAGTCTTCTCTTGCCGATTCATCCGGTTTTTTTTTTTTTTTTTAATGAAATTTCCGGACCCCAACGACCCTCGGTCATTTTTCTCGGACCAAGCAGTGACCACCGCCACCGACAGAACGTGCTGCACATAAATACCCTCCCGGAAAATACTTTGAATGTTTTCGGTTCAAAAGACACTCATCGCCGATGTGTATTTTATCGTTTTTTACTCTTCACTTCTGTTATGCTGGGTTTTCGTTTCGATGATTTTTTTAACGCCGCCATAAAAATGACAGTAATCGAATTCGCAAAAAAGGATTGCTTTCTCGTTTACCCATTTAACGATATAATATATGTGAGGTTTGCTTCGTTCAAATTCATTCCCGTGCCCTTCGACGTTAAATTCGATTATAATATTATTCTGCAAGCTTTCCGAATATCTCATAAACCATATTTATTTCATATACCATAGATAGTTAACGGTTTGTCACATCTCGACCACAGAAAAATTAATTTATTATTTAAAACATTAACTATATACAAACGAAAATGCGTTATATTGTGTTAATTATCTGCTTATAATATGTTTAATGTATAATGTAATTCCACACGCAAGTTTTTATAATTTATTTTTATGAAAATATTCGAACTTTTCATTTTTCAAATATCACAAATATCACCGAGTGAATAGCAGAGTCGGAGATAATAATTATCAAAATCTGAACGTATCCCATTCTAAATTTTAACTAGGTATGAATTATATAATAACAAACTGAATTGTTTTTAGTTGAAAATGATGAATCCTCGAAGATAGATAAGGTATTTATGTCATTATAAACATAGAATATATAATGTAATATTACAATGAACTGCAAAATAATGTTATTTAGGTACACGGTTTTTTTAACACAAATTTCTGTGTGTCCTAGATTTTAATAAATTATCATTGCATTAATTTATATGATTTATTAATTTTTATTATTATTATTATTATTATTTATTAAATTAACTTTAATTTAAACATATTATATTTGTTTCTACCTACTACATAATGTACATAATGCACAATATTTTATTTTATATAAGTTTTAAATAAATTAATAGAATTTGTAGAATATTTCGAATCTGATCTTTATTAATATATCTGATACTCATAATCTTTTCAAATGCATTTTTGTCATTTAAATCAAATTAAAATTGTTTTAATATAGTAACCTTTAAAATTATTAAACTTAAACTAAATTAATTAAAAAATATTATATTTTAAATCTATTTACATTTGTGATTTAAGTATAGAATAGATGATAAAAATGTGGTAATAAACTTTAGGGCTAAAACATTTCAGCAAAATTGTTGTTTAATGGATAGCTATAAGAATCTATGCAATTTTTTAACAGTGTCCAGACTGATTTCTACGTATTTTATGGTTTTAAAACTAAATAATCAAATAAATGTGTCTCAGTATCTGATTTTAATTTCACTTTTTCTAAATTTAAGATTATAATATAATATATTACGTTATCTTCATCTTGATTGATACCTTCTAATTTTCTCGATACCCGTTTATTTTTATCATAAGTATTTTAAAATTTGTTTATCCAGAAAACTATAATAAACACTACTTCATATTATAATGTTATATATTTTATTTTAATAATATATTAAAATTAATTTATGTATTATGATTATTGATAGTTATTTTAAAAATTCATATAATAATATTATGAAAAATCATTTAATTTTCATCATAATTATTAGTTAGTTATAGTTATAATAAACAAATTTAAATATTTTTTTTTTATTATTAAATTTTATGTTTTAATGAATCATACTTTACTATAAATAGTTCCTTAATTTTTATAATTTTGAACTTATCAAATTAATATATTACTTACATTTTGAATAAGTTTTATTACGACAACATGATAATATTATGTATTTAATGTTTGCTAAATTACATTGGTAGATGGCGCATGAGAACTGTGTTTTTATATTGTCGGAAACTCGTAACACTAAATGTTTATAAAATAATGGATGGAATAATCTATACACTGTAATAGTTACTTATAGTTTATTTATTTCTATTGTGTAATGTACGAGTATATTACTGCATAATTTAATACAATTTAATAATTATAAAAAAAAATTTCATATTTTCTTATTTTGTATCAAGTCACAATTTTATGTAGGTAGGTATCTATATCATACATTACTGTTTATAACTTATTATCCAGTTTCGACGTATATTGATATAATATCATTATGATATATAGTAATAAACTAATAAGATATTAATTACAAATTTATAATATTTATAAATAGTCAAATTATATAAAATGTAATTGTATCAGCTGTTGTAGGTTAATGGTCTGGCACAGTTATCATTAACATTACCTACCAAACATAATACAAAAATTTGCATATAATTTAAATATAAACGGAACTGTTTACAAATTAATTATGTGTAGGTAATACAATTTTTGCATACTGAACAATAAAATATAATTTTAATATAATATGTTCATAATTTCGTTGTATGTTGATAAAAAATTAGTTTGGGATCTAATAGAAGCCAATTTTAATATAGGTACGCTTTTAATATTAATTAAATAATAATAATATTATATGGTACTTATTTAATCTAAAATAAATTTTAATTTATATTAACATAAACGTTACATATGTAACGTTTTATAAAATAAATAATCATTTTTAAATTGTATTTATTTACCACTTACCTACTAAAACACTGAAATCACAAGAACCTATACTAGGTACCTACCTATAACAAAACACAACAACCACATATCATTATGTGGTATAATTGTATTTATGTCCTATATGAATATATATGATAAGAAAATAACAATGTGTAATCCGATATATAGACAAAACACGAAACCACTTCAAAACTAAGCACCGTATACTACTTTAAGAAAATCCCTTCAAAATGTTTTAGTGACTATTGCAACACTCTAAATTCTAATAACAATTACAATATATAAGCCAGTGTAGACCCTTCATTCACTTGAATTATATATTTCATCCACCGTAAATTATTTATAAATATAATCTAGTTTAATGATTTAGCTTAAAAATATAGTCTATAACAATTTAACGATTCATATAAAATTGTATTTTATTATAAATAATGTGCAATATACTATTACATTGTAAATGGTAGTACATATTATATAAACAAGAAAAATATTGAAAAATTTGAAATTATTAATATTAAGTGAAAAGTATTCAATTGATTTACTGCTCGCTATGCAGCTATTATTGTATATAAATATACTTACGTTTTTCATTACATGTAAAATTTAAATGATGACAATATAATTTTTTTTTTTATGAAAAATGATCAATAAATAATAATTATACATAGGTTTTCGATATTTCTATGATGAAAAATAATATAATTTTTATAAATAAATTTAAAAAAATCATCGAGAAAAAACTAAAATAAAAATTGTTACCTTACAATTATCAATTTGTTTCTATATATATATATATATATATATATGTGTGTGTGTGTGTGTGTGTGTGTGTGTGTGTGTGTGTGTGTGTGT
>CM023358.1:55335747-55372891 GCA_013282895.1 Eriosoma lanigerum
TGTGTGTGTGTGTGTGTGTGTGTGTGTGTGTGTGTGTGTGTGTGTGTTACCCGGAAAGGCGTAATTTAGACAATGATATAATTAACTAGTCATTAGTCAGTATTGTAAATTCCTAATTCTCTAGTAAATATCAGAAATTCCTAAGCATTAACAGACAAAGTAGTCAATGTTAATGATATCCTATTTATTATTTTGACTAGGAGATAATGTTAAAATCTTGTATATTTCTGCAATTTTGATCATTTTTTTTAAATTTATATATATAGATTAATAAATGAGATTTAAATATTTTATTAAATTTATAATTTCAAAAATTATTAATTTTAAATTATTTTCATCACATTCTCTGAATTCATAAATTCTGTTAAGTAGTTGCTATAAAGTAATCATGCTCAATGATACTTGTCAACCCTTTTCTTCACTTGACATGTCTGAACTATTATAGTATTTTTCCATCACAAAACTTAATATTAGTAATACCTGGTACTTTTATCATTTCTTCATTCATGCTCTGTAAATAGCTTTATTTACATTTACTGCTTTTAAAATTAAAAAAAAAAAAAAAAATTAATATATATTGTTGTTATTTATTATTTAATTTATATAATCTAAAAATTATTTTACGAGTATATTTATTAGTTTTCAAACTCACGAATCACAAATGTTTCGATTCAGATGAATTTATGACTGAAAATATAAGAGCGAATATAATATACGAGTATTTGAAAATTTATTACATTTACTGAGCTTTTGCCTTTTATTTTTACTGCGGTGATAATAATTTAAAAATATCATTAGTGGCTAAAGCCAGTTATCGAGCAATAAATTATGTGAGATTCCGTCTATGAATGTTATTTCCTAGCCAATATATGCAGCTCAATTCTATAGAAAATAGTTTAATTAATTAGACAATAACATTGATTCCATAATTTACATCTATACCGGTAACATATTATATATATACATACGAGGTCTGTTCAAAAAGTTCCCGAACTATCGTTTCTAAAAATAGAAAAATTACATTATCGTAAATTTTATTAGATTAAAAGAAAATAGAAATTATAGCAGCTATCTTTTCAATTAAATCCTAAATGTTTATTGCTATCCAACCATTATCTGTGCGCGTTTAAAGTAGACGAGTCGTGTGTATTTTGCGACTTTTAAGATGAATAATATTCACAAACAACGTATCAATATTAAATTTTGTGTTAAACTTTGTAAATCTATTACTGAGGCTCACAAAATGATGAAAAATGCTTATGGTAATCAGTGTTTAGGACGTACTCAGTGTTACGACTGGTTTAAACGTTTTAAAGACGGTCGGGAATCAGTTGATGACGACTCGCGTTCGGGACGTCCGTCGACATCGACAGACGATGTTCATGTGACAAAAGTTCAAGATCAGAAAGACAACCGCGTAACCATCTGTCAAGAATTGTTAGATCGCGCAAATGATGATAACATGTTCATGAATCAAATTATAACGGGTGATGAAACGTGTGTTTATGGCTATGATGTTGAGACAAAAGTCCAATCATCACAGTGGGTTGGTAAATTTTCTCCAATACCAAAAAAAATTCGTCAGGTCAGATCGAACGTTAAAGTCATGCTAACGGGCTTTTCGACAACCAAGAAGTTATTCATCATGAATTTCTACTTGCAGGACAAACTGTTAACCGATTGTACTATCTAGAAGTATTAAAACGTCTTCGAGAAAAAGTGCGTAGGAAAAGGCCTGAAGTGTGGAAAAAAAACTCATCGTTTCTCCATCACGACAATGCTCCAGCGCACACTTCCCTGTTAATTTTTACGTAAAAATCACATGACCATGATTCCTCATCCACCATATTCACCCAACTTAGCACCAGCAGACTTTTTTTTATTTCCAAAACTAAAATCTCCGTTAAAAAGACGACGATTTTCTACGATAGACGAAATAAAAGAAAATTCGCCAAAGGAGCTACGAGCAATTCCAGAAATTGCTTTCCAGGACTGCTTTCAACAATGGAAACGTCGTTGGCAAAAGTGTATAAACCAAGAGGGAGAATACTTCGAGAGTGATAAGTCTCAATAACTTGAAGGTAAGCACCATAAAAAAAAAATTGAAAAGTTCGGGAACTTTTTGAACAGACCTCGTACATATGGATTCAAATCTACAAAATAGCTCATTTGTTGTTTTGCAAGCAAATTTAATGAAAAAAATAAAAAATACTTTAAAAACAAAACGTTTTTGATTATAATAATATTGTCTCAACACTCAAAATTTTACACTATTATTGTTTAATGCTGGACGAGAACTCGACTTTTGTAAAAATGTTCAAGTCGAATTCTCGAACTCCACTGTGTTATTGAATAAAATAAATGAAAGAATTATGACTATTTAGAATTTATTATCTACTAAACAATAAACAAATATATTTATTATTTGTATGTTCTGTTGATATTTAATAATTTATCTCGGCAATTTCAATGTACGCTGAAAATATTCTACTATAGTGCAATTTAAAATACTCTAGAAATTCGGAGTAACTGTGTCGTGCAATATACTTGCCGATTTATTCGACATAAAAATAATAAAATACTCGCCCAACACTATTATTGTTATTAATATTAAATTGTATAGACGTGTGTTTTTTTTTTTTTTTTTTTGTAACTATTATTTTTATGATTTCTGTCTGACGGGACGCGGTGCGACGGGATAGAAAACGTGACTACTCATTTTGACGGTCGCATTGCTCGCACGTGTCGCACAAGGAAACATCCGAACGACGGACGCAGCGGTGGTCCGCGTCAGCGTCGTTGTCCCCGCGGCAAACCCTCTGTCGAGTAGGCACACTCGCGATAAGGTATATACTGTTGCTATTATTATTATTATTATTATATATAAAATGCCGCCGACGTCATCGACAGAATATTATATTATGATATATATATATATATATATAATCTTTGGCATTAATCACCGCAGCCGCCGTTTAATTTCTAAATCCGTCCCGTTATGGCAGTGCGTAGCACAATAATAACATCCTGGACCGTGTCCCTTGTCGCGCGTCTTGTTCGGGTCCGCGAGAGGGCGGGCACCGCCAAGCGCAAATGCGCAATGACCCGACCGTAGAAAATGACAGAATGTATAGGTATAATTTAACGTTTTTAACGGCCGAACGCTCGTTGCGTTTATGAATCGTGTCAACACCGCACGCATACACAATAATAATATATCAATCACGATCGTGTGTCACTGCCAAATAATTGGCGGTCGTCCGGTTCTTGTAGATCGTAATATCGGAAATATCGGATGACGAGAATCGGTTTTATTTCTGCAGACAGTGGCGAGTTTGACAAAAATTCAAGGGAGGTTGGCATTTTTTTAAAAAATGTTTTACCCATTTTTTAAAAAAATTAATAAATAACATAATATAATTAGAAGGGTGAAATAAGTTCCGAGGGGAGCGACGCCCCATCACCATCTTAAAAAGTTAAAACCGCCTCTGTGTACAGCACAATAATTATTAGCAATATTGTATTCATGGATGCAATAACCAGAAATCTCCAAATTATTGAGTTATTCAGGAGACTAATTATTTTAAAAAAGTAATAAAAAAATTATTGGAATTTAATTTGTAAATGCGTATTTAAAAAATTGTTTTCTTTAAAACGATACTTAAAAGTGATTTTTAAAAAAATATAGATATCTGGTTATTGCACGTTTTCAATTATTGGTTATCTCGAAAAATACTTTTTCAACATTTTTTTATTTTATATGTTTTCATATTATAGACTATAGTTATAGTTGTAGATTATTATGATATAATGATGGAATGATGAATAATAGATATAATTAGTGTTCGTAATTATTTTTTAAATTTGTGCACATCGATCTAACGTAGGTATATAAAACACGCGTTTCGTATATTGTGTGAATTTTATTTTAAACATTATTCGAGGCAGTAAAATCAATAATGCTAGTAAAAATCAAAAACTATGGAATTCGAATATTTACATTCGTTTATTTACCGAAAATAAACCACGTAACTTCCTCCTCCAACATCGAAAATAAACTGCAATTATTTATATAAATCGAATATCTCTTCATATATAAAATTACAACTTAACAATTATTTTCGATTCAATCATTATGAGTTGGTAACACAAGTGAACTTTCATATTATTAATCAATTTTGCAAAGTGAATAAAATACAGCATAAAAATTATGTCGATGTGGTTAGATTGTAAATTTATAACTATCAATATATCACAGAATCATTAATTTTGAACGACATAGATGAATTCTTTTAATGAATCGATTATATTTATTATTTTATTATTATATATTATATATTATTTTAGATAAATAATAAGAAAAATAATTTATTGTGAGATGTTTAGTATTCTCAATAATTGTTTGAATTTACTATTAATTTATATAGAAAAAAAGTTTTAAACATCAGCAATGGAATATTCCAATTATTTCATATTTTGAACACAATATTTTACCGCAAAAGCGGTATGAATATACCTACAGTTTTATAAATGAAATTAAATGCATAAAATATTATGATTTATGATAATATATTGGAATATCTTATTAGATATATTGTTAAAATAGAATTGTTATTTTTTTTATATAAATTACGTGTAATATCTTTTTTTTAGTAGGTATGATATTTTATTATGCCAAAAAACGTTGTTGTTAATATTTGTAAATTGTCCATCATAAATAATTATATTATTAATCAATTATTATTTAGGTATTCACATTTTAATTGAAAATGTTGCTGTTTTACGGTTGTCTACTGTTCGATATTGTTAAATGAACACATATACGATGTACTATTGATTTAACTATAATATTATAATATTTTTCTATGTAAATATTATATAACAGGTGGTCTTGTCCAAATCGGCGTTTAATGTTTATAGTTTATACCTACGCGTGTATATTTATGACCATATTGACCGCGTTGCTGACACGAACGTGAATATTATCCAATTGATCGCCCGGGTCGCGTTCTTGTGGTACGCTATACGCGTTAACTTCCGGGAAACAAACACGTGGTGTTATGAAATTTAATGGGATAGCCATCCACTATGTATGGTCAACTGCACGATTAACACCAAAACTCGGTCTAAATGGTATCAAATTCTAGTACCCAATATATTACATTGCCATGTTGGTTTGAGCGTGGTTGCTGTCGCCAAAATCGATCGTTTCTGTGTGATTTACATCCGTAATATTATATAGTATAATATTATAATTCTATAATCAAAACTAATAATATTGGTATCGATTTGTTGTTTAGATATATTTTATTGAAATATGACACTACGAATTATTTATGACGCTACAAACACAATCTCCGGCAATTGTCGCATCTATGTAAGTTAAACAAATTATTATTTCCTACATTTTTTTATAAATAAAGTCTGTTTCAACAGCGCTGAAGATGGCAACATATTATTTTAATTACTATTGATATAAGCATATCTGCTTTTAAAACATGAAAAATAAAAACTACATCTACCTAGAGAGTATATTTTTAACTAAATTATTAGTATTATTTATGCTTGAGCATCATTAAGACATATATTGTTATAATGTGTAAGTTATGATTTTTAGGTTCATATTTACATTGTTTCCGCAATTTTACGTTGACTTCTAAATAAAAATAACAGGGTAAGAACTTTAGTAGGTAGTTATAAAATTACTGTATATGCAAATTTAGTAAATTAAACTAAATAAATAAGTTTACAGTTGCTATTTATTTTAACAACCTAGCTTTACAACACCCTTTATATTAACTAATTATTTTTGTTTTTTCCGTGACAATAATATTTTGTACGTAGTTTTCAATTGACAAATATTATAATATAATGTTATATAAGTGAAATGTTTCACGTTTCATGAAATATTATATTATAATAAAACTTATATTATAATTTATATAACTTATAAAAATTATTTTTTTGTGAAATATTAGGTAATATTGAAGTAATATATACTTCTTAAATTATTGCACGATTTTGTAAATAAATTTCATAAAAATCGACGGTAACGCCCTATTTGTATTAATTTATTATTAGAACAACCCAAAATAGACTATAAAATATAATCTCCATATTGATTTTTTCACCAAATAGAAAATATATTTGAGGATGTTTTCATCGCTATCCCACTGTTTAATTACTAAATTTCGAAATAATAAATATTGTCAATACTCACAACGATACTTAAATATTTTAAAAAATATTTTATTAGATACTTACTATTAAAATATTCGTATACGGACATAGTTTGTAATAATATTATCGTTATTATTAATATATTATGCACGAACTTCTATATAATGCTCATTAAAAATATTAAAAAATACCATTCGAAAACGGAGTACTAAATATTTATTCGAGTTCCCTATACCCTAAAATGCGCCCACTATGGATACAGTGATCGTGATCGTTTTATGTGCAGGTTCTATCGACGTGTCGTACGTGTACCGCAACGGATCGGTAGGATTGATGTTCTGCATGGCCAGTTGTGGATTCGGTGCAGGTTCACGAGAAGACTTGCGACGGTATTTCCTCACGTTGAACAAAAAGTAACCGTTAAATATTTTGCGAACGACTTCGACTCGAGAGCTGTTCAGATAAAAAAAAACAAGATAAATTATAATATTAATTTTATTATTATTAACCACGTGTTTGTTGTCTCTATCTAACATATACGTATGTTATAGGATAACAATAATAGATACAGTTTATTTATAATAAATATTAGTGTAAATTTCCTTATTATTAAATTTGAAGAAAAATATAAACTGTGTTCTAGACATTGAATTTTATTTACATATTTTTTTTTATTTTAAAACTAGTTTTATGGATTTTATATACAGCTTTTCCCAGATCTATTTACTAATTTCAGTATCTCCGGGAAAAATTAAAATTTTTGAATGCAGTTTTTTTTCGAATTATTATTTAGACAACGAACTATAACATTACCTTTATTACTTGTTTTAAAAAAAATGTCTCATAGAAAAATTAACTCTATATTTTTTAAGTTATGTAAAATTTGAAGATAGCCATTTTAAAGAGTATATTTAACAAACATGAAAACAAACCTTGTACATACATTAAAAAAAAATGATTTATTAACCTACTTATAATTTGTTTGAATATAAAAATTATGAAATAAAATAAAACGCACAGTGAATTATAATATATTCTCCTCTATAAATTGTGCAAAGAGATAAATTTACTCTAATATTAATTATAAAATAAACTGTACTAAAATAACACTGTGGTTCGGTTAGGTATGTAAGACAGAGGCCACAGACATGTGGGTAGCGTCCTCATAACACCAGGTCGTTAAAAAATTTATAGATACCAACAGGTTTTTAACAAACTCGGGAAGTATAAAACAATATTCTTACAATTTTACATTACACTATAACAGACGGCGAAACGTATTTTTTTTTTTTATATTGACGGAAGAGTATGGCGATAATAAAATTAACGAATAATTATTATTATTATAATCATTTCCCACGTAGGTACCTACAATATGTTCGTGTCCGTGTCGTTTCGACAAGAAATTTAAACAACTATTTTGTTTTATATAGATCTCGAGCGTATTTAGTGTCTATTAAATATTAATATAATACAATCATGTTACCGCGTTGAAGGTAACGTAACGTCACCATTTTATTGTATTGTATCGTTATAATATATTTTTATATTCTATAACGACCAAATTGGGTATTATGAAATTAGTTATAACGATATAAGTACCTAATAAAAATACGAAAACTAGACAATTTACGTTATTGTTAAATTATCTTTGAAGACGAAATTCTTTACGGTCGTCTAATATTCGTCCGTCATTATTGTTATGTTATTCTATTATCAGACCATTAGTGAAATTGTAATATTATGAACCTGTAATTGTTTATATTTTGATAAAGAATTTAATATTATTATTGCACAAACTGTATACGTCCATTATCGTTTAATAGGCAAAATATTAAAACAAAACCATATTGAAAACGATGATTAATTAACTGTATTATATTATTTTTATTAATACAATTATTAATTTGCGATTCGCTTGTATTTTTTGTATCTGAAATCTATGGCAAATCATTAATTAGGTAAGTATTATAGGATTATAATCTTAAAAATAACAAGATCAAATCAATATTCTATTACATAAAATATTATATGAAAATATAAACTTACACAAAAATAAGCAAAAAATCATCAACATAATACTATTACGAATCGACCCTATTCAGTCGTACCTAATATTCATAAGCGCTACTTGAGGAGAGCTGGAAGGACTTAGCCTCTCCCAAAAAATTACTTATAGTCCTTTAAAATAACAAGACAATTCTCAAATTTTTTTGTAAAGATAATTTAATTTAAGGCTATAGTCCTCTATAAATTTTAGTACTAGTCGCGCTACTGCTAATATTGTAATAATCTACTGTGACGACAAACTTACTATGCGAATATCTTAAATGTGATCCCGTACGTCGGTTGATGGTTGTCGGGAGTCAATGTCACGAACGGGCCGTGGACCAATTCGTAGTGGTCGACTATGGTGTCCACGCGTGCCACATGATTGCAACCGTGTAACGGGCACTTGAACACGTTGTTCTTGCAATCTTTTCGATAGTGTTCGCGCAGTTCCTGGATGCTGAACCACCTGTTCGCACAGCTGTCTTCGGCGCATTCGTCGCCATTGCCGTTATCGGCCGCTCGTTCGGCAACCGTGGCCGTCCGGTACTTACACTTCAACTTCATGGCCAACACCAGCCAGTCGAACGCCAAGTGCGACCCCACGGCGAACCGGTGGCCGCAAACGCACTGCGGTAAGTATTTGGCGCAGGGCGTACATCCCACGTGCGCGTCCAAGCACAACCTGTACGGCGGCAACGATTGCGAGCCGCAAGAGAAACACGACACCAACTGATCGATATTCGGACATAAGTGTTCCATGAAAATAATAATATATCAATTTGCTTTTAAACGTATGTACGTATGTCTGTGTTATAGGCACGATTTGGAACACGCGTTCCGCATATGTCCGTGCTACGACTGCAGGATTTATGATCATCAACCGACAGCGATCGTTTTCCGATGTCCTCTCTTCGATGCCTAAAAGATAAAATGAATACACAACGGCAATAATATTAACACGGGTTACTAATGTTACCGCAGTAAACGTGAGTCGATTTAAATAAAAAGGCCACATGATAACAAACACAGTATAATTATTGTTTTAATTGCTAGGTAACTCTAATCGATTACATCATATTTATATATCAACTCGTAAAAACATACAGTAAGTACATACAGTAAGTACATACATATAGTACATATAAAATAGTAGGTACTTACAATACGTTCTGATATCCTGACCAATTTGTTGTCGACAGCCGTCCTGATATTGTTTGTAATATTTGAAAATATTTAGGCATGGCGTGCCTCTCTCCATATAAGTGAAAATATTGATAAGGTAAAATGTTGGCAGGGACTATTGAACAAAAATACATTTATATTGATTTGTGAGGCTCTAAGGATTTTAAGGAAGTATTCACTTAAGTATACTTTAAGATGCACATGAATACCTCAAGCATAACACGTGAATAATTATCTAAATTTTGTCTACAATTCTAATCTATTTACGAGTATAATATGTTTCTATGTAATAGTACAATTATTGTAAGCTGCAGCGCATAATAACGTATGAACTCAATTACAAGGACATAAATAACATAACGGTTGGGACACTTAACATAGGAGAAATCAAGAGGTTAGATAGTCTATAGGCTAATGCTCGAACCAACCAATACCAAAACTATCTAAATATTTTGCTCATTGAGTACCTAATCGTAAATCAATTTACGATCATAAAACTATTTCAAAGTTAATTGAGTTAATTGAAATTTTCGAGATTTCAATAATAATATTGTACTTTTCGGGTGATAACGGGGTGACACCATCCCCTAGTGCCTCCCCTCTAGATCCACCTTTGCTCAATTCGTATCTAAGATTATGTAAATATTAATCGACTTGTATACCTACGAAATATTATATGTATATAATATTATAGTTGAGGATTTACGGACTTGATGTCGCCCACAACGTGCATACACACGATTACTGCACTTGAAAAGACACATTTCTCGGCGCCGTCTTGCGAGCCTGTAGCGACCAAGACGAGACATAAAATCGGAAGGAATGAAAAAAAAACGCGTTCCAGATGCCCGTCAAAAATAATATAGTGTTCTGCTGCGGATTTTTCGTACGTGGTCAAACCAACTACAAAAAGCGGTCAGTCTTCTTCGTTGCATACATTACGTTATAATATAAAACATATATAGGTTAACCACCGGGTGTCCCTGCATACTTATACAATAATATATGTCTATACTGTACGGTAGTAATATACGGTACGACGGGTGCGGAAGCGAAGGTCTAACGGCCGAACGCCCTCGCTGCTTGAACTTTACACGCCTGTCGGGATACGTATTATACGTATTATACGATATATTAGTGTGTGTATGTAACCGTATTTCTTATAATGTATAGAATGCCCTTTACAAACCGTGTCCGAAAAGGGTTAACCCCTCTAAAGGAAAGTAAATACCAAAAAAAAAAAAGAGAAAAAAATTTGTTATTTTTTTCACCGCCTACGTTCACTATATTATAATATTATAAAGAGTACAGTATCGACACAGTGCGTATCCCATTGCAGCAATCGTCGTCCCTGGAGATCTCATTTCTGGTCGGAGCTACTACTTTCTTATACGATAATAAAATAAACTGCAGCAGTATTATATATATATATATATATAGGTACAATATATGCATAATATACGATCTCGTCGGTCGCATATGTATATACGTAATGTTATTATATTGTTATTGACATCTGTACCACTACTGCCACTTTTAAATTACGACCAGGAAAAAAAATAAATATATAAACAGAAAAGAAAAGAAAATCGAATCCGTACACACGATTCAACCCTATCCTGACACAACGGGTGTCCAAATATCGTGCCATTTGTCACATCGCCTGCTGCATATCCGACGTACATAATAATAATAATAATAATAACAAAAATTGGACTTGACATTGAAACGTGGTCAATGCCACTATAAATGCTAGCGGGACGTTCATTGTACACGTATTATTATTACGCTGTCGTATATATTATATCATTGTGCTGTGATGGGAAAAAAAATGCGTCCGAGGTTTTTGCTGCCACGAACTATACCACGGAAAACGTCTATAAACCATATAAATGTTTCCGCGTTCGATAAAATACATCGAGAGACGGAACGTATAGGTACTTATATATATTATTATTATTATTATTATTATTATATTATATAGTAGCAACGCGACGAGAAAGGGTGAAAAAAATGTGTTTAAACATCGCGTGACTAATGCGAACACGTCGAGAAAAGTGATGTTATTTGTATATATATATATACATATAAAAGACGTACGGAAACGCTAGCGCGCAACGCAAACTGGTATTAACGAGTCATATATATATATATATATATATATATAAGGAAAAAATGAATTGTTTTCTAAATGTTACCTATGTGTTATTTTTATTGATAAAAAAAGGAACATCAAAAAATCTACTCACCCTTCACTATTCAAAACATGTAGGTACGACAAAAAACAAACGCACTCGAATCAGAGCAGAATTCCATACGTTTCTTTATTTATTTCATTTTTTTCTGAAAATAACCTATTTCTATTCAACCGTTTAAAAAAACGCATGCTATTTTGTCGTAAAACGTTCTTTTCAGGTAAATAACTGTTATGTTATAATCAAATTCTGATAATATTCTGAATAATAATTATTGTAAAATATTTTATATTTCACAAGTACTATTAAAACTATATTTTAAAACCCTTTTTTATAAAAAGTAATTTATTCACTGAGTAAAATACTAAATTTCAATTATGTTAATTTCTTTAACCATCGAAAATCCTAAAGAAAAACAATATTAATAATACTTGTAGTTTTGTGATTTATTTTAAAAACCATGGTTATTTTTCTTCAAACAATTAACAAATGTAAAGTTTTAATATTTACATAAATTAAAATATTATAATTCAAAATTAATTTTAAAATAAATAATACTATAATAAGAATAAGAATAATAATTATAACTATTATTATATAATTTAATATGTATTTGTCTAATTACATTTAAATAAATAAATATATTTTTTTGTAGAAATAATTATTTCAATTATGTAGGTATATGTGAATATTATTTAATGTATAGCTCTTTCCTCTTTCATTTGTCAATTACACGAATAATATATGCCAGTTACAAACGAATATCATGTTATAGTTAATAATTGGTAAATATTCCTTGAATTTGGAAAACATTTGATGTTTAATACACAATTAATTTCTATTAGAGATTATTAAAAATTAACATGCCTTTTGTAATATGTCAATTGATAACTACATAATATATATAAATGCTCGATTACTTATAAAGTCATAAGTCCAATAGACGTATGTAATATGCTATAAATATAATTTATTAATTCAAAAATAAATTTAACACATTTAAAAAAATAAAAAGTTTTAATAATAATTATTAACAATAAATCAATAATTTTAGCGGTACCTAGTACCCACTAATATCTTAATATAATACACATTTCTCATTTAAAATGTTACTAATACACTATATTTTGGTTTCCCCTTACCTCGTATGCTACTTTTAGTAATAAATATAGTAAAAATAGTAATAATTGTATTGTTATAATTAATAATATATTATTCTATCATATTTATATGTATGTTAATTTTTAACGATTAATTATTTCATTTTTATGATTGTCATATACTTTTAATATTATATTATTTTTTAAACAAAAAACAAATAGTGTTATTAGTTTTATATGATCATATAAGCTACTACTAAAATAATAATATAGTATATTGACTATTAATTTTAAAATTATTATTAAAATTTATGATATTAGTATAAGTATATTTTTTAGTAAAGGAAGATTAAAAATTATTTTATTTTATTATTGAATGTTTCATAATATATATTATTTTTTATTAAAATAATAAAAATGCGCAGGCTATCTAGCGTAATTTCGTGATTTTTAAAATTTACTAAATATATTATGATGAAATAAAACAATTTAAAAATAATATAAATAATTTGTCCATTAGAATCGATGAAAGTCATAAAATAAGTATTATATGAACTATGTGATTAATCTATCGCGGTAAAAAAATGTTTTGTAAATATATTGAAAATAATAAGTAGGTATATGTATCTACTTAATTAATATAAATCTAGATTATACATAATACGTATTTTATTCTAATATAAATTAGGTAGGTATAATAATAATTAATAGGTATATACAAAATACTATCTACTAATCATTGCAAAATAATTTTGTATCAATTGTTTCAAAATACAATTATAAAAATTAATAATATTTATTATCTGGGTAGGTAATAAAAATAATTATTTTGAAATATTAATGAAAATGAAAATTTTGAATTTTTAAAATTACTTGATTACTTAATCATATGTGATTGGCCATTTTCATAACTCTAATACATTAAATAAGGCGGTAACTGATTAAATATATACATAATTATTATGTATTGAACGAGGAACGGCTTTATACGTTTATATATCATTAAAAACAAAAGATTGATCGTAATAAAAATATATTGGTGAAATGTCGGGTTAATATAATTAATAATTCAATAATTTGTAGTTGTATAATATAACAAACTGTTAAAAAAAAATATGATTTTAATACCAATAACAAATAATTGATACGTCATGTCTGAATATTAGTTCATTATTTAATTATTATATTCATTTATAAATTATATAATTTAATTTTATACATTAAATTATTGAACTATTTCTAATTAATATTATTGTATTATGACGATTTACCCCCTTTACTCGTTATAAACGTGAAGAATCGTTTAATATAATATAATGTATACAAAAACATATATTGAACAAATAACATCAGTAATAATAGCAATAAAAATAAATTATCGTACCTATATTTTGCTACTTTTTTTTTTCATAAAATAATAGAATGGGTTGTGTCGGTATAATCACGATTCAATATCTGCTATCTGCTATTTATCTGTGAAATATCATTTATCGCGTTAGGCTTTGTGTGTTGTTAGTTTATATAAATCATTCAATTTGTTTTCTAATTTCTTTTTTTTTTATATCTTTTTATTTAGTTCCGCCGAAAATAACGCGGCAATGAATAACACTCCAGTTGCATGTGAAGTTTATCGCGTGAAACTAAGAGGGTTGACCGTGTAATATTTCACTGGCTCACCAACTTCCGGCCCTCACACACATCGACCGGCCTGTGTTTAATTTACCGGAAAAATACGATTTTTGAAAAATCGGTCCCCCGCAACCGTATATATGCAGGCTAATTTCGATTGTATTACTCAAACTCTGCGATCGCGTAGACCGATTTTTATACTCCAATTTTCTTAAGCGACAAGGTTACTCACTGTCGTCGCGCTATTTCTCTAGCTTCCGAAAAGGTTTAACTTTCCGTTCCGTTTTCGTTTTGTACCTATACACAAGTCATTGCATTTTTTTTTTTTTTTTCCTGTACGCCATTCAATTTCAGAGCGGAACGACTGAAATAGATTGGGGGCCATTTTATGCGGTAATAACCGATTTTTATTTGCCACCGGATACGGTAAAACGGAAAATATAAAAAATAAAACTATACGCTGGGAATTACCCGGATTCCAATTTGATAGAACGGCGAAACCGATAGCATCAAAAAGCCGCGGAATATAACGCTTTCGCACACGTTTGTGTTTATATATACACACGCACACACTCGGGTGTTGCCGAATAACAATATCGTCGCCGGAATTCCATCAGGCAGTTCAATTGTCCGTGATAAACTGAACGTTTTTTTAGCATTTTCCTTCTATTTCCCATGGTTTTCTTTGTGTGTCCTCTCCACTCTCCTCTCATCGCACTCCGCCCGTTTTCATATACACGGGCATTGGTTACTCGACGATTTTCCCTTTTTGTCTCAGAACTGTGTAGCATTACCCTTTTTCGTTTCCTTTGTCGAACAAACGGCGGTTTCCCGTCGATTACGAGTCTAATAATAAAAAATCACAATGCAGAGACATAATATGAAAACAATAACCACAAAAGAAAAGAATATCGCAAAGCTGTTTTTAAAACACTCGTCAAAGTTTACAATAATATTATATTTTTAAAAGTATTAACTATTATAGGTATAGTGCATAACAGTTTACTTTCACAAAATTATATTGTCATTTATATAGCGTACAATATTTTCTCTAACAATATAATGTATATTTGTTATAAACGTTTATTATTCATAACACGTTCGATACTCTAAAATAAGAATTTTCGATAGTTATATATATATATATACTAATACTGATAAGTACATCAAATGTGTTCGTTTTATTATATTCATATTTAAAGCATAATAACTATTAATAAATAAAAAAATAACATAGTATCTTGTCATAAAAAAGGCGATCAAATTAATGTGTTATATGAGAATATACAATGCTTTTTTTGTAGATTTTTCACATTTCAGTGACCCTATTTCATAAATAAATAAATAGATAAATGTATAAACACACCGCCGTTGTCATCGATGTGATCGGATGATGACGATTAAAGTCCCCATTAAAACCTATTATATACGTCCCTTATTTTCTCGTTGGGATTATATAAGTGCACGCAGAGTGAGTGCGATGGGAAGAACTGTGGGGTACATTACATATATACATTATACAGTATAATGACATACACGAGTGAGAAAAAGAATAGTATTAAAAAGAGAAGAAAGTCACAGAAAAAAGGAACCTTATAATATATATATATATATACAGTCTGTCTATATTCTCTCTCTTTGCCATTAACGTTTTGAGTGAGCATTTTTGTGGCCATTGATGTGTCGATCCCAACATATATAGTCCTAGAGTGCAGTATTATTATATAATATATACACTTTCGAAATGGTTAAAAGGCGACTACCCCTCCCGAGTACCCCCGCCCGTAATTCCGATGTCGGAATGAACGGCGACTGATCTTCGCATGTCTTTTATGTGCCGCTTTGTTCCACTATCTAAAACGTTGGATCGGTAGCGGTGGCGGCGGAACCCTTGTTATTAATGTACGTTGTGTGCTAAAGATTTCGGCGATATTGCAAATGCAACGCGATATACATGTTTATTTATCTTTTTATTCGTTTTTTTTTTTGCTTCTATTTTATTATTATTCCTTCCCTATATATACCTCGTTCCCCAGAGATGCGTGTATAACCACTATCGCGCGATACTTTACTCTGAATTCGAGCGGAAGTCTGTACGCAGATCTGTCGGCAAAACCTCATCAAAGCAACGCGGATGTGAAATCAAAAGGACTTTAAAAAAAAAAAATTATACTCTTTATACGAAACTATTACTTAAAATAATAAGATTTTCACTTTCCACGCTTCTGATAAAATATTTTTTTATCATACAATATTTTCATTTTAATACTAGTGTTAAATTATTATAAATGAAACTAATGAATATTATAAAACTATATTATGTTGTTTTATCGATAATCATCTATTAAAAGTATTTAAATTATAAACATTAATATAATAAGTTATTAAAATAAATATTATAATTACATTGAAATTTCTAACAAAGAAAAACATTATAAAATTCATATTGAAGTTAAATATTTTTCGAATTTCGAATTTTCCTATACATGCATCACTAAATTTAAAAGTACAATACGTATGTATTAGTTTGTATAATATTTTAATATAATATTGTTTCAATTGTACGTACAAGAATTCGAAATGTAATTTAATTACACGTAATTACATTAATATTTCCTATTTACATAAATTTAAAAAAGCCATTAAAATATTAAATTTTAGTCTTTACTCTTAAAAACAGTATATTACTATAATTATTGTTATTTCTTAGGTAATTATAAAACTAGTTTAAAGTACTTTATAACTAACGCATTATTCAAGTCATAAACATACTAGTTCTTAAAATATGTATAAGTTCGAGTATAATAGTGTTTTCAGTTGTGGTGAAAAATTATTAAAGAAAACTAATTTTCTTTCATTAGACGACATCCCTTTCGTTTATATCATGTATTTTTTTATATTAACATCAAACAATGCAAGTTATTAACAACATTAAAAAAGTGTTAAATGAAAAAAAATAAAAACAATATACTGGAATAGCGACCGTAAAGTTTTTCAAAATGTTAGTATATAAATGTTAGTGTATAAAATATTATATCCGGTTATAGGTATATCATATTGTTTCACGCAATCTATCGTGTTGCCATTTAAAATTGGCTACGTTCACATTATAATAACTGTAGTCTGATTGTCAATCAGTGTTGGGTGCGAGACAGGTGACTCTCGTATCATACATGTATATACGTCGCTTAAAGGGGATGAAGGGGTACTGCGAATTGTTTGCCAAAGTTGCCCCCTCCCATTTTACCCGCGTTTGTCTCTCACGGTGGACTTTGAACAATGGCCGCATTACTTCCGGTCCGGCGTGCACCAGTTCCGTGTCATCATCAAACCACTCTCCTCCACCCCTCCACACCCACTACATCCCACGATCCCTTGTCGCATTGTTTACAAAAACCTTCCAGCCATAGTCTGCACATATATATGTTGTATAGTGGTCCAAGAGAGCACACCATTATTCAAATGATACCATCGCATTCGCGCACGAGTCCAATTTAGCCTCGTGTACATATTAAACATTCAATATATATACTTAGAATTTGTATTGGGGGTCCTTTGTACGGCAGCGGATCGGAGGAAGTAGACAATAGTACACGAAATATGTAAAAAGGATATGGTAAAAGTATCCGAACAAGCTTATGTGTTCGATGTTCTATAAAATTTTACTATTACTGTTATTATAATTCGAGCCATATAATATAAAACGATGATCGTATCGATAAAACGAACGCCGTTCGTCGTGGACGATTTGTATATTATATTATTATATTGTTCGTGTCTGATAACGATCAACTATAAACTAATTGAAATCGTCATTGCCTGTGTCAAATTAAATGCTGATGTAAAGACTAAAGAGTGAATCATTATACCATACTTTAATTATAAAATTCTTGAGTTTCGGATTGCATATTTTAATTAAAACTCTAAACAAAAAATATAAATTGTAATTATATTAGGTATAGACAATTTGGATATTGGAATATATAAATAACATAAACCAATGATAATATCGATCTATAATTATATTATAGACTTATTTACAATTCTATATTATAGCATAATTTGGTAGTCAGGTACATCCATTTGTTTAATCTACGATGGTATGTAAATTATAAGTACACATCTTCATATTTTATTTAATATTTTTACAAAAGATATTGACAAAAATATTATTATTATTATTATGAATACTATTTCTAATGTAAAAACATATAGATTTCAATAATATTGATAAAAGAACTTATTTAAACATAAATTTAAAAAATTATAATGTCAAAAGAAGGGATTAAAGTGAAGAATTAAATAGAGAAAAAGCAATAGGTAGATACGTTACGATTAATAATTAGTATTTTTAATCATGAAAATTTAACTGTTTAATACTTTAATTTAATATTTATTTAGCTCCATTAGATATTTATGATACATCAACGTGCTAATAATTTATCATTAAACTACAAATATAAATAAAATATAACGTTGTTTTAAATAACATTAATAATAATGTTTTATGGGACAAAGAATTATCTAAAAACATAAATATTTCGAGCACTGCTCGTAAAGCTACACTTTGACTACCAACCAACTAAAATTAAATAAAACTAAAACATTTTCGCAATAATCTAGCTATTGATTTGAAACACGCTTTATACCTATATTATAATATTATACCTATCCACATACCGGCCGATTAATATCAGGAACATGGAAAATAATTATGTTATATCGATACTGACAGATGCGCGTGTGCTCTAATCCACCAGTATTAGCAATATAATAATATAGGCTGGATTCGTAAGCGACGGCCCATCTGAACGGCATCGGCAGTGTTTTATACGCATGGTACACATGTATATTATGTTAGCCCGTGACCAGGTAACACGACGTATGCATTTTTTATGCGTTTTTGCATACCGTAAAAAAAAAGAAAATAATAATAATAAAAAAATACAACCCCGGTGAACCTAATGGATTTCAAGGGTGGCCCCCGTTATTAACGGGCAAACAATAAGCGCCGGTGTTCTTCAAAGGGTATGTATATAATATCATATGCGCCATATCATATAGGTGATATACAGAAAGAACCGGCCGCGTGTGTGCGATATAATATAATATAATATTATATTATTATACTTTTTTTTGAAACTCTGCCGATAACAATGCCAGTAATATCATAATATAAGAGAGCCCACGCGTGCTCTGGAAGAAGACTGTGAATAAGAACAGTGTGCGCATCTATATAATATATTATTATTATCATTGTGATATTATATGGTATTATACAAAACAGTATTCCCCAGACGTCCGAAAACAAAAAACGAAAATTGTTATATCTCGTCGAAGATATTATTGTCTTTTGGTGGCACACTTCGATGATTTATACGCCGATGTACACGCGATTCTTTAAATAATAATAATAATAATAATACATAAAAATGTGTAATATTCGCACTTATAGTCGTACGAGATGAGTATTTTTCGTCCAGTGTTGACGATGAGCCTCCAACCGAGTTCCCATGGGGGTAAACACAAACCTGGGGGCTACAAAGGTTTGTGTGTGGATATTGATATATTATTATTATTATTATTGTTGTTGTTATTATTATTATTATTATTATTATTATTATTACGTTCGCAGCTGCCTCGGCGGAGATCTCGCGAGCCAAAAACCGCCCCGGCGGCGTATCGGTTTACCGGCGGCAGCCGCGGCTTAGGGTCGAGCAGCTATTGTGTGTCGGGGCAACGGAAATGTCAACCGACAGACAACCGACGATTATGTCGAATTTCTCGGTACACGCGGGCACAATAGACGCACGTTTGGTAGTAGTCCAGGTACCTTATATATACCACGGCTATAATATCTTTATATTAAATATAATATAATATATATATACGTATAATATAGGAGGTACTTACGCGTCGTCGATGAGATTGCGGAAACACAATAATATTGGGGGTTTTAATTTAATCTCACGGGATTTATAAAGAAATAGGTTTTGTTACGCGAAAGATATTCCGTTGACACCGATCCGAAATTGTAACGCGTGACTGTCAGCGCGATGAATAAAGAATACGAAACAGGTTTGGTATTAATGCAGTACAAAACTGATTTTTAAATTATTTTTCACTTTAAAAAAATACAATATTACTCAGGAGCGCGTAGTATTATTAAATATATAATAATATATTAGGTATAGCGTTTTAATAATTATACTAACGTTATATTCTATATATACTATATTCTATAGTCTTTCTGAACCTTTTTCCATTTTTTATTTTCTACCAAAAAAAAGGTAATCAAGTTTTATTTCGTTCTTAATGTGTCGTAATATTATTACACCCCATATAATAAATAACATAGTAGAAAAGATCAAAGCTCTTTCATATACTTACATAGTATATATTTTAGCGGGAGCGATGGAGCGATCGTCCCTCCTTGGATTTTTTAAAAGTTCTTTATGAAATCAATTAAAATTTTATTATTTTTAATAATATTTGAATAAATAAATATTGGAATACGATAACACACATACATTGTAGGTATAGTACGTAGATATGGTACGTATATTAGCTTAAGTACAGAGTTATTTAACTTATTGTGTCTATGATAATAATATTAGTGTTTTGGATTTTGAATACAAATATTTTTTTACATTGTATATCTAATTTTTTAATAAAAATAAACATAACATTTATCATACCATTTGTACTAATTTTTTTTTAAACTCGCCCTCCTCCCCTTAAAATAAGCGCTAAAGACACCCTTTAATATGTGTATAATATATATATTATATGTTTTACATAATACATTGTGCCACAAAGTAAAGTTTTAGAAACGTATTTATTTTTGTTACACATTTCAATATAACACTATTATTATTAAACATAAAAATGATTAAATTTCCCTTGTTGTTAATTGTTTAAAACTATAGATTTAAATTAATTAATTTTGGCCCCTACATGCAGGACCCTTGTTGCATCTTTTTCAAAAACGCCCACATGGATAAATAGGACAATTAATTTAAATCCCAATAAATCCATGTGCATGTGGCCATGTGGGTGTTAATCGAGGACGTATGTCTCGTATAATAAAATTAATTACATTTTTCACCGGATCTAACAATATACATTGGACATAGAATGTTACAAAGAAAATATCGAACAATCGAACATAATGCGTAGTATTAGAAACTGTCTATATGGAATACACTTAATTTACATTTAAAATAGATATATAACGCATATTGATATAACTTAAATATATGAACACCATGGTGATTATAATAAACGATTAAAACAGATTATGAACAATATGTTACAACACTGATACGTTATTATAAAATACAATATAGCTTTTTTTTTTTTATAAATATTTATTTTAAAATAATAAAACTTTTTTTCAAAATCAAAGCCCGTTTTCACGCAAATGTCTGGTTTTTAATTAAACATATTTTTATTGATCGTGATTTAATAATCGTGATCGTTTTGTCGATTAGTCAGACGAATTTTGTACAATAAATGATTGTTATTTCACATTTACTATATAGCAGTAGCGGAACTTTATGCTCGTTGGAGTTTTCTCTCTGCGTGTTCGCGGGCTGTTTGAATTGTCGCCAACAGCACAACAATACAGACTCGCACACCCTAAATACGTACGACACTATGTAATAATATATATATACAGGTCGTTAATCACGCGCGACTATTATCACGTCACAGCAAACCGATCTTTCCGCAGTATAGCTCGCGCGATCAACACACACACACACACACACAGATGTCTTTGAATCATCAATTGGCGTACGGTTATATAATAATATATATACATATATAGGTACTAAAACACACATATAGATATATCATTCGTCTTGTCTTCCGGGACGATAACCATTAATCCGATGTGAAAAAATTGCACATTTTTATTAATATTCTTTTTCGTTTATTATTATCGCTTGCCGATATGACGAGCCGCATAATTTATAATATAATATAATAACATATTACAGTTGGTGAAATTTACGATGGTCTCGCGGGCACACACCATGCGGATTCGTTCGCGCGGAATGAAACGTTTTTGAATAGCGTACACTATTATGAGCTACTGTTAGATGTGTATAAACTACCCCACCGAACATTGTTGGACTGGTTCGCGTACACTGCGCGAGTGAGATATTATTATATATGATGAACGGTCGGCCGGGTGGAATGGAGGAGAAAAGTAAAATTACTTATTTACCAAATCAACTCGACTGTAAATAAGTTGTTACGTTATAGAGTTTTTTATTTATGCCCACCGTTGATAATCCAATAGGACACAGCGGTACCCCAAGTTGGTTTGTTGAACACGAGGATCTTTCTTTTTTTTTTTTTTTTAATGCCAAACAATAGTTACATCGGTTATAGGTTTCTGCTCGGTAGGCTTGCCGTTTTCGTAATACATAATGACGTACAGTGTACCTACACACTGTGGCCCGTGGTCATCGCGTGTATCTATATAATACATAATATCATATTTGTAAATACACGCGCAGTCATTTATGTTGTCAATAGCGTTTACGACCGCTGTCTTCGCATTATTCGAATTTATATGAAATGGTTATCGAAACAAAAATATTTCGTTTCGGTGACAAACAAACATAACAATATAATGATGTCAGGTTTACCTGAATACCAGCAGTTTGCAAACAATATGAATAACATAAAGAATTTAAATACGAAACATTTGATTTTGGTTTACAATACGGGTTGGGATACACTCTAGACAAAAGCTGATACTTGATATTCGTTAACTGTTTTCCCTTATTCCTATTATATTTTTGAAAAGTTTTTGTGTTTTTAAAAATCATGTCTTCTTTGATAGGAAAAATATATTTCATAATATGTACCTAGCAGGCAGGTATAAACTAGGTCTTATCTATATTATACGCAAAATAGGATTTTATGCTGAAGGTTTCGCCGGCTATTTTTTGGTATAATAACACTATATAATGAGTTATAAAAGGCCTACCAAAATATACACTCGAACGTATTATAAAATATATAATAAAAATATATTATCTATACATATAACATAAATGATTTTTCTACTGAAAATCACTGCTTTTGGTTATATAAGCTAGTCCGACCCTGCAAACTATATAGGTACACGCGCAATTGAATGCGATGGAACATTGTTTTATATAGTTATTACGCATACAGTGCAATTACATTAAACTGTATGAGATCGTACTATAAAGCGCAACACTATAATGTACGTATTATCTGCCTTTAGTTGGTATCTTTACAAAAAAATCGTTCTATATATTATGCACATAATATTATAGAAAAACGTAAACACTAGATATAATAATTGTATATTTCTAATTTTCTATAAACAACAACGGGATAAGCTTAAATTATAAAACATGTAATTTACGCACCTTATAGAATATTATAAAATCGTAGTAAAAAAAAAAAAAAACAAGTATGCGTTTATTGAATATTTGCATTTGCTATATATGCAAAATATGCATTCATGAATTTGAAAAAATCCAGATAATGAATAAACACGATATTATATTATAATATTTAGTTATAACTAAAAAAAAAAAACTCGTTTTTTTTATTAATTCGTTAGTAAACTTCACATCATAATTTTTAACAAATCAAATTTTTAAATTTTTAATCGTTTTTCCCATCGTAATTTGAAAAATAATTTATACACATATTATATTATCATATATATTAATAGTATATATTATTGTTTTAAAAAATACGTATTTACGCATATTATATAATTGTGAGATATAACAAGGAGTAAAACCTCGTTAGACACCCTGTATATGTTATATTATATTATAATATGGGATGGGGTCAGTATAACGGCCATCGTTATTGTATTAATGACTTTGCACGCACCTTCACTATATATATATTAGACAGAGCCGAATGGTCCGAGTAAACAGTATAATATAGGGACATCGCGTAATTGTAGCCAGCCGAGGTCAAAAGGGTTGGACGTGAACGTATACTGTACATGTATATATACACGGGCTGGAAGGGATGAAGGCTGACAATGGACAAACCATTATGAAGTGCAATTAACAATATTGTGCGGCCATTCGACAGGCACCCTAAAGCTCGGAGTCTGTGTGTATTTTCTGATGTCATAGCCTGCTGTGGCCAATATATACGCATATTATTATAAAAGCATACTGTATAATAGTCGTGTGATTTACACTGGTCGTTATAATTATTAATTTTAAATCGTAAAACTCGATAGAGGTATTTTTTATTTTTTATTTTTAAACTATTATTACATGTTTTTATTTATTTTTTTTAAATTTCATATGTAAATGTTTGCGCGTGCTTTTATACGATACATATTATGGCTGTTAAAATTTTGACTCTATATATACTGTATACATTATTAATATGCCGTTAAACAATTTTTTACGAAACGAGAATAAAAAACTATTTTACTGGAAATTTATTCTGCACATATTTTTGCGGAAAAAAATTAATATTATAGTATTTTATTGTACATATATTTACCCAGTAAACATTTTTATTCACAAATTACAATTTTATTTTTTATATATACTAGTTATGAGGAGATCTGGTATTTTGAATACTGCATTTTTTTCTATATACTGTTTCAAAGCTTCATGAGTGGAAAATGTGTTTTAGATAATATGGGTACTGATTATTTTATTGTAATTTTTATTTTGCATATTTTTGATGTTTTCCATTAAATTTAATTCTTTGGATCATTTTTCACATAAAAAATATATATTGAAAAAAATACTGGTTTAAAAATACTACAGAATTTGTCTAAAATTATAAATAGATATTTCATATTTTAAATATACTTCTGTCCCATCGGTTGATGACAAGACGGTCATTTTTGTTCGAAAACAATAAACAGCTTAATATTATTATGACATTATACAATGTAATAGAAATATTGTTTCAGGTAATAATAATTAATAATAATAATTAACATAAATGTGGGACAGTTGATCCGGGCATTCCTCCTTCTTCACTTTGGAGAAATTAATGGTTTATTATAATTATGATTTAAATGCAATGATATTGCATTAGAAAATACGATTCTGAGTGAAACTCAATTTAATACAGTATATTATACTGATAAACCAAAGCTTCCAAAACTTTATCACGTTTGTAAATTATCTATGATGATATATGATCTATCTACTCAACAACATTTACAAGTCCCTATGTTTAAAATTGCATTAGTTATTACGAAAATTTAAAACAAATATCATAAAAATTATGATTTCCGTGAATTTTTCCGATTTTCCGCCATTTTTTTGTAATTTTTTTTTTCCCAAGAAAAAACTTTTGAGAAATTCTAAAAAAAGCTAAATAAAATATCAAATAGATACAATTTTCATCCGAAATCATACCCTATTCATGATAATTGGGCCATAATTATTTCTACCCCAAAAATGTTTTCAGATACAAAAAAAAAAATTATTGTAAAACCAATACATTGTTCGCTTCGCTAAGAATCTAAAAATATAGTATTATCTAAATAGTTAATTAATTTAAATGTATATTTAAATTATTATTTCAGATTAATTATAGTCAGAAGACAGAATATAATTTCAGGCTACAAAATATAAATTATAAATTATTCATATAATTGAAAAATTAAAAATAATATGTTTTATATGGTTTTAATATTTTAAGTTAATTTAAATATATTTTATACGCATTTTAATAGATTTCTAGATTTTTAAGTTAATTTTTGCATTTTTCTTAGGACATTTTTTGTACCTTTTTAAAGCATTACAATCCCATTATATATAGATTTGAGTATGTTCAATATTTTCCTAAACTAAAATTAATCATTGGTAATTTTTTTTTTTCACAGTTAAATAATATAATATTCTGTAAATTCAAGATTTGATAACATAATATATCCTTTTAGTATATCAATATAATTAATGTAAATTTCACGTAATAATATATGGATATAGGTTTGTAGTTTATCGTTCGACATATGATTTGGTGTTCGTACTATTAATAAAATATTATATACAATTTCATTTATTACGTTCTATAATATTTCCTGTGTCCTAAATGGTCATGATCACGACTGCCTATCTTTCCTCGCATAGTATAATATATACTCATCGTATAATCGAATTAAGGATGAGCAAAGCACTTTCACGCACACACACATTTCTATTATATATAAAAAATATGTTATATGTTATGACTTGTGCATCGAGTGTCCTACGAGACTACGAAGTGGGAAATTCGTAATCGTTTAACGCACACGCCCACGCTCGTTTAATACGATATAATTAGAGTTTGTCTGCGGGCGAATTGACATACAAATTGGTAACGCTGTCTTGAAACAAATGAAACGATATGTTGGTCTACCAAATGTCGGCCGGAAGTTGTCACAGGTTTTTTACCTACACGTCGTTATTGTAATATTCTTCTATATAATATATAACATATAAAACATGAGCGGGATACGGTTCAGTTAAATGCATATGCATGTTTTAATGCGTGATCGACTGACAGGGCAATCCGGTTTCAGGTGGAAGTAGCCAATTAATATAACGTCCAGCAGCGTCTGCAATGTATAGTACCTTAATTTTAATTATATTTCTACATCGATACCATCGACAAAACCTTTAAATAGAGAAAATAGCTAAATGAAGAAAATATTATATATAATAAAGTACATTTTATATATAAAATTGTATTAATTGATTATGAAAAAATTAAAATAAAGGTATATCTATATAAATATAAATATATCTATAGCAAAATATAAATTAAACAGCAAAACTCATATTATGTATCATATTTTGTACAAACTTAAAAATAATTATAAACCTAACCTACATAAGAACAACTGTACAAGTATATATGTATGTCATTCAGTAGTACAACCAAGGGGACATTGGAACGTATAAATAAATATTTTTATTAAACTATTTTAATACTTTTTATAAATATAATTTTTAAATATTTTATCATTTACTACGAAATACGAGTTTAAATGATAAAAATTTCGATTCATTAGAATTTTTTAATTTTATATTTTGTATTTAGTATATAAACAATTTTGATGAATGGACCCCTCCCCCCTTAGATAAATCCTGGTTACGCCACTGAGGTCAATATTATATAAATCTTTAATATAATATTATGTCAATCAAGTTTAAAAGTTTTACAATTTATCTAGATAAATTGTTTAACCATCATAGATCATTGAAATCAGGTGGCATTATCGGAGTAATTATATTATTTTCAGTTAAAAACTATTATACTAAAATAATACCTATACGGTGATAAATAATAACAACAATTATTGTTATTATAATGTTGTATATGATCGCAGTGTAAAGCGTTAAATAGTTATGAAAAACATAACGATATAATATATACGGAATGATGGTATGTGGACGTTGGCTGCGAAAAATAACGCGATCGGAATGGTAACAAGAACGGTGACCTTGAAACGGTGCCAAAATAAACGGATAAAACGCAAATAAGACGAGAGCGAAAGGCAAAAGGGACGTGTAAGAGCAAATAGTAATAATAATAATAATAATAATAATAAAATATAAAACGAGCGGCGACGATAGTTTACGCGGCGTTCGTGAAAAAGACGCCGCCGCACACGTAAACACACGACAAACGTGCACACAAACGCGCGCGCAAACAACTGGGGGGCGGACGCCGGTCGACGGTGGCCCGTCCCCCCAGGGGGCCGGCGCGATTTCTTTCCCCCCGCACCGAAGCTCGTCGGTTCGCGGGCCGAGGGAGAGGAGAGGGAGATTTTTTAGTCTACGGGTTGGCCGCAAACCGCCGCGCCCGGCCGCCGGTGGGTGGGAGTGCGGTACCGCGATCCCCGCTACCGCAGTACGGTCAATCAAAATCCTCCCCCCCCCCCGGTCACCGTGCCGAGGCCGCCGCACCGCAACGGTATAATGCCGCCGCGGCGGGGTGGTTGCGGGCCGCGGCGGCGGCGGTGGTGTCGGTGTGGCCGCACGCGTTTTGCGGGATAAAAACCCCGGCCGCACACGGCAAAAGAATATATATATATATATACTATATATACGTGTATAAAACGTACGGTGGGGCGACGCGTCGGAGTACGCCGCCGCCGCCGAGGTTTTTTCGGGTGGGGGACGGCGGTCGCGCGCCCTGCCGTATAACGATACGTCGTTTTATACGCGCGCGCGCGTGTGTGTGTGTGTATGTGTGCGTGCGTGTACGCCGTACGGTATACTCTTGTCGGATAGTCGACGGGCGAGAGGGAGAGTGGTCGCGGTGGCAAAAGAAAGAAAGGGAAAAAAAAAAAAAAAACGCACTACCGTGTCGGGTGGCCGCAGAGCGGTGGCGGCTGCGGCGGTGACGGAACGTGGTGGGGACGACATAACACGAGGTCCCGAGGTCCCGTCGTCCTCGTGCGGAATATTTCAGTTGTGCCGAGATCGGTGACGCGGTTTGTCGCGTTTTTGGTTTACCTTTTTTTTTTCTTTTTTTTTCCCTCTCGCCACTCCGCTCCCGAACGCTCTCTTCCGCGGCACCGCTTGCCGAAGACCCTTCGACGCTTCGCCACCCGACCACTTCGTGCCGGTTCGGCCGCCATCGGCGTCGTGCTCGTTCGCTCGCCCGCGCTGTGATTGTGCCGCCGCCGTGATTTCCTGAGCGGATTTTCGCGTGTGGACGTTACGTTTTCAAATTTCTTTACGTTTTTTCCAAATCGTTTCGAACGTGCGTCGTTCGGAATAATCGGTTTTCCCTCACCGTCGAGTTGTCGTTAAACCTTCATAATATTCTACAAATGGCAGACATGGCAAGTACCCATAAATTGTGTTTTTATTATCATTAATTGAAATATTCCTAGTTACCTATGCATTTAAAATCCATGTTATTGAATACAGATTGTAAATTAATTTTTTTTTTTTATATTATTTCATAAATGCTTAAAAAATTATAAAACTTTTCAATATACTTTATTTAAATAAATACAAATACATAGATTATAATATACGTATAGGTCTAATCACTTTATTATTATTTAAAAAATTAATTTTTCACAGAATAATCAATCGATATTTTTTCACGCTATAATGTGGATATTAAAAATTACCAAAATTATAATTTTAAGGGTACAGTTAATTTAATTAAAAACAGTTGAACGAAAAAGTAAAAACTTGTTGATACCCATTTCTGAACTTACATTAATTTAAACTTGTACCTCTATACATTATATCAACACGTTCATTTTGTAATAACTAATTTTGAATCACATATTATTAAAATAATAAAATATGACATGTGTGTTATTTTTTTAATATTATCCAGTAAGCATAAAAAATCAATGTGACATTACTCGATAAAGTAAAAACATTTTTATTAGCATAAATATTTATACCATAACCATTTTACCAAGTAATGATATATTTTATTTAAATTCTCTAATCGCGATATTTAAACTTTATATTCGTGCAAAAGTTTTCGTACTTCATACGTTACAATATTAGGTACATGGCGTGTTATAATAATAAATAAGTATGCAAATTTAATATTGGTGATTTTACATAGGACATTGACGCAGTTTATCAAAAGTACGTTTCGTGCATTCTGGAGGACGTCCGGGCCATACATGGCAAAGAGATGGTGGCCACAGGCAGCCCGTCCGTGTTCTGTTCCGTTTTACCCGGCCACTGGAGGTCCAACAAATCGCTGCCAATACCGTTCAAAGTGGTCGTGTTGGACGAAGTTCCCGACGGTGCGGTCGTCGTCGTACAATCCGGCAACGACGAAAACCCGTCAGCCGACATGCGAAACTACCGGGCCCTGTCGGCCACCGGCGTGGCCGTCTTCAACGATCTCCGATTCGTCGGCCGTAGCGGACGAGGTTCGTATTTACTCGTAAATCGTAAAAATATATATTTTTATTTTATTTGGTTTTGATTATTCAAATCGTTAATATTTATAGGATACTATAAATTAGACTTTGTAATAAGAAATGTGTAATAATTTTAGGTAAACTTTTAACTCTTACCATCACAGTTCAATGCAAAGACCAAGTAGTCTTAGTCGCCAACTACGTAAAAGCCATTAAAATCACGGTCGATGGCCCAAGACTTCCCCGATCGAACCATAGAGGTATGCATATATTATATTATCATATTATTCACTAGAAGTAATCTATAAGTTTATAAGTATAAACTTATAATAAATTGTAGGTATACCATTGATAGAATATGAAACAATCTATTATATTCTAAGACGGTAATAGTTTGCGATCCGTAAATTACATACAGTTTTCTTTTTCAATTTAGTACAATTTTTAAAAGAATAAAAACAATAGTTCCGCACTCTTTACTCTCATAATTTTAGATTAAAACTATACAGTTGACAATAGTTATTCATTCCCCTCGCAGTCATTATGACAAACGGTAGAGGGTTAAAGACCCCTTGCTTTCAACACGCGGCTCGAACTCGTTAAAAACATATATTATTATTTTCCCAACTTCAATAAAGAATCGCTGATCTTTGACACAATACGGGGAGAAAATATTTTCATTTTAGTTTATCGCTTCCATACGCAATGTTCATAAATATATAATATACGTAGGTATAATTTATTATCACCGCGTAAATAACAGACAATTTCAATTATCGAACTATATATATATATATATCTAATATGTAGTAGCGTTTTTTAGCAGCTCGTTGCATTTGATAAACATTAATCAATTTAGGCCATCAAAATGTTCAAACCCAAATCGCCGATCTATTTAATTCTATTAATGCACTACTTCCCAACATCACCGCCTATCACGATGACTAATTCGATTGGTGTCCATTTGCCGTAAACTGTTGTTTAGCACTTTTGACATTAAATTCCTATTTATTTCCGACCAATATATTTTTTTTTTTGCAATCGAACATTTGTAAGTTCAATTTTGTTTGATGTTAAAAAAATAATTGCAGTTTTGGTACTAAAAAGAATTTAATGTATTAATTTTGAATTTGGTAATTTGAAATAGGTAATTTTTCGTTTTAAAAAAATAATATAATTAATATAAAGGTTGTCGCATAGAACAAACAAAGATAGCCAACTATAATGAACTAGCAATTGACTTCTGAGTTTTTCAGAGTTTCGCGATCGACATTGGTGACCCTTATTTTTCTCTATATTCTAGCAAATTTGTAGTAAGAGGAAATAGACTGGAAATGTTAATAACAAATACAATTTAAGATTATTAGCACGATACATATTTTATTATATTTAATAAAAAATTTATTATTTGTATTATATTACATGTATATACATTACCAAATTGATGATAATTTTTTAGAATTAGCAATTGATCTGATAATTTTACAAAATCTAGCATGTATAATAAACAAATAAATAATCATAAGCTATCTTCTTTATCTATATCGGTCAGTCGTGTACGTATGTACGTGTTTATATGTACTCTTTGTTTGTAATAAATATGAAAAAGCCGACTCACACAAATTTGTCCAACAGATCCGAAGCAGGAATAAATCGATTCAACGCAATTTTTCAAATTGGGATATTTTTCTCTTGCTTACCAAGTTTCAAAAATTATTTTCCGACGATCTAGATTTAAAGAATGTATTACATAGAGAACGCCAGTTTTAAAAATGTAATCACTCATTAAATTTTTTACGAAAATGATAACATTTTATATTTTTACATTCAGTAGGTTAGGTTAGGTTAAATTCGATTTAATTATGAAATAATACACCTGCAATATTATGTTCTTTTCCGTTTAGTCTATAAAACCTAATTTTGTCGATGAAATTTGCGATCACTTTTTGACACATCTCTTCGTTGATTTCACTGATTACATGCCGAATTTCTTGTTTAAATTCCTTAATAAACTGAGGTTTGTTTACGTAAATAAGAGATTTCACATAACCCCAGAAAATAATCACGTGGTGTGAGATCACAAAATTTTGTATGCCATAGATGGCCAAATTGAAATGACGCGCTCCAGGAATTTCTCATTCATTGAATCAATTGTTTCGTTGTTAGGACTTAGGAAATAAAAGAGTATAACGAAAACATAGTATTCCTTTGGAACTGGGATGAAAATGATATTTGTTATTCTTTTTATTTCGGATTGCGAATTTATGTAAACTGAGTAGTAGTACGTCTAATAAAACTCTTTGAAAAGTAGAAAACTGTTCGTGATTTATTATGAAATTTAACAGATTTTAAGTTTTATCAATATAATATATTTTTGTGTAGTATACTAGTACCAATGATTTTATAATATATTATGTTATAAAATCATTGCTAGTACCTATGCTATAATCAGTTATTTATTTAATATAAGTTTACAGTAAAATAATAATTTGTACAATGATTAATGATGTTATTATAATTATGTTTGATTTGTCATAAAAAGTTAAACTTTGAATGATTCATTAGGTATAAATAAAAAATATAAGAGCTAGTACAACAATAGTAAACCAGTCAGAATTTTTTAAATATATTTTATAATATAGTTTCATATTTTATTCATATTATTAGGTTCTTATATTTCTATGAGTGATTAGTGATGAGTGATAAGTGAACTCATCAGTGTTATTTTCATAAAAAATAATTTATACGTATATTGAATCGTAAAACGTGCTAAACAAAACCGTATTTAACCTAACACTTAACTATAATTATGTTTTAGATATTTTCTGCGGCTTTAAAATCGGTTTAAACTTAAATAATTAAAGTTTAAAACAAACAATTAATATTACCTAAATCCAAAATATAATATTTAATTTAAATTAAACATTCTTAATATATTTTACATGGTTATGTACAACTATCGCATAAAATACATGGGTATGTATAATAATAAAAATAATTGTATGATATTAGTAAATAACGTTATAGTATCTAACTATATGGGCCGAAAAATTGATGTTTTCAATAATCATTATCAAGTTTTGAGAACGAAAATTCCGATTGCTGCCGACGTACGTTCCGGTCGGAAAAAGCTGATAAGCGGAGATTTAATGGCCTTTAACCGTTTTCTCGTACGCATGTATATCTACTCGTGAGCGGATATTACAGTCGCTGTCCGAGGGCAGTTATTTCCATGGAACACATAAGGGGTAGGAAAAGTAGGACGGTATGGAAAAATTGACCAAATACGCAAATTCCATTTCCTACACGGAAAATACATTTAACATATGCGCACGAACACTTGCGAAAAAAAAATGTATATAATATAAAGTACAACGTGTCAAACTCATTGGGCTGCAATAACGTTAACGAAGGTACGGAAAGACGTCACAGCGAACGCGCAGTATATATATATATATAACTGATGTGGAAAAAAATACGAAGTACTAAATGCCTAAAAGGGTTTTTTCGTTCACGTGTGGGATTATCTGGTAGTCGTCGTGGTAGTGCATTAATCATCCACTGGTCTTTCACTGGAAAGGTTTATATACAACAGGCGGCGGTGTTAATAATGAAAGACACACGTACACACTAAACAGGACGTGAAGTTGATTGGAGCGTCCCTTGCTCTTTTTCCCCTCTTGTCGAGTCCCATTCGGTTTTTTTTTTTGTTTTGTTTTGTTTATTAACGCAATTAACACAAACGGACATAACTGTATACACGGATAGTTTCGATTTTTTTCTCTCGCTTTTTTAGGGACAATTTTTTTCTCGGAATTGATTAAGTAATCACGAGAACCCCTAATGAATCCGTTCGGACATTATAGACACTTCCATCCACAACGATGGCCATTTGTATCAATCGGTTATCTCCTTTTTCATTATTAATATTATATTATTATTTATTTATTCACGTCACATTATAATATGCACTTTCGGAATTGGCCATGTGTGAGATACCCGCACCTCACCCGCAGTTGTGTTTAATATGAAAAGCAGCCCTTTTTAATTATTTTCGCGCTTTTACCCGAAATCACTCCAACTGTCCCCCGTGAGGCTTCGCGTGAATAATATATAACACAAAGGACGTTATCGATCTATCTCCTCATACACGGGACTTTATGTTTACACGTCAAGTTATTAAATCCAAAAATTTAATCGGGATTAAAACGAATTATATATCTATATCTACCTGTAGTTTTAGTAATATTAATACGTTATATCGTCTTTTTATGAAATATTATTATTTTAGCCTCTGAAATATAGTGATTAAATATGACATCGATATAGACATATCAACGATTTCCATAAACATATTTGGTTTGTCACTCATTTTATAAAATATGAATTGAAACATAAAATCGTCAATATAGTTGGTTTTCAGATAATTTAAATATTTTAATTTTAAATAACATTATTATCTTGTAAATTTAATCACTTACTCTATAATTATCATAATTTTTGTAGACTTGTAGTATTATTTTGTACTTACTCGTAATTGAATTATATTTCATTATCAAAACTATGCGCATTTTTGTAAAAAAAAATTAGATATGTGTATTTATTCTGTTGTATTATCATATGTTTTCAAGGGACCCACTTGTCACCCAATGGTACTATTTGTCAATTATCTTATACAAGTTTACAACAAATAAATCTGAATCATACGTTAATATTTTCACTGACGTGACAAAATAACAAGAGGTAGCAAACGGTTATGCAAAAATGTATATATTTTCCCTATGTATATATATATATATAATATCCTGTCGCTTTATTGTGTACAAAAGAGTTCACTAAAAAACGTCCCTTTAACATAGACTCGTACACACAATAGCTCCCGGTTTAGTCGGGTATTGTAACTCGTTGGCAGAACGATAGGCGGTGGAGCGGAAGGCTGACTGCCGCGGTGATGGTGGAGGTGGTGGCGGTGGTAGTGTCGAACACTGCCGGCGGGATGGCTAACCGAGGGGTCGAGGGGTGAGGTTTACCCGAGTAGTAAACATTTGGCCATAAAACTGACCCTCTTATGTCCCGCAAAAGGGGTAAAAATTACAATAGATTTCGGGGTGTGGAGGGATTTTACGATAAGCTCTCGAGGCTTAACCCGAACCCCATCCGTCGACCACCCTATTCACAACGCATGCATCATGCCTTATGCCGCAGCATCGGCCATTAAAATCCGGTCAGAATGATGAGAGAGAGAGAGAGTGAGAGAGAGTCATAGAGACAAAGAGAGAGAGAGAGGAGAGGGTGAGAGTGAATGAGTGGTAGGGGTTGTGACTGAGTTCACAGTGGCATCCGTTAATAATTTAAAGCGTAATTAAAATCGATACTGCATGCTACACGTAAAAAAAGTGCATTTCAATTCATATAAAAACAATATTACCATCATATGAATGATTATTAGGTATTGGTATTAAAATAATAATTTAATTTTAAACATTTACTATTATTAAATCCTATCTGAATTATTATTGTCAAAATCGTATACACATCTATATGTATCCATATAGATATCTACGTACAATATACAATACCTATACAATATGTATGTTATAATATTCAATTTATAGATATTATAATATAATTATACTGTCAGATTACCCGTACGATATTGTCGTGCGAAATGGCGTATATCTATGTATTTATTGTTTTCTTGGCGTGTTTCAGACGTTATCCACGGTTACGGCGGCATGTTTCCCATGCACAGTCCCCTGCCACCTTACGGTATGATTATGGAGTATAAACGACTCCTCGAAGGAGCGGCGTTACCGGGGTCGCTCAACTACCAGTACATAGCGGCCAATTACTTTCAACTTCACAGTAAGTGTTTAAAACCTATGCGTGTGTAACAATAGAGAACAATCCTACGCCTACAACGTACACTATTATGCCATATACAGGGTGACCATGAATTTACGTGACAGTAATATGCGTTAATATGGAGAAAAATGCGTATAACGTAAACAATAATATTATAATATCAGACCATCCGTATGTTTTACTAAACTGATCGCCCTGTATACAGGTACCGGTATTCTTATGTGTGTATACATATATATTTACGAGAAAACGTTATATTCGCGAAAGGGTTTGTTCGCGCCCTCCCGTCGCACCGTTCGCAGTTCAAACGAACAGAGCAAATCGAATTTTCCATTCGAACGGGTGATTCGGGACGGATAAAATAAAATAATAAAAAATCTAATCCCATTTGAAAAATATGCACAGTACCTACATTATACGAATTGGTTACATAGCAAACACGGCTAATTTCGTATTTTTCCCCTTTTTTTGCAGACGCCATGGAAGCGTCGCAGATGTATTGTGACGTGCCGCCCCAGTCGGCGTTCAACTTCGCGGGCTACAACCATCACGGTTTACCGCCCACGCCGCCGCATACCGAAGATGAACCGGCGACGGCCAGCGCGACGGCCGCGGCGCCGCGATACGATTGCGGCCGTGGCGGCGCGTCCTCGAAACGGCGGCTCGCCCCGTCGGCCGATCCGGCGGCACCGTCCGCGGCCGGGACGACGGCCACCGTCCCAGAACGACCTCGACACGAGTCCAAACGGCCCAAACGCGACGTCGCGCCCAGTCCGGACATCGACATCGTCAACGTGGCCGTCGTCCGGTCGTCCAGTCCGGACGTGCTCAAACCGCGGCAAGAGAAGATCTGGAGACCTTACGGCGCCACCGACGAATAGAGAAAAAATATGCGTGTAAATAAAAAAATATATAAGACAACGTGTAAAAAACTATTATATTTTTTTTTCTTTTAATTATTGTACGGCTCCTATATTATAAACACGCGTGTCTATAATATCTGTACGACATAATATGTGTATAATAGGACGATCGCAAATGAAAAAAAAAAAAAA
>CM023358.1:55372901-55442479 GCA_013282895.1 Eriosoma lanigerum
TTTTTTTTTTTTTTTTTTTATCAGTACCAGGGCCTTTTTTTGTAATTTCTTTTTACACAATTATATTATTACCGTACGAACAGAAGTTAAAAAAAACCAGAGTTATATTATTATATATAAATGATATGATCGATAATGTTAGGCTTCTTACTCGATAGGTAACGAAATGAAGAAAAAATTACATTTTATATTGTATTCCTCGACGTTTGTGCGTCGCGTACGAAATCGCCGGCCGGTTTTTGTGATAAACTATATATGTATAACCTGTTATTAGCGTGTGAATTTGTTAAATAAAAAAAAATACACACACACACATACACATATTAAAATATATATATAAAAATATTATAATATTTAAAAAAATAATCGTTTGTTATTATTTATTTATTATTACTTTTTTTTTTTTTTTGCGAACTTTATGAGTTGTGCCGGCTGCACGGCGATGACGGCGGTTGTTAGCTGCTGCTGCTGCTGTTTCTGAGAGAGACGAGGTCTCTGGTGTGTTTAGGCTTCGTCCACCACCCCACAAAAAGAGGGATTTTGGTAAACCCTTCGAGGGTTATGGTAGTGAGTCATGTACACACACGCGCTCGCTTGCAGACGCACAATGATGCGAGGGACCGCTGATTCATGATAAATAAATCTGGAGTATAGGTCCCTTATAATGTATAATATTATTATTTGTGAACAACGCGTTAAACTTGGGGAGCCAGTGTCGTGCGCGGCTACGTTTGCAATTTTTCGTGGCATTCTCATTTCCACATTTCCCGAAAACGAAACTCGAAACGAAGCCATACGATTAATGTTCTTAGGATAAATATCGTTGTAGAATATACCATATGGCATGTGTACGATACAATAATATATACTATGTCCGTTTGTGATATTCACTAGACAAAAAAAAAAAAAGAGAGAATTATAAAGAAAAGGAAGAAAAAAATCCATGGGGTCTTAGAAGGATGATTTCGATGGCCCGAAACAGATAAAACGGGAACAATAGTCCTCAGCCCCAATGATTAATGGGTCAGCGGCGGCTGTTCTGTATTTTTGGCGTCGAAAGTGAAATCGTTCGTTCCGGATGTCCGCGTATAAGACGAGAATACCTATTAGAAAATACGATGAAATCGAAGGGGAAACGATAATATACGAATTGGTTTTCCGTTTCGACTTGTATTCGTACCACGTTATTATTGCGCCAGCCATACTAAATGCGTGTAATGTTATATACGAAAACTTTATAATATATATTTTATATCTAAGTAAAACTTCTCCGACAAATCAACTCGTTGACCACAAACCATTAAACCACTGTTATATTATTATAGTCGGTATACGAAACATAAGTAGTATATAGCATATAATGATAACTTAGTCGTAAATTTCTCGCAAATTTTTCCAGTAAATATAATAATATACATTTTATATAAAATGCAACAAGTCGTGTACAATACGTATTACACTTCTAACAAAATAATTTTGTTAAAATATAATGTAAAACGCGCTTAATAAAGCGTAGATAGTTTTGTATCGAGACGCTCATAATCGGATGATATGATAAAAACTCGGAATCCAATGGAATAACTTAATAAAATTATAAAAACAGTATATTAAACAGTTAATCGTATATATAAACATCAACAGACGCATACGCTGTAGAGTTCTATAGTGGGCGCGTAGAATAAAATAATATTGTAACGACACACGGCTTATGCACCTATCGGATTCTCAAGCTGCAAATAAAACGTTTACCTACGTGTTGAATATTATCTTTCTGGTACGACGAGATCTTGTTTTGCAGAATAGAATATTTTATTTGTTATTATTGTAAAATCAACGAAATCTCTATAGGTATATATCTACCTTTTTATAACCTCTGAGGATTATATTGTTGTTATTCGCAGTGTTTGCGAGAGGTTTATTAGGCGTATACGCGTAGAATGTGATTCAATCAATCGTCGTGTTTGTTTAAAAAAAAAAAAATAATAATAATAATAATATATAATTATTATTAATCGTACGAGCATAGTAATTATTATAAGCAAACATAAAAATATCAGTCGATCGGCCGATTTCGCTTTTTTCACCCGAAACAACCGGCCGCGGCGACAGTAATAATCGTTTCGGTTCTCTCCCCTATAAATATATAACATAATAGTTACACGCGGAGTGTTGCATTGGTTTTTTCATCTCTTTGGCTCGGCTAACAACGAGAGAAAAAAAATAAAAGTCCGGTTTTTAATAATAATCGAAACGTCACCCCAATACGCGCGCGCGAGAGTACAGAGCGAAACTAACGACTATTATTTATTATATTGCGGACCGCGTCGTACTTGTATATAATAATAATAATAATAATATAACGATACACATTATTATTAATATTAATATCGTGCGCGAGCCACAACGTGTGACTTTGGCCGGTCGGACCGACAAGCCAATTCGACGCGGTAGTCGTACGGTAATATCGTCACGTTACACGGGTGTTGTCGTCGCGGGGAAGAGTTTTAAACAAATATATTATAGATTATACGAGAGAAAGAAATATGAAAGTAAAAAACCGTCGTCACACGGCGCCGAATAAAAATAATTAATATGCGTTTCGTTTATAATAGCTGTTGCCGTACGGTGTGTGTGTGCGTGTTATATTATTACGATTATTGTGTGAATAAAAAGCCTCCGACGGCACATCGGCGGACCGCGAGGGGTCGCCGCGCCGCTATAATAGTGACGACGACAACTGTTGTTCGTTTTTATTTATATTTTTCGTCTCTCGTTTTTTATTTATTTATTTTTTATTTTTTATTTTTTTCTATATTATTATGTTATATTGGAAACGATAAATTCGTATCCGGTACCAAAGACCTACTACTTGCGCATAATATTACACATAATATAAAACGAATATTATAAATATTTTACTATGACACACGTATGTGTGTACACGCAGTGTTTGGAAAAGGGTGCGGCCCGTCGAACGACGTCTGATAATATTATTATTATTACTACTACTACACGGCCACGACCCCCCGGCGCGTCTTTGCACAGTGTCCGTTTTTCGTATTTGATTATCATCCGATCGTTATCACATTTCATCCGTGAAAGTATAGTAAGAAGAATTGTTTATTTCGTAGCGTGCTATTTTTTTCCCGTTTTAATGATTTTCATAAAAAATCTCAAAAAAAATGTTGAGATATTATTTATTAATTATATCTATATATTTACGTAATAATTATTTTTTATAAATATTTTTGACGAGTGAAATAACTAAAAAAAAAAACACGTTTACGTATACTTCCAACTCGTTAAGATTCAAGTATTGCAATAATATAACAGCGTACATAGATAAAAAATCTTTCAAATTTTTTAAGTAGATACACACCACTATATTATTTTAATATAATCTATCATTAAGTGTTTATTTCTTATCCTGTACATCTTAAAATATATTTTATAAATAGATTATGCACTCTCCGATTACAAATGTTTATTAATTAATCGACTGATTTTCAGTAATTTTGCTCAATGTATTTTTCTATTAAACATATTATCTGTATTATCTTTTATATTTAAGTATGATGACAAATTCGAAAAAATAGATATTTTGACATTTTCCAGAGTTCAATGGGGTTGACCATTATTTCAGAATATATATAGAAATAGGATACTTTTTTTTTACAAAATGGTTTGGGGACGAATAACCATTAGCGTGGCGTCAAATGGATGTTATGGGAAATGGATGTATACGTGTATCCATGTTTTGACATAATATCCGAGACAAAATCGTTATTTAACTTTTTTTTTGTTTTATTTGAATGCAATAATATACATCATATTTATTATACCACGTTGCTCGTTGCCCGTGCAGTGTCGGTTTTGACAAATTAATGTCAGGCCGACCGACGCCAAACACGGCGTAATCTGATGCAGCACGATACGCATTCACATAATATTATTTTAATATCGGTGAATTCAGATCGACGGATTTTTACCCAATAATAATAAACTTGACGTGAAGGTAGTTTAGGTTATTTGTAATAGGAACACATTAATTATGTGGCGGGCATCGCATTGAAGAAACGTTGTTTTAAAATAATGATTGAAATAAAACATAACATGAACGAGACAATAAAAATGCATTATGACATCAAATATTTATATTTATTTAATCAAATCGAAATCAAAACAAAATACATGATGTTTAAAAAAAAATAATTTCTACATTTATTATGATTCTGAACAATATTATTTATTTATAAAAAACGATATAAGTATTTAAATATTTAGAATATTTTCGAAAGTTTCATATTCAAGTTAAATTTATATTATTTGTAATTTTTTAAAAAAAATATTAAATATTATTTAAGAATAATTGTTTCAAAATATTATGAAAAATAAATAAAGCATTTTCCATAAGAAATAATATTTATATTAAATATTAATTTAATATTTAAATATGTGATGATTTTATACCAATTATATCAGTGATTCTCAACCTTTTTAAATCTGTCGCCCCCTTAGAAAATAAATATTTTTCAACGCCACGTATAAGTAAAAATCCTGTGAAATTTAATAAAATTAACTTATCCCTCAATGTATGAATATGAGTTTACAATTAAACTTTATTTTAATTGTATGAGTGAACTTTTTGCAAAAAGTCTTGCAAATGAGACGGTTTCATTGCATTATAATATGATAAAATTTTGTTACAAACACATAATTAGCAGTATGACGATGAAACAAATCCAACTTTTAATATATTGTACTATATTAATGATATTTTCTTTTTATATCTGACATATTATGAAAATTAGACGGTAAGAGATGGAAAGAAAGAACAAAGAAGAGGTGGATAGATGGAATAGAGAGTTATATAAACATAATACCTGGTGTGAATGGTCGAGAAGTATTGAGAAGATTGAGATCTATGTAGGCGTAGGATTAGGGTGGCGCACCAAATCTAGTTGGTCGTATAAAGCGAAAAAGAATGTATTACTATTGTTATTTATTTAACCACGTAGTAATATAGTCACAATAATCAGATTGCGAAAAAAATGATTGTACTTCCTCGCTGTCATCCCCCCACTATAATCAAAAACAAGTTCACTATCTGTCAACAATCATTCACCGCCCCCATTAAAAACCACTGAGTTATATATTTAATACTTGAGTTTAAGTTTTTAATATACCTACACTAAAATTATTTAATACAGTCCATATATTTTTGCACGTGAATTTTATACGTTTTATCTATTTACCATTTTTTACCTGGCATTTGGCAACAACTAACGGTTTTTAATTTAACGGTACTTGATATTGTGTTTTCTTTTCTTTTCTTTTTTTGTCAATGATTTTGGGGTGACTTTATAGCTAATACTGTAATTCTACAATTGAGATCAATTTGAACCATTGTGGTTAACAGAATTATAGTCCTTTACATACCTGGAGAGATTACCTAACCTTTACAGTAGAAATTGGCATTATTATTATATCTGAATGTCCTTTTTCATCATTTATATTAGACAACACATTATACCATGGTTTTTTTTTTTTTTGTAGATCACTGAAAATGGTTTTGAGTATTATATTGTATTGTTAACGTTTTAAGTAGGTATATCATTTTTAAGAAACTACGCCATTTATTTAATCCAAACAGTGTAAAACGGAAGTATGCCTATTTTAAGTAAATGCATTATGGTACCGGTAAATGAAACTGTAGTGTAACAGTGTAACGTACCTACATTTTTATACATATATCACAATTCCGTTTTGGATAGTATGTTCCTATTACTGATATTGAATAGCACACATTATGGTACAATATAAAATACTTACCTAACTAAATTTGAACAATATATTTGGCTAAATGTAAAAAGTAAAGGTACATCCAAAATCGAAATAGTTTGCTCATTCACATTCATGCCTATGTTGATCATTATATCAACCGAACCGTCATCACTTATAAATACACATTAGTTTAATAATCATAAAACCTTCTTCGTTTTGCTCATAACGTATAAAACGATACACTTAATAAGTTAAGTTTTATACTTTATAAATAAATGTAATTAGCTACAAAACTTGTTAACTTGGTGTTACACAAAGTTTGGTTTTAGTACCGACAACATTCTTAATTTTAATTAATGGTATAATTCTTGTTAACTAGAGGTGATTTGAAATTTAATTATGTTATATAAATATATTAAAGTTTATAGGTATAACGGTATGTCGTAATTAGTGTGATTTATAAATGCAAACAAATTTTATTGAAGCATTTCTCACATATTATATATATATATATATATTAGACTTATCTACCTGTAATATATAGGATCTGTGCATTTTAAGATTAAAATAAGAAATGAAATATCAAACTATTCGATTTTGTTAATACCTTTACATTTATAATACGTTAAATAATATTCAAATTTTATATTGTATAAATTGCTCGTATTATAATATACAATATGCATTAACTACATATTTCAATAATAAGAACCATAATTTTGTTTTAAAAGCCGTTCCAAAATTAGCAAAAAATGTATATAACAACGAATTAAGTCAGTATTGACAAATATTTTTAGTATTTGCGATGGTTTAAGAATAATAACAAAAATTAAATTCATTCAGCATTGAGTATAATGTATGTGTAATAATCATTCATCAAACACAATGATTAAATATTATAGAATCCATTCAGTAGTGTGCTCTACATTTTTTAAAGGGTGGATATGAATTTTTGACTAATCATAAGCTCATTTGAGGTGTTGTCCCCCACAACACTTATCAATTAATTACTTATTATTTTTATTTACACTTTTCCCAAAAAATTGGTACCTGCACTTATAAAAAAAAAAATACTTAGGTATACGAGTATATGTATATTGTATATAGGTACCAAAATTAATAGTAATAATTACTTTCACTAACATATTTAATATATTATGTAAACAATGTTATAATATTATAATATTAACAATAAATTATAAATATGGCCATGACCATGGGTGAAAATTTACAGTTATTTTAAAGGGGGTAAGATTATAAAATATGCATTTAAATTTCAACTATGGCCACTCACTTCGAACATAGTAATATTTAATACCCATTTACCCCTACATTAATCAAAATATTATACTCATCACTAGGGATGGAATTTTGATATAATACCATTTTCCCGTCTAGGGTTTCAAAACATAGCTCTGTAAGTGGAAGATATTATGTTTTAGGTGATACTGATTATTTTAATATAATTTGTATTTTGCATATTTTTTCATTATTTGACGTTTTCCAACCAATTTAAATCTTTAGGTCCTTTGTCAAATTTTGTAGAGAATTTTTTACAAACAATTTATAATCTTCTACAATTATTAATAAATACTATAAATAAAAAGAAGTGGGAAGTCGAACCTGGATTAAGATAATTTGCTACAATATGAAAAAAAAATTGTCTATAAAGTATAATTTAATTTTAATTTTAATAAAGCGATAATGTCAATTCCGTATGTTCTTCCTTCACCCCTTCGGTCCTCGTAGAAATTAGTGGTTTATTATAATTAAGATACGAATACACTAATATTACATTAGAAAATATGATTCTGAGCGAAACTTAATATAATACAATAAATTATACTGATAATCCGTTCCAAAAATTGTTTACGTATGTTAACTACTTAGTAGAATACTCAAAAACATTTACAAGTCCCTACGTTCAAAAGTGCATTATTCATCCCAAAATAATTAAGATCAAATTATCAGGTAACCGAATTTTGCTGTTTTTCCTTCATTTTTTGGTAGTTTTTCTTCTCCCGAGAAATAACTTTTGAGAAATCGAAAAATAAGCTAAATAAAGTACCAACACGATGCAATTTTCTACCGAGAGGGCGAGAGCATACCATATTCCATGGTACCAGGTACCATATACCATTTTATAGTAATCAGATATTATTTCTACCCGAAAAAGTGTCTGAAAATATAAAAAAAAACATCATTGTAATACCAATACATTCTTTACTTGGCTCGAATCTAATACCAAATATACAAATATAACCATAACTCAATTTATTATTGTAATAAAAACATTATAAATTATCAATATATTTTTATATATATAATATATATATATATAGGTAATAGTACTAATTGTATAATAGCATGAGAAAATAATAAATAACGGAAAAAAAATGTCATGGGAGGATATGACACCCTCGTGAGCACGTCCTTAAATCCATATTTACCATATTAATATTCGTTATTATAAATAAGAAAAAACAAATTATATTTCATATTTGTGTTAGTTTGATACTATAAGATTTCAATTGTCATGCACTAACCCAGACCGTTATGCTGTGTCGATGCCCTAGCTTTAAATTTGTTTCATATTTTCTCACAGTTCGTTACACGCGTAATTCGGACAAAGAAGACAATTATAAAACTGTGCACGATCCGAACGGTAGAATGTATGCATATTCTCAAAGGGGACTGCCAATCATTTGGACTTGAATGCCGGTGGCAAATCGTGTTTGCATCTTAACTCGACCGATTTCTTAAATTTATGGTGACAGATTAACAATCATATATTGTAGCGCAAACAGATTAAAGCGCAGACAAAATATATGAATTAGAAATGACAACGGACGACCCATCTCCCGTATATTGTAACAATCGGTGTTCTTAGAGAAAAATGTGAGACACGTGGAAAAAGAATCATACGTGATTTTTTTTTTTTTTAATAACTAATTTATTTATGCGAACGGCGCGCGGCATTTGGAGAATTTTGTTTTATATAGGGAGCCCCAGAGGGCTTCTGTGGGATTAGCATGTGGGATTATTGTTGTCCCCGCAAGCGGCCTGGGATCATTGAAAAATCATTAAAGAAGCCCTTTTTATTTGCTAACAAGAGAACCTCATTCCTCGTGCACCGGTTTTGAATATATTATTAAAACGATACCAGAATGGTAGTATCTACTTCAACATCCAGAGTAATTTGTTTTTATCAAAATAACTACTACAATAGTGGTCGGCAATTACCAATTTAAACCCCATTATTTAATGTCTACACGGTTTTGTATTTTTATTAGTTACTCTAACTGCAGATAATACAATATAAAAATTAATAATATTATTAAATATTGAATTGAATAAGTATTTTAAATCGTATCCAGTTCAGTAGTGATATATTTAAATAGTATTAATTCGCTGTTAGTCGTATGTTGATTATATATGTATGAAATATCGTAATCATTATGATGTCACTAAAATAATAAATTGGCATATATATTTTATTTTGAAAATCATCGTCAATCTGTGGGTGCGTGTTTGTATCGATTTCATTAAGTCGGACGTGCCTGCTCCATTGTCGTGTGTGCACACCTGAGGGTAAACATGATATATAGGTAGTATTAAAGAATAATAATAATTGAAAGATCACTTCAACTCTTTTTTCTAGAACGTTACATTATTTCGGCTTTTGTACGCGTTCAAAATGTTCACCTGCCCGGTTAAGCGCATTTTATAAATAATAGGAGGAAAAATGGAATGAAATAAGCGCAACAATGTCGTATTCTGCGAACGTCTGCTGGAAAAACTACAACCGCACACTGGCTTGTTCGGTGAATGGGCCCCGACGAGATGATGAACTCCGCGTCGTATTGTCAACAAACACGGCTAACACAGTAATAAAAGCGTGTTTTTGTGTGTAAGGGATAAGATTTATCTGAACGGCAAAAATATTAAGACGTACGACCGAAACGATACCTTTTGTCGAACCAGTCATAATTCATATATTATATTATTATTCGTATATTATATTATACGTACAACACACACGCATGCCGCCACCGCCGCCGCTGTTTTCGCCGCGTTTGGCAAACAGATGCAACGCGAATTCCCCTCGGGCATTTTTTTCTTTTCTTTCTTTTTTATTATTTATCGCGGTGAAACTGATGATAGACTATATTATAATACAGTCGACAACATGATATGATATGGTGATGTCACCGCAGCTCAATTCTCTATATTATATACCTGCAGCGTCAACAGCATTTGATCGTAAAACATACTTAATCGACACGTGCTTTTTGCAAAATAGCCGATCATGAGATCGTAATTTATATCATTGGACAAACTGTTTAGTACATTCTAGACCGATGTTTCTGCTAGAAGAATAGTTCTAAATATAATCAGATTCATATACGAGTAATTTTCTTAAATTCAATTTGTAAAAATATATTATAACTGCATTGAAATTAAACTCTAAAAAATATGAAAAGTCCTCAAAAAAATGGAAAGATAACTTTAAAATCTAAAAAAATGCATGGTTAAAATTTGTTTAAAATGTATTTATATAACCTTTAAAAAATTTTAATTATTTAAAAATATATTATTATTATTATTTTTAACGCGCTTCAATTATAAATTATGTTCTATAGCCTGGGTATTCTGTCTTTTAACTTTTTAATCCGAAATTATTACATTAAAAAATAAATTTTAACAAATAGGTAAATTAAAAATATTTTTTTATGTTGATAATTACCTGAAAAAATAATGTTATTGCATTGTATAATGATAATTATTAATATTGATAATAATAATGATTATATAATGCTATTTAATATTTTCACACAAAAATACAAAATATCTATTGCCGAATAATAGGTATAGATTTTTGTGGATAGAAAAGCTTCTTTCTACTCAACCAATGTTATAAGAGCATATTTAAAATAGGAAATATCGTCTGATATTATGTTATCTGAAATGTTTTGTTTTTAATAATGATTTTCGATAGGTATTTATAATTTTAGAAATATTATGTAGGTATTTTTTTTAAACCAATTTTTTTTAATACTTACGTTTTTTTATTTCTAAGACATATTTTTCACTTACTGAGTTATGTTTTTAAATACCAGGAAAAGAAATGGCATTACATCAAAACGCCAGACCTAATTACAATTTTAAATAATAACCAGTAAAAAATATTGGGCATCAATAGAGAAATTGAAAAAAATGTTTAACATATTATTTGTATGTACGTATAAACGTACAAACAGGGGTGCCCGCAGGATTTTAGTCCAGTGGGTACAAAATTAATTTATTATTACCTCTCCTTCCTCTCTTAACTAACTAACCACTTGTAAATAACAAAATAATTAAAATGTATTGAAAATTTGCAAGCATAGTAATTTAAGTAACAAAAAACTAAAAAAACCTACAAAAATACAAACAATTGATTAGTTTTAAATATATGTTTATAATTGCAAACAACATATTTCATAACTTAAAAAACTAATATTATTGTAAAATATTATCTTTAATAATGAAAATAAGTAGTAAAATAACATCGATGGCATTTAGCCAAAATTATTAATTAATTTTTCTTTTTGTGTTTTTTTTAAAAATTCTACATCTTTGTATCTTTGTTTATGGATATTTATTAATAATAAAATAACTTAATTTTAAAAATCAATCCTATTTTTAATAAAAATATTATGATTTTCAAAATCTCAGTAGGTGAATTTGCATCCACTGCATACGAATTTTTTTATTTCCTGCTAATTTACATTAGAGTAACATGTTTAGTTAACATTGTTAACCATACTATTTTGTTATACAAAATATTAAAATAGTAAAGGTGGTATGTAGAAAAATATCCTTAAATATGACTATACCTATATATGAGTCTTTCTTAAATCATTAATTATAATAATTATAATAATATTAATAATAATTTTCAGATTTACGTAGAGAATCTAAATCCAGATTTTTCACAAGTAATGATGATGCATGAATTTGATCATTCATCAACTAGTAATATGTAACTAACATGTACCAATTTTTAAAATTAATTATTCAACTTTTAAACAGTTTAATTACTTATTAATTTACATTTTTTTTTTCTGGGGGGGAGGCAAAAGTTAACAATACTATTCTCTTCATTCTCTTTGGCAAAATAATAATATTTAATCCAAAAATGTGCAAAACAATTGAGAAATACTAAGTGTTAGGATTGATTTCGATCAATTTGGATGTAGGGTATTAAAAAAGAAATCGTGCCGACGGGCTCGTTTGACCGATGTCGCAGAGAGCAAAAACTTGTAACTATCTGTTTATACATATGCGTTCTAACATACTATATATATATGAGTTCTCTCGTTTGGCGACCGGAATAAATGGGTTTTTTGGCGTGCGTAGGTGAAAAGGGCGGGTATACACATGCACTTATCGCGGGCGAGTGAAAGGGATAAAACGGGACGTGAATTCCCATCTGGGGCACGAGAGCTCGGGGACACGCAGTTTTAATGATACGCGTAACAAACGCTGTCCAAAAACAAATCTTGTCCGGCCGTCGGCCGTATAACACACATATTGTATACATATATACGTGGAATAGTTACCTATTCACCACTTCGACGTACGTGCGTTTTCTGCTGCAGGCGTCGATGGAAGGGTGGCGACGGTAGGTGCAATAACAGGACATCGCGGGACGAGCGGCAACGCGAAATAGGGATCGGTCTGTAAAACAGGATATTATGAAAAACATTTCCAAGGGCTAATTGGATCTCCATCGTTGCAGAGCATCGAGACAAGGAGGGCGAAATTACCGGACGTTTCCTGTAGATAATGAACACCCCCACTCACCACGCGCCGCTGCCGGTGTCCGCAAAAACCCTTTGGTCCGCCAGTGCAGGTGACCCCTACACACGTTGTTGTCCTCCAAAATAATATCTTCGTTACATCGGTAAACGTACATAACGTGTGCATGTGCGCGTCGATCCCGCAGGGACTTACCTTATGATTGTGCGCGATCCAATTACACCGTAACGTCGCCAATCACTGCAAAGGTTGTCGTCTGTGCGGGAGTGTATGTTTTTTATTTATTATTATTATTATTATTAATTTTTACTTTTTTTACCTTTTTTTTTTAAAAACAAATTCGGGATTGTAATATAATAATATTTTATGCCGTACCGAAAGGGTTGACGCACAGTTGAACATTTATTTAGATGAACGAACATTTGTTTATTTATTTTTAACTCAGCTACACGATTATTATTTACGATATTTACGATGTTATGGTGTATTTTTTATACAAAAACTTATTTTCAATAAATTTATGATGGAATTCCATATTGTTATCAAATTAATACAAATGATAAATTTTATTATAAAATATTTATATTTATTTCGTAGATATTTTTCCAAAATAACCAGACAAATAAAGTCTACCGCAGAAACGTCTAGAAAGTTCATAAAGTTATGTGATTAATGTTGCCAAACTTCGTATAAAGGGATTCCTTTAATTCATTTTAATTTTGTACAATGACATACCTAAACAAAAGTTACCATTTTGAAAATTCTATTAACACGTCAACGTAATATTATTATATAAGCTACAAAGTACTTAAAAATACTAGTTTCTTTAACCTTATAAAGGTAATGCAGTTTTCAACTTGTTGAGGTTATTGATTGATGGCGATAGCTAATGTTTTATTAATATTCCTCTAACATTATGACAGCCAAAAAGAAAAACTAAATTATTAATTACTAATTATTGGGTATGTGTTTCAAGTTTCGAAACCTTTCGCTAAACTATCAAAGAATCCCTTCGAATCCATGTGATTCCGAATCTCTGTTTTTATATCTGAACAATTATATTTTTCAATAACTCAGTTTGAAATCGTGAATTTTTCCGTATCGTCGTTTTTTAAATAATTTCACTGATCGGTCTATTGATGCGGCACAGCGTTGTGTGCAAGGGGTACTCGCAATAATTCACGTGACAGCCATTGATATCGATTCCGAGGAATAGCATTATTATAATAATTCTCGAAAATTGTTTCCAATAAATCAACAGCATCGGTTTGTACACGTTTGCAATTCATACTCGCCCCAAGTGTCTTTCATCGTGCTCGAATGCGTAAAACTGCGTGCACAATGGATGTTTTTGTCAATTGAGAATCTGATGCATCGCGTGGGCAATAATGGTAATATTTTGTGGACGAAACATAATAATATGAGCGCGAAATATTATTATTATTGTTATCAGCATATGAATTTAGAACGTATAATAATAATGTTATAATGCCTAATGCATATAATACATGTATATGTGTATATGGCTGACGTTTTAACGCCTATCGTTTTCAACATAGTAGTAAACAAACAAAACCTGATTTATGTTATGAATTTTTATTTTTCTACACAAAATATTTATATTATGCAATGTTCGTGGGAATAATCGCAGATTCTGATAATCTAATGGCGAACATATTTTATACACCTTTAACATAACAATACGATCGAATAGACGGTCTAGTGATATTCATGTTGGTCAGAAACGCATTCACTTCTTTGCTCTACAAAGTAACATTAATTCGATTTTTTTTTCTATCTTTATAAATCTTCAACACTAATATAGCGATCTAGGTCAAAGCGTTTCACACATCCAATTTATTATTATAATAAATACAATTAAATCGATGAGCTATTTTATAGTACATCAGTAATAGTTAAGACTAGTTTACAATTATTATTGAAATTATTTTTAAAAAATTAATTAAACGATTCAATCAAAATTGATAGGTATGAATTTGTATAATTGTTAATCATATATTACACATAAATATCAAAGAGTAACTTTATCGAAATAAATATTAACTAAGATTCTTGAATAATATTTAAAAAGAGAAATTAAAATGTTCTTTTAAGAAATTTATAAAATTATATACAACATATAAGTCGTACTTAATTAATTATCCTTGTGGTGTATATGTTGTGATGTATTGATAATCAATACCATAATAAATAAAATTAATAACTTGTATATTATAACTACGTATATAAGTAATTCAATTAAGTTGATAAATTTGTATAACATAAATAATTATGTATAATTGAATTTAGATATACGTTCTACACATAATAAGTTGGAAAACTTCATAGTGAATTACCTAAGGCCCTAAAATGTTTTTGCCCTGGATCCCTTAAAGTTTAAATACAGCCCTGATTAGAATTATTATAATAGATTATAGGATACCGTATACCTATATATGGATGAAAAATACATCGCGCGGTCACATAATCTTATTTAATTTGTTTTAATAATTATTATTATAACCCTACAATATATTAATATGGGATCGGTGTATAATAACACACAATAACAGAAGTACTTATATCATAATATTAATATTTATGCGGTGAAACGATGGATACGATTATTTTTAAAATTATATATCATATCCAATATCGTATGATATCAGAGGTATTTCTTAAAGCTATAGTTGCGAATTTTCGTTTATTATAAAGCAAAACATTTTTTTAAACTATGTGTAGGTAACAATAGTCTATTAGTCTATAATGCTTGCATGGAAATTATTTGCATGGATCTAAGCTATATGCAGTATAATAATATGATGTATTACGTATTAAAGTAATACGTAAAAAGTATTGAGTAATTAATATGATCGGGATATTAATATATTGAGTAATAGTCATTATTACGTATTATATTACTAAATGTAACTATGTGTATAATTTAATCGTCTTATGTTCTTATAACTATCAAGACCGATCATTACTTGTCTAATAATCACATAAAATAACCTTATATAACTTACTACCTACTATTGAATAAAATAAACAATAACTACGTTAAATAAAATTTCGCGGAAAATAAACTTCATAAAATTTCAAACATAAAATTCAAATTTTTTTTTATTAAATTTTCATATTGTATATTATATATTTTTATTATTAAGTTTATTTGTATGGTGTATAAATAATTAATAATATGAAGTACCAACTCACCTAAAATACCAAAATAAACTATATAAAAAATATATTTTATGTAAATTATAGTCTCTTAAATGCTAAATTATTTTTATAAACACATTGTGTACAAAATATTTTATTATATCTTATAAAATATTACCTATAACACTATATTAACTTGCTAAATTAAACTATTAGCTATTTATAGTTATAATACTTAATATGGTAGTCAAATAGTGATTATTCTTTGAAAAAAATATTCTTCGTCATACAATTATTGTGAAATGCTTCTTGTTTGTGCCATTATATACTTATACATAGTATGTGTTCATACATATAGTCATATATTATTAGTAAATACAAACATATTTGCGTATAGAGATTGAGAATTAAAATAACATTGTCACGATTTTTTTCTTTTCTACCTACTGTTATAATATTACTTATCTATCTAATTGTGTAACGCCAAATAAGTTTACTCATTTACATACCTAAAATATTAGTGTTGAACACTAAATAAAATAATGTACTAAAATACAAAAGTGTATTTTTTTATCATTTTATTATATTAATAATTAATTTATATACATTAGTATATATAATACCAAAATATATTATACATAATTTCATAAGATATTTGTAAGTAATAAATTAATATTGAAATCGAAAAAAAAAATATTATATTTATAATAGATTGGTAAAAAAACGGTTAAAAGCAAATAAAAGAATATCTACATTTATTTACATTTTAAAAGTCGATTTAAATTTTAATTGTTATATAAACTGATATTTTTATTTAGTATAATAAGTATACATTTTTATTAAATTTTTATATTTTGAAAACTATATTTACCTAATTATAAAAATATTATAAAATTAATTTTCACTACTTAATTCTAAAACTTTACTATAAGAGAATTTAAAGTTTACCTATTAACAATTTGCGTATTTGTTTGAAAAACTTATATCTTATTATTATTTTTAATATTTGACTGGAATAATGAAATATGTGACAATTGTTATATAATTATATTTTGTTATTCTGTTCAATTAATTATACATAATATTTTGTAGTTTTCTAATATTTTATATTACATTTAATATACAATTTTTAATCACAAAAATATTATAGCTTTCTACGTTAATATAAATAGGTCCTACAGATTTCTTGCATTCATACAGATACATATATTTGTTCAAATAAAATAATAATTGTGAATTGTTTATAGATCCTTAAAGATATTATTAATACAATTATATACCTCCTTAACCCATACAAATTTGGTTGTCAGCATCCCATGGTCACGTCTGGAAACGATTTATTCCAATTGCTTTTCGGCTTCTATTAACTGCACTGATGTACACTATACAAATAGTAAAATTTATTAAGACTATTGTTTTAGCTTTGAAGTTAGTACATATTGTAAGAATACAATTATAAATTTAACACTATTTTCTTTTCCGAGTCAATGAGCAGTATTATTTTAAAAAAATATTCTATGGTATAACACCTAATTCGAATATTTTTACTGTGAAAATATTTCTCGAACGAATTATAAGTTCAAGTAAAACTCAGACTCCTATTTTAATAACGCTGTTATCGTTTTACAATATTTTTTCCAATATTTCCCTCAAAATGTCTGTAAAACAACTTTATAAAATTTCTATACATTTTTTAAGTATAAATATATATAATATAAACATAGGTACGGATGCGATTATAGATATTATATTTTTTATATAGTCGATGTAATCCGAGAGAATGCAAAAATAAGATAAACCTCTTGGTTCTCTTTAGTAAACATATTTTTTTTTTTTTTAAACTGGTATCAAATTTACATTTAGAGGTGTTTTATTTCTTTATTTATTCGATTATCGAATTTTCTATGCTTGCGTAACAACTGTATATAATATACGCAAGAGACAGCAGGAGACAACAGTGTCAATTCGTTGGGTCATTTTTCTCTGGCTATTATATTTGTAATTCTGTACAGACATATATTTATTATTATTGTTATTATTAATATTTTTCGAAAACCTCATAATAAGAGCATGTCCGGATTGTTTGCACACTCGAACCATAACACGCATTACTGCAGCCACCCACACGGATTATTTTTGCTTTTTATCGACATATAATCTAACCGTGAAATTTACAAAACACAAACAAAAAATATTATACATTTGCTTACAAAAGGAACGACATAAGTTCGGAGTTTTTTTTTCCATACCTATACCCAAAATCGGATCTGAACACATAAAAACTAGCTACTGGTATAATAATCGCGAACAATATACCAAATGTGCACAATACTTGCATATTTTTTTTCATGTGGTGTAAAATATTCAATTGTATTCAGGGTAGCACGGTAGCCGCATGCAGAAATTTTTGTCCCACACATTGTGTGTTTCTATTTTATTGCGTACAACGATTTTATTGGAAAAAATAAAAATTGTTTCCGCTATTGCGTTGCATCACATTCATCCCACAACACTTGTACCCCATTGTATACAACATAAACCGCCATAATTTCCGTTTAGATTAAATATAATATTACATGATAAAGTAGAAAAAAATAATACTAATAAACGTGCTGTTTTCGGGTCAATATCACCCATACTTTGCAAAATGTAGGTAGGTATAAAACTGCTCAGAAAATAAATATTTCTAAAGTTTTTTATTTATTTATTTCAAAACACGAACTTTATTTTTTTATAATAATATCTTAGTAGACTGCTTATTAAATCGAATCTCGATCCGTAATAAGTTGGATAATTATTATTTAGGTTTTACTTGGTACATAATTAAATCTATTAAACACGCAAATTGAGCGTCTCCATTGTGAAATTATACTGCATCAAAATGAAACACCATATCAGTTGGGCTGTAACATGATACGCAATAATTGTATCATTTGTAATCGTTTTCCATAAAATCCAGAAACTATAAATTTTCAATCATATAAATTATAAACAATCAATTTCAATGGGATATTACGTAACTTACAACGTAAGTATTATATTACCACTCTTTATGATTATAAATGCTGCATGTTATGTAAATAGAATAAAGAATTATATATTTGGGATTTATTGTTATGTGTAGTCTATAATAGCTATTATATAATATCTCGAATATTTGTTTACTTCTATTTACTTTATAATTTCAATGTGAGATTATACTTAAGAATTATATCCTTTTCCCAGATATTCGTTTTAATTTATTCAAATTATTTTTGACTAATTATATTTCACTTTAGTCAAACATACAATTCAAGTGTTGTAATTCAAAATAATTTTAATTATTCTAACACTACATTTATGTAAATAGGTATAATAATAAAAATATATTTCAAATTACGTACTAATGACTACCTACAATACGCACTTTAATAATATTGTAAATTTAATTTTTACTACAAACGCAACAATACTACTGCAGTGTATACGTCACTACCGTTTCGTATATCAGTGATTTTCTTTAAACTGGTTATCGATTTACAGTAGGTGTATTATTTTCTTAATCAACTTCGGCAGTACTCGACAATCGTAAAGATAAAATTATCATAGGTACCAAAATGTATAAATTGTTTTTTGCGGTTATCAAGGTTGTTGGTAAAAATAAAACAATAATAATAAAAATAATAGTTCATATTATTTCAATTGGTTATCTCTGTAAGAATCCTAACAACCAATTAATATAATATATTGCAGTTATTTTTCGTCTTTGTTTTGAAAGACAATTATAATAAATGATATAATAAACTAAAAAAAAAAAAAATCAGTAAATATATATGACATATTAACAGCCGACTTGTAAATTATTATAGCATGACTGTAGAAGGGGTATTCAGGCATACACGGAACCTGATCAAAGTATTTGCGCCCGATGCAGTACAGTGTTTCCGCCGTCTTCGAAGACTTTAACGATTTCGCCGCAGTTTCTTAATATTCAAATATCGATCCATAAAATTACACACAGTTTTATTCGAGAGTCTCTTCACAGGTAATAATAATTTTAGATCTATTTTAATACAAGTTACAATAATATATTATTATTGTATAACAATTATTGTACATATTATTTATGTAATTGTTTCACATGCTTAATATTAAAATAGAAAAATGTACTAACAGTACTGCGCAATATTTCTATAATGGACAATGGATATGTATAATTGATTGTACAAATTTCTTATAAATTTAATCAATACAATCACCATTAATAAATATGTGATATTTAAAAAATATATTATCTAATTCGTTTTCTAATACTACTCCGTGTATATACCTATTGCAAGTTCATAATATCCCAAATAAGTACTTACCACCATAAAAATTTGTTTTATTTTTTAAGCCAAAATAATATGATATTCTTATTAATTGTTTTCTTTACAAATATAAATTCTTGTATCTGAACCTAAAGAAAAAATATATTTTTTCTGCTCCAAAAAATATTAGTCCGTAACATATTTTTTGTATGTTATACAAATCAATAACACAAGGGGAACGAATCAATTATAGTGCATACGGTATAGGTACCCATAAACTATATTATATTGTGTCCAACATACCAAAAAATGCAGTAAATAATCGCAGATTACGCAAACGTAAATTGGTAAATTACGAAATATTATTTTATTGCAACAGACCTTCTTGAACTAATTGTTAGAGAATATTAAAATAGTTTATAAAAATTCGATACGTATGTATAATACTGATAATAATATTAATGAATAACTTTCTATTCCATAGTTTCCGATGTACATACCTATATCATGTTCAATTATAGCTTAAATCAATTATTTTGTTACGTAGTTATATTCTAAAATGAAAATAGACTATATTATTGAAGTCTGTTTTTATATCGGCGAAATTTATTTTTATAAACTTATATCGAAATTTATATTTATTAAATAAATTCTAGTTTATTTTACGACAAAAGTAAAAAAATGGTAATGATCACTTATTTATTATCGTTGTTATTAATTATACACTTCATTCAGAATATAATTTTAATAAATTGACATTATTTAAATACTAAAACTTAAGTAGGTATATAATACGTTATATGAGTATAAGATTAATGCAATAAATATAATGATACGATATACGAAATATTTGATATTATTCACAAGACAAAATCATAGTTAACACATTTTTTAAACTATATTTTAAGAAAGTTATTTAAAGAAGTTATGCAGTTATTAGTCATTTTCGAAATATCTGTATCAACAATAAGTAACTATTAATACTGGTGGAATACAATTTTCTCGTGAAATAATAATTATTATGAAATGATAATCTACAAATTCAGAATTTCTTTAAAAAAAAAATTTAAAAAAATAAAATAAAGGGCGTTATTCACGTGGTTTAGTAGTAGTTTATTTAGGTTTATTAGGTTACAGATTATGGCATGTAATAAGAAAATTATTTATTAATCACTATTGATAATTTTATTACCTTATACTTATTTTTTAATCTTGAAATAGTATTAATTATGCCATTTTTCGTTGGCAAAGTATTATATTTGAATTATTATGAAGTGATACAATTGCTAATACGTTGTTAAACACGCTGATATTAATTATATTGTATTAATTTTTTTACATTTATCACATGTTAGTATATTACGCTTGGAAAATCAATGTGGCCATCACAATGATTTATGTCTCGGAATCACATAACCGATCTCCCCCACGAATTCGCAATGCCTATTAACATGCCCTCCTCGCGAAATGTTATGTAAATTACGGGAAACAGATGATAATGTGAATAACGATAACTGTGTGTTGTAATAATGGTAATAATAACAGACAGAATGTAAACAACCAGAGTGGAAACTACGAGTTTTCTACGGAAATTGCAAAAACGCCGCGAATAAAGGTCATGAAATAAAAGATATATACTCGTAATTATTTTAAAATACTGTACGTTATTTGTGATTGTATGTTTTTTTATATACAATCGTGATTTTTATAATTTTTAATTTTTACCAAGGTGATGATCTTAATTATTCACTGGAATCTGGGTACTATAGTCATTGTTTATACGTAATTACCATACGAGTACTTTTCTAGCTAAATCATCACGATATAAAATTACAAATAAAACATTGATCTCTGACCGAGACCTTGGTACTTAATTTACTCGGGCGACCGTGGAAGGAAGAGCAATTATTATAATGTTTTATTGTTCTCTGGTGTTCTCCGGTGTGGTACTTATTCAACACGTGACAAGAACTCAGTACCTAGATTATATTTGGATAACACATCTCATTATTATTATTTTTTATTTTTTAGATACGAATAATTTATAGAGAAAGTAAAAAAAATCATAATTATTGCATAATCGACGCAAATAATATTGGTAATGTGACACCTGATTGAATTGCATACACTCGATAATATGTATATCAAACTCAATGTTCCACCTGTATTTAAACAGGTAATTATTAGTTTATACAATTAAATAAATTTTAAAATCTTATTATAATCCATAATCATTACATTTCGGTTATGATCTCCGAAGTTTTTAATCTTAAGTATAATTTTATCGTTAAAGAAATATTACGTATGTTTTTATGTGTAAATTGTCACTTGTAAGTATATTATACTATAAGGTGCTAATGAAGTGATGAACAAATAAAAATTGTTAATTCAAATTATATTGAGTAGATATTCTAACAATAGTTTAAGTTAATTATTATTTTTGTTATTTTTTTACTAGGAGTCCTTTAATAAAAGTAAAAAAAAATTAATTAATTTCAAGATCATATCATGAAAAAAATATATTAATAAAAAACTTTTTATAACGACATTGTACCGAGTGTCTAGAACTTTTTTTATTATATGAATTATAAATAATAATTATCAATTAATATTGAATAAATATTAAAATTAATTGTATAAAATATACGAGTACCAATCAATAATAATATAACGATAATAATATTTTTTTTTTTTATTATTATTTAATAATATAGCATCACTTATTTAAGTTATGCATTTTTGAAAATAATAATACCAAAACTATTTGTAATATTTATATAGGTTTATTAAAAGAAATCATTAAATTTTTAATCTAGTTCCGTAAAATAATTATGATATAATTACGACGTAATACGTGATAATATGAATATTATTCTTTTATACGGCGGTCAACTGAAATCATGATACACTTTTTATCAAAGAAGAACAAATATTTACGAAAATGAAATACTCCAAAAAGTATTCGTAAACATGTAATTAGTCCTAAAAACAAAAATTCTTAATAAAATATACATCCGAGAATTAAAATATTCAAAAGATCAAATTTATATTTTTGTGCCTATACATTAAATGTTGATATTTTACTTGTATTTGTGAACGTGAACATTCCGTTGTAGGATTGGGTTGGAAAACTAATTTATGTTTTTAAGTGTAGTAACCCAAAACCTAATATAAACGAAACTAATATTATATCGAACTTTTGACAGATGTTCGCCGCATCCGGACCTCTAATCGTAACGCTCGGTTCCGGGATGACCGTTGGGTTTTCGGCCGTACTTCTGCCACAGCTCAAGGACGGTCAATCAACCATCCGGATAAGCAGTTATCAAGAATCGTGGATAGGTGAGCTTATTTCAAAACGTTCGATATTATAGTGATGTTGTTATTATGGTCATTATCATCGATAGAGTCCTTAAAACGGAAAACAACAACTGCGGAGAAATAAAATAGTATAATCGCTAATAATTATTAACTATAAACTAATAACTAGGTATACTAATAACCAATAATAGGTACGCGCATTATTGTAGTAGGCTGGTTATTGTTTATAATTATTGGCACTATTTATCAAGGCTGAACATTTATAAGTTAAAAAGTTAATTTTAATAAGTTATTAAATAACACGAATTACATAGTTTCTAAAACATCAAATATTATTTGGCTATATTTAAAAAAATGTTGATAAAAATTAAAGGTAAGTAAACGAAAATTAATTACATACTTTTAGATTCTGAGCAAAGTGAATTTAAAATTATGTTTTTATTTTTATATTTGAAGATACTTTTTCGAGTAGAAATAATGGTCCGATTACCACAAATAGCTAGTTATGCTCTCGATAGATATTACATCTGTTTGGTATTTTATTTAGCTTTTTATTTAAATTTCTTTAGTAGAATAGTTTCTCTTTGGAAGAAGAATAACTACCGAAAAATGACATAAAATCGGCAAAATTACGATTTCCATTAATTTGATTTTATATATTTCATGATAACTAATTCTGTTTTGATCGTAGGTACTATATTTTAAATAATCTTGTAGGTAATTTATACACATGGTAAAATTTTGGAATGAATTATCAGTATAGTATATTTTATACCTGACTGAGATTTACTCAGAATCGTATTTTCAAATGCAATATCATCGTATTCAAATCTTAATTATAAAAAATCACTAATTTATCTATTTAAACACTATTTAGGACCTAAGAAATGAAGGAGAAATGTCCGGAATCGACTTTCCCGCTTTTATCAATTAAATTGCATAAAATATTAATTATTTTATTAAATTAATATATTTAACTTTTTAACTTAGTTAAGTTACTTTTATTTTCATTTGCCTTTTAATTTAACTTAAACATTTCTTAAACATAACTTAATTTGACAAATTAATAATATTAATTAACTTATCTAGTCTTGCTATTTATACAAGCAATAACTGTTTTTATGGGATAACTCTACGATATTCTAGTGACGTACGCCTGAAACCAAAACCAAACTTTATTATTTATCAACCTATCATTACTTATCTTTTTACGCAAACATGTCATGACTCGTAAAAATATTTTTAATTTTTTTTTTTTTATTTGAACTGTCGATTTTATTTTGTGTACGTGTACCTATTTATAAGTGTATAGCATTGCAATCTGTGTGTATCATTAACAACACAAATATATTATTATAATACCGTATACACGACGTACCCTATAACCGCAGAACTGATGAATTTACATACACCGATCATTGTCTTAAATGTAGCTTTAAAAAAAAAACTATTCTAACTTAACCTAACCAAAACTTGTATAATATGCTCAAATCTCTCAAATATCATTTAAATATTGATCGTTTTTTTTTTTATTAAAATGTATACATGTATTATTAGATTCGTATATATTAATAGGACGAATTCGTTGTATAGGCAACATAAATTACACGGCCACCGTTAATATTTTCCATTACAACACAATATTGTTTTATTCATCAAAACATATTTTAATTAATTTTATTACCCATATTATAATTTTAAAATAGGTACTTACCAAAAAAATTCCTAGCAATGACCTTGATTTTATTATATCGTAATTTAACATATATTTGTATGATAATAATAATATAAGATACTGTTTTATATGTTGTTTCGTAATATTATTATGGTAATATGCACAAAGCGAAATCGAGGGCATATACAAGAGGATCGTACACCCTTAGATAATTTTTTATATAATTGTAAATTATATTTTCTATATTCGTCCATTCGTCCTCTCACCATGAAAATTTACATACGCATTTAAAATAAATATTCGTACATTACACTTAGCAGATACTTTGTAAAATATTTAAATAATAAGTATATTTTTTTAGTTACGAAATCTCAGTACTGTACTAAACACATGTTTATTTTGTACATTATCGTTGATTATAAAATTTAATACTAATTAATACAACAGTAGTATAATAATAAATAGCGTTTTTTCGTACAGCTTATAATATATAATAATGGTAAAAATATTTAAATTTGTATTATATTTATATAACTTAAATTATTTTAGTTTAAGTATATGAATAATTGATTTCAAGAATACCAAACAATTTATTGATGATGACTGGTATATATTACTTTATTAATGCATCCTGGTTCAATCAACTCTTTGTCTTATTGACTTTGGTTATTTTAGTATTAATCATTTTGGTCGTTTTAGCTAGCATGGCAGCTCTGCCGATGGCGGCGGGCAGCGTTCTGGGCGGCGTGTCCATGAACAGCCTGGGCCGGAAGACTACCAACCTGTTGATCTGTGTACCGTTCGTATTGGGTTGGACGACTGTATCGCTGGCTACCGGCGTGACGGGCGTGTATGTGGGCCGATTGTTAACGGGCCTTTGTACCGGGCTGCTTGGCCCACCGACCGCTGTTTACATTGCCGAGGTGACGGAACCTCAATACCGAGGTGCTGCGCTTGCAGCGATATCTTTCTCCGTGTCGGTCGGTATACTGGTTGTACACGCGATGGGAACGTTTCTGGGTTGGCGACTGGTGTCGGCGTTGTGCTCGACGGTGCCGTTGGTGGGTTACACGCTCATATGGTTTACGCCCGAGTCGCCCGTATGGTTGCGGAACAAAGGCCGTTCCGTGTCGGCCGAACGAGCCGACCGTCAGCTGACGGCCCCGGGCCGGAGCCACGGACAACAATCGCCCGTTGCGCCGCAGCCACCGTCGACGAACACCGTGGCCGATGCAGAGCCGTCGACGACACCGGCGGCCATTAACGTCAAGCCGTCAGTGCGCCAATGTTTCGGGCGGCCGTCGTTTGTGGCACCGTTGGCGGTGCTGTCGGTATTCTTTTTCGTCCAACAGTTCTCCGGCGTGAACGCGGTCGCCTTCTATTCGGTGTCGTTACTGAAACGTATCGGACCCGGTTTGAACGAGTACCACTGCACTATGGCGCTGGACGTGATCAGGCTGTCGGTGTCCGTTCTGGCGTGCGGCCTGACCAAGAGGTATGGACGTCGGTCGCTGGCCGTCGTCTCGGCCGTGGGCACGTGCTCTTCGCTACTGTGCCTGGCCGCTTCGGTCGGAGGTGGCGGCGGCGGGGCCGTAACAGACATCGCAGCGGCCGTCCACGTAGTCCCCGCCCGCGCGACCGCCAGCCTGACGCCAATACTGTCAATCGTGTCGTATATGGTGTTCGTCAACATCGGTCTGGTACCGTTGCCGTGGATCATGGCTGGCGAGGTAAGATACCATCCCGTTTTTTTTTTAACCTTAACAATATTTTTATAATCGAGACTGGATTATGATAATTTTCTCCAATATGAAAAAAAAAATTACATAAAGTATAATTTAATTTTAATTTCAAAAACCACAAAATTAAAATGATTTGCTCTCTTTCACTTGGCAAACTCAATAAATCATTTCCATATGTTATAATTTATACAATTTAATTTTAATACTTCTATAAAAATATGTCTTGTATTAGATCCAAAGTCCCTAAAAATCTCAAGTATCTTGTGTTAGTCATTCTCCGTGCCATTTTAATCCGGGACTGTTTATAATGTAACTCAACACGAAAATCCTAAAAGGATTTACTCACGGGTAAATTCACAGAGTCCGCGGAATTCATCGAAATATCAATATATAAACTTATTAAAAACCGTTTTCTTTTTTTCAATACACACGGATCTCCCTTGGAAATTTAAATTCGAGTGGATTTTTGAAATATCGTTATAATGGGTGTGCGCAATTTATTTACTACATTCTTGTTCAATACACAAAGATTTAGCTATCATACTAATAAAAAGATCAATCGTAAGACGTTTGCATGATTGTTACGAAAATGTATTTAATACCACGATACACGTTAATATTAATTTATTTTTATACCAGTAAATATAGTTTCCATATTCGGTTTAGGTACACGAAATAATTTCCATTTAACTGGTACCGGGTTAATGGATAATAAACTGTGGTAATACGTCGATTTCTATAATCGATTCGAATTGAACGCAATTCAATTGTTTTTGTTTCTCAGATGTTTCCTGCTTATTGCCGAGAACTCGGCAGCGGTCTGTCCACTTGTTTTGGATTTATCATGTTCTACATCGTGATTCAAGTCAGCCCTTACTTGTTTACTAACATCGGCACGTCGATGACGTTTTACATATTTGGAACGGTGTCTGGCATCGGTGCGATTTTCCTTTACATTTGTCTTCCAGAAACCAAAAACAAGACCATAAACGATGCGACGTAACTAATATTATGTTCCTGAACAGAACGTACCACATTGTTTACATTCTTTGGCCGGGAGATTTCGCTGTGAGTATACGGAAATATACGAACATCATTACGCCATACGGCATTATAATAAATTGTATTGTTTGACGAAAATAAAAATTCCTATCATAATTCATAATATTATTATGAACGATTTCATATTATATTGGTAAGCCATATCAGTTTTTTATTGTACATATCATTATGTTAAATACATAAACTTTATTGTTGTGATACTCATTAAATCATTATATACATTATAAATTAATAGGTACAAATATTATTTATTTATATTTTAGACTACATTTGTTAATTTGATATAATCATTGTTACTACCTCACTCATTTATAATATTAAGTAATAAGTACATAAATATTAGATATACATTAAATTGTATAATTATTAACTAGTTTAGTACAAAATATTAGACCATGTTCAAATATTTATATCATTATGTTGAAATACCTAATTAAATCGTAATACATAATTATGTGAATACTAATATTATAACCATTAATATTAATTTTTTTTTTTCGAATAATTTTAAAATGTATTATATTTTATTGATCTGTTGGTTATGTTATATAATTAAAAAAAAACTTTTTTTTTTATTATTATTATTTTATTTTTTCAAAGTTAATATTGTTATCGTCGACTATAATTAATTTTAATTTAATTTTTATATGTCATCCACTGAAGGTTATTGTAATAGTTGTTTAGAAGAAATCACTGAGTTGAAGGATAATCAATAATTATTAGAATTAAGGTATATTTATGAAGGTGAAAATCGAGGGTCCCCGACGTAGAATTAGAAGGAAAATCAAGCAGTTGAAGTAAATAATTCAAGCATTCAATATCCCCGATAAATGTTTTTAAATAATTACTCGAAAATTATCTTTTAAAAACCTATGATGAGTATTGACGTCTAGCGTCTTGGAATACAAGAATCTAACAAGATTAGGTTAAGATAGATCCAGAGAATCTTGACGTAGTCACGTACTCATACGCAAACAAATATGAAGTACTTCCAGTGTTGAGACATTTGATTATTATTATTACAACTTATGAGTAATCTCAAGTTTAAAATATTTCAATAAAATTATGAAATAATACGTATAAGTACATTTATATAATTTATATATATATATATATATATATTGAATATTAATGGTGGGTAGGTATATGTATATACATACGTCTCCACCCAAATTATGGTATTTTCCGATTGGCAATTAATTCTTAACTTTTAAATATTATTATTGGTCATTATTTAATTTCACGTGTATGTTTTTTATGAAATAATCCTACAATATCATTATGGTTTTAATTGAATTTTTATACTCTTCGTCGAAAAACGACGTTGACCGATATTATTATTACAAATTTACAACAAAAGATATAATAAACAGAATTATTATTTCTGTATATAATTATTAAACATAATAATACATGTCTGTTGTACAACAGATAGCGATGTAGTATCCGATTTCATAGAAATGTATCTGGTTTTAATACGTCAATAAACATAAAAAATAACAATAATTTGAAACAAATACGTTATAAATTCTATTTTCTACATGGTATAGATATTATATTAGGTATATAGGTATTATATTAGCTCCCCGCCGCGCCGTAATAAAAAATTATAAGAAGTAATGAGAACTTCTGTTAGGACAGAAATAGAAATATTGTGACAACCCTATACTTATAGGAACTTTTAATAATAAAGTTTTGATTTTTTTATATAATCGTCATATACCATTATTTTTACTATTATTTATTATTATTTAGGTTTTCATACATCGAAAAAAAAAAAAAAAAATTATTAAAAGCCTATAAAAAAAAATGTCAGTCACGATTTTCAAAATATTTTGTAAAATGATTATATTATTAGGCTTCTGTAAAATTTTCAAATCGATAAACCCAAAATTGTAGGTAATATTAATTTTTTTTTGTAAAAAATATCATAGCTCTATATTTTGTCAAACAATCAACTAATCTGTTCCAAAATTTTACCACACTTTTATATTACCAATTTTAGTACTCAAAAAAATTTTCAAGTCCCTACGATCAAAACTCAATTAGTTATCACGAAATAAAAATAAAAAAATTACGAAAATCGTAATTTTGCCTATTTTTTTGTAGTTTTTCTTCTCCTAGGGAAAAACTTTGGAGAAATTCCAAAAATGAGCTTAATAAAGTACCAAGAGGACACGATTTGCTACGGAAAGCATACCCCACTTGTGATAATCGGACAATTATTTCTATCAGAAAAAATGTTTTCATACATAAAATAAAAAAACATCATTGTAGAAACAATACATTCCTCGCTCCGCTCAGGATCTAAATAGTTTATAGATATTGATGAAAGAATTTATAATATAGTTTTAGTTTTTTAATGTATTAGTTTTACGAAATTGTTTTGGTTTTTTTATGTGTATAAACACTTTTTCAAGTAGTAATAATATTCTGATTACCACAGTACGTCAGTACACAATTATTAGAGTATACTTTTGGTATAGAATTGGATCTATAATTGGTAAGTACAAACCGGTCTGTTGTCCATATTATGAATTTATGATATATTATATTATATTTATTATACAGAAGAATAGCATATATTAAATATTACGTCATGTTAATACACCTCAATAATCTCTATATATAAATAGTGTGATAAAATATAATATAAGTATAGTTATTCTTAAAATAATTAAATAATTTTGTGTTCATTTTCATAAACTTTGATAAATGTTTATGTATGAAAAATTATTATTTTTAAACACCATTATAAAATACCTAAATGCTACCTAAATTGTACTATCGTCATTCCTTTAATACGATATATCTACAGAGATTCGTTTACCTGTATTTACGATAAACACACATCAACTATGTACAAATTCGCATAAGAGACAGAAATTTTGAGAGAAATTTAATTTGTCGACATATATTATATATATTAAATTTTAAAATTATGATTATATTTTAAAAAGTATTTTTTTTAAGAAATAAAATACTTTTAAAAAAATATTCAACATAATATTGTATTAAATAATTTGGAAAATAAGTATTTAAAAAGTATTCTGAATACTACTCAAGTCTGTTGTCTGGTTAGGTCCATAGCTAGTATAAACTATAAACAGATACATTTCATCACTTATATACACTCAAAGATGTTCCCATTAATTTCTATGAGAGTATACTAAGTCAACGAATGCTATAATATATTAATACAACGGTAGTGGGGGGGGGGGGGTGCTATTTAATAATAACAAATTAAATTATAAATATTTAATTTATATTTTTCTAGAATATTTCCTATCTCCTACTATTCACTTACATCAAATAACTGTGAACGACTGCAACTATAATAGGCAATCGTATATTAATATATATATATATATAAGTACAAGTCACCAAATACTATAAATTACTATATAACAAAATGACATATTGTGTAATTACACAAAATCTAACAAATATATAAATATTTATTTTCATTATGCATTAGGAATGCATCTCAATGTTTGAGACTTTGAAAGTAGCTATACGTAGTATGCCAATTGTTTTTTAATAAAAGCTTGAGAGTATACACTGTATATAGAGTATACCCATATTTGTATATGTGGAAACACTACTGCATACAAAATAGATATACACACGACTTCTAAAACAATACTTATTTGGTTCATTTATCTTCACTTAAATAGTTAAATTATAATATGTATTATTACAAATAAACGTATGTAAATAAAATCTGCACCGAAGTGTGCTCGAAAATTCGATTTAGATGATTAGATAAAATTCGTATTCAAGCTCACGCTATAATGAAGCTAGTATACATTATAATTGTAACGAACCAATGATAAGCGAACGGGTTAAAAAAGTAAAAAATAAAACATTTTTATAAAATACGCGTGCTACTGATTCACTTTAGTGTAGTCTATCCGAACATCGTGTGCATGATAACTATGTCGAAATCTCGTAATAAATAAATAAATTTATTCTTCAATGATTACATGCGGCAAACAATAGGTACATCTAGATATAGAGTGATCATTCGCAACAATATAGTTCTTTAAGAATAAATTTTATTTATTAGTATAAATATAAAAGTATTATCAAAACAATAATTTATTATTGTTCTGCGACTATATAACGAATGCTCGACGGATTTCTAACGATTTTTGGTATGTAATTAAAATCAATAAAATATTTAAATTTCACGATGATTTTTTTTCACTTGTTCTAGCACGAAAATCCTAAGTATATTTTTTTAAAACAGCAATTATTGTACAGATCGATTGTTTTCAAATACCTACACCTTATATTACCTACCGTATGCTTATTAATAAAAAAACTAAACTTTTTGTTTGGCCTTCGTTTTATACAACACGCACAAACACATAATAATTATAATATTATACATAAAAATATAAAATTTAAATGTACCTATTTTTATACCATCATCATTCGTCATGAGATTTTAAATGTATGACTGTAGTACGTACAAACCGGTCTGTTGTCCATATGATATTATAAATATTTCTTTATACAAAATATCATATTATATTAAATATAACGTTGTGTTAGAAAACCTCAATAACCTATAATAATAATATTATTATTATATCGATCATCGATGTTTTATGTTTTATTTCCGAATACCTATATTTTATTTTATTATTGTTATTTATACATTTTTAATGCCGTTTCGATCGTTTACATTCATATATGTATAAGTATTAGGTACCTGCTATATAATATTGTAATAAAATTGATGAAATTCTTGATCTCCGTGTGCCCGATCAATAAAATATATTATATGCATAATACATATAAATCCATAATATTTATACTAAATATGAAATTATGAAACCAAATTGTTTGTAACTTATACTATACATTTTGATGTTATTGTTATTTTAATATTATGTTATGTTTCAATTTATTGTAAAAAATCCAATATTTTATATTAATTTATTGTATGCAATATGCGGTATAATAAGTATATAGTATACATAATATTATACATTTATAAATAAAAATGACTAGCAAGTGTTATTTTAGCTTGATACTTATACGAGACAAACATAATTTAACCAAACACTAAAATAATTTCGTTATTGAATTTAAAATAAAAAAAATGTATAAATTATTTGTATTCCAGAACATTAAACGATATATGTATTAATATTTAATCTATTATAATGAGTCAAGTATATAAAAACAATTGTACGAAAAATCGATATGTTAAAAAACGTGCGAGGCATTTACAAATAATCAATTAGATGTTTTGTAAATTAACAATAATGATAACCGACTAAAAAATATTAAATCGTTCAGTCATTATGTCACTCGTGTCGATATGTGCAAGAAGCATTATTTGAAAATTGTTGATAATCTTGATTTTTTTATAGATTTTTTGCAATTGAATGATGCGTCCGATATCTCACCAACTTACACAAATTCGTTGTCTTTAACCGCAGATCCAGGATAGGAAAAAATTGGACAATTTTTCGTTTAACCGGCCTGTATTATAACAGTTGTACATTTTTAAATTTAAATACATTAATCGATCATCATTTAAATACTATCATTTATGGTTTACAAATTGTATAAATGAAGCAACCATAATTTTGAATTTCAGTATTTTATAAATGTGCATTATATTATCTACATAATATTATAATACCTACCTAATAATATTATAATATTAAACGTAAAACAATTATCATAATATTACGGATTAAAGTCCAGCAATCTATTGTGAATGTAATAATTTGATTTTTAAAAATACCTTCTCATTGAAAATGAGATGTACACCACTGAAAGATCTGACGTGTTGACAATGACGTTACAGACACGACAGAATAATTCAATAATACGCATATTTAATGTATACATTTCAAATCTTGCCACGCATCGTAAATCAGAATGCTGAATGATAAATAAATGACTAACACTGTATAAATGTCTGTGATAATAATATAATGATAAATTGATAATACTAATATACCTATTATAATAGCAGGTCCGCAACTAAGTTATGCAATCGGGTGCGAACAATTATTTTGATATAATTATCCATATATAAATATCCATTTATTTGGGGTCATGGAGACCCTATATAGAGTTGTTTTGGCATTCATGTGGGGTGTTACGCCTGGTCCCCCCACTAGTTGCAGCACTATATAATAGTATAGCCGACTCCACGAATCGGTAGTCCGTGATTGAGTTAAACAACAATCATATTACCTACGACAGCGGTTCCCAAACTTTTTTAGTTTATGCCACCCTAAAAATAAACAAATAAGTGAATTGCGCCTCCTATGAATAAATAAATAACAAATGTATAGTACTTAAATATACAAATACTTATATTGTTATGGCTGGATGTAATAAATTTCCGAACTAAGTAAAATCTTACAATATAACTGTGTGCGAAATTATTGTTGATTTAAAAATATCATTATTTACCACGCAGCTCGAGCCGCGATCGCGCCTCCCCTGTCAAGTGCTCGCGTCTCACAGTTTGGGAACCGCTAACCTACGACAACGTAGAAGTGATGTTGACTTGTTGCTAGTTTGTTATAGATATGATATAAACAAATTAACCCACAGACTTTGAACTGGAATACTAAGTAAACAAGATTGTATAATTGTGACATAATATTGTCAGATTTAACGGTAACAGTACACCATGAAAAGTAAAAACGACATTGGTAAAAATTTAATAATCTAATACACTATTTTGTAATATGATTTTAAAACCTAAAGAATAAAGTTATAGTAATTATCACATTCAAATTATAGTTGGCTGTCGGAAATTAAATATATGATAGGCACTATAATAATAAAAAACAAATATTTGTTTAATTCGTGGACATTTTTATACTCGTATTAAAAACGAAATTCATTTTATTTATTTATGAGTGGTGAAATAAAATCGATTACAAAATTCCGAAATTGCACAAATAGACTCGTAACCAAGAATAGATAATAAATTGTCAGTATGACAACATTTTATTCTCAATAATAACGTTAAAAGTAAATATAGGTACCTAATTATAATTTATAAATGAATTATAGGTAAATTAAATACAATATTATAATAATTTTACTACGCATAAATAATATTAATGATTAATTCAAACTGTATAATATAACAACGGTGAACAGTAGTTTATTATACAAAACCAACATAATATAATAATAAAATATTAATATTTATTTAAATAATAATATCATATTTTATATAGTTTTTTTTTTTATAAAATAATAATTGATATATTATGAACAAACACGATTATTTTATAGTGTACCTATAATTGGTTATTACTTATTACCTACTGAAACAATAATATGATATGAAACGAAACATAGCTATCGATGTTTCAATAAATAACAAACATAAAGAATAGAGGATTAAAAATGGTATGATATTATTGTAAAAATAATGCGTTTTTCAATAATACTTATTTATCAATATGGACACACTGATTTGCTTACAATAGGGCTTATAAAATATTATTACCGTCTCTATAAAATTTAAGGTCTGGCGTATAGACGTCTCTAACATTAATCGTAGCATCATCGTCTGTTCGGGTCAGTGTACCGGTGTACCGACGACCAGGTTATCGGTATTCTGGCCGAGTCCGGCCTACGGATACAGTGGTAGTGGAAGCCGGTTATAGCGACAGATCAGGTATAGTGAAATAAGAATATTAAAGAATATCACGGTTCACGGGGCCACGGCGTGGTGGTACGGTCACTACCTCACCGACCAGTGCGGAAGTGCGTTCGTGTCCGATTGTTGTGTGTTGCTCGCGTACAACGGTATTTTCGTACGCCGACAAAGTACGTATTTACGCATTCGTGTTGGGCAAACATATTGGCATATTATATTAAAATAACCGCGAAAAGGTGTACAAATATTACGACGCGACAATCGTTAAAATATATCATACATATTTTTATAATATTATTTTGTTATTATTAGAGATACAAAAAACAATATAGAAAAAAATCAAACATCGCGGCCGTGTCCATAATATTATAACCGTATCCATCGATGATGTCCGATCGGAACGTCGTCGCCGCCGCCGCCGCTGGTCCGACGATCGAAACGCACGTTTTTCTTGTGGCAGCTTTCCTGTCGTGGTGTTGTTTGAGTTCGGCAAAGGCGAATGTTCTGTTTCCCGTCGGCGTCGAATACGAATACGATTTCCAGTCCGTTGTGTTCGCCGACGGATCATCCGGTCGGACCGCTAGCGGTAATCCAATTGGCCATCGGGTGTACGGCCGACTGTCGGTTGCCAATATCTGGTCGGCCGCCGATTTATCATCCGACGACAAACTGCTACGGTTGCACGTGAGTAGACACGATAATGATATTATTATTGTCAGTGACAATTTGTCATCAATTAAATTTCACGTATTATTATTATAAATAATAACAATGGGTCGTACTGTCGTATGCTCGTGGATACGTGTCCACCTGCGAAACACGGCGAGAAAAATTTTAATTAAAAATATAAAACAATAAAGGTCTCGGCGAGGTGAAATAGGCAAAGCCGTTACAATTATAGTCTATAAATAAACCAAACGACTCGGTTTCGGCTTAGCCTATAGTTATAACATGCGTTTTAATCAAAATTCAAGATTTTTATTTTATGATTTTCAATACAACTAAAACCTAATACCTATTCATATTTTTAAATACAATTTTTTAGTCTATGTACCTTTATGTTTGAGTCCCATAGCTCCTATTTTTGTGAACCCTGACACAAATTGTGTACTCAGAAATAATGTGTATTACGGATTTAAATTACGTGTACTGCAGATATAACAATAGTACTAACATTTAGAATTGGTTATTAATTGTTTAACAAAAAATAACATATAATGGATATTTGAATTTTATTGATAAGAAAAATATTCATAATCCATGATAACAAAAATAATGTTTTCACTTTGATTATATTTTAGAATTCTAGATTCATAATTTAATAATTTAGTTCCAATATCATAATAATACAGAATCAGCCTCCCGTTTTCATATAGATAATTTCAATGTAGGTGCAATAATAGTGTGTTGTACAAATTTTTATAAAAAAAAAAAATTGGGAAACTAAAACATTAACCTTATTATATATATATTTTATTCTTGGAAATTTGATTCTCTATGAATTATGGCCCTCTGCAATTGTATTTAGATAAAAATATAAAATAATGTATTTTTTATTTAGTATTATTAATTCATCCATAACATTTTGTTCTACAGTTAAAGTCCCCAAAACTTCAAACATGGTCTAAAAAATCGAAAAAAGATGCTCATCGTCAGTTCATTGACCGTAAATCAAAAGTTGATGTGTATGCAGACCAACCGTTTTTTATACACTGGAAAAATGGACACGTTGAAAACGTCTACGCTCCTGCTGCCAATTCTCTATCTGAAGAAAATTTTAAGAAAGGAATTGCTGTTCTCTTTCAGGTAGGTATATTGAAAACCTAAACTCAAACACAGTAATGAAAACAAAACATATAAACAAATAATACTGTTTTATTTTATACCTAGTTCCAATTGTCTGAACAACATGTTGTAGAATATTCTATGCTTGGTAAGTGCAATGTGACGTACACTATAGTAAATTCTAATACAGTTTCAAAACAAATTGATGGATGCATTTCTTCAAAAATTCTACCGGAAATCATACATCCTGAAAAAGTAAAATAAAAATTATAATCATAATTTAATTTAAAATCCAAATACTATATTATATTTATCACCTTATTAGATTTGGCAAGGGGAGTTACATTCAAAACGCAATGGCTTACTAACATACAATAGTGAAGCATTGGTTAAAGTTTCTTTAGAAGAAAATCATGAATTTTTTACTACTTTCATGAATGATGTAGGAGCTTCAATTTCATCAAAACAACACTTAGAACTGAGTGGTAATTAACACAAAGTTTATATTATGATAATAAGTCAATTATTGCACAGAATAATTACTTGTAGAAACCAAAGCAAAAGTCAATATAATAGAAGCGAATACTTTAAAGGAAGCAATTAGTCAATTAGAAAAAAAACTGAAACTTGTAAAACAATATTTAAATACAAAACATGATGTTAAAAATTGTAAACATTTCAAATCTTGCAATAAAGTAATTTAAATAATAATATTTTGATGATGATTACTATTATAAAATAATAATTTAAAATGTGAATACTAATTGTAATATTGTATACTAATAATATATTTATAGTTGGAAGAAGTAGTAAATAAATACCATGACTCTCTACTGGATTCAGAATTAGGAAAGTCTAAATCTGCTTATGGTGCTATAAAAGTAATAGAATCTATTATAAATAGTAATACAAACACTATTAAAAAAGTATTGACAGATAAAAAAAATGAAGATATAATGTAAGAATTTAGTGTAAATGTGAAGTGATATAGTATTTATATAAATTTGATTTTATAATTTTTTTTCAGAATTCAATTATATGATTTATTAGGAGCAACTTTGAATACAAATTCACATAAAGCTGCAATAGAAACTCTATCTTTTACTGATGCTGAAAATATTGATAAAGAAGAAAGATATTTATGGAGTGCTTCAATCAAATTCAATCCAAAAATAGAAATCATAAACAGTAATACATTTATTCTAAAGAGTTTGATTTCAATTCATCAATGTATATTTCAATAATAATTAATATTTAGGTTTAATGACTTTTACTGACAAAAAAATAACTAGTAAAAAACTAGAAGATACCATCTATAACACTATAACAGCTATGGCTAGTCGTTTAGTTCGTTACAACCAAACTAATTTAAATGTTCTTGTGAGTACAATATACTAAATAATTTACTTGTATTTATCATCAATAGAAATATGCAAATTTAATTTTAGCTTTATGATGAATTAGTCGTAAAGACGTTGGAAAGACTAGGAAAATGTAATGATAATGATGATGAATGTATACTGACATACATCAGAGCATTGGCTAATCTCAAACATCCTTTGTCAATTAATGCTTTGTTAAATTTTGCACAAAATGGAAGCAGAAAGTAAGCGATTCTAATAAAAATGTATATTGAGTTATTTTTTAAACTAAAATTACAAAATGTATTTAAATAATAACAAGTAACAAATAATATTTTCAGAACTAGTGCATATGCGATGAAAACAATCAAAATGTTTGGTCCAAGTCTGTGGAACAGTCAAGTATTGAAATATTGCAACAAGATTTTTTTCCAACTTATCAAAGAACAGGACAGTAGTACCAGAACAATAGCATTGAGCATACTACTGGAATCTAATCCTGATTATGACCTATTAAAGCATGTGGTTCAGCGGCTTATGGTATCAGATGAGGGTTATGAAGTCAAGCAGTACACATTGGAACTATTAAAGGAAATGGCTAACCAGTGAGACAATTGAAGGTTTCTTAAATGTTAACTCATCTAGATAAAAAAAAAAATTCCAACAGATAATATTCAGATGGAACAATGATGTTTCGATGTGTTTGCGGTAACCGTTCATTTGTCATTATTTTGTGCTTGTCTTCCAGAAACGAAAAGTCATCAAAACTTTTACAAATGGTTCTTATCCAAGAACGATTAAACCATTATGGAAGTTTGGCTCAAAGAGGTTTGTCATCATCATTCTCAAGGAAGTTTATGAATTATAACAATATCACCGGACTGGTAAAATCATCTCAGCACATATACTCGGGAGTGACTAAGCGTGGATCAGTGAATATTGTTTTGGAACGTGGCAACATTCAATACGATTTGTGTAGTGTATGTTTTCATTATTTTAATTTATATTATATATTATTTTACAGCAAAAATAACATAGTTTCTTTATATTTTAAGTTTGGCATATTTACTACTGGTCTTGGATACTTTACATCACTTTATGATGATTCGGGCAAAAAAGATACATCCGATGAGGCTAATTTATCTGCAACAGCAGGTTTAGAACTGATAATTTTTGGTGTACATATTAGACCATTTGTTATGTTTTCCAATCAAGGTCAGTTGATGGGACATATTTGGGCTGGAGCTGGATCGGATAGAACACCCATTATTCAAGTACGTACAACTATAAAATAATGTGTTTACTAATAGTTACTAAGGATTTCTATGAATCTTTAAAATGTTAAAATTAAATTTGTATTGAATTTTCAAATCATAAATATCAAATTAATAAATATCAAGAAAGAAATATTACATTTTCTGAAAAATTTTATCTGCAATTTCAAATAAGTTTTAAAATTATGTATTATATCTGTAATCTTATTACATAAATAAATTAAAAATTAAACAATATTCAAATGTTGAAATGTAGAAATCTGTTACTATTATGTTTATTCTAGTAGAAAAACTACTAAAATGCATTTCCAAAGTATTATTATCTCCATACCCTGTTCAATTATTGTATATCTCTAATCTATTTATTTTTCTTATCCAATAAATGCAAAAATACATACTTTGTTTTAAAATAATATAATTCTCAAATTTTATTTTTTTGCAAAACTCATGAATATAAGTATAAGTAATTAGTTTTTTTAATTAATATTTTCTATGTATTTTACTTTTATTATTTTATATATTATATATTTGAATAATTGTAGGGAATATCACAAATGATGGAACATCTGGAATATGTACCTCTGAGCAATGGAATTACAGCAGAGCTGAGTCTCAGAGGAATGTTGTCTTTAGATATAGCCGGTCAAATTGAAATGAGTCTTTGGAATAAAAATGCACAATCGGTGATTGAGAAAAAGTGAGAAACATATTAGTATAATATTATTGTTTTTAAAAATAATTTTATAGGTACAATACATATGATGTAATTATTTTTATAAGTATTATTGCGATCAATTATAACAAATATTACAAATTATGTGTTTTGGTTTCTCTGTATTTAATATTTAAGTTACATTTTGCTTAAAAGTAAAACTAATTTTGATGACTAATCATGGTTTGGATTTTATAGCATTTGCTCATTGTTATAAGATACTCATAAAAATAGCAAACTAAGCTATACATATGTATTATTCATGAGGGATTCTAAATATGCAATATTATTTTGCTATTTTGAGTGAAATTTTTGAAGTTTTGATGCTTTTTTTAGTAATTTACACAATATAATTCTTTATTTTGCATTTTTTATTAATCTCATTTAATAAAATAGTGAAATATAAAAATAATATTTATTCATGTGAATCCCTAAGAAAAATTCTCATTTTTATCAATATTATACAGTTGTGACTTCTTATCTGTTTTATGTATATATATATTTATTATTGTGTTAATGTTATTAATGTTATGCATATGTATTTTAACGTCACTTAGTTGTCCGTATAGTTTGATTTAGTTAATAAACAAAAAAGATAAAATATTGCACTATTCGAGACTTGGAAAATTTGTGTCTGAGTCTATATTAAAAAGAGTACAATATAGGTTAATTCAAAAGATAAAATAAACTGTCAATAAAAGATAATAAATTTAATAAAATTTTTACTTAGAGTTTTTTTTTCCATTTTGATATTTTTACGAAGTATAAGTGTATATTTTAAGGTTTTTGGGTCATATAACATATTCAGTCTTTTTTAGTGTTATAAAGTCTTAACTATGCTTATAATAAACTAGTCAAAATCAACTAACTAGACTAATTTTATAAAGCGGCGGTGTAAGCATACAAGGAGCTTTGAAACTAGACACAGACATTGTGGTTGATCAAGTGGATTTTTCACTGGTAACGGAAGGTCTACTACACATGTACAGCGATGCTGAATTTGCTACAAAAATTGTTCTATGCATGCAAATTGTATTGGTGGACACAAATGTAACGTAAGTACAATTTATTAACTTTATTTAATATGATTATTTTATAATAAATATTTTTTTTTTTAAAGTACAAGTATACATAAAAGCGAACAAATATATGGACAACCCTACAAGTATCACGTGACTACAACTAAGACACATCCAATTGCCGGACGTACGTTTGCTCTGAATCAAATGGTCAATGAATTTTGCAATGCAATCAATTCTCAGTGAATCGTGACTTACAAATAATATATTTTTAATTATTGTGTTTACCTCAAATGTGACTGAAAATGTATAAAAGTTTTGTTATAGGTGATTCAGAACAAATGTATTTAGTTATTTATTAATATGCATATTAACTTAAGATTATAGATATACAATATTAATATCATCAAAATTTAGTATTATGTTGAATATTTACAAATGGGTCAAACTAAGAATAATATATAAACTGTTAAAATTACTATAAATCCTAAAGCCAAATTGACTCTAATTTACACCAATATAAAATTATGTGTATTTAATTAAACTTGCAGGAACTTTTATGTATATTTTTTTATCTAATAACATATAGACTTCCTAATTACTTGAGATTATCTTTTCATCTGCACGCAGAATTATTATTTCATATTTGTTATATGTTAATTTATTGTTAACAACTATATCTAATAAGTATAATAATATAATATTAGGTTGTTATTATTTCCTAATATATTGATTTGTAAACATAAATTATTTTTGTACATAATTTATTCTTATAAATCTCAATTAACTAACCTAACTAAATTTTATAAACAATATCATTTCTTAACATTTGTCAATCAATGAAAACAAATTTAAAAATAAAGAATTGTACATTTTAATTTTCTATACCATGTATTCTCATCAATGAAGGAAAAAGAATATAGGTAATAAATACTTACTTTACATTATTCTAGAATAAATTATGTTATTTTAGTGCGATTTCAATTGTGAATAAATGGTAAAAAAAAAAATTAACAAACTAAAATGGTTAGGTTTGTGTATAGTGAAAATATAACTTAACAATTCTTTCTTATTAGTTCTTAACAGTACATAATAATATAAACAAATTATAACCATATTGAAGTATAATTTAAATTACATAAAAATAATTCCACATATTTTACACTATCTTATTTTTTATTTCGGTATATTTTATTCGAGTTGCATTTTTAATGCATTATTTGAAATATATTCCACCACTTCAAGAGAAATGTGTAAAGGAAGTTGAGCAGAAAATAAATATATAACTCTTATTGTATTCCCAAGTCGTCGTTTTGTCCAACCAACCTCTTTACTCTGATCAAATAAATCACTGTTTTCCTCTTCAATTAATGAATCCTCTTCCATTGAGATATTTTGATGTTTTAATATTTTGGTGTATTCTTGACACAATACATTTACAAGCGTTTTTATAAAAATATGTATGTTTCTTTGCACAATTTCACCACATTTGTTACAATTATTTAAACATTGTTTTGTATCTTCACTAGTAAATGGGATAAGATTGGTATCATTGGCTTTCTCAATAGCTGAAATAAATTGAAGCTTATAAGAATGATAGAAAAATAAAAACATATTACGTAGAATATGAAATGTTGATACAGGGCCAACTGTTTCCAGTGAATTGGTTTCATCCATTTTATTTAACTCCTCTGAATATGAATATATACGGTCATAAAAGTTTTTATTACCATTATTACATCTTTCATCATTCAATGCACAACTAGTAACATCAAAATTGTAAATAGTATAACTCAGAATATTATTCAAGACACTAAATGCAGCTTTACTGGATGTCAAACTGTAAAGTTTGAATGAAACTTCTAGTTTATTTTTTTCAAAGGATAACTCCAATGTTTTATCAATGATAGCTTCAATAGTAGCAAGATTAAATGTATTATGTAAAATACTATTTTCTTTCATATTTCCTACACATCCAAATATCCAGTCACACATGTTTTCATCAAAAGATGTTCCTAAATCGGCAACACACTTGTAAAACATATTTTCATCTAAAGTTGGACTTTTAATATTCCTTAAAAAGTAGTAATAATATATTGCATAATGTGGATAATTTGATTCAAATTCGTTACAAAATAGTAAAATCAATCTTGTATAATTCAGTCGCACAAATTTTATATCAATATTTTCATTCGATAAAAATGGTGCTTGTAAATATTGAGGAGTAGCTAATAAATTATTCTCTTGTAAAGCAATGGCAATATGAACAGCATGATTAGAAAATTCAACATTACGATATAGGAAATCAATAGCAATTTCAAATTGTCCAATCAAAAACAATAATTCAAAATATACATGAGGTTGTTCTTTATAAGGTTTACCATGGTCCAAAATATATCTTTGTAAAGAACAGTAATCTAAACCATTTGGATCTTCCATATACTTGCTTGCTAAATGTTCAATTAATAACATCCACAGTTTATCTTCGATTGTTTTAGCTACGGCTTTCTTTTCTAAATTGGCCTCAACCATACCCAACAATGAAAATATAGTCTTCATAAAAGCATTATCATACACTGGAAGAGTTTTATAATATTTGTTTAACGTAGAACCAACATTGGAAGCAGTGCTCTCTGTAAAATTAGCTTCTTTTAGATGAATAAAAACATTTAATAAATCATCTAATGCCAAACCAGATTTTTTTATGAAATAATTAGCAGCATCCATTTTTCCACATCGTATACTATAATATAACAATGGCCATATTGACTGTTCATCTATTTGAAAATCATTTTGCTGAGTTGCTGGTCTACCTGTGTTTAAAAACACAAAAGAACTTATAACAGTAGCCATATAATTACCATTATCAATAATATTCAAATGTCTAGTTTCTTTTATAAGGAAAGCTTGATATTTATCCTCCAGATAACTTTTAGCATTTTTAACAAGTTTTATTTGATTTTCTTCTGAATAACGTTCATTAAATGATCCATTTGATGACTTTTGTTGCGGAGTTATGTTGTACATATATTTCACTACATTCCAAATATGTACAACCGTAGCATTGAAGTTAGTGTTACCTTTATGTATAGTTTCAAGGAAGATTTCTATTAATTTTTTACTTGATTCACCATTTTCTTTTGTCTTGATATATTCTTTGACATCAACAACAAATGGAAAATGATCAGGGGAATCATTAGGGTCATTTAGACTAGGGTCAAATGTAAAGTATTTATTTTTAGTAGTCAGTAAGTTTTGAAGACAAAATGACACATCATATGAATCTGATGCAAATTCATTGTAAGCTATACATTTTTTAATTTTTTTCCAACTTGTTGAAACATTGTGTAAATAATTATCAGCCTCCTTGTTATCGTTTAATTCTAAATTACTTATATAGTCTTCGACGTGTCTTCCCATTAGAGATTCTACACTGCTGGAATAATCCATTACAGGTTTAGAGTCACATGGTGTGACAATATTATCACGGTATGTACATAGTTTTGTTAGCACATTCGAATAACTAAAAAGATCTAGTCCACGATTTGCTAGGAATTCTTTAGCACACTGTTCATCACTTTCAGCAAATTGCTGCTTTGGAGCATGATCAGCATTTCTGCACAGCTGACGTAATGATTTGTGTATTTTAGATACAGGCTTAAAATTATCATTATCTTTACATAGTTTTTGACCTTGCAATAGAAGATATTCTAGATCAGTAGATCCGGGAGTAGATGCCATATTTTCAAACTCTAAAAAACAAATTGTATAAAAATTAAATCACAATAAAATTTAAATAAACTGTAGATATATTTATAAATTATATCAAAGTACATTCATAAAAATTAAAAAATACACAACTATTAAATGTTAACAGATAATAAAAATATGAAAAAAAAATACCCGAAAAAATATTAAATACCTGATTGCACAGTTGATGCTTTAATATGGTAAATAATGATTGAACCAGTTTGTCTAAAAATTTTTAGTGAAATAGGGACACTTATTTAATAAAACACGTATGAGTGTATTGTAATTGAAAATTTAAAACCACATTAGGAAGTGAAAGTGTATAAGTAAATTATTTATTAACATTCAAAATAAATAGTTAAGCTCGTCAATTATTAATTCAAATGAATATTTAAGTTCAAAAATCATAAGATCACATTTAAAGTTTTTATTTATTATCTATTATCAAAACGAAAAATATAAACAACTGTCAGCGTGCGTTTATCAGTTATCACAAATATGTGACCATAAAGTACCTTCAAATAGTTAAGCGCTACACGTGTCGTCGTACCAAAACGATAACGCAAGCAATACATCATAGAATGCGCTCTAATCACTTATGTAGCAGCACAAGCACACGACCACAGCACATAGCTCAGCCAATACAAATTCTTATTAATTTTTTGTTTTTTTTTTAGAACAAAAATATTATATACATTTATATAATATTTACTATATTATATTTATACAATTATTATAGATGGCGTTTTATAATCCATCACGTTTTAGCGAACCGAATAATGGTTCGATAAAAGTGCTTTTAAAACCGCAATTTATGCACACTTAACAGATGCAACTAGTGGGGTGCTAGGGGGACATTAGCAACCCCAAAAATACAAAACTCAATCCTTGTTTCGAACTTATACAATTTTAATAATGTACCAACTCTGTTCAAGTTTTATTTTAATATATTTTTGTTTTCAAATATTTTATTTCATAGCTAATATAGTTTAAACTCTTTGAAAGTTTGAAGACAAAAATAATGATTAGTTATATTAGTTGTACTTTGTAAAATATTTTAAATAAGAAAATATCCGAATGCAAAATAAATACATATGTTTTATTATATATATATATATTATTTTACAAAATATGTAAAATTTTTGAACTTTTTTTCCAAAAATCATAGTAAAATAGCAAAAATTAAAGATTGAATATTTAAATTTGAAACAAAACAAATAGTTTTTTTTTTACATAATTTATTTTTTCAAACTCAACTATTTACTCCTTAAAATTCGCTTTTTTACTATGATTATTAAAATAAAGTTGAAAAATTTTACATTCCATGTATGACCGTAATTACGTGACTTCGACCCTCAATGTGTTTAGAACATTGTTTTTACAAAAAAAAAAAATATATTTTATTTTTCAAATTCAAATATTTATCCCTTAATATTCACTCTTTTACAATGATTTTTGAAAAAAGTTGAAAATGTTGAAAAATTTTACATTCCATGTATGTCTGTTATTACGTAAATTTAATATTCAATGTGTTTGAAATATTGAATTTACAAGAATAAAATTTATTTTTTCAAATTTTACTATTTATCCGTTATATTCACTCTATTACAAAGATTTTTGAAAAAAAGTTAAAATATTTTATATTCCGTGTATGAACGTTATTACGTGACTTTAACATTCAACGTGTGACTAGAATATTGTTTTTAAGAAATAAAATTATTTTTTTCAAATAGAACATTTAACAGTTAATATTCGCCTTTTACTATGATTTTTTAAAAAATGTTGAAAAAGTTGGAACATATTACATTTCGTTGTATAACCGTTACCAGTGGCGGATCCAGAGGGGGGGGGCACAGGGGCACGTGCCCCCCTGTCAATTTTCTATCGACAATTTTTGTATGTTACTACGAATATTATATAAATGAAAAATACAGTAAATAAGAATTATACCTACTACCATTGATTATACAATAGACAGATAGTCCACGTAATGTTAATATTTGGCGACTACTTCTGGGATGCGACCACTATGGAGCGCTAGTGTAGAAAGGATGCAGAGCGGTACCTTTGCCATAGGTAGATGGGTTATATGGGGGGTATTGGGATGCAAAGTAGTGGTACCCCCGTCATAGTATGATGAAACGTGTGGGGAGTAACTTATGATGGCGTTTCTAATAATAGAATATTTGTACTATTAATGTTGGAAATTCTGACTTCAATATTGGTTAATAAATTGTTATGTTATCAATATATCGATTATATTATAATGTATATTTATATCGTAAATTGAAATAAAACGAATTACTCCATGGTATGAAAACTATAACACATTAATGCATTATTCACTATTATTTTATTATCTAATACGACCTAACTATGCGTTTATCTTTAAGGGGGATGTCCAGTCATAATTAGTGTGTTTTAATGACAAGAGATCGCGTTTCGGACGATTTGTACTACTACTCCTTCCCGACCAATAATACAAATATACCTGTCAACCTGTAAAATTTAATTTATTTTTATTGCCTAACATATGTTATCAGCTCCAACTAAGGAATATTATACACAATAAATTATTGTTTACTACATTAGACAATAATAATAATAAAACATTATTTTTTCATTATTATTATTATTATTATTAATTCTGTGATGAGTAGTTATAATTATTTTATAATTATCAAATGAAAACAAATAAAAATAGGTAATAATAATAACATAAAATTAGAAAGTAGATCCATATAAAAAACAAATTTATTATGTAAAATCACTGATTGGCATTATACAACATCTAGGATACACAATTTCTGGCAATAGAGCTTCATGTAAAACATCATTAGAGGTTTTTCCATTTTATACGTCTAAAAATCGTTATTTTAGATTATGAGCAAAGCGAAGAATATATTGGTTTTACAAAGTTTTTTTTTACTTATGTATGGAAACATTTTTTCGGATATAAAGAATGGTCTGATTACCTAACCTTGCCTACTTGTGGTTATGCTTTCGGTAGCAAATCACGCTAGTTTGTACTTTATTTAACTCATTTTTCTCAAAAATTTTTTTGTGGGAGAAGAAAAACTACTAAAAAATAGCGGAAAATCGGCAAAATTATGATTTCTGTTATTTAAAATTTTTTAATTTCGTGACAACTAATTGAGTTTTGATCGTAAGGCCTTAAAACTTTTTTTGAGTATCAACATAGGTATTCTATATTAAAGAAAATTTGGAAACGATTTACAACTTTCAATTTTCAAAATATTTTATAAATAAATTAAATTGTATATGAGTATGCTAAATTTTCAAACCGTATAACCCAAAATGCATATAATATTAAACATTTTTGAAAAAAATTTCAAAGATCTATACTTAGTCAGAAAATCGACCAATCTGTTTCAAAATTTTACCACGCGTGTAAATTACTTATTTGAATACTCAAAAAAATGTTCAATTCCCTATGATCAAAACTTAATTAGTGACCATGAAACAAAAAAATTTTAAATAACGGAAACTGTAATTTTCCGGATTTTACGCCATTTTTTAGTAGATTTTTTTCTCCTAAGAAAAAACATTTGAGAAATTCGAAAAATGAGCTAAATAAAGTACCAAATAGATGTAATTTGGTACGGAAAGCATACCCTATTTGTGGTAATTGGACTAATATTTCTATCTGAAATAATGTCAGTCAAATAAAAACAGATAAAATTCATTGTAAATCCAATAGGATCGCATTGCTCAGAATCTGAAAAAACATTTATAAAAAATTTCAAAACTAATAAAAACAGAAAACCAATTTTCTCACTTTTTCGTCATACTGATATGAGTAATATTGAAGTAACAAATATTCAGCTATAATTGTTATTATTTTATACATACATAAATGAATAATATTTATAGAGAATTATAATTATAAAAAGTTATATTTTTAGAATATTACGACCCGCAGCGGATACGATGGGCATAACATTTGCAATAAAACAATAATTCTCTATATAGATATATAGATTACAATATACACTATAGGTATAAATATAACATATAATTTATAGCTATCAATAATTATTATTGATATTTTCTTAAGCATCAATAAATATTACCGCTAGAGTCGCTAGCGCCTAGCCGTCTTTTTTTCTGAGTAAAAAGCTGTTTTGACCTACTTAAAGTAAATATATTTTTACGAAATTAACATTATTTGATTCCTATTAACGTAATCTAGGTACGCTCTTTTTAGAAAATTCAAAATTGGTTGTCAATAAGCTATTATTTACATTTCAATTATTTGACTTTTATACAATTAAAAATTAATGGTACACGTTAATAAAAATTTAAAAAAGAGGGTACATAGAAGATATGTTTCTTTAAATTTTAATATAATTATTGCATAAATTGGATAAGTAGTTTCTTCACAAATAGCTTTTTCCCGGTGCAATTTTTGTGTACATTTTCGATGGACTAAACATCCCCCTTAAGAGACCTGCAAGATTTGATACCAGATTGGCATGGCGACCTAAATCATGAGAGGAGTGGAAGAATTTAGTTAGTATTGGCAGCAAAGGGCCTAAACGGTCTATAATGCTAAAAAAAAAAATTACAACTATAGAAGTTTTTGAAATAGGAGGAGAGGCATTGACCACTATTGCCTATATATATAATAATGTAAATATGTACACACAGAATTTTACTCGATAAATACTCAGTTGTATAAATTAATTTAAAGTATTTATTGTTATATAAAAAAAAAATTTACATAATTTTCATATACCTTTATATGATTTCATATACATTTAGGGCGAATCAAAAAATATTTCAAAACTAACACATTAAGTTTTTTTCGATGTATCATTTAAGAATAAAATTTGTTGACTTGATTAACTATAGATTTATTCATCGCTTTATTGTCGTTACTTTAAAGGTGAAATTCAAGATGGCTGTTTTGATGTATCCTGATAAACTGTTAACATAATACTAATATAGATCAGGCCGATCAGGAGCTGGAACCTTTAATGCTTTTATCGTTTCCGGTTTCGGTACGGTTTTATAAAAAGTTAAAAAAAACAGTTTCAGCTTTTATTTAAGTTTTCTAAATTTTGAAAATTAAGGTTTCGGTTCTGGTACCAATTAATACCGGTTTTCAATTTTGTTTTTTCAACTAAAAAAATGTATATTGTGTATATTTAGATAGATTTTTTTGTAATAATAAATATATTATGTAGTTCATAAAAATCATTTGTTTTCTTTAAATTAGAAAAACTGCTTACCAAAATATTCAAATTATCTTCATGTATCTATATGATATTATACTTATTATATTACATTATTATAACATTGATAAAAATAACATGTATATTGCCACATGTGTCTAAGGTTATAACTAAAATAATATGCGCCCATATTATTTTATTTCTATTATTAATAATATAAATAATTAATATTTACAATAATATGTTATTATTTCACAGAACATCAATTTTCTGTGACCTATTAATTCTTCATAACAATTCTTGAAATTTAAAGAAAAAATATTAATATAAATGTAATTTGTTGGAACCGTGAAAAAACCACAAAAAACCCGATAAAATACTAGATAAAAATATCGGTTTCGGTTCCAGAACCGGTTCATTTTGGTTCGGTTCCAGTGCCTGATATAAATATAATATTATAAGTATAGTCATTGATTATAGAATAGATTATTCTATAATCATTAATCAATGGTATTGTTAAAAGAAAAAAAAAAATCAAGTTATAAGATATTGATTTTGATTTTGTTAATAAGTTGCGAGCTTGACTTACATGTTTTACAATGTCTGGTTATAACCTTAGACTTTATATGCGCATATTTTGTCGTTTTTGGCATTTCAAGATTTTTTGATTTTATATTTTTGTGTTTGTTCGATGGCGTAGATGACCATAAATGCTTCTTGGTTTTTTTCAGTTTCTCCGACTTAGCTCTTATTGTCCGGAGATAAATATCTTTTTCTTTCGTCCACAATTTTTGGAACTCCATTGACAAGAGATCAAACATATTTGGTTTTTGGCAATTTTTATTATAAGACGCTAAAAAAGGACTAACATTGTGATATTCTGAGCTTTGTAAATTATCTTTATGTTTTAAAATAACAGCCTTCTCAAATTTTATTTTCTTTTGATAAAACATCATAAACTTATTATAAACTCGCTTAAAAGTATCTATTTCGTAAGAATTAATATACTTTATTATTTATTTAATTAAAATAATACATGTATAGTATAATAAGTATAATTGCTTAAAATAATAATTATAATTATATATTATATCGTTAGCAACGACACTATTTAGCCAAATAAATTATAACTATTTTTTCTTATAATAATTCTAAAAAAAAAAAACGGGAATATCAATTTAGGACGTTCCTCATTCGTCCCTTCGGTCCTCGGTTAAATTAGTGGTTTATTATAATTATTAAGTGGTCGGAGCCAGTGCGTTTTTAGTATACAAAAACATGCTTTATAGGAAAAACTCTCACGCTCTATAGTCGGATATCGTTCATTTTCTTTTGTATTAAAAAAAGAACATTTCGGAGGTCGGATTGAAGTCCGATTTTCAAAATTCTTATTTATATAAAGCTATAAAACGCATTTGAATAATGACAATTTTTTTTTCAAATTATTTTTTTTAGCACTATTTAAAGTCAAATTAAAATTTGAGCTTCAGTGTGACCTGTAAAAAGTTCTCGCCTTTCAAATAAAAAAAAATTGATCAAAATCCAATATTACTATTGCATTTTATTTTATAAGAACTTGTTTTTAACGACGCGACGTCGGTTGTAGGTATAAGTAAAAGTAATATTTATAAGTTGTAAATAATAATAATAATAGCCGTAGCCTATATATTATTATCTAGAGTACAATTACTTATAATAATATATATATATATTATGGAAAATTAAATTTCAATATATAGGTAATTTCTGAAAATACGTTACTATTGTAACAATAGCAGAAATAGAAGATAAAAAGCTGGAATTTTGGACGTTCCTCCCTCGTCCCATCGGTCCTTGGAGAAATTAGTGGTTTATTATAATTAAGATTTGAATACAATAATATTGAATTAGAAAATACGAAACTCAGTCAGATATACAATAAATTTTTCATGTCCCTACGTTCAAAACTCAAATATTAATCACAAAATAAATATAATAAATATTAATAACGGAAACCGTAATTTTGCCGAAATTGGTTTTAGATTTTTCTTATAACTAATTTAATTTTCAACGTAGGAAAATCGTAAATGTTTTTGGGTAATTTAATAGGTAGTTTACACTCGTGGTATAATTTTGGAATGGATAGGTTGATTATCTGACTAAATATAGAAATTTGAAATTTATCCCAAATTTTAATTTTTTTCTCAAAAATATTTAATATTACCTGCAATTTTGAGTTTAGCAGTTTGAAATTTTTATACTAGTATAATCACATTCTACTTAACCTATTTTCAAAATATTTTGAAAGTCATATGTTACAGTTTTTTTTTTTTTATAAAATTTTAAAGTTAGAATATTAAGTACAATTGAATATTATGATATTTTTTTTTGATATTATTTTAAATTTTAACGCATAAATATTTTGATTTTTAACATTTTAAGTTGAAAGCTTGATAAATGTTTTATAACATACTCTAAAATAATCATGTAAACAGTTTTGAAAATTATAAGATAATTTTTTTTTAAATGATTTCAAAATTTTTGATTTTACAATGATGTCTGATTTGTTTGTTTTTGAAAGTTTGAAAACACTTTTTGGATTATAAATAATGGTCCGATTATCACAAGTAGGGTATGCTATCGGTTGACAATTGCATCTACTCGGTACTTAATGGGGTATAGCGAGGCACTGGGGTAAAGCTGGGACACCGTAATATTTATTTATTCAATGTATAAAATGTATGTTATTATTAGATATATAGCTTTCATAGACGTCAAGATTGTGTGATAAGTTTTGAAGCAATCTATCAATTATATTGCGATTTATCGATTAAAAACTGCTCATTTGCCTGTTATCATTTGTTTGATATAATAATTTAATATTTTGATTTCAATATATCATAATATTTTGAACGTAAATTTTTATTTTTTTTAAATGAAAAGTATATGTTGTGAATAGTGTAAACCATAGATTGTTTTTTAATAATCAAATCAAATTGAAGACTCAAGGTAATTTAATCATTTGGGAAAAGTGGGAACGACGTTTTCTTTGCCTATATTATTATTATTTGTATAGGTAATAATTAATATATAATAATAATTATATTGCTTATAATATAAACATTTATAAGCATAATTTTAAGGTCGATTGTGTACGTTCCTTCTTCGTCCCTTCGGAGAAATTAGTGATTTATTATAATTATTAAGATTTGAATATAATGATATTGCATTAGAAAATATGATTCTGAGCGAATCTCAATATATTACAATACTTTGATAAAATATTCAAACCGATAAACCAAAAATTGCAGGAAATATTAAACATTTTTGGAAAAAAGTTCAAAGTTTTATATTTAGCCAAAAAATCAACCAATTCGTTTTAAAATCTTACTAACTGTAAATATTACCTATATTAGTGCTCAAAAAAATTTCAAGTCACTACGATCAAAACTCAATTAGTAATAAAAAAATAAAAAAATTTAAAATAACGGAAACTGTAATTTTGCCATTTTTTGATAGTTTTTTCCCTACCAAGGAAAAACTTAAAAAATTCGAAAAATGAGCTGAATAATGTACCAACTAGACGCAATTTGCTACCGAAAAAATATCGTACTTGTGGTAATCGGGCAATTATTTTTACCCAAAAAAATGTTTTCATACATAAAAAAAAAAAAAATAAATAAAAAAATAACTTATAAATTAATAAGCATTATTTTAACATTTAATACGAAATGTCTTATATTATAAACAGTAATAATAATGATTAGTTCCATGACGAGCTACATATGTTATTAGGAAATTATTACCTGAACTATTATTATAGTTTTTATATTATTATATTTGTGGGTCCAATAAATTACACACTATTTTCCGATTATCGTAGTCTTTATTAAGAAATAAATTATAATACAAAAAGAAATGTGTAAATGTGTAAAAACGAATTGAATAATTAATGATAATAATGATTACAGTAAGAATATAAACAAAAGAAATATGTTCGGTTACACTACGACAAAAAGCGTTCGGTGCAGATAATACGGCGGAGTGACTTATTGATGATTTAATTCGTCCGATATATACAGATGAGATTACGCTCTCGATTTTTCTAGAATAATCTTATGCTATTAATGTAGGTCATTATTATGACATTATCGATTATCTGATGATAATGTTCTCGAAGGTTCTCGATAACACTAACGTGCGAGAACATTCGCGAACCCGTCGCCCATATCGATTGTCGCTACATATTATTATTATTATATATATTTAATCAATGGTAATATTATGTAAATGTGTTAATATCGAACATTTTCATAATTTTAAATCATAAGGGCAGGGGCCGACTGGATATTGTAGAGCCCGGATGGTTAATTGTATATTAGAGTCAAACAAAATGACGAATTCAGAAATGTATATGTTTTTTTAGGAGGAGGGTCCACTGATTAATATATATAAAATACAACGGTGGGCCCGGGAAGCCATCGCCCCTCCGCCTCCCTTATAATGTTATATAATTTTGTAAACAATATCAAATGAAATAACTAAATAACCATATGAATAATTAAATTTATAAATATTAGATATGTATAATTTAGGTCAGGTTAAAGTTTGATCTAACCGTTAAATCCGTAACCTATAACAAACAGGAAAACGACCCATTTTCTAGTCCAGGTTGCAATAGGGTATACGTAAGAGAAAAGCCAACCCCCTTCTTCCGAAATCGTTTATACGATATCGAACGTGAGGTTAGAGAATCGGGTATCCTGAGGGAGGCTACTTCTAATATCATCCCCCTACATGAAGCTTTAAGATCGAAAGTCAGCCAATTGTTATCGAATAGCACGGGATGGGACCATAACTGCCCTAATTTTGTGAGTCTCCGGGAAAGTATTCTATATTATCCACCAATGAGTGTCGATGAAAATATATATTAAAGATTAAAACACAAATTATAATATTAATCGTAATTGGGTTCGTCAGTGGGTCTCTAAAGAAAAACTTTAAGAGATAAATATCTATGATACACATTTAATTGAGTTATACATTTATAGAAACATAAGTATTTTTATTTTTTTTTTAATATACTTCAAATAATATTATGAATTGTACTTTATACCAGAGAGATCATCAACCGAAATTTATTTGTGAGGCTACTATCTAGATTCCTCATAATACTTTCCAGAAATTTGTAATTACAAAAATTACATCAATTTTAGGTAATTAAAATTTATTTTTTATTTTAAATAATGAATAAACATATAATTTTTTAAAAAGAAAAAATCTAAATACGTATGATTATTTTTCTGATATAATTTATTTTATTTTTCGATAACATACTTTAAACTAGGTTATAAACTACAATATATTTTTATACATTTATTTTCTACGATTAATATTAAACATATTTAATGTAGTATCATATTCATCGCTGTTAAACCATGAATCAATTAGTATTAGCTGTTCTTTTAAAATAAATTCGATCCCATAAATACGTCATTATCATTTTATATTAAGTTTGAACATAGAAAATTGTATCTAAAAATTACCGACAATGAATTAAAATTCTTTAAAATTGTATGATAATTTATTTCACCGCATAAGTACTATCCACACTAGTTACAGTTGTAATATATTTCTTTCGCCTACACTCTGCGAATATCAGTATCTTTAAGGTCATCTACAGGTCTTATCTTGAGGTCATACACATCATGAATTTCCATGTATTCATTTACTAGGTAAATAGATATAATTACAATAAACTACTAATTTCTCTGAGGACCGATGGGACGAAGGAGGATGGTCCAGAATCGACATATTCGCTTTTTTAAAAGGTACATAAATGTATTTTTTTCAAATATCTGAAATAACTTAATAATACGTAACATGGCGAATCAGACTTTTATACCCTACTAAATATTTAAAAGATTTGCACAAATTACAAGTTTTTCAAAATTGAAAACAAATAAAATATTTACTATAATATAAAGATTAAAAGTTAAAAAAATAAAAACGCATAAATATTAATCACAAAAATCTTTATTTAATTAAAATCTATTTTACATGTATAATGTAAAATGAAAAAAGTATTATCTATAGACGATTAGTACATTTGAAAAAACTGACAAAACTATTTTTATATACTTGTTTCACAAAAAAAAAAAAAATATTCATTACATCGTATATATAAATGCATTAATACATAAATGTATGGGATTAATAATTTACTGTAGAAATAAAATTATTCGTACAAGTCAATTGTATTATTTTCATTTTTAAAATTATTACAAAACCTATTTGGTGTTAAACTTTTGTCTAAAAAAAAAAAATAATAATAATAATTGTTATAATAAAAATATAATTTTGTATTATAATCAAATATAATTTATGGAAAGCACATTATTATAACTTATTGGTTACATGTAATTGGGATCTTGTTAATTAATAAAAAAAAAAAAAAAACATAATTTTAATCTTAGTTTAATTTTGTTGTCAAATTAAATATCTTAATAACTATAATATGTATAAATACATTCATAAATATTAGATATGCTGCTTAGAATACATTATCCACAATGTGTGGTATTGAAAAAATATTTAAATTTCTAAATCGATTAACACAAAATAGCAGGTAATAATAAAAATTATTGGAAAAATTTCAATGCTCTATAGTCAAAAAGTTAATCAATCGTCTCCAAATTTTGTTTTATCTTATGTAGAACATCTATGTAAATAGTCAAAATAATTTTCAAGTTTCTATGATCAAAATTCAATTAGTTATCACGAAATAAAAAAATTTAATAGAAATCGTAATTTTGCCGTTTTTCTGCTGTTTGTTGGCAGTTTTTCTTTTCCCAAGGAAAAACTTTTGAAAAATTCACTAAATAAAGTATCAGTTACATGCAATTTGCTACCGAAATCATACCCTTTCGTAGTAATCGGACCATTATTTCTTCCAAAAAAGCGTTTTCATACACACAAAAAAATTAATAAATAAAACATCTTTTAGATATTAATCATCTACCAGAGTAAACAAGAGTAAACAAAGTTTATCTGTGACTGTGACATTCCATGTTCATACATTATTATATTATGTTGTATTTTTTAAATAATATTAATTTGGTAATATTTAGCCATTCTTGATATTACAATATGGCGACCATGTTTTTTGTGTACCTTACAAAAAAGATTTTTTTTTTAAGTCCCTACGATCAAAACACAATTAGTTATCACGAAATAAAAAATTTAAAAAGTGGGAATGTCAATTTTAAGTATTCCTCCTTCGTCTCTTCAGTCCTCGGAGAAATTAGTGGTTTATTATAATTAAGATTTGAATGCAATAATATTGCATTAGAAAATACGATTCTGAGCGAAACTCAATATATTACAATACACTATAATAATAATTCATTCCAAAATTTTATCTCACTTGTATATTACCTATGTTAATACTCAAAAATGTTCAATTCCCTACAATCAAAACCTAATTAGATATCACGGAATAAAAAATTTTAAATAACAGAATCTGTAATTTTGCCGATTTTCGGTTATTTAGGTTTAAAAGCCTATAAAAAAAATTGTCATTTACAATTTTCAAAATATTTTGTAAAAACATTAAGTAGTATATGATTAGACTTCGACAAAATTTTTAAAGTGATAAACCAAAAATTGATGGAAATATTAAACATTTTTTTGGAAAAAAGTTCAAAGTTCTATACTTGGCAAAGCAATCAACCGATCTGTTCCAAAATTGTACCACACTTGTATATTATCTATGTTAATACTCAAAACAAATTTTAAGTCCCTACGATCAAAACTTAATTAGTTATCACGATACTAAAAAATTTTAAATAACAGAAACCGTAATTTTAACGAATTTTTACAATTTTTGGGTAGTTTTTCTTCTCCTAGGGAAAATTTTTTAAGAAATTCGAAAAATGAACTAAATAAAGTACCAACTAAATGCGATTTGCTACCGAAAGCATACCCTACTTGTGGTAATCGGACAATTATTTCTACCCAAAAAAATGTTTTCATACATAAAAAAAAGAAAAAAAAACATCTTTGTAGAAACAATACATTCCTCGCTCCGCTCAGAATCTAAAATCAACTTCACCTTTAATATCCAGAGTTATAAAGTTATCTAAAAGGCATCGACTACCACACTCACTCGGAAGGAGTTAAGTACATCATTTTTTTTTACATCATCATATTTTAGTAGTTAGTTTGTAAAATACCCCTTTTACCAACTTTATTATCCCCATTACCATAACATTTCAAATTTCACAATCTACATATAGCGTCCAACGTGGATCTCAAACTCACGACCCAGAGTAAAGAGTTTTGTGTTCTACCGACTAATAATTTACAGAATTTTTTTTTACATAAGTATGTATACATAATTATATAATTTACCATCTATTATCTATTATGCAGTATAAATTTATTTACCTTTATTATATTCAAAACAAAATTCTCTTCCTGCTTCTAAAATGTATGGATTATAACACAATTTTAAATAATATTATTTACATGTTTATCAATTAAAATAAATAAATGTGATAAATAAATATCGATACTAATTTACGTACGTGTGTCAAAACTATGACCTTTATGATAAATTTAGATATATCACCAAAAATGTAAATTGTATTAATAATACATGATAATATTATTTAATAATCAATATGACTCTACTATTGCAATTGGTATAAAGAAAAAAAAATACATTTCATCGATTTTATTCTTCAAATTTAGGCTCATAATTCATAACGCCCCGTTTAAAACGGGATAGTCACGTTTTTAACATTGTATCCCACTGTCCCGAAAAATATTCAACGTGACTCAAATTTTCCCGTTTTTTTATGATTGTCCGGTTTCAATCACGTTTTACTTAAGATATATTAGGATACCTACATATAAAAAAAATATTGTTTTTTTTTATATAAGAAAAAGAAAAAGAATCAACCTATTCATCCAAAAAAACACTTGGTTATTCTAAATCTTTCTGATATTCTTTAAGACAGCGGAATACATTATAATTGTTTGAGATATCGTTATTTTTAAAATCAAAACACCGCCGTCTTTTCCACCGTTTTATACTACTTCGAATAAGTGCACCGATGTTCCCTTTCCGTCGTACCTTATCCATAAAAAGCTGATTGAGTCCACCGTATACCCAACACACAGTTATCACAGGTCCGCCGACGTAAGACTTTGTCGTTGTCGGTGCGTACGTTTTATTTGTTATAAGTTCACGCGAAAAAGATATGTGAAAACCATTCAATCGTCTATCGTCACCTGTCCACCGTCAACAGTCAACTGGGAAAAAGGCTTGCAGTCACCGGCCACGGTTTTTATATTTATACTATTTATTATTTATTATTTTTATTGTGTTAGCCCTAGTGGTTTCATTTCATTCCTGTTAGCACCTATTGTTCCCTCTATTTATATATCGTTTATTTCGTGTTTAATAGTAGGCCGCAAACCGGCATTTCTTTGAATTATAACAAATCGCGTATTGTTTTCGATTGATTTTACCCATAAATACATACCATAATTATTTTTACCTATACAGTCCTTTATATTCCGCCACAATAATCATAATGTACAAGGTTTAATTTCAAGTTTATATTCCATGCAATTTTAGGTGATCGAGAATTCACTAATATACAAATAAAATTTACAATTTAACTAACACTTAGCAGCTTAACGCGTAAAGAGGCCCCATTAAAAATTAATATAATCCAAATTTAATAATTATATTAATGTACAATATTAGAATTTGTATGTAAAAACATTAAAACTTTATTATTCTAATAGTATTTGGAATAACAATAAATTATAAATTTATAAAACGATATAATATATATTTACAATTTGTTAAGAAAATATTAATAGCATCATCATCTAAAAGAAAATTTTAATCATTTTTAAAACATTTAGGTAACAGTGTAATACATCATTTTAAGACATGAGTTTTAGTTTAAAACTAAATACATGTAATTTTATAAAATGATAAAGAATTTAATCATGTGATTTTTTTTATGATATAATTTGTTTCATTTTCCGACAACGCAATTTTTTACTAGGTTGAGAACTACAATATATTTATACAAATTTATTTTTAACAATTTATATTAAACATACCCATAGAATTTTCGAATAAGACGTCAATCTTTGATGTCTTTAGCTGGTCTGTTAAAACAAGTTTGATCTCATAAGTACAACATTATCATTTTATATTAAAGTTTGAACATAGACATTTTAACTGAAAATTACTGACAATGAATTAAAATGTTTAAAAGTCGTATAAGTTATTTCGAATTTAGTTACATTAAAACCAAGTGCAACAAGGACCTAGTTCCCACACATCAATACTCCGTCATCAGTCCGCTGTGAGAATAGGAGTGCGCAGAAGGCAGAAACCAATTCTCGTTTCACCTCAACGCAACCTAATCTATCGGCCCAAAATATCGTGTGCGAGCTGCACTGATCGGCATGTTTTACACTGTGATTTTATTTTGTATTGATAATGGCGTGATCAACATACACTTGAATGTTGAACAAAATGTAAAATACGATACGGAACTGATAACTGATAAGCCATAAAATACGCGTCATTTTACGCTCTGTATACTGTCGCAGAGAAGGAATAGCCGTCCATAGATTAGAAGATCGACACCATAGATCTTATATAGACAGACGGAGCATAGCTGTAGTTCTCGCGGTTACACGTGGCCGCACTGTTTATGTAGTTTCACTCTAATGCGCATGCGCGTAGGACCAACCACGTTTGACAATTGTCAAATATAACTACTGTATTAAATATAATTTATTTATATTTTAAATTTTTACTTAAAACATTAAAACAAATATTCGCTATTAAAATTTAAAATTACACTCATAAGTATTTCAGTATTTGTATGATTTTATATTGTAATGAATGTAGAATGATTAAGGAATGTGTTTCTCTCACCCTCTTTCTTACTTATGCCAGACTCGAATTAGGCAAGCAAATTACCGAGAAAATCTTGGTGGGCCACTACACAAATTCATAGGAAGAGTGTTAATAAAAGTAAAATTTTCTGGATAAATGAAATATAATTTAGGTACGTTTAAAAAATAAAATTTATAAGAATGGCCATCAAAATAATATCTCGGTGCCTCGATGGGTCAAATTTACCAAATCCGAACCAGACTATGCGCTATGCCCATGGAGTCGATTGAATCATTCATTCGAATGATTAATAAATAATGATTTTCATTCGAATAAAACTTTTGGATATTTTTGATTCGAATGAAAACTATCGGTTATTCGATATTCGATAGTCAAAATTAGTCGGTAGTACCCATCACTATAAATTATTATCTAGTTGTAATTTTCATAAATATAATAGATACAATTTTTTTATACAATTATTCATTTATTACAATAATTTGTTTTAAAGAAACGGTGTCACTGTAAAAAAGTTACATGAAACTGTACCACCCACCCGAATCCTTCCCGAATGCTCCGTCTATTAGTATAAGATCTATGATCGACACTGATTTTCGTCAGACATAATATGATCGAAACAGTCAATAACACTCTTGTTATCTCGGTGGACGGAGTATATTTGTCATTAAATTTCTATCTCCTATACTCCATAAGAATCTCAGTGTCTTCAAAGTCATCTACAGGTATGTAGATTCCCCCAGTATTCTTTCACTAGTGCAATGCATGCACGATACGATTACGATTTGGCCAAACATAAAAATCCTGTAGTCGTAACCTACGTTGTAGCTACTGCATTGATTTCAATCATAGTATTTGACAAAAAGTCTCAACACTGGGTCACAATGTTTTAATTAAAGATTTTACTGTAAATATGGTAAATTTATAGAAATAAAAATTGACACCGTAACACGTAGCAACAGATTTGTAGCAATCATTTGTTTAAATGTTTTAAAACACTTTCAATTTTAGTATTATCATTTTGAAAAAATACATTTAAAACCGTAATGATATGTTGTATCTCTTGAATAGAATTTTTTATGTAATTTGTGATGTAATTAATTATTTTTCTATAGGTACCTAATAAAAATATTCCAAAGAAATAATAATAATAATCAATAAAATGTTTATGAATTATATATTTATATACCTATAAACTATAATATGTCTATGATTAATAATTTATAGTTTATACTACAGAATACATTATGCTACTGGTAAAAATGTACACGGAAAATTTACCATTATTATATCTATAGTTTTAATTGTAAATTTTATTATTTCGTGGTTAAAGGTTAATTGTTCCTGTTCTGAATATTTCACTCAAAGGGAAATCAAAAAAATAATGGCCATCAAAAACAGAATATTTCTTCCTGAAACTGCCAAAATCAAACTATTTTTTACCGTCCATAAAGTCTACACGTACGCAGTTGTTTTCATTATAAATAAAAAACAATTATCAAATCAAATCTGTACAAAAATGTCTGATATACCCTCCCTCATTCCTCTTAACCTTAAAGAAAGAAAGATTATTAACTCTAATAATCACTATTCTTCTAAGTTCCTCTCCCATAGTCCCAGAATATCCTCTATTTTCCCCTAAAGTTCAATTTTTTCAACTTTGTTAATAATTCTGTCTCAAATATTTTAAGCCCTAATATTATTCATACCATTATTGAACATATCACATTTGAGATTCTTCGGTCATCTGACACACATTGTTAAATTCTCTTTTTAAAATATGTAATTTGATCTTCTTTACTTGAATTTTTATCATCTATATCCGATGACGTTAGACCTATGAGTCTCTCTTATTTTTATTATTTCACATTGTATACCTATTTTAAAATTATCATATATACTTACTTAAGCATTCTAATATAAATTCAAATTAATAAAATATTCATTGTATATTAATTTTGTTTACCAATATCTTAAGAACATAATTTTTGTCCATTCATGATCATTATCATAGGTGTTCGCAGAATTTAATTTCAGTTGGTACCTCAAATAATTTTGGGCCCCTTTATTATCCAGGTTCTAATTATTATTATTATTATTATTATTTTAATGGTGATTAGAGTAGTTAAAATAACAATATTTCGTAAATAGTTTATATCTTTATTTTTTTTTGATTTTAAAGAATACATTATAGAGTTGCTTATTACATATTAAGTTAGGATAGGTTAGATATTAGAACATCATATAACCATTTATTATAGAATAGACATATAGCCATTGCAATGTTAATATTAATTGGCGACTGTTTTTAAAGTGTAGTCTCTATGAAGCACTAGTGTAGAAAAAACAAGCAGCGTACCCCTATCAACACTTTGATATTGGTAGGTGCGTTATATGGAGGATATTCCTTAATCAAGGACATTACCTTTCATGTATGTATATAATATTTTATATAATATGCTGCATAGACAATGTATTTTATATAAGATAATATATTTTATAAATATTATTTTTCTCCTGTTATAAGAGTATATTATTAAAATTACGTTTTTCTGATTATAATGCGTTCAATGTGATTAAAAATACTTTGTCCATTTTAGATTCGGAGCGAAGCGAAGAATCTATTAGTTTTACAAATATGTTTCTTTTTTTTATTTATGTATGAAAGTACTTTTACGGGTAGAAATAAAGGTCTTATTACCACAAGTAGGGCATACTTTCGGTAGAAAATCGTGTCTAGTAGGTACTTTATTTAGCTCATTTTTCGAATTTCTCAGAAGCTTTTTCTTGGGAGGGGAAAAACTACCGAAAAATGGCGGAAAGTCTGCGAAATAAGAGTTTCTGAAATTAAAAATTTTTTAATTTCGTGATAACTAATTGAGTTTTAATCATAGTGTCTTGAACATATTTTTGAGTTTTTACTTAAGTGAACTTCAATACCAGAACAAATTTAGAAACGAATAGTTGATTTTCTGACAAAATTCATGATAACTAATTGAGTTTTAATCATAGTGTCTTAAACATTTTTTTGAGTATTTACTTAAGTGAACTTCATTACAAGAAAAAAATTAGAAACGAATAGTTGATTTTCTGACAAAGGCAGAGTTTTGGCTTTCTTAACAAAACTTTTAATATTTCCTGCAATTTTTGGTTTATTTTATCGAAGTCTAGACAAACATTGCTTAATATTTTTACAAAATATTTTGATAATGGTGACTGACAATTTTTTTACAAACTTTTAAAATAAAATTTTTTGAAAATCGGCAAAATTACGATTTCATTATTTTATTTCTTGATAACTAATTAAGTTTAGATCGTAGGAACATAAAATGTAATTTAAATAATTACATTCGTAGTTTACACACGTGGTAAAATTTTTGAATAGAATATTAGTATGGCATATTGTAATATATTGAGTTTCGCTCAGAATCGTAGTTACTAATGCATTCAAATCTTAAGTATAATAAACCACTAATTTCTCCGAGGTCGGAAAGAACGAAGAAAGAACATCTACAATGGACCATCCAATATTTTTTGTTAATATTTATATTGAACGTGCCTTATATAATATTCTAGATAAAGAGAGTTGAGTATGTTACGAAGCAATAATTAAAACGAATATTTTGAGGGCTACCAAAAAATAAACATATAAAACATAAAAACAACAGGTTTACTAGTAGGTACGGTAGATTAACCATTGCGGAACATGGATATTACAATAAAAAATGTGTAGGATAATTTAACCAATTTGTATTAATATTAAATATTTAACGTACTCTAATTTAATTAATACTCACCAATTTTGTCTAAAATTAAGTTTTAAATAAAATATTAAGTACTTTACATAAAATTGAAATTAATTAAATATAAATGTCTCAAATGTTATTTGATAAGTTTTATTATTTTATATTAATAATTAATAATAAACTTGTTGGTATTTTGTTTCGAATAACAACTAATTCATTATCTTTTCATTGATGTCTTATTCACCAGCTGTTATCATACATACATAATTTGGTAATTGTGCATTTTTGAGTGTTTTAAACGTGTTTTATATAACTTTATCTGATTTTTGATTTGCTTTGTTTTTAGTTGAAAATATATACGGCCATATTAAAATTTATTTTAATTTTATTATATTTGAGTTAAATTTTAAGGTTATACTGTTGGTATAATCTATACCAACCTTGGACATAACCTTTACAACTTTTTTTAACAAAAATCTACAAAATTGGAATACTAAAATTCCATATGCAGTGTTCTTTCATAGTTCGACAGTACATTCAGCAATGAAATTTAAACCGTACCATCTAGCATATAGAATTACAGTAGTGATACCGTCGTCGCTAACTCAAGATATAGAATCTCAATATATTTATAAAGACTATTAGTATGAAATAAAAGAGCAAATTCAAGAATCGATGGTAATACCCTGGAACCATCTATTGAAAGCAAAACAAAAACCAAAGGTTTAGTATAACCGATCCACAAATCATCAGACTTGATACTTGGCCTTTGGTTTTGAAATAGGATAAAAAATTTTATTGCAAGAGAAAACATCAAAAAATCTATTAGCCAAAAATGGCTAGGTTTCTTATGTAATTCTTAATGTATACCCAAAATGAGAATCGTAATTAGAAATAAAAAGGGAAAAAGAGAAACTATTCATCAGAATTAATTAAAACTATTCCATCAATAAATAGTAAAACATCATTATATTGTTTTAGGAACCTTTAAATTATGACGACTATATGGAATATCGTTTCTAGGCAAAGTTTATTCTTCATATGCAGTGCGGGATTTACGTATAAGCTACACAAGCTGTAGCTTAGGGCCCCCACTGCCTTGAGGGCCCCCCCGAAAATTTATCCAAATTGTCCATTTGTAATATATATAAATATATATATATCGATAAATATCGGGTCATCTTTTTCTCAGCTAAAGAGGATAAAAAATGAGTTTAGAACAACAATGACTCAAGATAAATTATGTTCCCTTAGTCTTATGTGCATAGAAAGTGACAAACTACGCAGTTTATCATTTGATGATGTTATCAGTGACTTTGCTTTGGCAAAGGCAAGAAAGAGAGCATTTTAGTTAATTATAATTATGATATAAAATAATAAGTTTTCTTGTAATTTATGCTTTTTTAAAAAACTTTTTTCGGTTCACCGAATTTTATATTTTTAAGTGTTTATTAATAAAAATGATATTAAGTAAGTAATTATTTCAATTATCTATATACTTCATAATTGTATTGCAGTTAACTCTCTAGATATCCGAAAATCATACTTGCCACTGACTTATAATCGTAGGTGATGTTAGAATACGAATTTAGGGGGGGGGAATATTTATCCGGACCTTTAAAGGGCCCCTCATCTCAAATAGCTTAGGACTTGATCTAGTCTTAATCCGGCCCTGTTCATATGATAACTTTTACCAAAAGTCTGGATTGAGAATTAAAACGATTCTAGGATTAAAGTGTTTAACATTCAATCATTTTCAAGTCATAAAGGAATATATTATAAATCTCACGAATTAGTTAAAGAAACACATTTTAGTTGGAACTTAGTAGAATACGTAGTTTTATCAATCTATTCTACGCAATATCAAACTATTATATCTCAATATAATTCCACAGGACAAATATGTACTAAAATAACTGAAAATATTAAAATTGTAGCGTTCTTAATTTTTCCAATGGTCATAAAACCACTGAGGACCATGGATATTACAATTAAAAATGTGTAGAATAATTTAATCAATTTTTATTACCATTAAATATTTAACGTACTCTAATTTTATTATACTCACTCAAGGTACCTTAAATTACGTATCAAATAAAATATTAAGTATTTTTTTTATATAATTGAATCCAATATACAAATAAATGTTTTAAATATTATTTGATAAGTTTTATTATTTCATAATAATAATTAATAATAAAATTATTGGTATTATGTTTTGAATATCAACCAGTTCAGTATCATTTCAACAATGTCTTATTCACCAGCTGTTACTATACATACATATTTTGGTAATTTTGCATTTTCAAGTGTTCTAAATGTGGTTTATTTAATTTTATCTGATTTTTGTTTTGCTTTGTTTTTAGTTGAAAATATATACGGCCATATTAAAATTTATTTTAATCTTATTATATTTGAGTTAAATTTAAAAATGATACCGTTGGTATAATTTATACCAAACTTGGAGATTACCTTTGCAACATTATCAAAAAAAATCTACAAAATTGGGATATTAAAACTCCATATACAATATTCTATCACAATTCCACAGTACATTCAGCACAAAATTTCAACCGTACTTGCAAATATATAGAATTTCTATACTTATACCGTTGGTGTCGTCACTAACTCAAGGTGTAGGACGTCAATATATTTATAAAGACTATCAGTATAAAATAAATGAGCAAATGAAGCAAATGAGCAAGAACTACAGGCATTAGCATGGAAGAATCTATTGGAAGCAAATTAAAAACCAAAAGTTTAGTATAACCGATCCACAGATCATCAGACTTTTAAAATAGGATAAAAGTTTTTATTGTAAGAGAAAACATCAATAAACCTATTAGCTCAAAATGCCTAGGTCTCTTATGAAATTCTTAATTTTAACCCAAAATGAAAAACGTAATTAGAAATAAAAAGGGAAAAAGAGACTATTTATCAAAATGTATTAAAACTATTCAATCAATAGAAAGTAAAACACAATTTTATTGTTTCAGGATCCTTTAAATTATGGCGACTTTAAGGAAAGCTATTTCTAGGCTAAATTTATTTTTCATATTATAACTTTTACCAAAAGTCTGGGCTGAGAATCAAAATGATTCTAGGATTAAAATGTTTAACATCCTATCACTCTCAAGTCATAAAGGGATATATTATAAATCTAACGATTTTGTTAAAGAAACATATTACAGTTGAAATCTAGTAGAATACGTAGATTTATTTATCTATTCTACGCAATAATAAACAATTATGTTCAATATAATTCCACAGCATAAATATGTACTAAAATGACTAAAAATATTGAAAGTGTGGAAATAGCATTCTTAATTTTTTCAAATAATTCCATTATCTATCGTAGTTGTACGATAGATTGAAGCATATGCTTGAATCTGACCAATGGTCATAAGACAACTGCGGGCTATGGATATTACAATTAAAAATGTGTAGAATAATTTAATCATTTTGTATTAACATTAAATATTTATCTTACTCTAATCTAATTAATACTCACCCGTTATATCTAAAAATAAGTTTCAAATAAAATATTATGTATTTCTCATAAAATTGACACCAATTATAAATGAATTTTTTATATATTATTTGATTTATTATTTTATAATAATAATTAATAAGGAACTTGTTGGTATTATGTTTTGAATATCAACCAGTTCAGTATCATTTCATTAATGTCTTATTCACCAGCTGTTACTATACATACATATTTTGGTAATATTGGCCATATTAAAATTAATTTTAATCTTATTATAATTGAATTAAATTTTAAAATGATACCGTTGGTATAATTTATACCAAATTTGGAGATTACTTTTTCAACTTTATCAACAAAAACTAAAAATTTAGGATACTAAAATGCTATATCCAATGTTCTTTCATAATTCGTCAGTACATTCAACAACAAAATTTCAACCGTACCATCTAGTATATAAAATTTCAGGAGTGATACCAGCGTCGCTAACTCAAGATAAAGAATTTCAATATATTTATAAAGACTATCAGTATGAAATAAATGAGCAAATGAAGCAAATGAACAAGAACCACAGGCATTAGCATGGAAGCATCTATAGGAAGCAAAATAAAAACCAAAAGTTTAGTATAATTGATTCACAGATCATCAAACTTTTAAAATAGGATAAAAGTTTTTATTGCAAGAGAAAACATCAATAAACCTATTAGCCCAAAATGCCTAGGTTTCTTATGAAATTCTTAATGTTAACCCAAAATGAAAAACGTAATTAGAAAAAAAAGGGAAAAAGAGAGACTATTCATCAAATCTTATTAAAACT
>CM023358.1:55442489-55511900 GCA_013282895.1 Eriosoma lanigerum
AACGATTCTATGACCTAAATGTTTATCGTCTAATCATTCTCATGTCATAAAGGAATATATTATAAATCTCACGAATCCGTTAAAACCATATTTTAGTTGGGAGTTAGTAGAATAGGTTGATTTATCAATCTATTTTACGCAATATTGAAGTATTATAAATTAATATTATTCTACAGTACAAATATGTACCAATATGATTGAAAATTTTGAAATTGTGGAAATAGCATTCTTAACTTTTCCAAATTATACCACTATTTTTTGTAGATGTACAGTAGATAAAACCATAAGTTTGAACTTGACCAATGGTCATTTAGACATCTGCGAGCCATGGATATTACAATTAAAAATGTGTAGAATAATTTAATCGATTTGTATTAACATTAAATAACGTAATCTAAACGTTTTCTAATTTAATTAATACTCACTCGAGTACTCTAAAATTAAGTTTTAAATAAAATATTAAGTGTTTATCATATTGATACCAGTTATAAATAAATTTTTTTTATAATATTTGATTTATTATTTTATAATAATAATTAATAATAAACTTGTTGGCATTCTGTTGCGAATATCAACTAGTTCAGGATCTTTTCATTGATGCATTATTCACCTGCTTATACTATAAATATATATTTTGACAATTGTGCTTTTTTTAGAGTTTTAAAAGTGATTTATATAATTTTATCCGATTTTTGTTTTGCTTTGTTTTTAGTTGAAAATATATACGGCTATATTAATAGTTATTTCAATCTAATTATTTTTTAGTTAAATTTAAAGGTTATTCCGGTGGTATAATTTGTAAACTGTCCCCAGATGGCGCGTTGTGGCATCTAAAGCTGTCTGGTGGAGCAATGAGTTAGTTGTAGTGGTGATCGGATGGTGTTCGTGTGTGCAGTAGAGAAGTGAAATAAAGTTATGTTCTTGTAAAGTCTTTTATTTTTTTGTTTAGAAGTTAACATATTTTTATTTATATTAGAAGTGGTAATTTATTCAATCTGTGGCATTACGCCATTAAGGCCGACTAGATCCGGTACGATGTGCATTGAACCTACAGAATTTTGAGCAGTGCCTGACCAGAAGAGTAACGTGAGGACGTTCATTGAACTTGAATCAACGCGACAGGCCGAAGATTGGCTAGAAGAGGTAAAAGGTATGGTGGCCATGAACGGCTGGCCTTTTCAATACACATATTAATTTATACGAATGTATATGAGTGGTTCAGCTCGAGACTAGTTCGCGGGACGCGACTTTGTTGATTTTGATGGTTTCAATTGTTCGGAATGGGGTCAGGCGAACGTGGCTGTGGAAACCCGTGAGCCGAGAAGCCACCCCTACCGAAAGATGGGTCGTATCAACGTAGTCGACGTTGGTGTGTTGTTGGATAGAGGCAGTCATCATTTACTCGTGAAAGCCAGTGTTGCTGTGAGATATGAACTGAAGACTTGTCTAACAGAACGCCAACTATATCGCATAGGGAGCACTACAGTATCATCACTGAAAACGGTGGGAGAAGCTCGGATTAAGGTATCGATAGATGAGATCTGCCCTGGAGAATTGATGTTGTTGGTCGTTTCAGAAGACTAGTTCAAGTTCAGTTCTATTTATATAGTAGGAGGTTAAAGTTGGAGATAAGGATCTGGAGAAGGAAATTACATTACACTTAGAGAGGTTTAAGGATAGGCCTAAATGAGAAACCCAGTCAGTTAAAATATCTAATTGACTCTGGAGTAGGACGGAATCTGTAGAAGATCTAATTTCATGAAATATCTTTAAATCATCCGCATACAACAAAAATTTTACTTGGTTAAGCCTTGTAGAAATAGAATTAACAAAAAGTGTAAACAGTAAGGGACTTAGGGGGCCGCCCTGAGGAATGCCGGAAGTTATTTCATATGTATTTGAAGAGGAGCTCAGGATCGTTACGAATTGTTTCCTTCCCATTATATAAGATTTAAGTCAAGATAGTAGTGGGTTACCGATACCCAAGCTTTCAAGTTCGTTTATTCAAACATTGTGGCTGACAGTGTCAAAGGCTTTTCTAAAATCATTAGTGACGGTATCGACCTGATAGCCTGCTTCGAGGTTTTCGGCAATGTACGTTGTAAAAAAAATACTACTAGTAATAGCAGATTTACCAGGGCAAAATTCATGTTGTTGATCAATTAAAATATGATTAAAACACTTTTTAATATTATTATAAACAATTAATTTAAATAATTTAGCTAGATTAGGCAAGATTGAAATTGGGCGGTAATTGATAACTAAAGATGGGTCACCAGATTTAAGAATGGGGGTAACTGAATAAATTTTCTAGACATCGGAAATACCCCATTATCAAAAGCGTATCTATATTAAAGGAAGAGTGGGAATATAAGAGAATGATGACAGTTAAAAAGCAAACGAGTGGAAATGCCACCAGGTCCATTAGAATTGTTATTTTTAAGGGTCTCAAGAGCGGTTAAAATATCATTAGGAAAAAAAGAAGAGGTCGACGGTAGTTCCAAAGGTAAATTTTGTGATAGATACTCAGTGTGATATGGAATTGGTTGATGATGGACTGATGAAAAGTGTTTAGAGAATAGGTTAGCAGACTCAGTAGGGCTAGATGATGATATTTGAACGAGTTGGAATGAATTAATGAATTGGGAAGGACTGTGGTTTGTTTTAAATCTCTAACATATTTTCAGAAAAATTTTGGCGAATATGTTAGGGAGTGTTCAGTTTTATTAATAAATTCCTGGTAATCTAATTTTGAAACTTAATTGCATTTGGCTCGGAGTTCAGAAAATATATTATAGTCAGTTGCCAATCTGAATTTTTTGTTGAACATATGGGCTTTTTTTTTTTTGAACATGAGTTGTTTTAAATTGTAAGAAAACCATTGGGGAAATGTACGTATCTTCGATTGTCTTGTGGGAACAAATTGTTCAATACAAGTGAAAACAGCATCATTAAAAACAGTTGCAGCTGTATTAGCGTCGTATTGTGAAAAGGTAGCTGTCCAATTAAATGAGGCAAAAAACTTGAGAAGCAGCTAAATAGTCACAATTTTTAAAATCACAATATATAGAGTGTTCAACTGCTTGAGATGTTGTGGAGAGAGCCAAAGAAAACATTAACAGTGGATGTTAGAGATCAGGTTTAATTAGAGCCGTTATAGTCTGGGCGACAGTTAGTTTATTATAGATAGAAAATACTAGGTTTAAGAGTTCGCTGTATGCGTTGAAAATTGTGTTACACTGAAATAAATTTAAAAATGCGAATGAATCAGAGATTAAGTTGCAGGAGCAGAAGCAGAATAGGAAGATTTTAAGCCAAGGTCGTCACATGACCATGAGGTCTTAGGAATGTTATAATCACTGCATAAAATGAGGTGCTTTGTGTTAATATCTGAAAATAGTTTTTCCACACATGTATAGTGCAGTTCATAATTAAGGAGAGAGGTTTGGGGCGGTAAATATACAGTTCCAATAACAATGCGAACAGATTTAAATGAAAATTAATTAATTTAATTTAAATTTAATTATTTAAATGATAATTAAAAGAATAAAAATTGTTTACACACAATTGACATCCGTTATAATTAGTGTGGCATTGAGGTTGAGTTTAACAGCAATAAGGATACCACCCCCTCGGAAGCCGGTATTTGTATTTTGGTTTCTATCTAATCTAAATAGCTGGAAATTACTTAAACCAAGCTCAGAATCGAGGATATCTGGGTGGAGCCACATCTCGGTAAGTATAATGATTTCATATGTGTTAAAGGTAGAAAGATTGTGTCTAAGATCATTATGATCAAATTTTGATGATTTGTGTTATTTTAAGTTACAATAATGTTATGAATATGAAAATTGGTATATTTTGTTAATTATCTTGACTGAACTTAAAAATATTGTTATGTTTATATAAATTTATTTTAACAATTATGTTATTTAGGATCTACTTAAGAGTTCTGTGTTATATACGATGTATTAATATTATTTAATAATTGTTATTATTTTGTGAAAATTACAATTTGTATAAGATGACTGCCGAGGATGACAGAGACATCAGAATAGCCGAATTGTAAATTGTCCCCAGATGGCGTGCCATTGGGATCTTAAGCTGTCTGGTAGAGTAGAGAGTTAATTGGAGTGGTGATAGGATGGCGATCGGGTGTGAATAGAGCAGTGAAATAAAATTAAGTTCTAGTAAGGTCTTTTTTTTTTTTGTTCGGAAAGTAATAAATCTATACCAACCTAACCTAACCTTTGCAACTTTATCAACAAAAATCTACAAAATTGGGATACTAAAATTCCATATGCAATATTTTGTCATAATTCCACAGTACATTCGGCAACAAAATTTCAACCGTACCATCTAGTATATGGAATTCCAGTAGTGATATCGTCGTCGCTAACTCAAAATATAGAAACTTAATACATTCATGAAGACTATCAGTATGAAATAAAAAAGCAAGTGTAAGAACCACAGGCAATACCATGGAACCATCTATTAGAAGCAAAACAAAAATCAAAGGTTCAGTATAACCGATCCACAGATAATCAGACTTTTTAAATAGGATAGAAGGTTTTTTTGCAAGAGAAAAGATCAAAAAATCTATGAGCCCAAATTGGTTAGGTTTGCTTATGAAATTTTTAATATTAACCCAAAATGAGAAACGTAATTAGAAATAAAAAGAGAAATAGAGAGACTATTCATCAAAATTAATTAAAATTATTCTATCAATAAAAAGTAAAAGTCCATTATATTGTTTCAGGAACCTTTATATTATAACGACTATATGGAAAATTGTTACTAGGCTAAATTTATCTTTCCTATTATAACTTTTACCAAAAGTCTGGGCTGAGAATCAAAACGATACTAGGACTAAAATGTTTAACATCCAATCATTCTCAAGTCATAAAGGAATATATTATAAATCTCACGAATCCGTTAAATAACATATGTTAGTTGGAATTTAGTAGAAAAAGTAGATTTATATCCATTTATTCTACGCATATATCAAACTATTATGTCTGAATATAATTCCACAGCACAAATATGTACTAAAATGACTGAAAATGTGGAAATAGCTTTCTTAATTTTTCCAAATTATACCACTATCTATCGTAGTTGTATTGTACATTGAACCATAAGTTTGAACCTCACCAATGGTCATAAAAACCAATTTGTATTAACATTAAATATTTAACGTACTCTAATTTAATTAATACTCACCTAAGTTATCTAAAATTAAGTTTTAAATAAAATATTAAGTATTTTTTTATAAAATTGGCACCAATATACAAATAAATGTTTTAAATATTATATGATTAGTTTTATTATTTTACAATAATAATTAATAATAAACTTGTTGGCATTCTGTTGCGAATATCAACCAGTTCAGTATCTTTTCATTGATATCTTATTCACTAGCCGTTACTATACATATATACTTTGGCAATTGTGCATTTTTAGCGTTTTAAATGTGTTTCGTCATTTTATCTTTTTGTTCACCTATTTTATTCCCCAAATGCTGTTTTATTTTGCAAATTTTACAAACGCTATCTCTTTCCGATACTTGTATCGACGGCCGTGGGTCTGCACTCGGGAAAGTATTGATAAGCAATAACTGTTATCGTCTCTTTGACAAAAAGCCACGAAGGTGGACCGAGATTAGAAAAATTCCGAGTTCATGCTATGACGTTCATAACATTATCCGCTTCCATCGGAAAAATTGTAAGTCGGAAAATTCCATAACCTTTTTTAATAGTACCGGGCCGAAAAAATAACCACGAACTCTGGCCACAACGAAGCTGTCTAAAAAACCGAGAATTTATTATAATTTAAAAACGTTAAAACTGCCTCTGGAAGAAAAGGTTTGAAAACAACCAACATTATATAGAGAGACTAGCATACAACCTAACTTATAAGGAACACGTTCTACATAATGCGACGTAGTCAGTGACTCTGTAAGATGTTGTAATTTATTTCAAGGTTATACAGAAAAATATTTTTGACTTTTTTTAATTAATTAATTAACTTTTTAATAACATAATAATCACAGACCAAAATTATAAGTAGAATTTGGAGATATAAACTTATCGTGTCTACATGAGATTTAAGTAATGCACACAGACGTCTTGACATTAAGAATATATTTTTAATCTTAAAATTTGTTAGTTTATATCTAGTAGTATTTATATTAATAAACCAAGAGGTGTAGAAAGAATGTTTACTGTTAAGAAATCTACTTATTGGACCTTCTTTTGAATATCAATACCTACAATGTTTTTTTCGTACTTTGTTCCAAAATAATGTCGCTCCTTTTATGGTCTTGTTAAAATAAGTAAACAACTTATTATTATTAATCTTCAACTTTTTATAATTTCTAAGAGAGTTTGTTTTTTATCCGTGCTTCTTATATCGCCCACTAGTAGGGCGCGCGCACTGTTGAATAACAACAGCAGTTGTTAATGTTTCAGAAACTTAGTCGTTATTTTATATTATATAATATATACTATTGATTAATAATTATTCGTAAAACATCTGGGTAAAATGTATTTAGAGGAAAGAATAATATATTAATCCATCCACTTCCATTTAATTACATAATAAGCTATATTCTAGCCAAATACAATATACATCATCTCGTGTATATAATAAAAATATCACAATATGCAGCTTTTGACATAAACAATTATTATTTTATATTCAAATAAGTAAATGAGTACCTAATACTTTTTTATTTAATATATAAATACGTATTAAATAATAACCGTTTAAGGAAATATCTGTTTGTACTTAAACATTTTTTTTTAGTATATAAATAAAAGATACTATTAGTTATAAGTTAGTTTTGTCAAATTCTTACATGTTGAAGATTCTGATAAATAATAATTTGTTTATATTAGATTAATTAAATAAAATATTTATTTGATAGATTATTATTAAAGGTATACCTATTAGCATATAATAAAATATTCTATAATATCAGTTATATTTTTATTCTCAGTGAATTTATGAGTAACTGTTTTTTAATGATAATAAAATGTTGTAAAAATGATGTAGAATGATAATCACACACACATATATATATATATATATATAAGTATATTTTATAATAATAATAAATACTTACCATTCATTAGGTCACCTGAAATCATTTAGAAAGTAGTTTTGAAGTTAGAACAACACGTTCAAAACTAAAATGTAATTTAACTAATAATAAACAAACCAAATTATTGCAAAATACATAAATGATTAGTTAATTAAGTTTACTATTACAGAATAGGTTAGGTTAGTTAATAAAAGGCTTAATAAATAATATAAATATATATATATATATAATTTAATTTGTAATATTTTCACCTGCACGAAATAAATTGCTTATAACAATAACAAATAAAAAAACTTTCAATATATTATTACGAAAAAGAAACATGTTTCTATGTGGATTTAATACTTTTATAACTATGGAACTGTATTGAACGGTAATTAATTGATCACAATTATTATATAGTATACGACTTCTTGATTATTGTTTTAATTCTCTGCGGTTTTACTCTTATATAGTCTTGTTTATTTCAGTGTTACCCAACCTATTTGATCTCACAACACACTAATGCCAACCAATATTTAGCAAAGGCAACTTGATAAACTAATTAACTTATATCAGGCATTTATAATAAGAACTATACTTATTGTAAAAAATTATATTACTGTATTAAAAGGAAAATTATGCAAATGGTGTGATTATTTTGGTTAAAAAAACTAATGTAAAATAATATATTGATTTAATATAAAATTTAAATGTATTAGTACAAAAATCAACATTTACTAATGATTACTATACTAATGACAACAAATTTAGTGGCATATTTGGACCTGATAACCCTGTGATTATAAGTTTATTCAAGGGTCGAATGATTTTAATGCACATTCTTTAGTATAATCATGAACTACTTTTTAATAAGTAGCAAAGGTAAATTTATAGCATCACATGTTTTGTATAATACACCAAAATATTTAATCAAGCATATCTTATAAAATATCAATATAAATCTGTAATCTTAATACAAATTTTAGTTGTGTACAATTTAGATGAGTAGATATTTCCCTTATAATTTGATTTGAGATCTCCTCATTATGCAAGTTATTCAGTTATTATCAATTATTTTCTCATTTATAATCAATATACTTATGATCCTTTACGTAATAATTAATAATACCGTATAATTCTTACTCTAAGGAAAATTATTTGAAGAAAAATATTAACAATTTGAAAAATGAGCTAAATAAAGTACCCAGAAGATGCGATTCTCTACCGAAAGCTAAAATCAAGCACATTTTATTGTGAAACCATGAGGTACATTCTTCGCCTCGCACACAATTATTCAATTATCTGTATCCTGTGGGCCATCAAGAAAGAAGAATGACCTGATAGAATAAATTTTTTCTGCACCAGATTTAAAACTCTGCACAGCCCTATGTTTATAACATAACATAAGTAATTAAAATGTATCTCTAAATACAAAATAAATTTTATACCAGTGCATATAATATTTTAATTTTATCGGATAGAATAAGATATGTGTAAACAATAAATTGGGCACAAGATTTTGCATAACCAAAACATTATTTATTATTTGATCATTTATTGAGTTAATACAAAAAATTAATAAACAATTATCTATAGTTCTATAAATTATGATAATAGTTAGTGTGATAATCTACAACAATATCATGTAATTAAATATTAATGGTATATTACGCAGATTTCTTTATTTGAAACGACAACGTGTAGGTAACTGCAATTTTGTTATTTGTACTAGAAATACACATGTTTTGAAAACCTACGTGGCTTATTACGTTTGTGTAAATTATAAAAATTTCGAATTATATTAATTTTATAGAAAAACTTAGTACCTACAATGAGTATCTCTAAATAAAACATAAATTTTTTATCTTCCAAATACTACACATTTATGCATACGTATACGGTAAATCAGGGAGTCAAAAATGATTGTAAAATTTCGGTATTTGGTTTTCGGATTTTAAACGTTTTTGATAATTTTCGGGTTTCGGTTTATGGACTTGAAAACGTTTTTAATTCTTTCCTGGCTTTGGTTTTAATTTTTATACGCAGTTTATTTAAATACATTTCCTAAGTAGGTCGTTTCAGAGCCATGCGTATTTCCGTCGGTATTTGACGTGTTGTTATACTTTTAGTTTTTATTGTCACTAAACAGTTAATCTTTATTTATATTTATAGTAGTGGTGGGCCAATACCATTTTTTTCTGAAATCCGATTTTCCGTTATATGTTGCCGATATAAAACCGATCTGATATTTTTCCTAGTTTCCATGAACAAATGTAAAAAACCCGATATCCGATAATATATAAACCGATAAATTTTAGCATAGGTGTTAAATCCTATATTATTATTAAAAATTATCAATATATCCATATGCGACAGTACGGCGCATTAAATCGGTTTTATTTTGCGTTCTGAAAATAAATTTTGTAGATTACGGCACAACACATTACAGTGATCAACAATATGAAGTATACAAATATAAAAAAGTGGGAATGACGATTTTGGACGTTGCTCCTTCGGTCGTTCGGTCCTCAGAGTAATTAATGGTTTATTGTACTTAAGATTTGAATGCATAATACTGCATTAGAAATACGATTCTGAGCATAACTCAATATATTACAATATACGATAAAAATAATTCATTCAAAAATTTTACCTCATTTGTATACTACCTATGTATAAACACTCATAAAAAATTTCAAGACCCTACGATCGAAACTCAATTAGCTATCACGAAATTAAACAATTTAAAATAACTGGAACAGTAAGTTTGCCAAATTTCAGCCTTATTTTGGTAGTTTTTCCCCTACCAAAGAGAAACATTGGAAAACATTGTAAAATGAGCTATCTAAAGAACCGACTATACACGATTTTCAAACGATAGTGTACCCTACTTGTGGTAATCGGACCATTATTTCTACCCGAAAATGTGTTTTCATAAATAAAAAAAAAAAAAACGTTTTTGTAAAACCAATACATACTTCGCTTCGCTCAGAATCTAATATCTAACTGTAATTTTATTGTGCTCCGTTCATACCTTATTAACTAAATGTAACTAAATGTTTATTGAGAATTTGAAATACAAGACTAGCAAGCTGAATTTATTATTAACCAATCTTTAATTAAAAATTTGTTTTTGTTAATAAATTAAAATAAAATAAATTAAAATTGATAGAATTTAAATGCATTTTATTTTACGTCCCCGCTTTTCTCCATGTTCCTTTATGTAAGTAGGCTTCTATAACAATTTCATACCGTTAAACCAAAAATTGCAGATAATATTGATTATTTTTGGAAAGAAGTTCAAAGCTCTATATTTAGCCAAAAAATTTAACCAATCAATTCCAAAATTGTTCCACACGTATATATTACCTATAATAGTATTCAAATAATTTTCAAATCCCCAAAACTCAATTAGTTATCACGAAATAAAAAAATTTTAAATAACGAATCTCAGAAACAATAGATAATATATACTTGTAGAAAATAATAAATTTAAATTATGACTGAATAGGACTAAAAAATAGTGGACTACTACTGTTGTTAACGGTTTTGCCATCGTGGCATCGTGGTATTATCATATTATTGAAAAATAACAATAATAATTAATCATTTTAATTATTTGTAATTAATTTAATTACCTACCATAATGATAAATTTATTTTAAATCGAAAAAAAATATTGTTGAAGAACAAATAAAAATGATTGATGCTGCGAGAGGCCATAAACATCGTATATACGATGAGAGCCCACAAGGAAAATCTCTTTTTCCCTATGGGCCTATCCAACCTTGATTATATAGATGGTTTTAGTCAGTAGAAACATAATACCTACATTTTGTATGATTTAGATGCTTGGTGCTCGTTGAAAATTATCGAGTTTGTTTTGTAATTAAGTTATAGTGCCTAAATAATAGGTACAATCATACAAAGTAGTATTTCCAGTAGCGACCAAACCATATTACCTATGTCCATATAATAATATGAAGTTATGATATACTTACAAAAGTTGTAACATTGCTGCCTCCAACTACTGCTACGAACAAAAATTGTATTTATCACCATTTCCAAATTTGAACGTTATCAGTTCATCACCTAATTTGTTTTGTTTTTGAAGCAAAGTAATCCCAAACAACGGTGGATTTACGGGGGGGGTCTATGGTTAGATCTGGACCCCTCCTCCAGACACCGATATAATATGACGTACCTCAGGGCCGTGTTAAGGGGAGGGGGGCAAAAGGGGCAAGTGCCCTAGAGCCCCAACATTTGAGAAAAGTTTAGGGGCGCTTATTATTATATACATATATTTTATTTTGTATAATTATAATTATTAATTTAGATGTAATTTAAATATATTTTTATACCTATTTTAATTAATTCATGATGGTTGACGTATTTGTTATCGCGTATTGTATGAATACGATTTATTTGTATATTCTATACCATAATGCCTACTTATTTTAAAAGTAATTGTTATTGCCTTTATACGATTTCGTAGATACGGTTTTACTTGTTATTTGGATAATGATTAGAGTCGCGGGGTTGCATGCGTGCCAGACTCTTTGCAACAACACCACAGCTAAAAATAAATTATGAACCCATAATTTGTTTACTTTGCCGATTGTCATATTTGTATTCAGATATCTCCATTAAATTATAATAATATGATAGTACTATAGTAGGAGATGACAATCTGTGTGTGATACGTGTTCAAATGTTCTAACGATTCTTCCTATTGTATTTTATTGTTTTAAAATTATATGCATACGTTATCTTCTAAACATTTTTTCTATTTACAATGGGTAAAAAAAATAATGGAATTTCAGGGGGGGGAACCACTCCGAATTGAGGGGCGGCAAATATGGTTGCCCTAGGGCGTAAATTAAAGTAGCTCGGCTTTGACGTACCTATACTAAAATTACATGTTAAAACACAACGTTTAATCCTATTCCATTTATTCTTGTGTGCACAAATGGATAAGTATCTAATTAGTATGTGCACCTATATAAACCCCCATGCGGTATGCGTATGTAACATTAAATTGCTAATAATAATACGATTATATTAAAATATTGACAATTATTATTGATATACAATTTTATAATGCTTTAGATTCTGAGCGAACCAATTAATGGTTTTACAATAATGTTTTTTTTGTGTTTGGAAACATTTTTTCGGATAGAAATAATGGTCCGATTGTCATGAATAAAGTATGTTTTCGATAGCAAATTGCATCTATAGAGACCAACAATAGATCTATAAAAAACCGACTATAGTTGGTACTTTTTAAGCTGATTTTTCTCAAAAGTTTTTCCTCCGGGGAAGAAAAACTACCAAAAAATTGCGAAAATCGGCAAAATTACGATTTCCGTTATTTCAATTTTTTTATTCAGTGATAACTAATTAGGTTTTCCCTAAATAGGATCGTAGGTATTTTTTTGAGTATTCACATGGGTGTTCTACCAAAAAGAAACAATTTTGGAAACGATTGGTGGATTTTCTGACGAAGTATAGAGCTTTGAAATTTTTTCCAAAAATGTTTAATCTTATATGAAATTTTGGGTTTAACGGTTTGAAAATTTGATAGAAGTCCTCATATACTACTTAATCTATTTACAAAATATTTTGAGCATTGTAATTCACAGTTTTTTTTATAAGATTCTATAATTTGTATATTTACTATTTCGTAAAATTTGATATTATATTTTTTTTATGTCTGAAGACGCTTTTTTTGGGTAAAAATAATTGTCCAATTACCACAACTAGGATATGCTTTCGTTAGAAAATTGCATGTATGTAGATGTAGTTGGTACTTTATTTAACTTATATTTTAAATTTCTCAAAAGTGTAAAACGGCAAATTTCACGGAAATCGTAATTTTGATGAAAATGATTTTAGATTTTTCATGATAACTCTTGCAATTTTGTACTTGAATTTTTTTTTGAGTATACCATAGGTAGTTTACACACGTGAACTTTTGGAACAGTTAATCAATATAAAATATTGTATAATTATATAATAAATAATATTTTCTAATTCAATATCATTGCATTCAAATCTTAAATATAAACCACTAATTTCTCCGAGAACCGAAGAAGGAACGTCCAAAATCAATTTTTCTACTTTTTTACATATTATTTTTTAGGACCCCCCCCCCAGAAAATGTAGAAAATCTGCCACTGGGTATAAACTATTATTATATATATAATAATAGTTTATAGATACTTACCTTTTAAAATTATTTTACTATTATTTAGGTATTATTTTTGGTAGGTAAGTTGTAGATACCTAATGCAATTCATAACAAATTATGGATACACATTTTTAAAAATATATCTTAGGTTTTTTAAAGCATTAAAATTTAATAGTTTTATAATCATTATACTTGACAATAAAGTACCCATTTAATTTTATAAATTTTTACTTCACATGAATATTAACTATAATATTTATATATAAACAATAAACTTGTCTATTTAGACAATGGGTAATTGTATTTTAAAATTTGACATTTTTTTGTTCAAGTATAGTAATTATAGAATTTGCCTATATATCAAAATATATCTTTAAATATTGTAAGTATATGTTGTAACTAGGGTTCTCCTTATAGTAAGTAATAGATAAACTGTAATTATAATTTAAAATTTTCTCTGTGATTTTTATATTGGATGCTTCTTGAACATGCTAAAATTATTGTCCATCTCTATTTATAACTAATAAATAAATTTTATTTTAAATCCTCATATAATTCAATAAGTACATAAAAATAACATTTGTAAAATGAATGGTGAACCATTTTTAGTATTATAAATATTATATAATATAGGTAGACAATACATTTATAGTTTTAACTTTAAATTATTATTTAATATTCACTAATTTATACTTGTTGCATTGATAAAAAAACCGAACCTATTATTAAACTTAATTACTTAATAATAATGTTTGTAAAAACAACAATTTTATCACAGTCATAAATTAAATCAGTACCTAGCAGTAGCGGATTTAACAGTTGTTCAATTAGCTACTTCTCCTTTTTTTTTAACTTTAGTTTATAATATAAGGTTATGTGAATTAAATTAAAAGTCCCTTTATCATCAATTGGAGCCTATATTATAAGATTGCCAACTAAGATTAAGTTCTTAAATCCGCCACTGGTACCTAATAAAGATACACATAACTATAAAACATTTAAATTTAAAATGGATCATGTTAGTAGTTCTATAAGTTCCGTATCAAACATTTGTTTTTCATTATATTATAATAAAAACATGTAAATATTAAATAATTAATAATAATATGACTAGACACCATAATGCCAAAAATAATGTTAATGAGATAATTTCTGTTTAAGTTTAATCCATAAATCTATACCTAAGACTATAACTTTATCTTTGAATATGTTTTATATTTATTAATATGTTAGAAATTTGATGTCACTAATTGTTTTTTCTAATCTTTATTGTTTAGTATTTAAGTATTAAGTAATAAAAAAAGAAAAAGATAAGTAAATTAGAATCCTTAATTTTATATGCTTATGATTAATTATAGCATTGTTTCTCAACCTTTTTAGTGTCACGATCCCCAAAATAGGTATAAAATATGGTCAATAACTTCACAACCACCTTCCTCTCTATTTATATTAGGTATAAATTTGAACAATAAAAATATCCTATCATTAACCAAACGAAATGTACCATTTTAAATATCAATTTATAAATACCATACCTAGTAATTTAAACTTGTCAAGTTTAAAATGTCTCAGGTCATTGCAAATTTCCATTAGTAGTGGAGTGCCCATTTTATTGATGAGTAACTTTTAAATGTAAAACAAATTCAACGATCACACTAATTATTTATTTTATAATGTTTATTCATTTTTATGTATATCCTCATCGAACTAATTTTATTATTATTATTTTAAGTATTTTTTTTTGTTCAATAAAAAGGTACATTTTGTAAATCAGTGTTTAATTATTTTTACCTACGCGACCCTTAATCAAGGTGATCGTGACCCCTTGGTTGAGAAACGCTGGATTATAGAATCTTTTATACTTATTATGTTTACTACAAAATATTAACTTGTTAGTTTTATCTATAGATATAGATATAATTTGCAAAGTTTTGTAAATAAATTAAAAATTCCTATCCAAAAATAATTATGAAAAATAGAAGATAATCATAAAAAAATCATATAAAAATAATTACAAAAGAAAATGCATAAATGCCATAAATCTTTGGTGTTAAATAGATCAGCCTTGTTTGGTTATACCTAAATGGATTGTATGTTTAGTATAATGTAATTGTAGATTATGACCAGTTCAAAAAGTGTTGGATTATAACAAAATAGTTCTAACATAACTGATCATCTGGTTTATCAGTTGATTTAGTATGCTCTTCTGAATTAGTAACCTCACCATTCTCCACTTCTACAACATTAGGATTTTCAAATTCTTCATAGTTAACTCCACTAAAAAAATAACAATAAAAATAATAATAATAGATTCATAAATAGGATTTATGCTAAAACTATAATGATAGATGATTTTCAATGAAGAATAAATGTGAAATAGATACAGTTATTCTAAAATGTGTAAAAGCATTTTATATTAGAAATAATATTAATTAGAACAGTTACCTACATTAAAAGCATACAAAACTCATTTAAGGAATAGTGATGAATAAACTATAGAGCAAAATAATGAATGTGTAAATATATAATTTTTTCTAGTTAAATTTTATAAATAAAACAATATTGGTTGGACATAATACAATAACAAAGCACTTTTGATATATATTTAATATAAATATCAATATTTACATTAATTAAACTAATCTAAGTCAAATTTACAAATCAAATTATATATAATATATATAAATATATATATATATATATATTTATATATATATTGGAATACATAATAATAACAAAAGTATAATTTCAATACTAAAATTAGGTGCAACCTGTGAGATCATATATTTTCGAACTCTTCGGACTGAAAACAGTAAAGAATAAGGAGATTCATTAAAGTGTACATTTTTTATTTTTTGTTGTTTGAAATATGTTATATCACCAGAACCATTTTCACAAGACAGTAGTTAAATTTTCCAATTCTTATTTGATTTTTTCTCAAAAAGCAGACGATGGCTATTATAGTACAGTAAACATGCAATAAGCTACAACATGCACTAGCAAAAAATTAAGCGTGGCACATACCTGTAGAATACATAATGCTGTAAGAAGAACATGATGTCAAAAATGACTGATAGCATACCCAAACCAAATTTGGTTGGATCACCAAACACAGAAGCCCAATCATCTAAGATAAAAAGCAAATTAGTAAATTAATTAAAATTCATAATATACAGAACAATATTTTAGTATTTACTATAATTGTATGCATTAATAATCATTTGCAATATACTAAGTATCCCTCCTGTGAAATCCAAGAATATATTACCAATACTCCAACCAGACGTACTTTTACGTTTGTAGTTCATTACAGCCTAAAAATATAATGACATAAAAATAAACAAAACTATTTGATCAATTTTTTCAAAACTGTTAATTAATTTACTGTATTATTATTTGCATTTGGTAAACTACCATAAATTAAGTAGCCAAAGATTAATAATAAATACTTAATTTTATACTTTTTTCATACAAAATTGAATTGTGATATTCAAAAATGCGTTTTAAAGTTAAGTGGTGATAATGGTTTTATTATGTAACTTTAACTTCTCACACAAAAACCTATCTTCAAATCCTTAACATATGATTGGTACTACCTAGGTAGCATATTTGCATGTCGTTAGAAAGGAAAAAAAGAAAAATTTTAAATTGAAATAAAATTGATTGGCCATGACTGTACATAAGACATAAGGGATAAGTTCATCCCTGGTTGTTGTGAAACTGTATAATTATATTGTTTTGCAACTTAATAAAAGTTTTTAATACTTTATAGATAAATTATACATACTTGTGGAATGTATTTGATGAGTGTTATGGTTAACTTGATATATGAGCAATAATAAAGAAAGTCAAGCCATACTATTTTTTGTAAATATATAAAGACCAATAGTACAGTTAATATTAGTCCATAAAAGGACATGATTGACTTAGCAGTTCGTGAAATTTGTTGATCACCTTTCTGCAAAATATATATAAAATTAAAATTGGATATTTTTAGCAATTTATTATATTAGATAAATAGATAATATATAATATACATGTTTTACAAATTATTTTTTTTTTAGAGAATATTATAAATAAAACCCAGAGAAGCGTATAGTAAATTTTTAAAATGTAGAAAATATTAATTCATAAAAAATATTATAAATAGAAAAAATAATAATATAAATTACAATATCATAATAGACATAGAAGAGAAAAAAAATATTACTGAAATTAGACTTCCATAAAAATTAAAAAGGTAAATTATTAATAATTATTATAATATAGGCTTATATAAATATATTAATTATGTAATAAGAATGAACTGTCAAAATGAAAATGAAAATATTATAATGAACTGTATTATCATTACAAGATAACATTTGATTTATTACTATAATTCTGGTAATAGAATGAAACTTGAAAAGTTGAAAGATTACAGACAAAATGAGATGGAACAAACTTAAATATAAACTTAGTACATATGATAATTATGCAAATATATGATTACATAAATCAAACTTTAAAATAAATCTTACTTCATAAATACAACATTGGATCACTGTTATTAAGGTAGCAAATACAGCATGAATAGAAAAAAATATATCATTTAATTGAACTGGATTAAGTCCGCGTGGATTTCGTGCTGAGTATTCTTTCTATGTAATCATTAAAAAGACAATTGATCTAAGCCTGATCAAAAAATTTTATAAATCATCTTACTTCAATATCAGGTATCCATAGCCCTATATTGAACATTGAGTATAAAATAAAACCCATCAAGTTCAATGCAATGAAGTCAAAATTCAAACCTACAACACTGTAAAAAATAAAATATATATATTATTCACAAAAGCTTTATTTAAATATATCATGCATTCATATATAATTTTATGAAATAATTATATGTGCAAAATTTAAAGGTTTTGCCGTACTGGCCAAGGTCTTTAAAATTAAAATAATGAACTAGATAATAATAATAATAATATTATGACTATACATTTTTTTTTCAAAATATAAAACGTAAAAAAATTAAATCTGAATATTATACATATAAATTTTAACTTAAAATTTCTTAAAGGTCGTCATTGTATTGATGATACATTCTACATTATGTATATATAGCTGTCTACCGGATGTTTACCATTTAGAATAATTAAATTGAATAATTCATATTTTATTTATAGGTGCAGGTTAGTTATTACACATTACTTTTCAGTATATAACTTATAATAATAATTATATTTGCTTATTAACTAACATAATGCAATATAAAAATTCGTAATTTATAGACAATTACCTATAAATCAATTAAATCAGGTAAATTTCCTTAAATATAGGTTATGAATAAATTAAGAAAAATTTAAATTTAAATAATAATTTTAAATTAAATTTGAATACAGTTTCATTATTTTAACTTTATACGATATATCATGTATTTTGTACTTTATAAGATATTCATGTTAAGATGTTAATATGTTACTCAGACATCACTATCAATCACTGAACTGAATACAATTGAACTCAATGTATTAAGTTCAGTATTATCAATAATATTATGATGTTTTAGAAAAAAAAAAATATTAGTTGTTACCTTTTGCGTGACCAATTTTCATACATTTGAGGATAAAATGATATCGACCAAGCAACAAAATAAATCCATCCAACAATAACACTAACTAGAGCTAATTCGTTAGAATGTTGTAGAGTAACTCTCACAAAAGCATCACTGGATCTATAATTAAATAAATATATATATTTAAAATTACAACTAATATTTTATAAAATAAATAAGTAAATTTGTTTTATTTATAATATATATTATATTACAATTTAACTTTTTTAAATAATTTAAGAAATATTTAAATATTGCTTTTTTGTAAATAAAATATTTTTTTTAAATTTACAACTAAGTAAATATAAATGTATATTAAATATAAATATAATTTAAATTTATCTAAATTATACAAAGAAAATAGATAATTAGAACTTAAATTGTTTAAAAATTTATAATATAAATTACATTTCCATTACCTTGCTAGGCAAGTTAATAAATTAAACTTGTAAGGTAGGTAATAATTATTATTTTGTAATATTATTACATTAACCGATATTGAAGGCAATCTGCACCAAACTTATGCCAAGGATAAATAACAAATATACAATAAATAAAATACATAACCTTTGATAATACAAAACCTTATAAACATATAAGTCTACGATTTATTTTCTTCGTTAAAAGATCAATGATCTAATAATTTATACATTTAATTTGACAATAGATTAATGAATAATTTCCTTGACGTAAGTGTCATTGTTTATTTTAGGTGTAAACATGTTATTATAAATATGAAATGATTACTGTATAGATGATGGAACGGCATCGACTTTCAAAAAATCATGGCCAGCATTGTGGCCAAATAATTTGATAGGCCATTGTTTTAGGCCTGTTGAATTTGATACATTTATTTTGGAAATATCTGTCGTCAATAAGTCTTTATGATTAGTGTTGAGGGTGAGAGTGGCATTTTCTGGTACATTTTCACTGTAATATAATAGTATAGGTGAGATTAAACTTTATAATTTATTATGTATGACTAACAAAAATAAAATAAAGTATTTAATATCCTTACGTTAAGGTCAATGTGAGAGTTGTTGAATCATTCACCAATAATGTCAAGTCCTTGGTGTTAAAAAACAAATTTGCACATGAGTGTGATATACCTATTGCAGATAAATTTCAAAATATATTATTTGTATAATTTATATAGATATACAATATTATAAATTTATAACGATGTTAATATACTTACAAAAAGTAATAAGAAAGAATGCGACTTCAGTGATACTATTCATGTTGAAGTTCTTCATCCAGACTTTTGGTTGATAGTAATAACTGAGAATATCAATAAAGCAAAAAAAAAAAAAATAATGTTTTAAAAATAATAATTATAGGTACGTCGACATTGAGTGTTGACGCACATTCAATTCAAACAATGGGGAATATTTTTTTCTATTTGCACATGTGTATGAAAAATAAAAATGTGTCATTATTATATATTAGAAATGATGAGGAGAAAACAAAATGTAAAATAATTATGTTTCTGATAGATTATATTTCAATTTTTTAAAACTATTTGCAGTGTTTGATACACCAACAATTTACCATTATTTGTTACTAGTACGGCAGTGGTAATCGTTAAGAGTTTCTTCCGTCGTTGGTCTCACCACATAGAAGAGGGACATCAAGGTTGTTGCACGAGAAGAAAATAAAATACATTTGAAGCGGTGGTCATGTGTCAACTTAAACAGCATATTATTATAATACGCTACCTAAATAGTTTTTAACTATTGTTTGATATAATGTGTAATATTAATATTATATAGATTCCGGAAAAAAACTTAAAGAACAACAGTACAACAAATTATAACAAAAATATCTAATTTGTTTTTGGTCTGTCATAATTATCGCAGCACAATTAATGATTATTTTTAGTTAATGGTTTTACTAAAATTTAATAATTCTTCAATTACAATGTACAAATTATAGGTAGGTACTACCTACTATATATTTTATTATTTAATAAGTATAAATATAAATAAAGTAACAATATCACTATGGTAAATAATAATATTAAAAAGAAAAAAACACTAAATTACATCGATTACAAATAAAAGATATTATAATATTTAAATATTTTAAAATATAAATTAGTATAATTACGCAATAGTTACCTACTACTTATAGTAAATTTAATAATGAATAATATTATTAATTGCGCGCGCGATAAGACACAGAATATTATGATAACAGTTGGCTCCGTGTGATAAAGAATAAAACAGATAATAATATTTGTATAACATATTGCTGTTGCGATTTGCGATTAATTATGAATTTTAATCGCTCCGGAACTAGGAAGACGGAAGTAAAGTTTAATGAAACGACCGCCATAATTGTAAATTGTACTATAATAGGTACCTAGTCAAGGACGTCCGCAGGGGGAGAGGGAGGGGCAAATAGGAGAATTTGCCCCACTTGACCTTTTTGGGTTAATTACGTGCTCGAATTGGAAAAATAAAAGAAGAGGGACGATGAGACTTAGGAAAAATTAGCATCCCTTGTAATGATTGAATTCAACAGGTTACTATACTAAGGTTATGTAAAAAAAATTGTAAAAAAGAAGAGGCAAATTGTTTCCCCTCCCAATTCAAGCATCACTAGTTAATTATCATAAATTCATAATCACTATGTAATACAAAAAGTTACAAGATAAACATTTTTTACTCATTTTTTACGTTATCAATCATAATCTAGAATAATAACCTTTTTGGAAGCTTTCATGAAGCTGAAGCCCCCCTCCCCGTTTTATGATATAAAAAAGTAAAAAACAAAAAAATTAAAAATGTGTTTGTTATTTTTATAATTTATTACAACCAAAGCTGATAGATAAAAATAATAATCCACTAAAAAATATAAAAATTTTGTTATTAGAGATATTTGTAACATTCAAAGAGGTACTTAATATAGTTAGGCACATTACGATTAAAGGAAAAAAAATAAATACATTCTTCGCTTCGCTCACAATCTAAAACAGGTGGCAAAATAAAATTATTAATAGCAATGTTTATTTAGTTTTTTGGTTGTGTGCGGTTTTAAACCCGTCGACCCCTTATAAATACATCTCTGTATCTATACCTACTAAAGAAAACATTTCACAAACTATAATTCAGTACTATACTCGAATAGAGAAATTATAAATTGAAAAATTAAAATATTCCCCCCCCCCTTGAAAAATTCCTTCGGACGACATTGTACCTATAGTCCTTAATTAATTAAAATAAATTATAATATATATTTAGTACCTCCAGAGTATGTTATTGCAAATACCCACCACCGTAGGTACAACAAATATTAGGTAATTCCTTAATTGAACCATAAATAATAAAACAAATTAAAAAAGTATTATTAATTATTACATAATATATTATAATTCCTTGTCTGGTGATTTTTGGAATAAAATAGTAAATACAAACCAGTAGTTATCCAACTAATACACACAATTAATACAACTAATACGATTGTAAGTTAGGGTGGTTTCTAAAAGAATTCAAAGAGACATGGATATATAAATATATTAATATATTAATATACATTTAAAAGAATATCAAAATATCTCTTAAAACACATTTTGACTATTTAAGGAAAATTAATTTTTATAAAAAACTTTTATTAATTTTTTTACTAATTTTATCAATTTTATACCTAATAATATAAACTAAACAATTTTGTATATTAAATAATAGGTACTTTAATAACGATTTATAATTATTTAAAAAAAGCCATTAAAATATATTTTGACATTGAACCAAATTGTATGCTGTAAAACAACATCATCAATAATAATTATTGGGAAATGAATACATAGGTTATACCTATTTGTTGAATTCTGATACGGTATAAGTAAAATGTAAAAAATAAAATTTAAATAACATTTTCGATTTTATAATTTATTTTAAGTGGGTACAAAAAATACTGTAAGTTCTATACTGAGGCGTCATATAGATAATTGGTATAAACCACTGATTAGCATTCTATATCAGAGATCCCCAAATTTTTCATAAGTATGACACAATTTTTGAAAAAATTCAAATATTGGCGACTCACTATAGTGATTATAGTGACTTTTTTTTTGTTTGACAATTAAATTAAAAAAACTTTTTATATTTAAACGATATATGTATGACGAATATAATAAGAATAACTTAAAAATAACTCAATCATTTTTCGGAGAAACTCTAATTGACCATGTTGCCGAACTTTTCATTTCAAACCTAGCGAAATGATAGAAACTAACCATTAATAACTAATTAGTTTAAAAATGATGAAAGTTAGTTTTCCAAATTATAACTTAAAAGTCATAGAAGATAAACCTATTGAAGTTGGATTTATTGGGTAGAATTTCGATAATTATTCAAGTACAACAAGCGAAACTATTTCATCATTAAAATTACTATAAAACGGATTATATTTGTGAAATGTGAGGATATACCAATAGTCCAGTAATTAGTATAATATCACATTAGCATTTGAAAAAGAGTTGTTCTTACTAGGTTACTTACTATAATTACCATAAATCTATAAATATTTTATTTTCGTATATCATGATATTTTATTATGGCAATCGAAGGATATATTATTATTCAACTAACGTAAACAATTTTGCAGAGCTTGGTGTCGAACCAATAAGCAGCATGATTTTACGCATTTTTCGGATGAAAAGGAACATTTGAAGAAAAACAATTCTTCTTGGAGTAATACGGATATCTATTTAGTACCAAAACGTATCATTGTTTTAATAATTATAATAGGTATAACATTTAAAATATTAATCTAACCCAATATAATAAATACAACAAGTCAATATGAATTAAATCAAATCGTTGAAAAAAATTCTTTATATATTATTATTTATTTTCCTATAAGAGGAGTACCAAAATACTTAATAAATAATAATACAGCTGCTTGAACTGCTAAATATTACCTGACTTCAAATATCAATTGCGACTTTACGAGTTGATTCACGAAAAGTTCAGTTTTTATTTTATTAAACAAACTATTCACTTATAACTTATTTTTGATGGTATGATATTGTTACTTACCCAGTCTAAAATAATCTTATCGGTAACTATATGTCTTGCGATAAAAAATAGTATTATTTTATGTAGGTTACCTACCTATAATCTATATATTTAACTTATATATTATATAAGCTATTTAGAATTTAGATTATGGATTATAATTATGTTTTTACGTATCTAATACCTATTCTAAGTAATAAATATTAATAATATATTATTTTCCCGTTAAATTATATTAGATTTTCGCAATGTTATTTTTTTAACAACAATAAAAAATCATTGATCGTAAAACACTTTTGTGACATTATCTAGAAAATCGAATGGTAGTTAAAAACTTCTACGACCATATTTTAATCTATTTATAATATCAGAGTTTTTACTGTGATATTTCATTATAATATTATATAATATAATTATAAGTACAGATATTGGTCTATTTATTTTAACGGCCAGAAATCAATAAGTCACACGAATGTTCCCTACTTATTGTTATTCTCACCGTTTTACATGATGATTTTAATTGTTTATAGGTAAACTATAACTTATAAAGTTTTACAGCAATTTAAATCGCATTTTACTGATATAAGTATACGCGTATTTAGACCGTTAAACCTTATATTAAATTAAAAACGAATACACTTAAATAGATAAGTGCTAAACTGTTTCACATTTGATTTTTAAATCCATTATTCATATTTTAATAACATACGTAGGTATATAATACATAAACTATATTCAGTTAGTATACATATTATCTGTCATAGTTGAATTAATATTATAGGTTCTAAAGCCGTTCTGATTAATATAAGAAAATATTAAAATTTATAGTAATATCAGTACTATAGTCAATAATATTATAATTTATAACTAATTAATATTTTAAAATATAAAAACTGGCGTATGATTATTGTCGTATAATTATTAAAATAAAAGAATATTGTTTTAGTCACTGGTATATTTGTATTATTTTTTGATATGGTTGTGTAACATGGCAATACATTTTATTTTTGATAGAACTATCATAATGTAACTTTACATAGTTTATCGAATTAATTTATAAATATGACAATGCACGTACCTATATAGTTTATAATACACGTTGATGCCGAAAGGAATATTTAATTATAATATTGAGCTATTTAATATTTACTAATATCTAATATTGATATAAATATAATAAATATATTACAAAATTAATGTTATTACTTAGTTTAAAATTTGAATTCCTGTATTATTAAATTGTAATATGTACTTATGTATGTAAATATATATATTATCATTAGAGTATAATAAACAGTGGTACAATGGTTTATAGAAAAAAGTGTAATAGATATACATTTAAAAAATAGTTTGTATCATAACAAGACATCACTTTTTTAAGTAACTTAAAATTTCTAAGTATTGATAAATGTAATATAGGTATAAATATTAGGTATAATTTAAATTTACCCTAAAAAGATTGTAACAATATAACTAACTCTAAATAACATTGCGAGGATGTTTGATGAATCACACTATATGCACTTTAATATAATATAATTATATTAAATTTATAATAATTATATGTAATATTTAACGTCTATTTCGTAAATATTTTGGAAATTCTATATAGATATTAAAATGTTTGATTAGGTTTAACGATGTTATATATTTGTATTCATTTTCCTGATATTTTATGGTTTTCTTTATTTGAATATGAAATAAAAAGATTTAATATTTATTAACTTTTAAAAATGATGAAAATAAAATAAAAAATAAAAATTTGTTTTTGTTTTGGCCATATTTTTTTAGAATTAAATATCCAGATTATAATTAATCATAATTACCTAGTAAGTCACGTATTGACGTATCTTGTTTGTAAAATTGTTTGATGAGTTGATATGAAAATATGATAATTTTAAAACCAAACTAAAAACTAAAGCATAACTTGGTGAATCGAATAAACTGAAAGATAACGAATAAGTTAACATTTGCGAAAGTAGCTAATCTACATTATAAAAAAAAAAACACCCAAAAATATAATATAATATGTCATTTGAATACATAATTTAGGAAAATTCGAAGTAATAATATTATATTTTCTAAATATTTCAATATTTGCTGTAACAAATTAAATGAATGTACAGAAAAACAAATCATCAAGATGCTAATTAGTGGTTAATATATTATTATTATTATTTTTCATTAATATACTTGAAGTTTAACGGTACAGTTCACACGTAGTATCTGACTTATAATATTATATTATCCCGGGCTATATAACCTCTAAGAGCGAACACACCAGATAGGAAATTCGGAAAGGATTTAAATTATCGGACTGAGTGGAAAAATAATTAGATTAATTTGTATAGTTTATTAACAGGCGAATAATATGACGTTTTTTTATTATAATACAGGTGCAATTATTGCGAAAGAAAATTTTACTATCATCTAGTTGTTTTCCAGAACAGAAAAAAAAAAAAAAACGAAAACAATATTATTTTCCACGTTAAATTGCTCGAGAGATATTGTTATTATATTCCATCCGGTCCTAATAATATCCTGTTATTTTTTTGGCTTTCACTGTTTATAAATTGACAAAATGAAAGAAAGAAAAAAAAATCGTCGCGTAATAAAAATATTATAATAATGATGACTATGTCGTATCTATATGATTTTTATAAGTTACTTACCTATATAATGTATAACAATATTACAGCGACGAAAACGATAAACGGTCCTCAAAAATATATTATTATTATTATTAATATTTAAAATAATACACAAAAATAAAAATCTAGATGCGTTTTACTGCGTGTCGACTATAATTATATATTATAATATAATAAGACATAATTATTATACTATGTTATATTAAAGGTATACTTATGTCATATACATACACTATAACTTTGGCTCTGCAGTCTACAGAGTGATCATAATATTGTGTTACAAAAACAATGAGAATAACATTGAAAACGTATTGTCATTTGTAAAACACAAAGTTCTGACTACTCTGTATTATCATGTCGAAGGAAATCGTAGTAAAAATTATGAGACGCGACGACAATACGAAATTCGATATACTTTATTATTATATAACTATAATGGCCTAATGCGGACTATAGCCGTTGTTTGATAGTAACTTAGTATTAATTTCCTACCTTTGTGTAATAATTATTTCGAAAATATAATATGTTGTGTACTCACGCAATATGAATGAATACGAATATGATATTAAACACATTTTACAATTAGAAGTAAACATGAGTCCGATTGCTTGGAGAAAGATGATTCGAATTGTACCTATTTAAAATTTGTGGGCTTAGCTAAAATTGCATTTAAGTAGATCACTACATCTTTTAATTTTTTAATGATAATAATATATATATATAGAATACTTTGCCCTGCAGGATTCGTTTCTGCGTCACGTATACGGTTTTAGTACGATTAGAAAATTCGCAAAAAAAAAAAAAAACATAATAATTCCGTTCCAGTAGTTTATAGGATTTAATAATTTCACAAGTTACGATATGATAAAAAATACGTTATATTAATAATTTACGTACCCGTTACCCGTCGGACGCACCAGCGAAGACTGATATGTCAGATCTCAGTGAACGTGAAATCGTTGCGGCGCTGATGACGGTTGACAACGGACTGACGCGAACAAACGCGATAATTACAATAATAATAATAATAATTATTATTATTATTATTGTTATCATGTGTCGTCTGTGGACGCTGCCGACATACTACTGTGTAGTAGTTATATTATTATAAATTTATATATATTATTATTTGTGACGCGTACAAACTACAAATTATTTTAATATTTGATAATATTATTATATACATTGTAATCGTCTCCGGCCTTTGGTCAACAGACGCGCGCGCGGTGGCGACGAACGGAACGAAGACTCGAATAAAATATATTAATATAGGTATATTACGTGCGAGGGTGGGAATTATAATAATAATAATAATAATAATAATAATAATAATAATGATCTCCTATTATTATTGTTATTCGTAAATTGCCTACGATGATAACGATCAAATATAATAATATACGATTTATCAATACATATTTTTAATATAATTAATAATTTTGTATGATTAAATCGGTCGATCGGATTGCATCAGCCTTGAATTCGGTTTATAGGAATTCGAAGAAAATGCGGGATATAAAAATCATGAAAAAAAAAAAAAACGATTCATCTACCACGTGTCTTTTTATCGAAACGAAACAGAAAACCATATTATTATATTAACGTTATCGTCGAGTACATATTCGTTTCTAACTGACGGCGAAAGCGTTCACTCGAATAGCGACCGTTCGTCTTGTTGCAAATAATAATAATATAATAAATTCATATCAAAATCAATGATATTCAATAATAAATATCGTTATGAAAAGTCGTCGTTTTGTCATACTGACCTCGCGGGACAACTCTCTATACTTATATATATATATACGAACGCCGCCGTCGCTAACCTCGACCACCATCTGCACGCCGCAAGCAGCACTGTGCCACCACCGCCGTAGAACGTCGGGCGACAAATAAGTTTTCGAGAAAATCGCGTTTTCACGTTTTCCGACCGACGTCGGAAGTCACAGTTATTATTATTAAAGTTTATATAAAAATAAATTAAATATCGATGACACAATAATAGCTTCGTGCACATGTGGTACACAATATTATTATTAGGTATAGATCAGCTTTTGTCAACCTTTTTATACCAGATTATCACCTGTACAAATGTTGAAAAATTGTATAAATTGCTAAACATAATTGTTAATCAGGCACAACATATTTATTTCATAAACTGTTAATAATAATAGTTCGAAATTTTTTTTATCCATCAAGCGAGATTTTCTACGTGTACCTCTACTAAATGTCCACATATCACGATCTTCCATAGGCTGAGTTCTGAGAACCGTTGTGCTAGGTATTTAATTACTTTATATAAAATTAATGTTATGCTGACGTCAAATCTTTCGGAAAAATCGTGTTTAACGTTGTTTATTACTATTTTGCCCTATAAAGGAAACAGAACACACTATTATATTATTACAATCCCTTAACTTTCTCTAAGGTATATATTTTAATGTGGTCGAATATTATTATTAATAATAATTATTAGTAGATATATATAACTTATAATACAAATTTTAATTTTATAAATATCCTTTATTTGGAAACATTTCTACTACGTTAAGATTTCAAAGTAAACCCTTATCAAAAGAAAATAATACACGAGGTATTATATTATATATATTTGTTTAAATAATGTTTTATTAATGACACATTTTATAAACTTTTTTTACGAAATCATTAAAATTCTATAGAATATGGATACATTCCATGAAGTAATTTTCAAACAGTTTAATATTATTATTCATAATATATTATCTATAATATTATCCTGTCAGCTGTCTATAACGATAATCTACTTTCAATAATAATTATTGACATATTATTATAATTATGATTCCGTTCTCTTTGATAATTCAAACTAATAAGCATTTCATATTAGGTATTAGTGCCTATACTACCATGTGTTTTTTTTAGTAAAACGTACCTAAGTAATGTATAAATACATTTATTTTAAAACAATTAAATATAGACTACGAATTTTAAAACTATATAGGTATCACGCATTGTTAAAATGATGTAGATATACCTACTCGAAATGTAACTTCTGCTGGTTAACATACTAATAAGGAAATATTTTAATATTCTATTTAAATTTTTTAAATATATTCATTGCTGAAAATATTCAATAAGATTATTTTTTGTTTACCTATGTAACATGTCTATTATATTATTTTTTTTATAATTGTGGGGGTTAACTAGTGTATATATTTAAATTTAACAATAATATTGGTTAATATTGTTAAAAAAATCTCTAATCTAAGTAGTTTGAAACGTGTGAATATATTTTCTACCCAAATATGCCTTTTTATTATCATATGACAACAATAATTTGTAAATCTAATCATAGACGAGTTTCCTTTAATATATATAGAAATAGTTTAACTTTAAACTAACCTATTTTTAATTTATTTAGATATAAGCGTTACATAATGGGTACGCGATCGAGACCAAACTGGGTCGGAAGAATATATTAAATAATAATTTGTATGCAAGTTTATGTTCACAGCTCGTCGTCACCTGTGTATACAGACAGACTAGATACGTGATTTTTCTTCGTAAATGCAAATCGCAATTAAAAAATTAATAAAAAGTTGTTGCGTATATTGTGCTTGTTTGACAAAACATTTGAAATTAGACGTTTTCCGTTAAAAAAAAATAATGACGAGGGAAACAATAATAATTAACATCTTGTAAATATTGATAATATATATATTAGTAAATACACATGTTTTTCATATAATATCACACATTAGTATACGTACCTATATAAATGATTATTTAGATATGTATTATAAACATAGTATAATTAGTACACAATATCAGCATACTCGTATTATACTTATTTAAACCACAATTTAGACCACCTATTATAATTGCGTATTAGTTCTTTTATTTTATAGTTTAGTCATAATAATAGTAGGAATTATATATCTTCTTTAATTTTCAAATAAGTAATATTTTCATAAATAATTATGAATTATCAGTTTGGAATTATTATTATTATTAATTTAGAACTATTATTATTAATTTTGTTTTATATAGATATAGAACGCACTATTATTATTAGGTATTATGATTACTATTCAATTACATATTATATACAATTTCGTACAAAAAAATATAATTTTCTATTATCATAAACTCTAAAGGCGAGTAGGCGACATAAATTCACAAAAACAAAAGGCGTCCAGTCAAATATAATATAGTGTAACAAAAAATTAAATATTGCCTTAAAATATAAAATATAGATTCATAGGATAACGATTTGGTATCGATTTGATAATCTAACTTAACTTAACTTAAATTAAATTCGCATGTACATAAACGTTTACAATAGAAAATGTTAATGAGGGATTTCGATGTACCTATATGTAAGGATAAAAGTATTTATATCGTCTTATATATATATTTGTTTAGAAAACTTAATTACTAATAAAATATTTTAAACATATCCAATGACTAGATAATAATTTATTACGAAGAAGTAAATTAAGTGCATCTAATCTACTAAAATACTTTTATGTTTCTTGTAAATATTATCAATTTTATGAAAAAAAAAAAAAAAAAAAAAAACACTGATACAAATATATGTAATGTAAAAAACGTTCATATTTAAAAGTAACAAATAACATTGATAAACAACATTTATAGACGAATAAACTCAATCGAATAATAATAAAATTGTTATGAAAAACTAATGGGAAATATTATTTTACCGTTCTTTTCACAATAAGGACGTCACATGCTTTATCATTAGTTATATTAGTTATAAGTTTACTATCTTGGTTGATATAATTGTAACAATGCGTCGACGCACGTCGTGAATTTACGATTTAAAAAAAAAGTTCATTATTAGACGTCTAACGTATGTCATATAAATGCATTGGATATATTTATAAGTCAAATATTGTATGCAAATTTTAACACCTTATAGTGAATTCAACAATGTTTGGCAAATGTCAATTATTAATCGTTACCTATTTGTTGTTAAACCGCAATCGCAGTTATACCATATTATATTGTGATACGAATATTAATTATAAACCGTTGTTTATTGATAATATAATTAATATATTGTTCAGTGCATTTGATAATAATATATCGAATTTTTATATTGTTAAACAATTTGTAATTATTAATTGGACAACAACGGCACATATCAAAGCTTGATTGCATAATAATATAATATAGGTTATTATAATAGGTATAATGAACTATTCAAAATTTTACTCGTATATATTATATTACCGTGTGTTATTACATCAATATTATTTATTATATTGCAGTAATAAATTATTGAAACCAATAAGCGATGTCGTATAAAATAAAACTTGTTTGTATACAAGTTTACATTGATTAATAAAAAAATCACATTATTATTATAATATAATTTTACGACAATAATATTATGTTATTATTATTGGACAACAGCATGACTCGGACGAGTCGACCCGTTTCATTATTCGACATTCGGTAATTTACTTTAGAAAATATTAAAAAACTGGAAAATAATATTACAGACAGAATGTATTACCTATGCACTTTTAAACACATAATTTTATATTTATATTTCATTAGATCAGCTTACGTTAATTGCGGTTTGTCGTATACTGCTATTTAAAATTTAAATGTTGTGGTCGCCATAATAAGTATTATTAAGTACGATAGTTATTATTGTTTTATTTATTTTTTACATCAATATCTTAAATGTTATTTAAACATAATTAGTAATAATTATGTCGCATAATCATCGAAAACAAACAAGATAACTCGCGTATTAGTCGTTAAACTTCAAATTATATTAATAATATGCATATTAATTTATATTCAATATTCTGATTTATACACCTATATATTTATATAGATACCGGCTATTGAATAAACGTTGAAAACTATTAATATTTTCTCTTCTATTTTGGTAATCGTACATTTAATTGTTGCATTAGAACTACTAGTATTTAGAAGTCGTATATAATTTTGGGTAATTTTCGATTATCACGATTTGTGATTATTAGCTATAAGACACAATTCTGTTATCGTGACAATCAAGACCAAAGTCACGACACTATTGAATTAAGTATAGCATAATAACGTAGTATTAATATAAAATTAAAACTTAATTTTAACTTAAAATAGACATATAATATAGTAAACTTCTTTTAATAACCGTTATATTATGTTTTAGGCGTATAAACACAAAAGATTAAGGATTCACAACATTGTAAGTATATGCCAATGATTATTTAACTTCTTTCGTTTTATAAGCTCAAAAATTGGAACACGTTGTGTAATATATTAATATAGTACCTAGAGCTTTAATAATTTAATATTTTGTTTTTTAATAATGTACTTAAAAGTGATAATGCAGCAGTTCTGTATTATAATTAAAAAATATCAATGTATTTAATTAAGTCCGATCTAAATATAATATAAACATTTCTAACGTTATGAAAAAATTGAAAAACTTAGGAATTTGAAATAAATAACATATAAAATGATAATTTCGTATAATTTAAATCTATACATCTATAATAGTTCAACGACTTCAGTGACATTGATTTTTGCAATACGAATTGTTTTATATTATTATGAATCATATCCAATCATCGAAAATATTAATAATAATATGCGATTATAATATAGTTAGACAAGCTTATAAGATAGCAGCATAATGACATTTTGTTATGTTTTATTTAATAATATTACTTGATTCCACTTTCGGTTACATGATTTATCAAAATGATTTAAAAATACGTTTGTGTATATACAACAATATAATTTGAATTACCAACAACTCTGCCTTGTACATAAGCGATTATATAGTAGGTTATATTAATGTACTATTATTAGAGTGTCTATTGAGCATATACTTACAAATAAATGGTAATTACTATAGTTGACGGTGTAATTAATATGATTGTATTATATATTTTTAACGATTATTAATTTGTAAATATACATAGATGTATATATTATAACATTTATAAACCTCAATGACCGAAGTATTCTAAAAACCAACACCAGAAGGCAGAAATAATTGTGTAACACTTGGGAAAGGTCAGTGGAGACAACTAAAGACAAGGTGTACTGTTGTGGTATATTGTATTTGGGTCAATACTTGAAGACGACAAATTCAAACAAAATAAAATACCCATTGAAAATTATATAGTATTGAACTAAAGACTTTTATTAATTTAGCTACAAGAAAATTAAAAACGTGTTACAATAATAATAATAATTAATATTTTATAATCTACTTTCCAATTGTACAATATCCGGTAGGTAGTTGTTTAAACGATATAATATATTTGGATTCTAAAATAGTTCAACAATGACAAAAAAAAAAAAAAAAACAAACAAACAAACAAACATTGGTAACAAATTATTACTAACCGTGATTAAAAAATCATTATTTAACTATATTAATGTAAGTAACATATGTATTTTGATGTCTTCGGATGTTTTATAATGTTGTTAATGGTTAAGAATATCAATTATCCACGTGCTTTAAAAGAAACACAACATTTTTATACCTACTAAATGATAATATTATATTTAAACATTGGCCTCGAGCCGTTTTCATTAATGTTTTTTTTTTTTGTATTTCTACATTAAATAAATATAATTTAAAAGTAAATATAATATAATAATACGTATACTATGTCGTTTAAAACTGTTATCGAGTTTTGTTATTTATTCACTACTTAAATAATATTAAGCGATGTTACATAAACACTACATGGTGAGCTGATAATAATATATTTTAACAGTAATATAATAGAAGATTAAATTAGATAGTCATACGAAGAAATAATTTAACCAAATTTAACGACACTGGTTTCATATTACGACGATCTCAGAAGAATCAAAAAGTTGTTTAGAATTTAGCATTATTTGTTCAGTTTTTTTTATTATGGTCAAATTTATGTTATAAAGTAATTTGTATCTAAATAACATACATATACAAAAACACTTTTACGCATACACGTTTATGCATAACATGTTATATGCGTATTAGCTATTTATGTATGTGTATACGTTAGCGGAAACTGTAATTTATGGAATTAGTTTTTTGTACTCTCAAATATATTATAAGAAAATTCTAACAACGAGCTAATCAAGGCACCTAAATTCCAATTATTATTATTCTTAAAATTATATGAAAAAAAAAAAAAAAAAAAAAAAAATTGGTACTATTCAACAATATGCTATTAGTGATTAATCTAAATTGTACATCATTTTCCTTATTATCTAATTACGTAATCTAAATATTATTCGGTCTAACACAATATTTGGTAATAGAAAAAAAAATTATACTTTAATAAACAAAAAAGAAGAACATCACAAGTTCATTGCGAAATTTGTACAATTCAATTACTCTCAGCCGTTAACTAGCTTAAATTCATTTCAAATCAAAAGTAATTATTATTATTATTATTATTACTTCTTTTTCATATTTCATATTATAAAAACGTAAAACTATTATCACAATCAGTCGATTCGCCCCTCACATATCTAAAAAATAAAATATTTTATATTTATCATAAATTCACGTACGGATCTATATTGTATCTATATGAATTTTGTTGTGGAATCAAATTACTTATATAAATTAATTATGGTTAAAATATTATACAATAGTTCGAACCAAGATGAATGAACGGAATATACTAGAGAAAAAATGTATGACAAAAACAAAAAATAGAAGTTCAGTTACCATTTTGTTAATTAGATATGAATTTATTTATAATTAGATACCTAGGTATTTATTTAGAACATACTCGTGAAATACACGATACGTACAATTTGTCTGCGGTGCAGTTAAAAAAAAATATATATAGTTATATTATTATTATTATTATTATTTATATTTGTATAAACCCTATACTATATGTATCGTTGAAGAAGAATAATGTTTATTATATAACAATGATACTAATATTAATTACGATATTGAAGATATTTGAAAGTATTCCTGAAAGTATTTCTGTGAATGATTATCGAATATAGATTAAAAATAGTGATTCTGCGTATTAAGTTGTTATAGAATGTTTAAAAAATAATAATTTATAATATAAAATACAAATAATAATCGAAATTATTACTAACCGGTCTTTTGCGTCTTAAGATTTTTTTTTTAGACATAATAATATGTACATAATAATAATAATAATAATAATAATATGTCAGATTGTATAATCATTGTAGATGATAAATATATATATATTTTTTGAAAACGAGAATTAACAAAATCACGATGAATTACAATTTATTGCTATTCGTGAACTTGATATATAATTATATAAATATATAATAATAATATGTAATAGAGGTGAGACAAAAGTTGTAAATACTAACGTCATTATAATATATACATTCAATTTATATCACTAGATTTTAATACAAATATAATCATAATATTATAATTTTATAAATATTATAATTTTACGCATTTTATCATATTAAATATTTAAATTATCTACAAAAATATTATTGCCTGCGTTTCCATCGCACATTTTTTTTTCTTCGACATAAAAAAAAAATATTTATATATATATATAAGTATATACACACGCACACGTTATAATACATATTAGATATAACTATGCTATACGGTAATTAATATTTTTTTTTCAGAGTTGTCTGTCCAACGGATGCGCTCACAAATCAAGTATAATATCTCTATATACTTATAGGACAGTCTTTCTTTGATTATTTTTACAATATTTACACGCTCCTCTCCGGTAGGACGAAATTAATTCACGTAAATATTATAACGTTATATTGTGTTCGTCGTCGGACATTGTTTAAAATTTGAGTACAGAACCTTACGATAACGTTGTGATTAAACAGCTGTTGTACTATGATATAATTACGTATATTACAATAATAAAAACAATAGGTACACACGAACTCGTCTGCGAGCGATGATTTCCTCTTCTCGTTCATACTACGATTGCCGAACTTCATGTCTTTTTCCCATGTTATAAGAATAATAATAATACAACCCCTTTCCCAGCATATGTTATACGTTTCATTCCGCGATGATTAGAAGTCGCATAGTATTATAACTTATAACTCACGATGTACCATTGACATACCATATATACCAGAGATGGCGAATTTTTTAGTATCTGCGTGTCAAATATAATTAAAAAATGTTTTTATTAAAGTCGGCGTGTCAAAAATTAAATTCCAAAAATTCCGAAATTAGTCTCTGGATTTTCGTGGCACAAAGCCGCAATAAGTTATCCGTCGACGACTGTAAGGAAGAATCCTAATAATGAAAAACATTCAGAGTATTATGGGTTCACGACTGTGAGATAGATAAATACAAAATAAGTAGTTTGATGAAAGAATAAAAATATTTTTTTAAGAAAGTAAAATAAAAGTACGAATTATAGTCAGTTTTGAAATCCTCGTATCATAGGAACGCCATGTCTGATATAGGCCGACAAAACGAAAAATAATCGTGCGATATTATCGTGGTTCTTTGCCACCGCGAAACGATCAAAATGTGTCCACAGACGACTAAAAAGGTATAAAAATGGCGATCAGTCTTATCCTTATGTATAAGTATAAAAACGAACAAAAATGTCTAATAAATAGGGACCCACAGGCGAATATTACAATATAATATTCTTGTTGTTTATGAGTCGTATTTATATAATATAAATCATAATGTTTTAGTGTCACATTACTCTTATTGTAACCTTATAAGTATATTATGTCCATCTAAAACAATCGTTTACATGGTTATAAAATCTAAAAGGTGTGTGTGTGTGTGTGTGTGTGTGTGTGTGTATGTGTGATTATATTTTATATATAATATTATTATTATTAAACACAATAATAGGAAAAGAAAAAGTTTCAGAACGAATTTGCTATATAATAATAATGTATATGAGAAAACAATATAGTATTATTAATTATACACACTCGACCCGTCGGTGACGGATGAATATATTATCACCTATATTATAGTAGCGGTATAAATACGTCACGCGTGTCGTTTTTTTCGTTTTTAAATCGAAAATCATCTGTCGGCCAGTTGTCGCGAGAGGAATAGACTGACGGCGACTATTACCACGGTCAAGGTAGCTCGGACAACAGTCGACTCGTTGACCTCGGTACACGCCGCTTCACCTGAAAATCCAAAAAACACACGTTGTATATTATTATAATATGTAAATATAAACCATAATAACATATTCGACACAACATAACCGTGTTATATTACGGCGATTATAATAATTTATGGGTACGTTTTGCGGAGGTTAATGGTTATCATTTTTATTCGCGACGTCGCATTCTTAACGTTTAATTCCGTCGTTCCAAATACAAGGTATTATATTTATATATATTATAGCTTATATCGTACTTTATAAATTTATAATATTATATTATGTTTTTTTTTTTTCTTTCTTTTTCTCACCGTCAATAGTTTGCAGCGGTCATGTAACGGATGATGATGTGCGTACACGTCACGAAAACGAATTTTTTTTACATTCCGTCGCGTCGCAAAGTTTAATCGAGAGAGAGAATTTTACGACCAAGATATAATAGATGAATGTATATATATATATATATATTATCGCACGCGTTTTTTCGGGTAAACGTTTTACGGTATACCTATATAGTATACTGCAGTCGTGTTCGACGCGTAGACGAAAACTGAGCGATAATATTTTGTAACGTTTCCAAACAATTTCAGAGTACATTATTTACGGCCACGGACGGGGAAAACGAGTATAATCGGCTTTTGGGCTTAAAACGGGATTAATTGTGCGACCGGGTATCTGGACTCTGAGCGGTATTGTAATTTTTTTTTTTTTTTGTTCTCCGCGAAGTTCACCGCACCACCAACGAAAGTATATAATATAATAATATTAGAGAGAATATATATGTGTAACCGCGGATTTAGGGGAAGGTATTTTTGGGGCTGAAACCTGCTGGAGGGGTTTTTAAAATTTTTTATAACGATCACTATTTACATATTACGATGACTACAAGTCGTAAACCGGGGGGAATATTTTATCACTCCGAAATGTTTCTATATATATTATAATTGATTCGTACGATGAGGATTATAAATTCGCGCGGATAAACATAAATGATAATAATTATATCGTACGCATAATGTACCTCCCTCGGCGATGATAAATCCCTACGGTTATTAATTGTTATGCGATGCACATTATATTATATTGTTATAGAGTTCGACTGCAGCAACCGTATACCGCGGTTACCGCGACACTTACCCGACGGCAACAGCGAAATGTTAAACGACAGAACGAGACCTTCGCCGGCAGCGGTGGCCCCGGTGCGGTTGTTGTCCGGGTTGCAATTGTCCGCGTACACGGACACCTGTACGCGGTCCGGAGGCCATTTGACGTACGAAAGACAGTAGAGCTTCCTCCAGCCGACCGCGGACGGCAAGTCACTGCTGATTATCTGATGCACCGTCCCGTTCTCTTTCCAGCCTCCGTGACACTTGTACGCTGCAGAAATATAAGAGAAAATCAATATCTAATAACCTAACCTGATATAGGTTTTTTTTCTGAGATGTGTTTTTCAAATTTAGGCGTCTGAAACGAAACGATTTTTTACATTCGTCATTCATCGACATACGAGGTTAATGTTGGGGGGTCACAATTTACATATTATCACGACGAAAAAAGAAACGCAGCTTCGGTTTGGTTAGGTAACATAAAATTGTTATTACCCTGTAAATAACATACATGCAGATAAAGGTCACGTTTCGTGTTTGGTGCCGGATATCCGCAAACTATTTATAGTCAATAGTCATAGGTACTCAGAAATCCACTTCCCGACGGAAATATTATAATTAATATCTAATACACAGGTTGATTAAAATTATTACAAAAATGTTATATTTTCATTAACACATATGTCGAAAATAGGTTAAACTCACTTTTTGATCGAAAATATTTTATGTACGTGGATGTAAATTAATCGCTGAAATCGCAGAAATTATAATTAAATCAATATTACGAACATGTTATTTATACGGCTACCGATTTTACTTCACTAATAATAAGTTTATAGTTAGTATATCGAAGCATAATAAACAAATTATTAAACACTTATGTGAACATTAGAGTTTGTAAAATAAAAACAAAATAAGTCAAACAATAATGTTTAACATCGGTTATATCGCGCCGCTGTGTGAAAAACGTCATCACTTGAAATAATAATAGATATTACGTACTATTTTTGATATCCAGACATCATTATAAATTTATGAGTACCTGGGTAGTTTATAACTCGTTAAAAAACAATATTATAATAATATTATATTTACACGGTTTTACCAATATGTAATCGAAATATCAGAATACGAGTTTTTATTTCTTCCCGTTGCCACAAAAATAAAACCGGCTATCATAAACCATAATTATTTATAATAATATATTATTATTTCTGCTTAAAAAATGGGTCGGTGAGTGGTAGTGCAGTCAACTTAATATCCTAAGCCCTGCGGTGAACGATAGGTGTTTCTGTACAATGTTATGGTAAGTATGTTGAACCGCTCCCGATTGTCTCGCCAGAATAGGTACGTTGTGACGACGAGATCTCGTCAAATAATCGCGACGCCTTCCCGAGAATATTGTGTAATTGCATCAATTTTAATGTCTCATCCGTCCATGTTGACAACGAAAATATATAGCAATTTCCTCGATTCCACGATGTTTTAAAGAAAATTACTTCCGTGCGGCTTACCTCATCCGCGATCGTCTTCATTTGAAATAGGATTGTGTACCTCCGGAGGCGTGTTTAAATACCTATACAATTTCCGGAAAATAAAACAGTTTAACAGATCGTTATAATCCCTGTCTCTAAGTGGCGCATTTGGATGGTTTGACAGTTAGAACACCCCTGAGAAATAAAGCGAATAAGTTTATATTTTATAATTATTTAGGAGGTATCGAATAATAATGGCTATATTTAAAACAATTAATACAATGATTTAAACAAAACCTAACATCGCACTAAAGTAAAAAATAGAATAAATTAACATTTAAAAGCACTTTAGCCTCAAATAAAAGAAAAAGAGTTTATTGCGCAATTAAAAAGAATTATTATTATTATTATTATTTTTTTAATCTCGAGGTTATTTTCGCAGACAATCTGGTACTTAACACCGTTAATAAATATAATTTATTTTATAAATATATATCTTAACGATGCTTATAAAATATTTGTTATTGAGATTCGTTACCTACGAATTAAGCATAAACAATATACATTATTAATCAATTACCTAATCTTAATAGGCTCATTGGTAAGCAATATAATTATTATGTTATATTATAAATTCGTTTGGTTTGCACGCTGGGCCGTTTCTTTTATGTGTTAAATGCGGTAAAATTATCAGATCTCGGGATACAAAGGGCCGATGAAAATTAAAAATATTATAATGTGCCCATCACAAATACCTACAAAGTTAATAAACTATATTGTTCGTTAAAAGTTTAACCGATAGGTTGAAACGAAGTCGAAAATTCCATTACCGTTAACACGGTTTAATATTATATATTATCGTACGCGCAGTCACACAGCGGGGAGTTTGACCGGTGACACGTTTCAAGCGAGTACTTGTCCTATATAACTAAACCGAACGACCTCTAAGGGTTTTCTATAACAAACAAGTACTTTTACTGAGGTATTTTTTATACAATATGTTTAATATACTTAACATTTCGTTCACGACAAAAAATACAAAGCTTGTTAAATATATCGAGTTTATGCGAAAAGAGTTGATAAATAATTATTTAATTCGTTATGAAATATTTTTCAATGACTGTGATGTCGTAGTTATCGCATACGACGACACAACTATTAATTTGTAATAATACTGTATTTTTTTTTCTATTTTCCAACACGCACTAAAACATTTTCGGATAGCAATAACTACCATAATAAGCACATTCATATGAATAGTTAAGCGCACAATTGTTACCGCGGTTGTAGTTAATCGGTCTATTATACAACCATAATTGTTATGTCGTCCTCCAGCTCCAGGTGTATAACTATATTGTACGAATATAATACTGTTATTATAACACATACACATATTGTAATAATATTACCTATTACGTTTAATCTTTTCTGTATATTTAATTCTTAAATACTAATATATGTAACGTATTCGTTAAATATTTATATGCAGCAAATGTTTTTCATTCGAACGTGCGAATGGGTGCATAAATATTGTTATAATAATTGTTGAAATACCGAAAAATACTCAACTGTAAGTCATGATTGTATTTATTTACACCGCAAGAGACATGACGGGAGTTTTAAATATCAGACGACACCCAAATACAACCAAGTGAGATTTCGTAAACTGTTATATTATATTATTATTATTATTTTCGTGTTCAGAGTTTCGCCAACGCTCGTGTTGCTGTGACAACAATTTTTTTCTTCTCCGCCGTTTCGACTTTTACCATAAATTAACAAACACATAATATGTAGATAAAACTATAATACAATATTATATTATTACGCAACTACGACAACAGTATTCTGTATAAATTATTATCAAGTAGGTAAATTTGTTTCGTTATGTTTATGTTTTTTATTAGATAAAACAACGTCCCAGTCCGAGAGACGATCTATTATGTATTATTATTGAGGAAATAATATTAAGGTAGAATTTTACGCAACTATTGTAAAACCGGCCGAGGCGATGTTTATTTTTAAATATTATCGTATGTCTTTTAACTAGGTCTAAACGACTCTTTTCCAACGTTATTTCGTTTCCTCTAAGAGCTTATTTCGTGATGTATGATAAATGAAAGAAAAAATGATTTTCATTTATGATAACAATATTGTCATCGTCGTAATTCATTATAAACACTAATTAAACAGGACACACCTGTGTACAGTAAGAATGTTATTATACACGTGTTTAAAATTTACTGTTATTCTAATATTATTTTTAGACCTTAAGTGGTTTTTTTTTTATTTATGATATTTGAATCGTTTAATCTATTCATTGCACAATACAGAATGATAAATTAGATTATTATAAGATGATAACAAATTATTATTTTTTTCCTGGAATATTATGATTTTATAACTCATCATTATACCAGGACGTACGTATTATACTATTAATAGTAAAAACTATTGAAAGATTATTATATTTACGTAATTTACAATAAATTTAAAGTTTATATTTAATATTACAGTAGTATTTTAGTACATTAACATATATGTCATATTATAATTTATAAATAATGATAAAAATTATGATATAACGTTTCGTTGTTTGCAGGTACCTACAGTGTTTTTAGTCAAACGCACCACTGATTTATGTTTTGTTTTATTAAAATTATCAATGGTTTCATTTTTAATGGTTACCTTTCTGTAACTACAATCCCAAATTGCAAAACATATTTTCTTTTTTTTTTTTCATTCAAGGATAAGTTTTATGTCCCTATATTAATTGGCTAATTTAAAATACATGTTACAAATTAATTATTATCGAATGTTGGTTCAACATATAAATATTTTTCAACTCATTGAATTGATTTTGATGTTTATAAATATAATTTATAATAATTTATTCTCATTATTATAATATTGTATATAAATGCCTATAATATAATAATGAGTGAAAATTCACATTTTGTCAACGCGAATTCGTTCAAGAAACAAATCAAAATTATATAGGATAAATTTATACGCAAAAAATAATAGTAGTATATCCGATGAAATATAAAATATAAAATATTATTGATATAAAATTTTTGTCATGCTTTTAAATAATAATTACAAGTGTAATAACTGAAGCACATTTTTACTTTACCTATCTTAGACAATTTCGTAATAAAATTACAATATACATTATATTATGGTAAGTATATTATGTCAATTACGTATGATTTATAATAATTTGGAAATTATCGACTTAAAGAAGGGGAGAATCTGTTTATATTGATATTTTCAAGAACACATTTTTATTAAGGTCAAAATGAACAGTAAATAATTACTAATTAGTATGTACTATCTATAACCAATTAAATATTTGTACTCAGAATATGAGAATATTATATTGCTTAATCAAATACTAAAGATTATATATTTGCGAATTCAATTTATATTCTCTCAATATTTCCACTCAATAAAAAAACAAAAAAACTATTTAGTTTTTATTACTATGGTGTACCATTTTTGATTGAAGCAATTTTTTCGAAACGATAAAGTAAATTAAAAACAAAATCAAGGTTATTTTTTACATAATAATGCAATATTTCTTCATTTTTGATGAGAAATAACTAAATACGGATTTTTTATTTTTTATACTGTTTTTTTGTAACCATTAATATGGCCAAACACATAAAGTATAATACTTTTATTGTTAGTTGCCGTAGAAAGGACAATTACCATTTTTTTAGATGCTTTAAATTGTTATGTTTTTTAATTTAAAACTTTCAATGTTTGTTATTAGATTCTTCGGGTTTGTGTAATATGAAGTATGAGCACCGCAGTTTTATCGTTTTAATTGTCCATATTACTATCATATTTTGGATTCATACACAATTTTACATTCTCATTAATTTATATGTAATATATTATGCTATAATTAAATCAATCGAATTATGTGGCTATGTGGAAATGTTTCTGGAAATCAATGGAATACTGGAAAGTGTATATAATTTGTAAGAGCAATATAAAAATAATAAAATAAAAACTATAGCTGAATTATAATATTGTACGATCATCACGTTATTGATTTAACGTCTTGTCACTTAATAATATATGAGAATGATAAATTCAATATTAACATAATATACTAATACTGTTTTTAATCAAATTTATAATTCCTGTTTGTATCTGACTGTCAGGATAAAATTATTAAATATATCAATTATTAAATCATTAAATTTAATCAATTAAATTATTCAGAATAAATACGATTGGAGTATAAAGTGAAATCTAATTTCATAAAATTTATAAATGAATGATTGGATTTGTTAAAACTCCAGTGTTTTTATTGCTATATAATGGGTATATATTATCTTCAATTATCAAGCGAGATCGAATTTATGTGTACACATATGTATAATGTGTAATATTTTATTATGATATCGTTTTTAATTTTTTTTAATACCTATATTTTTAAAAATGAAAATATATGTGTCATTTTTATGATGAAATACTTGCTTACTTATATAGGTAGGTACTAAAATAAATGCTAACAATAAACTATAGTCAAGTACCTATCAATTCGTATGTTTAATATAGCTTATAACATGATTTAAAATCAATATATTTTTACTATTTTACATTTAGATGGTAATAAGTAATAACTAATAAAAGTGTACATCAATAAAAAAAAGTAGTAGGTTTTTTATGAAGCGTATTATTGTATTTTGTAGATTAAAAGTCAATTAAAAAAATTTTCAGAATTCACCATATTAACATATTAAAAGAATCAATATAATATTTATAATATATTTATTATACGTCCTATCGGCAATATTTAAGTGGTAACAAGAAATACAAGTATGTACTACTTACCTACTAAAGAGTCAATTTTAAACATATTTTATAAATGATATAATTTAAAGTGGGTATTATACTATAGGTATTGTTGTGGAGACGGAGAATTTCTATGGAGAGGGTAGTTATGAAGTTATAATTATAGAAAGTATGGTGTTATAGGACGTATAAAAGGAAATAATTTCAGGTGATATAGGTGGGAACACGAAAAGAAACTGATAAAAAATGTTCAGGGCCAAGTTAAAAAGAGAAGAGCTAAACGAAATATCTGTATAAATGTGAGATGAGAGGCAAAAGTTGGAATACCTAAAAAGAAGCGAATGATGGAGTAGTTATGAAGGTGATGTGATATTTTAAGAATAAATACATGTATTTCCATTTCGATCGAATAAATTGATACTACGCGTAAATAATAAGTAAAATTATTGTGTGTTTTATAACAGAATTCAGATATGTAATCAAAATTCATGTATAATATATTATGTTTTTATATTGTGTACAACATTCATATGATCATATACAGAGCGAACTGAATTGAACGTAACAAAAGTGGTAGGAATCACATACGTTTTCAATGAGTATTCAACAATTTTTTTATTGGGTACCTACACACTTTTCTTATCACTCTGTTTATTTAAATAACTTTTTTTTACGATTTTAGTGTTTTGTTCGTGTTTCATCGAATAAAAAAAAAATAACGATGGCTAATGACCGACTTTATAGAGCCTATACCTGCGTTTTTTTATATATATGTAGATATTTGCTAGTTTATTGTTCTGAAAAAAAAAAAGAATAACTTTAACAGTTCTTGCACACAAATTTAATCCGCATTCTCGGTAAAAAAAACTTTCTGCTCGTTTCACATAAGTTTCAAGTGTATTACATAATGGGGAAAAAAAAATTATAATAAATAAATAAAAGAGAAGGAAAAGTAATTTTTTCAATTTTTTATTTCGTTTTTATTATCAATATATTATTATTTTTGTGCTGACGTGGAATTTACGTACACTTCATTCGATCGGACACAGAAACGTGTATATATTATGAACGGAAAACGAGCCTTGTTATTATTTCAAAGGTTTTCGGTCGAGTTCGTCGGACAACGGCCGCATTATCGTAGTGTAGTCCTTCGACCCGGATCGACTCGTGTCACAATGTACGGTCCTTACCACGTCAAGACCAAGTTTTGCGTTACGTAACTCGCCATTTATCCCCACGATCCATCGGGTCGTTTACCAGAAATTTTCGACAGACTTCCGGCGTGCGCTGTACCTACGCCCAACGGTATATATACACATATATATATTCATTCACACAGCCCAACAGTCGACTCAACAAAAACAAAACTTGAAGCGGTCTACAAAATGTCCCGTCTCCGTCGCAGCTATATATATATATATATATAATATATATTATTTGTATAATATAGTATGGAAGGGATATTATAACAATACTCGAACGTTTTCTGGGGGAATAAATAAATCGCACAACGTGTATCGGCTTAAACGGAGTTATAAGCTTCCCGGGAAATCGGGTTAAACGCCGCTTTTCCTCTCGAAAATGCGCTCATTGTACACATCGCTGATTATTTTGTTTGTAATAAGTTATATGTCGTTATAAAAATATATATTATATGTCGCGAGTATTTAAATAATAATAATAATAATATAAAAACAAAATTTGCACGGGGATATTATAATTATTTTATTTTGTCTGTGCATTCGCGTCCGCATTTCTCGAATATATAAATTATATTTTAATATATTTTATTAGATTTATATTCACGTTCGTGTCGAGATAAAAACATTTTTGTACGAAAAACGACCCAAACGTTTTGCAACCGAATGTACGTGACGAGAACACGCTATTCATTACGTTACGTTTAAAACTCGACCGTTTTACCACTGAACATAAATCGTAAAAAATAATCAGCATCCACAATGGCTGTCAATAAGTTTACAATTGATCCCTTTTTAAAGTTTAAACAAATACAATGTTATAAGTTATATGTTTTTCCAAAAGTTGTAAAATAATTTTAAATATTTATCGTTTTAGTTGTATAGTTTTAATTTTATCGTTAGTGTTTACAGAAGTTTAGAAATTTATTTTGTTATTTAAAATCATATAGACAAGTTATAATATTAGATCGAGCTATTTTTATTAAGAAGAGATCTTAATGTGATACCCGCATTTGTTATCTCCATCCATCCATTAGGAAATATAACGAAATCAAAGTTACTTAGATCTTAAATTATGGGATTTGAATTAAATTTACAGATTGAACACTCGTTATCAAATTTAAAGTATGATATATTTTCAGGGTTTGCTCGTAGACTTCATGTAAAATGTCGTCTGATATTGAACTTATATATATATATATAAGTATTTGAATAATTAAAATTATTTAAACATTTATAACTTCGTTGTTAGATGACATTTTACAAAAAGCCTAAACGAGAACCTCAAAAATGTTCACTTTTTAAATTTGGTAATAAGTGTTTAATCTCTAAAGTTACTCAAATACCACAATTTAAGTTCTACGTGACCGTTGTTTTACTATATTTTCCGTTAGATAGACGGAGATAACTAGTAAAATATTATGCGGGTCTATGCATTTAGCGAATTAGGTATAATTATTATTTTTCAGTAACACGGAGTAATGTATAGGCAATTTTAATACATGTATGTCATATTCGGTAATTTATCAGGAATATAGTTAAATGTTACCGAATGGTTTTTAATATGAAAAAAACATAACTAATAGATAGAATTCTCAGATTTTAAAAATTGTTATTATTTGAAAGATAATGAATTCTTACAGGTATTGCTTCAATATGAAGTTGTAATTATTAATGTCAAAATTTTTGTGAATATTAATACTTTTCTGACACTATTTAAAGTTAAATAGAAAGTCGGAATTCAAAATACTAACTAAATGTAACAATTTTACATTATGAGACGTTTTATTATTTCATTGTAACCAATTGATTACTATTTTAACTTTTTAGTAGTTAGTTTTATAATAATAATACAATATTTAATTGATATGAGATCTGTAACGAATTTTTATTAAATAATACCGATGTTGGGATTATATTATTATTCTAAGATCTTTATTGTACGTGTGACTCTGCCGTAGGAACGTGTCGGTGTGATCGTGATGGTGTTAATGAACATTAATGTATGAGAGCAGTTTCGTAGTAAGCTTCCTACGTGGGAAGTTTTTAGGGATGTGCGCGCAGTGAACACAAATTACTAAAGATTACTTATTATGGCTGTGTACTGCGATGTATTTATAATAGTTAACTATATGTATATGCTCATTGCTCATGTTATAAAATCGGTATAAAATGTTGAAAATTATAACTTGACTAATCTAAATAAATGTATTTGAAAACAATTATTATCTACTCGGTGTGAATTTTAATTGGTTAAGGAGAATATAATAAAATATAATTTTTATTATCATGGTCCATGAATTTATAATTGAACATTTTAATTCTTTGTTATTAGTTAATAACATGTCATTTTTAAATTGTGTTTTAGATATAATATTTACAATCGTCCCAGGTTTTTTTATTATATAATAATTCATACACGACATACATAAGTTTTCTGTGGATTAAAATTAATATTAATTGATAATTAATATTTGTAATCTATATTTATGAACGCTTGGCGTATTTGATTACATAATATAAATGTGTTTCCAATTAAAATCATCCACAAGAGTCTAAAGCACCTATTATACATTTTACATTGGGGTAAGCATTCGAGTTTAAATTTATAATTTGGAAACCGACGAGATATTATATTATGCACGACTATAATACCGAAATGGATAACACAGTAAAATTGATTGTGTATTATGTATGTACGTAATGTAAATTATTTGCAGGAATGTTAAACTTTAAGATGTCCTCATTTAGAAATTAAAACCATCAAAACCATAAACTTTGTTTGGTTACTCGCAAAAAAAAAAACGTCTTGTCATGATTAATAATAGCGAAATTGTTCTTCAACAATTTGTTTGTTTTGGATTATTTTTGTAACAAAATAATATATACATATTCTTAGCATAGAGTAAAAGAATACTTAAGTTTTCAAATATAATGGTAAACATATTTATTGTACACCATTGTTTTATTCTGAAGTTACATAAATATAATAGTTTTAAACACTACTGTACAAGTATTTTTATGAATTTAAATTACTTGATTATTATTTTATAAATGTTGACGTAATATTTTTATATATTATACCAAATCTGCAGGGTATACTATAAAATGAAAAATAAATTGTACTATATTATTTAATTTTGCAAACAGATGAAATTAAACGAACATTTAGAATTGTAAGATTTATGTATTGAAGATTATATATTTTTTGATCTTAATAATCTAAAGACTAAAATATAAAAACATATAAAAAATATAAATTAATATCAAATCAAGTTATTTTAATAAAACAATATAAATATAATATATATGAAGAGTTTAAGTATTGTGGATACCCGAATAAAAGGATATATCGTAATTTATTCTGTAATGTGTGTTTTATAAAATTGATGAACATGTAGTAATTTAAGTTTCAATATATATTATTTAGTTTAATTTTAAAAAGTTTTAATAACTAATAATAAAACGTTAAAAAGATACATTTAAAATTATTTTGTACTTAAAATACTTAAAATACTTTTAAATAAATACATATTAAGTGATATTTTTATTATATAACATGCATTTAGAAGTAATAAAATATCAGATAACTTTTATTTGGTTTTAGACTTATTATGTTTGATATAAAGACTATAAGACAAAAGTATGCGTTATATTTTTATCGTGACCTCATAAAAACTTAACAACGTGGAAATTATAAGTATTAATGTCACACATAAAAGAAATAGATTGACGAAATATTATAAAAATAATAAAATGTTTATTAGTTTTGTATACATTTGGTCGTCTATAAACTTGTTTAATTAAATTCGCGATGTCTCATAAGATATAAAGAGTACAGATATTCTCGTCATATTGATTTTCTATCTTGTATTTGAAATATTAAAAGAAAACTAATCTTCGTTATGTCTTGAAAAGTTACTGATTAAAATTGGGGTTTGGCAAATTCAAAAAGCTATTTTTGTCATTTGTGTTAGTGAATGTGTTGAAGTTGGATATAATATTATAATCAATAAATGATTTAAAGAAACAATTAGTAAATGTTAAAAGATAAATTAGTTTCGGTGGTATTATTTTACTGTCAAATATAATTGTTATGTTATAAGGATGTATAAAAAATATTTCTTAAATAAGAGGTCAGAATAAATTTATCAGCATCCTACGTAGTATTATATTTGGTGTATTAAAATATACTCATATTTAAATATAATGAATGAACTATAAAGTTAAGCGAAGGTTTCTTTAGTCATTATAAAATAAATTTCAGTTATTTATAACTAACCATAAAAATACGATTTTAATATAGAATTATTACATTTATGATTTCAATAGTTAAATTATTTTTACCTTGACAAAATAAAAATGAAAAAAATAAATATACTAATTGTAGTATTCTTATACTTATTCACGGACTATATTTAGCTAAATAAGAAAGACATTTTTAAAAAAGAACATGTCATCCTTTTTATATTATAATACATATAATATACCCACGTACAATATAATAATGTATACTGAACGTAACATTTTATTTGTGAGTATTTCTAATAAAATAACTTTTTACGCTTTCTTAGGTTTTTAATTTAATATGAATAAATGTATTTTTAATGACTTATTTATAGAATTAATATTAAATGTATTTACTTATATAATATTTTGCGATAATTCCACTATAAAATAAATATAAATTACTTCATTACTTGTGATGAATAAATAAATAATCTTATGATATATTGACCTAAATGCATAAATATTACAATAATTTTTTAAGCTTTTAAATAATCAATAATTTTCCAAATCTATTTGACTATTTAGATTCAATTTTACTATTATTTATATTAGCTATATAATAGGTTTACTGCTGTGAAACTGATTTTGTTCTTTTAAATGATTTTTAGGTATATTTAAAAATGATTTTTAAGGCAGACTGTGTATTATTATTAACATTTCATATACATAACATCAGTTTGAAATTCATACCTAATGATAATGTTATTACGATTTAAAAAATATTCACATACCTAACAAAAATAATTTTTAAAAATGTGATCTTTATTCATGTTGATTTTTGGTCGGTAAATTACTAACAAAGATAACTCATAAAAAAAACATAAGGCAAAATAATTCTAAATAAAAAAATGTCCAAATATCAAATTTGTTTAGAAATTATTTAGTATTATTATTACCTGATTTTATATGTGCTAATCGAGGACACTCCGCCACAAGTTCTAAGGAATCAGCGGATCCACAGGAGAAAATGATTGAAGTCAAATTCAACTTGCATTCTTCTTCGGCAATTATTTTGCTGCTTAAGATCCGTCGACCTTTCCTCTTAATTCTGCGTAATATTACTTCGTCATCATCGTCGTATTCTGACAACCGCCCGAATTCTCTGCTTATATTTTTTCTGGATCGTACGAGACTCGGTAAGTCAGGCTGCAATTTTTTGTATGTGACACTCCAATCGTCTGATGATTTCTCGTAATGTTCGGATGAGTGACGTTTAGGTAATGGAGGAGAAGTAGTGGTCAACACCATAGACGGATGATTGTCGGAAGTCAACAAGTCAACTGGTAACTAGAAAAAAAAATGTCATTATTAGTAGGTAGTTGAAAAACGATTTAGTTATTTATAATATTTATATTTTATTTACATTTTTACTCGGCGATATTGAAGATATATCGTTCCATGAAATACTTTTACTAATTCTTTTGATCGTATGTATTCCTTTAAAAGGACAATTTTGAAAGTCCAACTTGGAAGCTAAAATGAAAATGAAATATATTTAATATTTATAAATTATACTTAAATACCTTTATTTCCTAGTACTATTTTATTGAGTTGGATATTTTCTTTTACACAAATATGAATTTTATTTTATTTATTTAGATAATAAGAATATTGATAAAAATAAAGTAATATATTGTATTCTTAAATAAAATTTTACGTTGCTCGGTAAAATAAAATAAAACCGGTATTTTTTTTTTACTATATTTTGATTGATAATATTTATAAGGCGTTTATTTTATTGCAATCTGTTCAATAAATATCGTTATAACACGTCAAATCAGAGAAAATATGATAGAAAACAAACTGTTTCAAAATGATGACTTTGGAAAATGTAATAAAAATAAATTTTATAACATTCCAATAGTATTATAAATCGTGAATGGTATTATTGAACTCAACTAGATTACAACATAGTGAAATATTTGAATTGAAAAATAGATAAATTGATAAAATATAAAATGATGCATTTTTGTAGATTTGTAACAGAAAGTATAAATCAAATACAATAAAACATTAGTTAACTAGATATTGAATCATGATACTTTAAATTCATAGTGTGTTCAATTTGTAAACACCGAGTTCCATGCAGTGCATGATTATTTGTTTTAGAAGGTTAGCGAGAAAATGTACTCGGTCTCTCGACAAATAGTTGAAATATTTTTGCAATCAACGACTTACCCACAAGCGTAATTGAATCCGTATATTGCGCATTAAAGTTCGGAGAGTTACATGCATCTTCCGGTCTCCTACTTGGTTGACCTAATTTCGTGAACGGGGATAAAAATGTACATTTTTATGATTATTATTTGTGCAACCATTCACAGTCGTATGGCTTACCCATTTGAAGTTCTGCCAAATCTTTCGCTCTCCTATGGAAGTCTAAACAAATGTATCCACTTTGGCTGAAAAAAAAAAAAACGAGAACAAAATATAATACAACAATTAAACGTCAAACGTGCCTATCACACAATGTACCATCCGGTGACGTAGTGCGCCATCACTCTGAATCTGTACGGTACCGCTTCCATTTCCTGCTGACACGATAGTTTCATTTCATGTCCGGGTATGGGAGCTACCAATGGCTGATTGTAGAAGAACTGATGGGAGGTTTGTATGGTTTGCGTGGTAAACACACGGTCCAACGAATTAGACACTAATTTCATGGTGCTGTTGTTGTGATGATGGGGAAATGTAAACGTTTTACCGTGGTCCAACGTCCGCCATCTTTGGTATTCAGTTAACCACAATGGAAAACTGCATTTTGTCTCAAAAGTGTCTACGAGTTGAAAAAAAAGAAAAAGGTAAAACCAATAATTGTAATCGCTTTGATGTTGTTTCCGCGGTCATAAACCACATATGCTTGAATAAATACCTTTCTTTAATATCATTGTTCTGGACCCTTCGAGTGGACTGAACAGACCGCTGCAAGTAGCGTCGCCGGACTGAGCCACTCTGTATTCAACGTCACCAGTAGAGCCGGAGCCTTTAATTTGCCTCTGAGAAGTAGTTCGTTCATATATGAAACATTTGAACCGATCTTCGGTGGACATTGGAATACCGTTGCTGTGGTGAACCCTTCCTACGAGAAATCTGTACGAGCCCTCTTTCCATCCAGCAATACATTCGACTTCTTCGACTAATTATAGATTATATTTTAGAAAATTATATATAAACCAAGCTAATTGAACGCAATCACTGAGATTCCTAAATTACCAATATAGATTCATATTTCTCGGGGATAGTAATATTTTTCAAAGAAAATGGACCTAATACGAGTACTCGGTCTAAAGAAAAATCTATGAAAATAATAAGTAAATTAGTATATAATAAAAATAATTCCTATTTGTTTAAGTTGTACAAAGTACATGCAACTTTAAATGAATTATTAATAAAATTACAATAGTAAATACTATCGTGTGGCGTTTCTACTTATATAATTATAGCTGTAGTTTATAGAGTACTTTTACTGTTTCAGCCCTTAAAGACCTTAATATAGTAATCATGTAGTTAATTTTAGTTTTGAATTATTATGGTGAACATATTATTATAATACTTTAGTGGTAAGACGGAAAGTAGTTTATCGTGTATCACGACATTAGGGAAATTCTATACCGATTCGGTACGGCCGTACGGGGTAGTGGTCGGTCGGTGATGAATATCTTAGTAATTATATTATAATATTACATTCAGGTTTCTCGTCATTGATCAAGCGTGATCGTAGGTACTTTTGGTGGTGAAAACAATAATAATTATAATTTTCATTTTAAAATTGTGGGGCAAATGAAATGTTAAGTACACGCGCGCGGTTAAAATGTTTCTTGTGTACACGTGTGTACCGTTTTTCGTGCAGTTTTTATAATGAAATTCGCGAAAACATTTGACTATTTCAAAGGGAATATAGTTAAATCGTTTTTGAAAAAAGGTATATTATACGTACGTGCACTTTCCGATCCTTCGACGTCCGGGCACGCCTGGTACCGGATCAACAATCTCGAGTCTTGGGTGCACGCTTCCACCGTTGAAACTGGATTTTTGCAATCACCATGACCGCGGTTGTAAGTGAAAGTGTATGGTGGTTTGAACGGGCACGGCATCGGATTACCCGTCTCACGGAACATGGAGTATAAGAGAGCATCGCCGGTAATTAATGGGCAGATTGTCTTTAGCGTGCCCTTTTCGTTGCAAAATGCTTTAATAAGGAACAAAGAATACGCGTTATAAAATTGTTGCATTTTTATCAATAATAATATTATCACAGTTTGTTAAGAATAACCCAGAGGAGACCGCCGATATTCAAATTCCTGGACAACTCTGAGTTATTATCTTCGAAAAATTCCTTCTTTTCAGGAGTAAATTATTAAGAAAATTAGAAGAACTATAGAATCACTTAGCATTAAAAAAGGAAAAGTAACGAGTCTTCAAGACAGTCAGGGTATGTGGGACCGAGAAAAAAGGACAAGTGAGAGATGTGCGGAATATGCGATGTGAGATGATTTTCGGAGAACAATTATTGCTTACGAGGTATGAGTATATAAACTGTAAGGTAATTCCCCTCGAGAATAGGACAATGTATTTTGATATTATTTTTTATTAATAAATGATGGCGGTTATCAGAAAGTACTGTGAAAATAGTTTTCGGACGTTTGTTGGTGTCAAAGGAAGAAATAGTAAGGGGCGGCCAACTTGTGATTCGTAAAAATAAATGCATTTTTTTAATAAACACAATTTTAAAAACATATTATAGTTTAAAAAAGATAAAATATCCATAATTTAATATTATATTATCTGCAAGAGTAATAATCAGTGGTTAAATTAAAAATGTTAAATAATGCAGAGATATTTAAATATAATTTTACAAAATTTAGTAGTTGTTGGTAAAGTTGGGAGTTTAAGTTCTTTATGCGTATTTTTACTATTCCTTTAGTATTTCGTTTACCGATTCAAGTACTGTGAAAATCGCTATAATTATTATAAGGAATAAAATAATAATAGTAACATTAAACATTCTTGTACAACGAACTCGTATCTGCTGTAAACGAAAGATTTACTATGATAATGAAATTTGTTTTATTTCGGCTTATGGCTCCTGATCGCTTTAAATTCACCTGTACCGGGCTTATATTTATGTTATTTTTCAGCATGACCAGTACCGTCAAACAACACATGATGGAATAAAGTTTTGGTTCATTGTTTGATAATAATTTATAGCTACTCGTTACACTCGGGGGATCTACACAAAGAATCCGTTGCCTGGCGGTAAACGGTCTATGAACAATAATTAACGTCAGTTTTCAAACCCGCCGCAATCTCGTTCCACGGCCGTATAACTTTCGCCGCTTTATATCCTTTCATTATTCTTATGTACAACTTTTTTTCTCTCCTCTTGGCCTCACAGTTTCCACTATAATATACATTTTACCCTCTCCTCGACCACATCCAGCGTGTACGTACAAATTGAATCGCATGTCCGGTCTTACGGTCCGATAAACATCTTCATCGATTGTGTTATATACGCAGTATAATAAACGAACATAATATCTATACTCGGACCAAACCGATTTTTCTTGGCAGCGACGGTTTTCTCGGGAACGCCTCTCTTACCCGGCCGGCCGGCCAAACACAAAACACATTATTATGTCAATATTTCAGCGACTTACTCTCTTTGTACTGGAGAACGTTGTGGTGTTTCTCGTGAATGACCACGCACCGGTAACACGGCTTTTTCCTGCAAACAACGAAAAATATTCGATTATTTTTATATGAGTCACGATAGTATAATATATTTAATAAACATTTTTAGAATATATCGCGTGGATGGCCAAAAATAATCTTTGCACAGTACAGATCGAATCGTGGACATTTTGTAAACATTTCGGGAATCTATGACTCAGTTTATCGAACTTTTTCATCCTACGGCTCATTTGTGTCTTCGAAATATAGTGATGGTTTCCAAATTATTAATGACGACAAATTATAATGTTTAAATGTATGTACATTTATTTTATTTATCATAGTATGCGATCATGAAATAATTAAAACAATCAAAATCATATGTTTTATGCTTATGGTAAACCAAATATCAATAATATAATAAATTAACATTAATAGTAAGATGGATGAGTTTGTGTTAGTTTAATGATTTTGCTTTTCATCATCGATACATAATTGATTATAATTATCTTTATTATATTAATTTTGTTTTCCTATTATTTGCGACAGTTCCCTTGAACAACTCAGTAACTCACGTGACGCTTTTGGAATTCGCGACGTAAAGTTTGAATATCTCTGTGCTATAATATTATAATAAATACCTACGAAATATCGATATAAAAAATTAACATTTAAATTTTATAAATATTAGTATGACTCTTGTTCACTTTAGAGCGTGAGGGTTCATAAAAAATTTTTTAAAAAAATAAAAAAATATAGCCTATAAGAGATGTTAAAAATGAAACTTTTATCGTAGACAAATTTGAGCCAACCATATGACGAAAGGATAAACATATATTTTATTGTATCTAATTCAGTGATTTTTAACTTGGGTATCGTGACCTATATATTATTATAGTTGTCGTTCAATTCATCACCGCGAATCTACAGAGACAGAGATTGTTATTTGCGACTAACATTTGTATTATTATTATTATTGTGTGCGTAAAGAAAACAACTTATTTTGTCTAACAATAAATATATATATGAGTATATATATATATGTGTGTGTGTGTGGTGTAATATGCAGTTAGACGAGACAAATACACCGTTGGCGTGCGAGAGTCGAAATATAACGATGGGCCGAGGGAGACGAACTGTTTTACGATTATCGTTTTCCATACTTGACACGCCATAGACGACGTAGAACCCGATTCATCTTATAACACTATATTATATTGACTTCTCCATAAATAAGGCAATGCTCCGATGAACGTCGTAAAATCTTTTTTTTTGGGGCGTCAGTCCACCTTAGTTTATTTAATATTATACTTTCAATGAAACCGAGCGTGTGTATTTCACGGGTTTTCAACGCTTTTTGCAGCCCGTTTAACACAGAAAATAGCGTAAATGTCGGCCTTTATAATACATAATATATTATTATATATACTGTTAAATATTTTTTTTATCACGCTCAGTTTTCGTTAATAATAACAATTATTATTTCGAATAACAAACTCTCGTTGTGTTGTTGTATAGAAATTACACAACATTCAAATATTTTCTTATAATGTGTACGCAACTATTATAATACCAAAGTTCACCGAACATGAATATTTGCCAAAAGTTTTATGTGATGTTTTCCTTTACAATTTTATCGTACGCACAAGTTGAATTTAAAATTGGCGTTAAAACTGAATGTACATCAATATTTTCCGAGTTCCATCACAAAAAATGTAGCTAATGATTAATTATTATTATTGACGTATGGTAAAGACATAAGCCTTGAAATAATAACAAATTTTGCAATTTGATCTAAAAGTATTCGACATATATTATTATATATCTAGTGAAAAAATGTGAGTACAGGCGATTGAAATTGTTGTGCATAAAGTAATTTATCGATATTTTGCTGGCCCATATTATTGGTTACACAAGTCTAAGTTTACTGCAGGCTTTTATGTATCTCAATGACAACAGTAAAGTTTGACAAAGTCAACAATATGCAGAATATTATCTTTGGTATTATGTATCTTGCTAAATGCAAAGGGATCTGTGTTCTTTGAATCCCTTACAAGTCAATAGATAAAGATAACTCCATCGCCTTCGAAATAACGATTACTGAGAATATATATATAACGTACGTTTATTCTATACAATTGTACAATAATAATAATAATAATAAGACTTGGTGTTCAAAAGGTCTCTGCGAGAGACTTCGAAACAAACATTTAATTAGAGTGTATCACATCGAATCATTATCAGTGTTACTCTTTTATTTTTTTCACTTAGTAAGTATGTTATCTAGTATATATATATATATATATATATATATATTAGTTGACTGCTAGCTGTATTATAAAACCAAAACTATTATATCGTTTAAATCTACTATTAATAATTAAAGTAATGTAATACGGTTTTTGTATAATTAGAAACTAGAGAAATCCAAATAGATTACTATTTGACGTTATACTCGTATTATGTTTATACTAATGTGATTAATTGACGTTTTAGTAATTATAAAATAGGTGGCTCAGGGAATTGAATCGAGTTTTATCGAGTTCAATACTACAGATGACCTTAAATTTGTTTCGTAGCTTATAATATATTGATAACAGCAAAAAAAAAATAAAATTTAATTGCATTTCTATTAATGATTCATAATTTCAAATGAAAATATTTAATATAATTACATTTTATATATTGGTCGATTAAATAGGTAATTGAAGAAAAGTATTATCGAATAGATTTTGTAATTTTATTGATTTATTCTAATACGTATTGTTAATTACAATAATATTATGTAGGTATAAAATTGTTATAATTTGAAACTTAATGTTATTTAATCTCCTATATTTATCTATATTACAAAAAAAAAAAGTTGAATAATAAATTTGGATGTTTACAACATAAATTATAATATTTATCAATATTCAACAGGAAGTAATAAAGACTGAATACAAAAAAAAAAAAGTGTTATTAGTAAGATGTTTTATTAGCTAGGTATACTATAATACTGTTGTTATATCATTGTTAAACAATTTAATCTCCGTTCAAGAATATATATTTGATTTGATAATAATTTCAAAATAAATACCGATTTGTTTCACAAACAGAAACGTACATTTTATGTAATACCAGGCGTAATGAAATATCATTGTGTTATTGTGAAATACGAATTCCAATCCATTCGATTTCGATCCACTTTAACCGCTTTATATACGAGTGGGTTACCAAAGTATTATTTTTTTATTTATAGTAAAAGTAGAAAAATGAAATAAAGGTTAAATTTATAAGTGCAAAAAAATGTTAGAAAAATCTATTTTGAATATGATTAAACGGCTCGAGAAACGAATAAAAAATTAATAGATTTAAAACTGACCTAACATCGTAAACTGTATTAAAACCGTAATAAAGTAATGCAAAATTATAATATAATATAACTGTGTCGTTCTGATACACGCATTTCGTTTTAGGAAAAAATATAACGTTGTCACTTATAATAAACGTCATGGTTGTAACAATAATTTAGTGTGCGCATAAATATTTTGTTCGGCCGGCGTATTGTAACTGACATTTTAAATGAACTTTATTCGTTTCCCCGCTCGTGAAAACACTTTTCATAAATACGCAAAATAAAACATATTATTATTTTACCAAAAGCATAAAGTTTATATTGTTTTGCGAAAAAATTACGTTGTTTCGATTTTTCATTCAATCTGTTTTTAATAATGACATTATTATATTAATTAAAGCCGACAAAGATAAAACAATATAATATTGTGTTTATATCAACATGATAATATTTCATTTTTACATTTTCTCGATAACGTTTTTTTTTCCTTTATAATAATACTTTGTTCTGAAATATTGTTGTACCGCAGAACGATATATTATAAACACTGTCGACGTGTATTATAATAAAACCATTTTCATTGTAAAATACCTATTTTATGTTTTTTGTTGAAAAAATACAAGGTGTATGATCGTGTTTTTCCTCGTTAATAATTATTTTAATTAAATATTTTTGTAATTTTTCTGATTAACAGATATTTATATAAATTATATATATATATATATATATATAGTATTTACGACTACGTTACATTTAAAATAAAATGTTTAAATTTAAACTTAATGTACATTAAGTAATAATTTCATGTAATTATGGATTTTTTTAAACACAGACAGGAGGACGGTGTAAGCATATTTCCACGCGCTAAATCACTCTTATATGAGTTATTGACGTGAACAAACACGGGGAGATATTCTGTTTACTCGCATTTATTTTATTTCATTAAATTCTCAATGGACCAAACTAATTACAGTACAGACAAAGAAAAACGTATTAAGAATATAAATATTTAAGTATTAAAATAACGAACAAAACATGTAAAATAAATGTATGCTATATATTATAAATGACCACCAAGAAATACGAGTTAGTATAAGATAAAATAATCATTCCAATGTTAAAATAATATTGAAAAGTCTAAATGTATATTATGTAAGTACATTTTGTATTAAAGTTTAAAAATAATATTTCAATTTTAAAACGTATCGAAAAGAATAATATTGACCTAACTACGGTGTGATTTTAGTTCAATTTTTCATCGGCTAAAAGTCTATATACAGAATTTTAGCAAACTAAAACAAAAATGGCCGCAACGTTGTTACAATATAAACGGAGAAAAATCTATATAATATAATAAACTGAACGTCGACGTCGCGGGCGAACAAATCAAATATTATTATACGTCCAAAACTAGATAAAAGTTACGTCATTGTCGGTCACACCATTAAATTATAATTAATATAGTCGAATAGAAATAATATTATAATTTTATACGACTAGTGATCGTCGTAGTAATCAGTAACTATAAACTAGTAATAATATTGTATTGTATTATATTTCGATAAGTTTTCCGACTTACTCGTCCGAAAGCAGAAACTTGTCGCCGTCCGAGTCCACGCATTTTCCTTTGATGCTGAACCGGTTGGCCTGCACGACGATCGACTGCCGGATGCCGGACTGAAACCACACGCCCTCCCATCGGGTCGGGAACTTGCAACCCTCTGCAAAAAACACGTGAAACACGATAACGATATATTATGATTACAGCGTAATATTATACTGTTTCATAACAATAATATTATTGTATTATCATCATTACCATTACTATACATGACGTGCAAGGGAGTATTTTTTAAAAATTTTTTTTTAATTTACGTAATGGTATATCGGTATATACCGGGGTCGACCGCACAATGGATCGGTATCACGCACGGCTCGCGTCCCGGGCCCCAATCGCGGACGTTGCAACCCTTTCGCCGGATCACCCTAAAAATTATCTCGCCTGCTGTCACAATTCCGGGGGAAATTATTTCCCGATTCGTTTTTTAGGAGGTCGGAAACGCTGCGTTGCACGTAGTATGCGTAATATAATAATAATAATAATAATAATAATATATGTGTGTTTATAATGCGCATAAATACAGAGAAGACGGGTAAACGACGGTCCGATGGGATTTTTTTTGCGTACGCGAATAATGTACGTGCATCGTATTATTGGTTGGAAAAAGCCATAGGGAATATGAACGAAAGGAAAACGAAAAATTGATGCAGAAAAATGAACGACAAAATATAGTCACTAATGTCATCGACTGTACGTACAGTGTATATAGTCTTATCTGTCCGCGAGCTGTCACGAACACGTGAGTTCTACGACGGCTTTGAAAATAACAACTACCATCTCAGTATATATAATAAATTGAAATTTAATCTGTTATATATATATATATTATTATATTTATATCTGATAGTGGTTTCTCCGGATATATATATTTTTTTGGCGAGCATTCGCTTGGTCACGAATACATCAGATAAGTAATATTCAATTCAATAAAACTAATGGAAAAACTCCCTTCTCCCTTTGTCCGTGTTTCCATTCCGCACTGACAGCGGACTGACGAGCCCTTTCCGGCGCGTTTCCATTTGCCAAAAGAAGAAAAACGAAAATAGTGTTTGGACATTATAATCATATTATTTTAAGACAAAATACTATACTGACGTTATCGAATAATGTTAAGCGTACCGAGTTTAAGATATACGGATTACGGAAACATAGATAAATATTTTCAAGTCCTAAAGTGACTCAATTGATTACAATTATAGACATGTGCGACGAGCGGAAAATGAACAGTATGTATCCAATATTTTCTTTTAATATATAATTAAATTTGATTTGGGTACTTATAATTAATCTAAAAATATTTCAAATATTTCTAATGATCCGATGCAAAGATATCTATTTAAATGTTAGGTTAAATAGTAAAAAAGTACTTGAACATTGATTAAACAATTTCTAAAAGTACATAAGTACTCATTCTGATAATTATTATAACAGTTTTGCTGAACTATTATTGGGTAAACCGAAAATTGTTTACATCCTTCATAGAATAACTACAGTTTCGCACACCGAATTTTTTTTATGGTGGGGGAGGAAATTTAAAAATATAATTCAATATATACAGATTCATATTATTATATTAAATTACATAGGTAATATAATTGTTAAATGCATATATAATTTTAAACATTTATCTAAAGCTTAAATTCTCATAACAGCTATGAATAACTAACTATGCTGCTGAATGCAAGACTTGGTTAAAAGAAAGTTAAGGGAGGAAGACATTTCAGGAGAACTGTAAACATTTGTTATCCATATACTACCTCATGTTGATATAATGTTTCAATGTTTAAAATGGTTTGCATATAGTTTGTACTCTCAAATTTCAATTTGAAATACATCCGATTTTCTTTTCCCAAATATGTAAATTTTTAGAAATACAAAATTTGGTTGTTTGTGCATTAAGTGCAACCAGGAACACAATATTTATTTGAAAACATTCAAATTATGAAAAATTAATATATATATTAAAAAAAAGTTAAATATAATGAAATATGTAATTTTATACTATATTTAATACAATTGAATTAATATTTAAAAATTGTAATATTATATATCCGTCGCTTTAATATTTAAATATAACACAGTTATGTGATTATAGAATGTTGTTTTGGTAGTCAGACCTAGGTTTATATATACAGCTCTATGATAATCAGTTGATTTTTAGTTGGGCACCTTGAGCATTACTTTTTCTGTTTTTCAATCGTTTTCTAACAGCATTTCATGACCTGCATGTTATTATGATTATTTGTATAAACAATACAATTTTGTGAATTATTTGATTATCTCAGAATTATTTTTATAATCGAATCGTTTAGATTAATTGTTCGAAATAATTATATAAAAAAGGAAAAACAACATACAGTGCATAATTACATTATGTATTAAGGGTTATAGTTAATGTTTTATTTAGAATTTTTAAAGAAAAAGAAATTTTAACTGTTTATATAATATATTAGTCATATTATTAGTTTTCTTGTATTCAATTCATACAATTTGAATGAAATTGATTTGATCGCTCAAATGTATCATTCGATTATTGAAATACATTTAAATGAATCATTTGCCAATATATATATATCTGAAATCATTCGAATGTGTTATTCGATAATTATTATATCGATTATTAAAATAATAATTTTAGTTCTTCCATTACTACTAAATTATATACGTAGATTATATTATGTAAATTATCAAAACAATTAAACAATTCCGAAATAATTACTACCCACGCTAGTTAAATTGTTATAAATTATTTATTGTCAGTAAATTGACATCACAGGATTTTATGCCTCTTGTACGGAGTTCAGGTGTCAATCAAACGTTTTTGCCGTATCGAGACTCGAGAGACGAATTATAAATAAAAATCTGGTTTTTATCTGGTTATTCGACGTAGGCAATGATTTTCTCTGTGTTTCGTTGTACGCGCGTGGGAGTTCGTGATGAGTGAATCGGCGGTATCTCAATTCGAATTTCATTAAATACGTAGGAGCAGCCCCTCGTCAATCTGATTGATCATGAGTACCGTCGGGAAAACAACGTAAAGCTTCTTTTATAGAGTATGGCAAGTTTTCCGCTGATATTTAAACATCGATTTTTTTTTTCTACGTCATCATAATAGTATATATATACATTTAGAAAAAATACATTTAAAATTTGAATTGATATCGGAATAATTTCTTCACAAGTTCTATCGATTTGTTTTTATAGGTATTTTGATTACTCAACCGTGAGTTATTTATATTAATACACATTACACAGAAATGCTTTGACTGATCCATTCGGATGACTTAATGTTTGTGCTCGTGACTAATTTTTAGTATTCAAATCATAAAAGTACTTCTTATATATTTTATATTATTACTCGTATTACCATTTTATACAAGTTTATTTATTTTTTCCTTATGCGAGTATTTTAATAATTTCCAATGATTTTTAATAAAAGATTGCCGGTTAACAAATTAAATTATTTTTCGTAAATAATTAAAGTACAAACAACTTAAAGCAATAATTTCGCACTATCCAATTTCTACTTTTAGCTTTCGAAAATATAATTGTATACAAATTAAGGATGTTATTAATTATTTGAATTATGCTGGTATTTGATAAAGTTAAAACATTTATTAATTAATACTTATTTAAAGTATTAAATTATGTACAAGTAAAGTACGTTTCGTCGATATTTTTTTTATCACTAATACAAAATTAAAAATAATTTTATTTTTATAAAAATTGATTATACTCGTGAATTATATTTCTGGAACATTATAATTTAAATAAATTTATATAAACTTATTATTAGTTGATTAGTCGCGAAACAATTAAAATGTAATCATAAGTCATTTATATAAATTATTTATTAAATCAATTATTGAGGTGTTTAGAGTAATAAACAATTACAAAAACATATTTAATGATAGGTATACATAGCAATTTAATGTTTTTGAATTAATTAATGTTCCATTATTGGAATAACTCCAACGTTGGATAATGTAAATCTATAGTGTATATGTATAATAAATAATAATAATCAATATACCTAATTGTTTAGGTGTGCAAGTAAACATTATTTGCTAATACCATTCGTACGAAAATGTAATTAATAAACTGATACATAAAAGTTATTTCAATTTAATCTGTTACCTTATTGTATATTTTTTACGATTATTATTATTATTATTAATGAAGGTGTTGCTAAAATATGACTTGAGAAATGAGTAAACGGTGTTAAAATCTTTTGTTTTTTCGTTATCGTATATAATATCATTTACGTAAATAACTTAAGACATTTTAAGACATATAATTTAGGTACATTATTAGTTGTTTCACATATTTACCAAAATTATTATAAATCTTTAAATTGTACCTAATGTATACATTAGTAGTTTAGTACTAGTATTCTATATTATATTTGCCATTAATTTAATTTGTTTTCCGAATATGTATCAAAATAGGAGAATTGTATGTAAAGTTTAGATTTTGAACTATGTACATTATTACAAATTCACAAACCGAATAACGCTTGTACGAATTCAAACTAATTTTCTTAAGTTGCTAGTAGTGACATTACAATATTTGTATTGAACACGAGTAGATAATATAATTTAATATAATTTACTGTTTTTAATACATTTACTGAAAACGCCAGAGTTAAGTTAAGTTCACTCTTGTTTATTTTATTACTTTAATCAGCATTTTAGGTTATTTAAATAAATTACAATATTTCTTATTAAACTTTTTGGAGAAAATGTATTTCATTTATATTAATTATAAAATGATCGAACAATACCAGAAAAAACACATTTCATTATGCTTATAATTTGATAGTTAATAAATAAATAGTACCTATGGATAATGTAGTTTATATTTTTTTTGTGCAGTTTCCTTTTTGTTTTATTCTGTAAGTAAGACAATACGTTATTATTTGCTAAAATGGCAGAAATTTGACAAAAGTAAAATATTCGTTTGAGAGAAATTAAAGTTGACATACTCAATATGAATTTTATTTAAGTTATAAATATTATAATAAGTTCAAATTAATAACAAAGAAAAAAAAAATTAATATAAAATTAAACAATTATTTTTTCGTGCATAGCTTTTTAGTAATTAGTCTATTGTCTAAAGACAAGTTTTTTTTATAAATATAAAACTAATAAGTGACAGTTATTTGACAAAATTATATCAAACTCTGTCATCTTAACAATGTCTGTTCACTACTTAAAAATATGCTAACAGACAATATGATAATAATAATAGAAATAATAAAAAGCTGAGATATTATAAAAAAATTACATTGTTATTTAAGACGAGAATCCACTAACAAACTATATATAAATATATATTGCTCATTGACACGATATTGAATTTTTTTATTCGTTTTATATGGGTACCTTTTAATTATGTTCAGTATAAAAGGTTTCTAAATAAAAAAAACGCGTAGAGTTTACATAGACAAAAGCACAAAGATATTTTTTGTGCGAGTATTCTTGAAGTTTCTGAAGTTTAATAATTATAATAACCGGGTTTTGCGGTATCACGATTATTACAAAAATGGTATGTTCTAATTTTTTTTTTTTTTTTGGTTTTACATCTAAATCGCCTAATAATTATAAGTAGGTACCATAATCCAAGTGTAAAATAACTCATAAAATAGAATATTAAATAATATTCTAAGTTATTTGATATTTGATATTTGATTTATTTTTAAATTGGTAGTTCACGTCTGAACGGGCAACTTTCGATATTATTATAATATATATATATATATATATAGGTAACATAATAATTGTACATTTTTGATAAAAAAAAAAAAAAAAAAAAGGTATGTACTTCTCGTACGACAATTTACGCGTCTCGTTTGTCAACTCGACGTAAATATATTTGAATTTAAAATAGAAAATTGAAATACATCATAATTTCTATATTCGCGCTAGTTTTTCCGAGACGTTCGTTGCACGCTCGTGGTAATAATATATTATCGCGACCCGCCCACGGCCGAAACGTATTCGACATTCGTGATGTATTATTCATAGGAATTAACACATTTACGTATACAATAATATAATAATAATTTATATATAACATAATATATTATTTATACAATGGCTTACACGTCACACGCGTTTGAGTGGCGCAACGCCGATGAAACTTTGTCTTATAATTATTATTTCGCTCCTCGAGCGTAATCCAATGTTCCGCAAAAACTCTCCCTACAAACGCTAATGATTCCAAGACAATATATTATAATATTGCGTCGGGTTAAACTCCATAATTCGTCACAGACGATAACGTGAACGTTTAAGTTCGCCGGTTATTATTATAATATTGTCGATATCGGATAATTTCGTCAACTGAAATGTGACTTTTAACGATAAGTAACACGGGAATTATAAAACATATAATGTTATGATGATATAGTAAATACTGAATTTTACAACCTAAACGTGACGAATTTGAAAATATCGTTCGTCGGATGCAAAACTCTGTCGAGCAGAAATTTTGTGTTTACCAATCAATAACGAATAACAAAACAAATATAATATATAGGTAGTACGATATGGTCAATCAAGAAATAATTTGCATTTTGCTACATTTTTCTTACGAATAAATATTATTCAATTAATTTTTCTGGTAACATTTTTCGCATTATTGATAATTATTTAATTGTAAATTCCTTGTAAAACTTTTTGGTATACTATATAAACTATGAAAGTAATTTTCTAAAAAAAAAAAAAATTGTAACTATTAAAAATTAATTTTATTTATTTTTTCGGCTTAACATGAACAAATCGCCACTTATTTGCATATATATATATAGCCATATAGTATGTACTCCTATAAATTATACTGATAAACCATTTCAAAATTTTACAACGTGTGTAGATTACATACGAGAATACGCAAAAAATTTAAAAGTCTCTACGTTCAAAACTGAATTAGTTATTCCAAAATATTTAAAATAAAGTTGTTGGCAACCACAATTTCGTCGATTTTCCATCATTTTTTGATATATTTTCATATCCCAGGGAGTTATTTTTAAGTAATTCCAAAAATGAGCTAAATAAAGTATCAATGAGATGCAATTTTTTACCAAAAACATATCCTACTCATTATAATCGGACGTTATTTCTTCCCGAAAAAGTGTTTTCAGGCTTTTAAAAACACAAAAATCAAACACCAAAGTTAATCGTTAAACTTTAAAGACGTTTAAAAAAATGTAATTTACAATATTTGAAATATTATGTGAATGGGTTATGAAGTATATGATTATACTTTTATATAATTGTCAAACCGTTAAACCTAAAATTGCAAGTAATATTTAATATTTATGAGAAACAAATTAAATTTTCGGATAAATTTCAAAGCTCCGTTTTCATTCAGAAAATCAAGTTCCAAAATTGTATCACGTATGTTGACTACCTATGAGAACATTGAAAAAAAAATTCATGTCCCAACATTCGAAATTGCATTAGTTATGGTAAAATATTTAAAATCGAATTCATCAAAATCACAATTTCCGTGAATCACGCAGTTTTACAGCCATTTATTGGTAGTTTATCGTATCCGAAGAAAAGACTTTTGAGAAATTCAAAAAAAGAGCCGAATAAAGTACTAAGTAAATGCAATTTTCGACCGAAAGAATATCCTATACTTGTGATAGTTAGACCATTATTTTTATTAGAAAAAAAGTTTTCAGACATAAAAAAAAAAATAAAAAAACCCATTTTTGTGTAACCAATACATAGTTTTGGCTTCGCTCAGAGTCGAAAACTAGGTAAATACAACCGTTTTAAGTACCCGAAACTTATGCGTGGGCGATAACGTGTTTTAGCGTGTCGGCGTATTATTATGATGTACAGTGCGCACACGTATTTATATTGTTCTCGTCCGTTTTCGCAGCAAACTGTATTATATTAAATAAAAACCACAACGGTATCGTTTAATGTGATAACGATAATAACGGAACAATGCGCATTCGGTTTTGGGGAAATTATTGAGACGCTCCGCGCACGTGGCGAATGAGTTGTGGGTAGACTCGGCAATCGGATATTCGGGATAGCGCCCGTTACAAGGAAATTCAATTAACCGTCAGCGACAACCGGCAAGACGTTTTAACGAAGGAAAATGCCCGTCTAATGTTCGTTATCTATACTCTCGGTCTGCGGCTGATCTCGCGGTTTCGCGTGCGTGCGTAATATTATTATCGTTGTTATACCTCATACACACACACACACACACACACACACACA
>CM023358.1:55511910-55577545 GCA_013282895.1 Eriosoma lanigerum
ACACACACACACACACACACACACACACATACGCAAACCGTGTTTACAGTATCAAATTCAGACCGCAAATTATAATTCAATAATATAATATTATATTCCGAACAATTGTATAAACTATTATTTATTTAGAAAAAATACTCTGACGCTGCTCCGATCGCGTATACATTTATAAGTATTATAATATAATTTGTATTTGTAACAGCGTACAATTTAATATTATACAGAGACGTGCGTGCTTGAACGGGGTTTTATTTTTCCGCCGTCGACAGTTTATATCCTGACAAATCGAACGGTCGTCCGTCGTCGTGGCGTGCCGCCGCCGCCGCCGCTGACCGACCATCGTCACGGCGACGGGACCTATTGTTTTTTTCGCGGATGCGATTTTTTTTTTCCTTTTTCTCCGGATCCCTTTTCGCCGGATAAGTATCGTATACATATATATATATATTACACGGAATTCCCGGGTCACGAGAGACGGCGAGATACAAAAGAGCAAAAAAGTACCTACGCAACGGCTCTCGAAAGATGGATGAGCTTTAATGATGACGCAGCGGCGGTGGCGGCGCAAAGGGAATTAGATGATGATGATGATGAGTCATCGTTAAAAAACAACAAAAAAATTCCCCCCAACAAGTGATAATATGTTTAAAAAAAAACCCGTCATATTTAAACGGAACGGATTGCCGAGCAAGGTATCGAGTTTTTTTTTTAATCTTTTATATAATCGCGGTTTTACGACAGAGAGGGGTGCAAAATCGGCGTCAGACAAATTTACCGCCTAGGCGGATATGTTGCTGTTTCGTATTCGAATAGGAAATTCGCTTATCGGTATTCTATTTCCGTCAAAGTATATAATTAGAATGAAATAACTATTGCGGAAAATCGATAATGGCGATTTTTACGACATACATATTATAATAATGTTCCAGTTTTCTTTCCAAGGTCCAGGATTTTTTCGTACGACCAAAGGCGTCCCTGGTACTTATTTTAAGGGAAGGGGGAGGGGGGCGATTTTGAAGAAAAAATCGAGAATAATATTCAGTATTAAATATAAATGATTCGGTAAAAAAATAAAATAGTTATGTTTATTTTTATTAACAAGTTATGAGTTGGTTATAATAATCGTCGCGGACGCGTCTAGAGAAAAATACGCAGAACCGAATCGCGTTGACGCGAAACGCGTCGGTGTCGGCGGCGGATGGACGCGCGTAATTTAATAATAGCGGTATACGTATACCGCGGTCGCCGGCCATCGTTTTTTTTTTTTAATTTTAATTTATTTTTTATTTTTTTATATCAACGTATAGCCCACCGCAAAGACCAGCGCGTTTTAGCGGTTTGTCGTAAGCGCTCCGTGTCCGCCGTGCGCGCGCGCGCGTTTCAACGTCAGAGAGGAGGTGATCGATACGCGCGCCGGTCGTAGCAATCGTCGCGCGGTAGTCGCTAACTCGCAATCGTCGCGGTCGTCGCGTTCGTCGCGCGTCGTCTCCGGTATAAATATAACGCGATGGTTATAATACAAAAAAATATGCACACCGAATACAATAAGAAATTTTCGAAGCTCATATCTTCGGTATTATTATTATCGTTGTTGTCGTAATAACTCTGCGCGTTCGTCCCGGCTGCGCCAAACGCTCGAAACACCTTTATAGTCGGGGAAACACCCCTCCCCTACCGCCAGATCGGTAGAGTACGGGATGGAAATTAAATATTAATTCGGTTAAAACGCTCGAGCGGCCGCGCTAAAACGATTAATACGTTTCATTTAAGCAGATTAACGGCGGCGGCGGCGGATGATGGCGCGCTCGGGTTTTCCCACCCCAGTTACCGTGGGGGTCAAACACCCCCGAATACCGTCAGCCCTTTTCGGGGGTGGTAAACCCTTCGGATTTTTCGACGGAGCAATTGCGATTTTCCCGGTTCTTCCGGTCGTTCCGCAATCACGTCCCTCCGGCCCATCCCCGTCCACCCGTAACATCCGCCCGTCTTCACGTAGTAGATATGCACATTAAATCCTATATATACAAAACCCGGACCGTCTATATAATAATAATAATAATAATAATAATGGGCAATACTCGTATATCGCGGGTGTGCTCACAGACGTTACGCCGGTTGAGAATATAAAGGTTATAATTTTAAATATGTATTTTTTTTTTTTTTTTACATCATTTTTTAGACCAACGAGTCTTTTGTGCCCGGCGTATACAATGAATGTAGAATTTAATATGGTTAGCGACTTAAAATGTAATTCCTGGACCGTTACATGTAGATTTTTATTTTTTTTAACCAGAAATGTTTCTATTGGCGACTCAAAAATAACTTTGCGAATGTTAACTTTACTTTACTACCTATATGAAGAGGTCGAATTCACACCGAAAAATATTTAAACATGAATAAATATTATTTATGGTCCGAAATTTGTATTTCTATATTCCGCGCTCCTCCTAAAAAATACACTCAATCGCGAACGTCACATTTTAATATTAGTCTTCTCTTTGGAAATTTCACCAAACACAAAGACAATAATATTCTTTGATGGAAAATATGAATAACTTATGGTATAAACCAGCCATTATGCTACACAAACGACCACGGTATATTTTAACTGGCATTATCATATTGGATTTCACTTTGTTTATTTGCGTTATTTTTGTATTTAGCATAATATAATATTTGAAATTCTTTGGTATTTCTTTGGCACTAGTGTTGTTTGCGATCCACCTTTTATGTTAAGCGAATAATATAGGTACCTAAAAAATATATTCAAACATTTCTAAATAAATCACACAGTGCACGTTATTGTTAAAAATTACAACGATTAAAAAATTATATTTATTTACAAAGTATTTAATTTAATTTTAAGCTTTTCATAATATGTCGTTGAGCTTAGGTTAGAATTTATTATTATTATTATCTTTTTTTGATCAAATATACCTTCAATATGATACTTTTAGTTTTATATTGTATATTTATGGTGGTTATACGTGCAAACCTTGTAAATTGAAATATTCTCATCATATAAGACCTTTTGTATTTACAGAATTTTGAGTGACATATTTAATTTTTTGGAGGGTCAAATTCCTAAATCCCGTCCCTATTTGCTGTTATTTAATGATGGTATAATATTTATTTCAATTCCATATTTTTTTTCCATTTATTACATTCTACAGGATTTTTATTATTTGAGTGTTGTTTTATAATTTGGGTCAACCAAAAGTTTCACTGTATGGTTTAAATATGTACTATCATACATGTACTATATGTATACCAGTTATATCAATATAGATGTTTAGAAAGATGGCAGAAAAACATTAATTGAAATAACTTTTTTTTTACATTTATATACCTAGATTTTTTTTTAACGCGATATAATATAATGATATTAACAATACTATGGTTACAAATTGTAGCAGCACTATATGTATATTACCACTTCATTACGTATTACCACAGTATTGGTCTATTATGGTCACCGGTATACACGCGGAAAATTTTCCTACCGAAAAACGATCGCAGTGTTTTATATTATTTATCCAAAATTACCTATCTACGTTTTATCGCGTCGTATGTTTATTTATTTTCTATGGTTGGATGGTATTTTTTTCTTGCGTGTCTTTCGATAAAGCTTATATACGTTTCACCCATCGGTGTATTTATTATATATTATTAATTTTCCCTGCCCGACAACAACAACAACAGCCGCAATAATAATGATCGTCGATTAAAATATATTTTGCTGTATAAAGTCAATTTTTCTAACACGAAGCCGACAGGTCCGTCGTCCATTATAATAAAACGTCCATCGTAAAATATTATTATAAGTCTATCGTTATCCGTGATCGGCGGTAGGGGAAGGTGATGGGGAGGTATAATACGAGTAATGGCGATTGTAAATTTTAAATCGTCACGAAATATCACAACAATCATTATTATCGTTTAAATTAAACGTATAATATTATCATCTGCGTTCGAAGACATATTTTGTTTATTGGTATCGATTGGATCCAAGCGATTCGAATATCTTTATACATTGACATTGACCGTTAAGAGATTGTAGTCGATTATTTTACTTTTTGTTTTGTTCGCTTGTGAATTTATAATGTAATCACTAATCAAAGCCAACGAGCTAAAAATCAATTGTTTCTGTAATAGTACTAAATACCGTGGTGAATATTTATGAGTGCATTACGACCATCTTTGTTTTGGCAATTGCTAATCTCGTCTAAAAAAAAAAAAAAATTACAACTTCAACGTTCGAACAAATGTTCGTGTCCCTTGATGTAGCTCAATTCATTAAAACGGCTTTTAAAATGTTTACACAAGTTGCAGTGTAAATATAGAAAATAATTATGTTTTGACATACATTTTCTGTGAGGCACGTTTTTATACAGAGTTTCTTTTAAAGTTCAAGTATAATATACATTTTACAAGTTAAATATTTTCTTTTTTTTCACTGAAAATGTACATATTAAAGTTTAGCAATTTTCATTAAAAAAACAAAATCAAAACATTAAAACACATTGGACCGTTTTTTAAATAATTAAAATGTAATGTGTTATTAAACTCGCGTGTACTATTTATTCTCAGTATAATGATATTACATTTAAAACAATTTGTTTTAGTTTGCGTAGCCATATTATAACCTGCTACCTACGCAATTCTTTTTATGTGTTCAAACGTGTATGGTGTATAATATGACCTATTTAGCGATGCGAATAACGTTTTCTTGGTACATTTCATATTATACAAATTTCGATTTACGTGATTTTATTATTACCCGGAAACACTTTTTTAATAATAGTCTTGTTATGTACCATTGTAAAAATTGGCGAACTTGCTATTACGACATGAACAATGTACGTAATTCATCCACAATACGTTTGATGTTAATAGTAAGTAAACAAAATTGTTTGTTCCACGAAAATGTACCGTATTATAATTAAATGTGGGAAATAAACTACAGATTTATAACTTAGTTATGATATCCTAAACTCCAGTATTAAACGTATAATATAATTTAATAATATTCTCAAAGCCATATTTGCTGCATCGTTGTAATAATATACGTCTGGTTACTGATATATGTATCTCGAAATTACATTATATTATAGTCGTTTGAAGAAAAATTAAATGACACAATGAAATGCTGTTAAGTACATACAATAAAATATAATATTATAAATCAAATATTATAAATTAATGAGCTCAAGAGTCTTTTGTTTGCATACTTTAGGAATTTTTAACGATACAACTATGAATAGTACTAAATCCATTTGAAATAATTATACGAACGAGCGTCGAGCATATAATAATTATAACAAAAGAGTATATTATACAATATTTGTTATAATATAGGCTCATTAAAAATTGAGCTATGTATAACACGATATGTCTATTAACAGAAACAAATAAATAATAACAGTACCTATATATAATATTTTTTACGACACAAAGTATAATATACGAATTATTTTTTGCATAAAATAAAAATTATATAGAGTGATCTTGAAAAGGTATTAGATACACAAAATGATAAAGTATAAGTACATAAAAAACCACAATTAAGTATTATAGTACATAAATAGAGGAGTAATAAAATATTGTATAAAAATAAAACTATTCTTGGTCGTATGAAAACTAAAAAACCTCTAAAAAGTTAATGCCGCCAAATACCCTGTCATTTAAATAAATTAAGAGCCACGCTCGAGTGAAATTAATTGGCATACAAACTTGCAACGACAACAAGAGTACAACTTTATCATGAACTGCTATATTAAGACCATCAAACTTAGAATTTGTGTGTATTCTTCGACTTAAAACTTAAACTATCGCTCAAGTTATCTAACTAGATTAATATTTTTTACCTAAGAATTTCTCTTGATGTTTCTTGCCATATCTAATCAAACAATGGAAATTCGGATTAATTAAAATTTTAAGACACATATTGATTTTATAGAAATAAATATATTATAGAAATATTATATTATTACAATACTATAATAATTTAAGTTTATTACCCAACAATTAACATGAATAAAACTTATAATATACTTATTTTATTATATTAAATTTTAAATATGTATAATTAATAATAAAAGAAATTGACGAACAACAAATTTTTGATTGTAGCACTATAAAACTTGATTGAATAGAATAATTAATGTTGATATTATTTTTTTAGTGTAAATCATCTTATATGGTTGAAATTTCGAAAATGAAACTTTAAAGTTTACCATTGAAGTATAATAAATCGATGTAAATACTTATTCATAATTTTCATCTAACTATATCCAATAAATTGTTTTAATTAAATGAAAAATAATAGAATGCCATTTAGTTAGATAAAAACCATTCAACCTCTTTAGCTAATGAATTAAATGGGCAAAAATATAATATAATAAAACATTACTTTTATTTTAAAATAGAATGTATTAATTTTGTTTTCAACAAAAAAAAATTTAAAATCGTGAATTATTTTTAGATGCAAAAAATATATTATTTATTATCATTATATCTATTGTTTTCATTTTTAATATAGGTAATATTTAAAATATTCATTTTTATTTTATTATTTAAGTTGCATTATATGTTCAATTATTGTACATAATTTTACGTGTATAGTATTTTATAATTTAATTTAAATTATAATGAATTTTTTTTTTAATAAACATATTAACGTATTTACGTTTATAAAATATTGTCTTTAAATGCATAAAAAAAAAAAATAATAATAATTCAACGTTTTAATATTATGTTTTAAGAATTTTAATGTATTTTTAACATTGAAATCTCAAAACTTGAATCGGCTTGATTTATAGATAAGAAATTAAAAGTAATGAGATAAAAAGAAAATTAAAAAAGGTACTTTTATAAAGTAATTTTTAACATTTATGAAGAATAACAAAATAAATTAGTTTAACAGAGTTGATTTTTTTATTAACATAAAATATACTGATAAACTGATAACCAATATTATTATGAATTCAGAATTTCACTAATTTACGAGATTGTAGATGTCTCGTTAATATTTTAATGTCAATTAATGGAAATATACAGTTTATTACCATTGATAGAATTTCAGTTCAAGCTATTGTATTGTAAAATTAAATAAATTTAATAAATAATAATTTATAATATTAGTTAAATTTTTAATAATAATAAAAAAAATTTCAATACTAATATTTTATTATTAGTGTATACTAATAATAAGATATATCATAAATTATACATTTTATATAATATAGTTTCTTTATAAAAATATCTTAATTGATAAACACTGAACTGTTCGATACAAAATTGTTGAAAAACGTTTAAATAATGACTACATTATAAAACAGTTATTATGTTAACGTATTCGAGTATCTCGCGAACAAACCGTTTATATTTAAAGATTAATTTAGAGTATAGGTCAAACTTTGAACTGAATTTTAATAATCCATTTGAATAAATTTCTAGTTAAACGAATGTATAAATTATTTTTACTGTTATGTTTAAAAGTTGAAATTTATTTTTTAATTTGGCTTTAGGGATGTCCAAATGAATGCATTTTAATATAATGAAATATTTGTTACCATTTCTGGTGTAACTGCGATATCAACTTTTCAGTGAATTGTGAGCGTTGGAGAGTGGAAGGAAGTAAAATCGTCTCTTATCTCATTGTTCATTTTCATGTTTACGTTCTCTTTTCCTTTACATTAAACAGCATTATATTATTGTAAAATGCTTATTGTGAATGCAATACCTATAGTAAAATAAATGTCCATACATTTAAATTGTATAGATAAAAAATAATGAACTTTGTTTAAAGAATAAAAATGAAATCATACATTTTATTATGTATAGGCATTATTTTCTAATGCGTAAAATAATGTATCATATTATCTTGACTTATTACTAACTATATCACAAAAATAATATTAAGAAAAAAAACTATTAGGAGTTTATAAAATATATTTATGGAAATGTAAGAGAAAATGTAACATTTCCATTAGATATGTATAAATCTAAAGTAAACTATTCCTTGTCTGTTGTGTTATAATCGTACAACGAACAAAATATAACACAATGTGCATTATTGTTAATTTAATATTAATAATTACAATAAAATAAAATAATTTCTTACATTTTTACTATGCATGTTTTACAGTTAGGAATAAAAAGGATAACAATGGTGCTACAAAAGACTGCTCACCAAACAATAACAATTTTGAATTATACTATATTTATAAATAAAACTAAAATAAATTAGAATCGTTAACCACGAACGATTTTAAGTTTGTGAAAATGGTCATGAACTCGGGTCTACCAAAGATCGTTATAAATGATTGTTACTGTAATTAATGTTCCTTACGCACGAGGGAAAATCTGCAGATGTTGCAATTTCCAACCAGGTGTTGACCAAATAAGTGTATGACCCAGAGTTCTTGAATCCCAGATTTAAAATTAATTGACAATTTGTACGAATTTTCATTGTTGAAAAACGGTTGAGATTTTTAATTTGTATTTTATACAATAAAGTAATTATTACTAATGACGTAGGGGCACCTACCTACCTACAAAAAATTAACATTCAAACAAAATTAATACGTCTTACGAATTAATGTTTATAAATAATGTAACGTGTTTAATTTTAAATTTTTACATAGAGTAAAGATGTTTTTTCTTTTAAAATTTAAATGCAATCATAAACGTAAAATTTAATAACTGATTAACTTAAGTGTTGCATGGAGCACAAAAGTAATGTCATGATAAATTCAATTCCATAATCTTATAAAATGTCACCTCCTAATATCCCTTTTGTCTTCACACTAACAATTCTCAACTCTTTGTTCTATTTATTACATTTACAATATAATGTGACTTAGACGGACGGTTTTGTAAACCATTTTCTATATACGACTATTGCCAGAGAGAAAAGGTCCAATTCCTTTCCGACAACCAACAAATAAAGTTTTCTGCTGGTAATAGTTTTTCAAATGAAATGTAACACTTTTATATGATTAATTTTTAGAATTTAATTAATATATGTTATAAATGAGCAATTCGTTAATTAAGAAATTTTATACATAAAGGAGTATGAAATACATTTTGTTGTCTTGTTTATGGGTTTTACTTAAAAACTATTGGAATAAAAAATAATAAAAGTAATGTTTAATAACGTTAAATCAAACATATTTTTATTTATTGCTTATCAAAAAAATAGTTTACACATAATTGAAATATATTTAAAGTTTGTTGATTTATTTCAAATTTGTCGTAAACAACTAATCAGTCTAGGAGTCCAAGAAGAAATTGATAATTATATTGTAAATTATTATTTGTGACACAGGTCACAAAATTATTATTTTATTTATTACGTTATTTTATTGATTATAAATATGGTTATTTATGTTGAGATGATATATTTCAGTTTGATAATAATCTAATATTAATGTATTGTATATACCTATATATTTTATAAATTTAATCTTAATAATATTTATTATTATTTTTAGTATTAAATTTGCTTACAAATTATTGATTTTTATTATAATATTAAATAATGAATATTTTAAAGATTTTGTATATTATATTATATATTTGAAGTGAACATAAATATATTTGGAACCTTTACTTTGAATAGATATAAGGTTTTGATTTAAGATTAAATTTAAATATTTAGTATCTATTTGTGCATTTAAAGCTTTACTATATTTAAGATTTAACCCATAAATTGCAAATATATTGATTTATCAAAACTCAACTATCTACTTAAAACCTGATTAAAGAACTAATACCATAAAAATAATTTGATACAATATTATATTTTAATATTACTGTAACGTTACAAGTTCTGGAATATCGCAGAGTAGTTTATTTTAATGAATGTTTAGTGTATCTGTACAGATCAAATAATAAATTCATTTCTGAACATAGAACTAATTAATATTTTGTATTTTATATAACAAACGACTATTATATTATATACAACTTTACTACATGTATACCAACACTTATTTAATAACAAACATTTAAATATACAAAATGTATATGATTAATATATTTAAATTATGCTAAAAATACTACAGGTACCAGTATACTTTATTATTATTTTAAATACGTAATATATTAAACTAATATATATTTATATAAAAATATTAAATTAAATAAGTTATAAAAAAACGATTATTTTATAAATTACTGTACTTATGGTTTAAAGGAAATAATAATATAAATGCTCTATAATTAATTTTTAATAATCATCATTGGAATTTAAAAATTTTTAAAAATTAAAATTTTGTGTTTTTAGTAAATTTTAGTAAAATCAAAAGTTCGATACTATTATACACAAATAAAACTGTAGATTGTAGATGATACAAAAAACATCTTTATTAAAGTATTAAATATTTTCCTTTAGATGTTTGTTACTAGTGAGTCGTTTAATTTGTTTATTAAGGTTAAGAATATAACGATATTTATAAAATTATTTAAACATTAAAGTCGTGGAGACGTTTAAAACGAACAAATAAACGTTTCAGAATAAAGTAAACATTATGAATACGATTAGGTAGCTGCCGAAATGTTTTCTTGGCTCAAACAGTTTACAGTATACATATATTTATTAACATTTGAATAATAATATGGTTTTTCGTCGTTTCATTTTTTTAAGTGCAAAATGTAATACAACATAATCGGTTCGTATTAAAAACTATTGATTTATAGTACTATCGTACTTATGATGTATCTCAAGCTGATATTATAGCCGTGTATGCTCTTACAATTTTACAAATATGATAAAAATAAAAAATAATTGTATTTATTTTACTTTTCGATTATATAATATAATTTTATTTCAATTTTCATTAACGAAGTAATAATAATTCTTAGAAAATTACTTTATTGTTCTAAATTGAAAGTGCGCATTACATGTACACGTCATAATCGTTTATGTTTTTTTTTTTATTTCGCGTTTTAGTGTTAAAAATAATTAAATACGTGTGTCAACAACCAATGTAATTTAAAATTACGTATTTAACTTACGTTAAAATATTATAATGTTAGCCACGGTTAGTATCGTTAGTAATGGTTATTGTGTGCACCAAAATGACAAAAATGTTTGCGCAAACATTTACAATTTAATTTTCTCATCACGTTGTCAACGCATCTGGTGATAGGGGTATAAAAGTAAGTTTTTCTTCGTTAATTTTCGTTAATAATACTTTAATATTTTAGTTATAAAAATAAACTATAATATAGATAAAGTGTATATTATAATACCTAAGGTTCCGCGTTGACAGTTAGTAGTTCATAGATATTTTCGTGAAAGCGTATCGTTGGAAATATGTTGTCTATTTTTTATCGTTAATGCGAGTTTAATGATGTCATAAAATGCATTTGCTGTATTAAAAATAAATTTTTTAGACAAACTTATTCTGTTGCGAGTTCTAAAGTAAATTTTAAGTCGCCTAATGAATCGAAGTAGATATGCGTTTAGATACTTTAAGTTTAAAAGTTTACCTTAATAATTACTTTTCAAACTATCTATATTTTTCAATATGCCATACATGTTGATGTAGAGGAATAACATCATACTAATTATATAAAAAATGTCACTTTTTATGATGATCGATAATTAAAATGATTTCATATTTGCACATTTCACATTTTTTCTTTGTTCGGAAATCGTTATATGTTTTAATAATACCGTAATAATTGGATCATGGATTATGCCCATTCTGAAGGGTTTTGTATAATTATATTTACCGTAACACAAAACAAAATATTAATTGTTATCATTACCTGATAAGACTGCAACTGGCCAGATGGCTAACGTCAACAATAACCAGTACATGTTTGCTGTTTTATTTAACGTCGTTTGCCAATCGTTCGTACCGGTGACATCATAATGATCCCTGAAAAGTTCGTAAAGAAAAACGTTAAAAATTATGTTTATCATGAATTGTGTATAGTAAATTTAATAAATATAATATTAAGGTATAAAAACTGATAATTTGACAGGCGTTTATTCTCTCTCGTACCGTATAATATAATAATAAATGTTAATTTAATAATATAATATAGGCATATTTTTTTTTGTCGATCTAAGGTAAAATAATTATATACTGTTTTACTCCAATGAATACATCGGTATCAACACGGTCGTCGAATTAATATCGGTAATTTACAGTATATTCAATTAAAAATAATAATGATAAAAATAAAATCATGTCCGTCTCAAAACAATGATAATGTTAATGAACGACAAACATCTGTAGTAGTAGTCATAGGCAGCAGCTGTCGGTTCATCGTGTTAAACAATTTTGGTGGAAGATTTTTATTAACTATTGTTGTAATATTATTTCTTTTACTATTAATGTTAAATCTTTTGTTCGAACCCGTTAAAAAAAAAAAAAAATAATAATAATAATTATCAACAGAAAAAGCCGGCACAACTTTATCCCGAATCAGTTTGCCGACTAATTTAACCAATATTATACGGACGAGTTGATCGAATTAATTTCTTTATTTTCTGATGCAATTTTTATTATTTCTGTTTTTCTATCCTTTTTGTATCCCATCATTTCTATTTTTAAAAATAACCAATGAAAACTGAAATTCGATTAACAAAACATTCTCACCCTCGGGTTTGTTAATTAAGTTATACGCTTACATATTATAATTCACCAACAGCGGCCATAGTGAATATTATTATCACTTCCACCAACGGTTTTCGACAAAACGATTTAAAATTAGCACATATAACGATTTTCTTGAGGGGCGCGATATAGATTAAATAATCATGTAAATGTACACAGGATCTTTACATACCTAATACTGGCATGTAGATATTACTAGAATTTATTATTTAAAAAAGTAACAATCATCACGTTACATCTCAGTGAAATGGTTTCTTCAACATTTTAGGTGTGTACTCATAGGTGGTATTAATGAAATATGGATTAGATCAAATAAATAGTATTAATATTATACAAACAAAAACGTTTTATCAACAAAGTTGTAAGTCTAATAATTTGTTTATAAACAAATAATATATATGTTTGTACATATGTACTTAGTAAGCTTTTGTTGTGAGTGAATTATGTATATTATATTGATGATTAATAGTTGAGCTGGGTGGGTAAAATCCTACGCCACTGACACATCTTATATCTGTAATCTGTGTATAATCTGCGGTTACAATGTATCTATTATTAAACAATTTGTTAATATATAGTTTTTTTTGGTCATCCCCATAGGTTTTGACAAATAGGTACCACTTTATAACATATTATTAGTAGTAAATGTTTAGTAGTATAATTAAGTTTATTTTTTATTAACTAATAATAAATTAATAAGTTGGTTAAGAAAGGAATACTAATTAGAATATAATTTCAAATAAACTAAATAAAATATGTCTGTTATAAACAGTGTTGTACAAAGATTACCCATAATATATTTACATAAAATCACAGATAATTGATTTAAAATTTATCTTAATGAGATAAAAAGATAACTCTTAAAATTTTTATCTACATAAAAAAATAGATAATTAATATTTAATATTGTAGATCCAACGTTCGTTCTCGGCGTAAACCATAGTTGTTATTATCATGATTATTTTGTAAATATTATTATTATTAATTATAATTTATGAACTATCTGATGCTCCAGTTAAGACTATAAATAGTGTTTACAGAGCGCGGTTTGAAATAATTTTGTGTCAAAATATTTTAAATCATTGACTTAATAATTCTCTAGATGATTATTCTCAGATAGTCTATTTATTTATCTGGATAAGATAAAAAGATACTTAAATTAATTTTTATCTAGATAATGCACAACACTGGTTATAAATAATAATATATATTTATATAATTGGGCATGTATACAGGATCGGTTGAATGTAAAAAATACGCCCATTTATTTCAAATTTAAAGTTTGTTTTCGAATCCCTTATCTGATTAAACGTGTGACGTCATGTGTGGTTGCCAAGATGAACCGGACGGGTTATAAATGTTCAACTGGGAGAGATGAGCGTACGTTCGTCGTTCTCGTCATCGTCGTCATTGTAGAACGCGGCCAAACACGTCTCGGGAATCCAACGGAATGTCAATTAAGCCAAATTAAACGTGGTAGACCACTCGACTGACAGGTCACGCACCGGAGCGAGTGTGCGCGTGAACATAAATTCAATGAAAAACAATCCCCTCGTGTGCGGTCGAAAGTGTGTGTGCACAGCGGAGAGAATTTTCTGACAATGTAATATATTATTATCGTTATGTATATCGTCGTTATCTATAGAAATAGAATTTGTTTTTGTGTTTGGTTAGGGTTAGGTTAAAACCGTGCGAAAATACGGTTTAGTATGTTTCGTATAACAATATTAAATGTATAAAAAAAAAAAAAAAAAAAAAAAATGAAAGAAACCAGCAGGCACTCTAAACATTCGACGCCGGATGGTAAAAATAAAACAATAATAAATTATATTTTTTTGAGAAAAAACAAATTTCGTAAAAGTGGTGTTTTCATTTTTTAAGGAAAACATGAAATTAAATATAATCGAAACCTTTTTTCCATCTTCTTTTTTTGTCGACTGTCAATTACAGATCTTCAATTACTCGATCGTTTCGTGCGGTAACTTCGTACGAAAACTATTAACGTGTTGTATTTTTAAATTTATGACGAGACCTGAATTGAATACGAGATCGCCACTTTATGTAAATATAGACGATATCACGATATCGAAGTAATTGGAAAATATATTTACTGCAGAAAATGATAAACAAAACGAAAAAATTGAATTGAACTTAAATACTACAATTAAAAACAAAAGTACGTTTATTATTATTATATAACTCTGATGCTCGTTTGACTAAATTGAAATATCACGTCGAATAATATTTTATCAGATCTAGGTTAGAATAAATACGATTTGTAAAATAAAAAATGTTAATATTTTATAATAGTTCAAACTATGAAAACATAATATCAATATGGTAAACACTTTGAGAACGGTTTAAATACATATTTCGTCGCACGAGGTCCAAGTTTGACTTTTACGAGTTTTTTGCGATTGGAGCAAGTCGGCCGTAATTACACGAAAGAGCACAATAAATTGGTTAACTTCATGCTCTAGTTAACCAAAACATGTTCGACACTTTGACATGTGATTGGTGCCAGTCAAGTAGCATGTCGTTAAATGGAAAACATAGTATGTAAAACTGTTTAATTTTATGTTTGATAAACATTTTGCGTATGAAATATTTTGATATAAAAATATTAGTAATTATTAAGCACGGCGTATCGTATAGGCAATACTGATACACAACGGAAATGTGAATATTTATGTAACCAATTTTATACTGTAAGGCATTATTTAATTATTAAATAATAATAATTAAAAATATTTTTAATATTTGGTTTTGATGTTGAAATCGTAATAAATAATAAAGTAAAAAAATACACTTAAAATGTTAAACATTGTCCTAAAAATTAAAAAATTAAAAAATTGCAAAAAGTGATTTATAAAAATTTTTGATTAGAATTTATTGTGAGTTCTTGATTCATACATTTATTTATAGCTTGAAAAAATAAAACGGAGAAAAATACAAAAAAATGCATTTAAATCTATGCCATTTTTATATTATTATTAAGTATAATTCTGTGGTCTATCTAGAGGTTTCAATGGTTCGATCCCTTGTACTCTAAATGTATTTAAAAATTCTAAAAGTGTTACAACGTGCATAATCATATTTAACGGTATTATACGAAGGTTATTTTTAAAGTAAAGTCTCCAAGGCTGCTGCATTAGGTAAAATCCAGTAAAACTGACGTATTATTTTATTTCTCTTCTACCTAATGACATTGGATTTAGCTTATTCAGATACTCTACCTTGACATTGTTCATGATAGAGTTACCGTCCATTGATCCTGCCGAGTGTGAGCTACGGTCAGTAATTCGATATTTGAAAGTAAAAAGGATTACTTCAATATTGAAATCCATCGTCAATTAATGAAAAATGCATGGACGTTAATAACGTTCGAAAATTTTTCGAAATGCCGAAAGATGTCTACCGGGTGAGTACTCAAAACGCTCACCGGGAATAGCGCATATAATGTACTCAATAATTTGTTCCTCGTCGAGGACGTTTTCGTAACTGGAAGAACATTTTCTAAATATATTTTGAACGTTTTTCATTTCAGGTTATGTTTTTTGTGTTGAAATATCGAATTACAGACCGTAGCTCACACATGACGTGAGCTATAAACGATAGATCCATCTATGATTGAAGATCGAATGTCCGACTGAGCTCAATCAGGTGTCATTTGATAGAGCGAAACCGAAGAATACGACAGTGTTTCCGGATTTTGGTTAACGCTGTTTTCAAAGAAAACTTTGCTTTAAAGATAATATTATCACATTATAGTTTTGTATGTTGTGTGAAAATTATAATGTCGTCTAAATGGTTCTGAAACGACTTAGGAGCCCGGTTATCCGTCTAAAATTGTTTGGACTTAATCGATAATTTACTACTAATAAACCTGTATTGTTTATATCGATATAACCGTGGGAATATTAAATATAAATATAAACCTATTGTCCAATCGGTGGCAGCTCGTCGCGGATCGATAATGATTATTTTATTACGACAAAAGCTGAATCATTTTCGTGTACAATACGAATGTCAGATACGTAAAATTATAATACGTAATTATGGCACAGTACGGTTAAGCGATATGATGGCGGGTGCTGGTTTTGCATTGATAATAATTATTACAATACGTTCCGAACGTAGGCGCTTTTCGCGTGCGCCGCGACAATCGTCGCACCACCATCGTATAGCGTCTCCGCAATCGGCATTTACATTTCCCCATCGGATAGCGATGTGGTGAAGACGAACGACCCGTAAAGTATTGGACCGTCGTCGCTACGTGGGCGAAAACGTGATAAATAATTCATGGACAGTGGGTACGGACGCACGACGGCGGCGTCTCAGCGGACCGACCGTCCTCAAAGGGGGTATGCGGTTACGACCACAACTACTACGACAATGACCACGGTTAACATGCTCGTTGACCGGTCGTTTAATAAACCTACAGTATTGTAAAATAATATAAACATGTCGGACCTAAACCATAATATTAATATATTGCTACGTCGTCGTACTTCGCGACACATTATTATGATTTGTATTCTACAAAGAGTAGATCTAATTCGGTTTAGTCGTTTTCCAGTTAAATTTATAATGTGTTTTATATTCATTCGATATGTAGCTAATTTTAAAATTTTTCTTTTTTAAATTTCATTGGAATTTTAAATGTATAATATTTCGTTTTAATTTTTCTAAAATTAGTTTATATACGTATTAATATGTTACAGATAAAACATATATTAATTTAATTGACATTATTGGTGAACTGTTGTTACATAAATACTATCATTGTTGGATAGGTTACATTAAACATATTTCTTTAAAGTTAGAATAATATTGATCGAAACATTTTTCTGTATTGAAATAAGCATTTGATGATGAAGTTTTAATTTTAATTTTAATTTACACTAATAGTTTTGTAATAAAGTAATTTTTACCATTTCGAATTTTACCAAATCCTATTGATATTATTCAAGAAAAGTAATATACATTTAAAAAATTTATTTCTCAAATATTTTTTAAATCTTATAAATTGTATTATACGTAAATGATCTTTACACTATTAAAATAGTTCTTATATATACAAATTGGTTATAGTAAATTATTGATAAATAGTAAATTATTTTTAGAAAGACGTTAAAAATTAATAATATCAAATAATTATTATCTTGCCAAACTATAAAGTAGTAAAATAAAAATACAATTTCACACAAGTAATGATTTATATTTATTGCACATGCATAGCCTACCAATTTTTTGATGTTTAATTTTTAGTATTAACCATAAAAAATTATATTCTATACTATTAAAGCGTTAGTCATAAATCAAAGATATTATCAGTAAAGGAAATAGCTACAGTTAATAAAATAAAGTTTAAAATTGTTTTAGTTATTTTTTATTATAAAAAAATATAGTATTTCCCTGAATTCTTCTCCTTGAAGTTATAAATAATAAATTATAATAAGATAATTTTTCAGAAAAATAAATTAGGAATATATGATTAATTTATTTTATAAAATTTTATACTACCCTTTTATTAAATATTTATACACATAAGTACTTTTTATCAAACTATAAATCATAATATTAAATATAAAAGTAATGACTGTATATTTGATTAATGAATACTAAGTATATATGGTTGAAAACTTTTTTAATAATAATAATTTTTTTTCAAATTTAAGACATGTATAATACATATTACGTATGTGTTTTTTATCTGACGCATAATAATTTTAGAGTAAGAATTAAACAACCCACATTATCATATCTTAGGTACATCACTACAAATATATATATATATATTCTAAAAATTGATTAATAACTATACATATCATTAAATTATTATTAAAGACAATATTGATTTCATGATTTACTCATTATTGGCTAATTTAATGCAGTTGCCGTAGAAACCATTTTTGTAAAAAAAAAAAGTAATTAATTTTTCTAACGGATACAATATTATGAAGAAATTGTGAAAATATTTTTAAATTAAAATTTACCCTCAAATATTATAATATTATATAATAAGTACTATAATCAACGTTATTAGTACTAAACAAAAGCATTTTATAATTTAATGAATAATTTTTCATTTCTATAAAGTGTAGCATTGAATTTATACTTATCTATTTTTATTCCCATCAATATACTTATACATAGAATATTAAAATAATATGTGTGAACGTGAAATAATTATAAATAAATAAATAAATATAAATAATAAATAAAATATATGAAATCAATTTTTTTACGTTAACAGAATAGAATGTTGAAAAACTAATTATACTATCTCTAACGCTAATGGAACTTTAAACTATGTAATTAAAATACAAAAATAGTATAATAGTATAAAAAGTATTATTTATAAAATTTGTTAAAAACACCATTGAAGTATGCATTGTTAATAAATATACGTTTGGTGTAAGTAAAAATACAAATTATTAGATGGATGTGAGCCAATCAATATGTCATTGATTTTCTGAAAAATCAATTTTTCTATTGCTGATTTCACCATTTTCATATTAACAATAATATACATAATCTTGTTATCTAAAGTCGTAATTGTATATGCAAAAAAATGATTTATTGAGATTTTGTAATTTAAATATTGGTATATCTGTACAAGTTTTAGGCGTTGACGTGAAAGTCGCTCCAGTGCAGTTTCAAAGATATGAATAAAGGTGAACCGTCAAAATATGTATAAATTAACGAAATAAGTAAACATATGGAAAATAAAATAAAGAAATATTTTAACAAGAATCTTGGAAAATTCTTATCATACTTAAAATATCTTTTTCCAACAAAAATGTGCATTCACATAAGAATACGTTTCCTATTAATAATCCACAATTTTCTATTCGCACGTAATTAATGTGTTTTTCAATATCCCGTAGTAAATCGATATTAATCGAAAAAATTGAATTTTTTGCTTGTTTCCTAATATCAATATCAATAATAATAATAATAACAATACGATTCGCACACGTATTGTCAAATATCGTTATTGTTGTTGTTATAGGTCACGTTGTATAGAACAGAAGAGAATCTGTCGATATAATTAAAACGATATATCTTTTGTGTACATGACATGTGTGACTTTATGTCGAACGTATAGACCGGAAAACAAGCGTTCAAATGCCATGAACTTTATGCGAAGACGTCAAATTTATAGGGTTCGAAACGGGTGAAAAAAATTGTATTCAATATTTCCGCGACTTCCCGTAACGAAAAATGCGTTCGACCGGAACGTTTCGAGAAAAAAAAAAAAAAATGCAGCGGTAGAAAAGTGTTAAAGGTTACATATATTGTGAATACTATAGGGGAGGGTGGAGAATGGTGGGTGGGCGAAACAACAACAATACAAATATATCAACCGAAAGTCGATAAATTATACGGGGCCGACAGTATATATTATTATTTTCGTCTCTTAATTCCGATCGGACATTGTGAGTCGAAAAGTATTGACTGCGATTCGGAAACAAAGCCAGGCGGCAAACGACAACAAGCTAGCGGGTATCCATTTGTTCGCGAAATGTATATAGCATAGTGTATAATAATATAATGGCGGCGACAGGGGAGGTTTGGTGAAGCGTTTGTCTGCATCATAAATTAATGATTCAAACTTGTTCCGAAAAGTCCGAAAATGAAAATAAATTAAAAAATAAACGATATAGAGAATAAATGCCATTTCTATATAATATAATATATATATATATATATATATACATTTATAATATAACTAATATTCGTAATATCGTACTATAATCTCGACTGCCGGTCGGGGAACGCGTCTATGGTGCGAGTTTAAAAATTTCGTCTTTCGAAGTTCCGACCGGATTTTTCGCATAAATATAACTTCTTGACCGTACGAATAAATTATACGATACTATACATGACGTTTTTTTTGCGGAGAGGGTATAAAAAAAAAAGTTTCTTCGCCGATAATATATAATATGCGAAACTATAAATCACACTGTGGAATGGACGTTTTTTCGTATAAATTTATTATTTTATTTGTATTTATTTATATTTTGTTTCTTAACCGTCGGTGGAAATCCTTTATACGACCGATTCGTGCAGCTTTACAGTGGCGTTTGTGCCGACGTGGACTTCTTTCTGCTGTTTAACCAGAACAGAGTGAAAAGTGGGATATACGTAGTATAGTATAAATCGAAGTACTACCTATATTGCCGCTACATGATGGTATCGGCGCGCAGACAGCATCCTCTCCGGACGCGATTTATATCCTAGGAAAAAAATAAAACCTAACCTAGACGTAAATTATACGCATACGGACGTTTTGACAGCAACGAAGCAAGAGAACACAAAAGAACCGAACCACTAGGTAATTACATATACCATGGTAATGCGACAACGGAAGCATATAATATATAATATCATATTATGATTCGGTCCACTACGTTATTGCCGTTGATGTTCGGTGGGCATAGAATACTTAGGGTATACTTATATAAGCTAAAAAATCCTATAAAAATGTCCTAAGAACTTGCAAGAATTATTCTGAAAAATATAATTTTCAAATATTCCAGAAAGATAAATATTATAATACTATACTAATATATTATAAGGCAGTCATCATAGTCGGCCAGCAATATTGTTTGGACCGGAATGTTGGGCTGTGAGAAAAAAATTAGAATATAAAATAGAAAGAAAATGGAGGAGATGCGAATAAGATGAACGTGTGGACTGGCTAGAGAAGATAGCATATAAAAGGAATACATATGGTCAAAAATAGAAAATGTTTTCATCATTTGTGGGGAAATACTAGAGGCGGCGCGAGATAATTTTTTTGTGTCTCGAAGGTGTGTTATGATTTTATGAGTAAAGTTTATTCAGAGACTATGAGAGTTATTATGGAAATTAATGTAGAATGTTAGATGGTGCGAGAAAAGACCGAAAAAGAGGTGGATGGATGGAATGGAAAGTGATACGAAGATAGCTAGTGTTAATGGACATGTAGGAGATCGTGATCCACGGAGGTATAGGAATAGGATGCCCAACTGTACTTACAGTGAAGGATATCTTAAAATACAAAATAAAAATGCGTTGTGTTATTGTGTCGTTGGAACACATTTTTAGAAAGATCGTTCGAGACATTTCACACAAAAAATAAAATTTAAAAGTCATAAACATCCGGTACTTAATCATTATAATAGGTGTGTACGCATATAAATTAAAACGGTCGTTATATTTTACAAGACGAGAATAATTTATATTAATAATAATAATGTCTGCACAACGCTGCGTACAAAATGCGTACGCGTATTAGGTAGGTACGTTTTAAATGTAATTATTATTAATGATGCGTAGAGGTAGTTAAATTCCAAGTTTTGTTCCGTTAACTGGATACATTCGTAAGTGAAATAATGCAATAACGTTACATGTAGTACATCAAAGAATTTATTATGTATTCGATTATTGTGTTACATCTGTTATTATTCAATTAAATATGTCAGAATATTACTATAAAGCAATGCGAAAAACGTTACCATACGTACGACCAAATAATATTTATTATAATTTATAAATGCAATTGTCGTGTAGATTGTGATTGAATCATAAAATCTATCGCTCCAGTAATTGGTGATTAATTCGAAAATTGTCTTACTGTCGGATGTCGGATTTAACGGTATTATTATATTACAATAATCGATTTATATAGACGTGTGCAATACGATCGAATCTGGATGTATTGCACTTTTATAAATCAAACTAAATATTATAACGTTTTCGAATCACATTTATCGGATTTAAATAAGTTATTATATGGATTCACGTTAAGCTATCTAAGTAATAACATTTCAGATTTCAAATAAATTTATAAATTTTATTAATAATTTGATTTGAGCTTACTAAATTTGATTCGCTAGGGAGGTTTGACGCACTGTTACATATAATCGTAATATTATACATTTTGTACATTTATTAACATGGGTACCAATACGCTAACCAATATACATTTTTCACGTTTATATATTTAGTTATTTTTGACACAATTATAAAACATACTAAATATAAAATGTTATATCGTTTTATAGTTTTTCTATATCATATGCTTACGAGTTCACAACTTATTAAAACAGTTTTCGGACTTAATTTAAAAATGAAATGAAACAAAAATTTATTGTGTGACCAATTAAAGAATTCAAATTTGAATCTAATATATATGACTTAGTCGAGACATCATAAACAAATTATCATTCCTTTCGATTAATAGTTAATGCATATTTGTAAACTCGTCCGTACGAGCGTAGTATTTAAATTATTAATATTTATGAACGGAACTTTTGATAGCAATCAGTTGTATAAACATTAAACGCCCTTCAATAATAAAATACTCAGTGGATATTCAGCTCAATTTACATTTCGGTTTCAAGTATCATTCCAGTGTACAGATAAAATGTTTGTAGCCATTGGTCATCGTTGTGCATTAAACGTGTATTATCGACACGTTTAATTTTGACCCGGGTTCTGCGTTAGGATATTATATCGAATTTTCGAACTCGTTGAGAATACAACGACGATTAATCAAATGTGAATTTATGTGCGTGATGTATAATATTACGAAATGAATTATTACGTGATATATGATTAACGAGGATTGAAATCGGCTGTTAAAATTATTATTAAGATATACGCGTGATCTATATATAATATTTTCTCTGAGACGTGTAAATGTTGTGTGTTTTTTTATTTTTTATTTTACTATAAATAAGGTTTATTTATATATAATGATCCGTATAATATAGGTTGTCCAAACACCATTAGTCCACCCTTGTCCATTAAAAAATGGCTTTTAGGTAAAATACGATATAATATGTGTTTGAAGACGTATTCTCTATCCTAATGATATGTAATTTCAAGTTAAATGTGTAAATAAAATGATGACGGTTTATCGTGTTTAACTTTTATGCATAAATGCATTATTAACGAGTAGTGGTTTGTAGGCGGAAAATCCTAACCTATTACAGTATATATGGAATATTATAATGGTTTCGAACTGGCAATTTATAACAGTCAACAGCTGTTTGTTTTGTGTGGTTTTTTTCTGTTTTGTTAATGTTGTTAAAGAGATAAACACGCAAACAACCAATTATTGTTGTGCTCACAACGCATTTATATAACAAACAAATTTCAGTTTATGAATAAAAAACTAAAAAAAAAAAAAAAATACAACCATGTTATTTATTATAACAATCGGAGCTTCCCCTGATGAAATTTATAATCCATTAGTCGTAGGAAACGATTCAGTTAAATTGCTCATAACGACGCGAAAGGTATGAAATGAGATAATGAAACCATGAAACGATTGCACTTATCGTCGTCTATGCAGACAGACATTTCTATTTGATTTTAAACTTAAACAAGTTTTAATATTGCCGTATCACGACGAACGTGTTATGAAATGTAATTAAGTAACGATTTAATTATAACGAGTGTTAAGTATAACCACCGACAAAATAAATGGACTTGAGTTGCTGTCGTAAAAATTAATAATAAATCCAATAAATTATTTCTTTCACGATCGTTGTTGCCTGCGCAAAAACGCATTAAAAACATTATATATTGCCGTGGTTAGGTGAGCTCACGGTACGAGTTAGCCAAATATTTGGCAACAAGAATGAAAATAAAACTTGATAAAATGTATGAAAATCACACAAAAATGTAATTTTAATTTTGAATCAAATAATCAAAACGATTTATAAATAGTAATAAATTTTCGTCAATGCAGATGGTTAAAAAAATAATGTAATATAATATCTTAAAATTATAAATTTTTCTGAAGTTTTGTTTGATCTCAAAAGGTTGGGAACAAAATAAATAGTTTTTTATTATATATTTTTTAAGCATAATCTGATTTCGCCAAAATTGTAATTTTCTGTTATCCGCTACTTTTCTTTTCCGACAAGTCGACAGTCGACTCTCTATTCGTAAGTCTTACCTTTTCATTTTCTTATATTTTATAGAAATGATCGATTTCATTTTCGATCAAACAAAGTAGACATTATATACATATTATATTATAATAGGCAAAATTAAACAAATGAATAAATGAATAAATGAATAAATGAATAAAATAATTATATAGTATGTTCACGATTTGGTTTAGTAAGGTCAATATTATAAGTAGGTACACATTATAGTCAATAGTTATACTGTCTACTTGTTGTAGTTATATGAGAATATAATTTTCACAACATCATATTATCTGAAATCAAGTTGATTTTATGTAAAAATAAATATATTACAGTTATATTGAATATGGTTGGTATCCGTCTCATTTACTACACGTACTACATTTACTTCTTATTTATATAGAGCTTATGTCAAGAACAGTATTGCGTTCTCGATATTATGGTCGAAAATATAATCGATATTTCTACGTAGCGGATGAGATGGGAATCAATTATTTTTAAATTTGGTGAAAAACGGTATGATAACGGCGGAAACCTTCAGGTAACGTCCAATTTTTTATCTACACAATATTCATTGGCTTTTCGGAATCATTCGTATGGACATTACGATACGAAACAAGAAACGAGCTGTTATCAAATACACATCATATGACACGAGTTTTTCTTATTGAAAATACGACGTGTTTAATATACAGAAATGTATACGGCGATATAATATAAACATATATTAAAAAGAAAAGAAGAGGGATATATCATTTTTATTTTTTTCTTATTTTCCGTCGCCTGCGAACAAACGTATATAAGTCGCCAAATACGAGCGTCGCGAGGGGTAAATCATAATAATAATAATAATAGGACAAAACCCACTGCACCGAGTCGGGGCCCGATGAAAAATGATGTTATTCGCGTATACGAGGCGCGTGTATATGTTTGCTGTACAGGGTGATCGGAATATCGTGTTATCGAAAACAACGAAAACGCATATAATACGCAACGCGATATTCCGATCACCCGGTGGATTATAATATTCGTAAATATACATAATATTATATAATATATTTTTTTCTTTTCCTATATAGAATTATATTGTACGTGCGGAAGACATATTATTATTATTATTATTTTTTTTTCCTTGCCTCTAATGTGTTTCGCGTCGGCGGCGAAGACGCTATTTCCGTCGATTACCCTCCGCAGTTTGGCATCGGCGGCTGATGTTGTCATCGTCGTGTGTGCCCCCGCGCGGAGCCGCTACACCCGGTGCCGTGTCGACCGTAATGAGCCGAGTCATCCGTCTCTCACGAGCAGCCGCTTTTACCCGATTTCGTTCGTATCGTTTCGCGGATCCCAGCGACTAGGGTGGGCCGCGATACCGCGTGCCGGCTGAAAAAACCGACGAGAAAAATATTATTTATGTTTTTTTTGTTTATTTTTTTACATCATTACGATATATATATATATATAACACGAGAGAAAATAAAAATTATAACACGCGGTTCTATTATTATTAAAACGAAAATTTAATTAACGTATCGCCGTCGACTTGTGCTTCGTATACGACGACAAAATATTATGATAATAATGAGAAACGCGGTCACGCGGGTGGTCCATTTCGGTAAACGGGCATATTTTTGACAGAGTACCATCTCACTCGTTTATTTCAAGATTTTTTTTTTTAAACAAAAACAATACAACTGTTATTTCAAAAACGGCGCGTTGTTATTATCGGCGATGAGAATATTTATTTTAAAAGAAAAATCGTGTGTTCACAATCGATTAAATAAAACCAGCAATTGTTACAAAAATTTATGTACGGGGATAATATTTATTTGCATATCGTGTTAAACGGAGTTATCATGGACGTAACCAGGGGGACTTGGCAGGGCTTAACGTTAGCTCTATCTAAACCATTTTTACCTCTCCTTAAAATAATTTTCTGTTTTTAGTTTTTTTATTTTGTGTGAATATCAAAAATTATATTTATCGGACTTAGTCCTTCTGACTTTTAAAAAAAAAAAAAAAAAAGAAACGAAATCGAGCAAGCGATGGGTTCGTAATAATATTTGCCGCGAGCGGCGCTAGAGAGAGAATGAATATCCTAGATTCGGGCTTTGTCCATACCAAACCGAAAAGCATCAAAGGGATTTGCGATTTTTTATTATTATTATCCACAGGTATAACATAACGTGTACCCGACGTGGTAATATTTCACTATTGAAATTTTCGACTTTTCGATATGTCAACGGGTTAAACGTGATAATAATTTATTATACTATCCCGCAATCTGACGTGACGTTATTTTACGCCTGGCTACCAGTGGCGGTGCGCATTTCTGAAAAACCAATTTAAAACTTTTCAGTAATTCATTAACGTTGTATAATGTACTCGAGACAATAAACTTTCAACGATATCGCCTTTCGTGTTTCAATTTATATACTTTTGAATCGTCGTCTCCGCTGCGTCCAATACAATGCAATTGATTCAATTTAAATGATATTGTACACTGTGAGCATATTATTTAAATATTGCTACAGTCGACGGATAGAAGTGGAAGGAGAAGAAGACGAAAAAAACAAATATACTATATTGAATATATTATTACGTTACGCCGAAAAAATTGTGTTTTATTTTTTTACATTTTAGAGTTTTTTTTTTCTTCACAATGTTAAACTAAAAAATAAAACTCGAGTAACGATCAATCAAAACATCTGAGAATTTTTAATTTCCAAACCAAATATTTATAATTAATTAAACGTGAAATAATAATATTGTTTTATGTTTATACCTTCGAAGTTCGAACACAATAGCGAATCAGTCTTAAAGTGAATATTCCCTTAAATAAACTAGGTTAGGTAAGTAAGTTTTTATGTTTATTGAACAGTTTAATATTTTTCAAATCAAGGCGATCGCTGCCATCTCAAATACCATCACTAAAATAATCAAAAAATACGAGTACAGAAACGAAGATATATCTAAATTGTATTTTTCAGAGTTAAAATATCGTATAATTTATAATTCATAACGTTATAAATGTTAACAGGTTTCATTTTTAAATTTCAATAATTAACCACTGTGTTCTATAAACACTTAAGTCATAGTTATATTATATAGGACAAATCGTTTTAATCAACTGAAGGATACAAATATTTTATAAATATTGATTATACGTATAACTAGAGATTTAATGAATAACAATAATCAAACTAATGCATATTATAAAGGAATATATAACGCGCAAAATATTATTTGTTTAATTAATAACGTGTAAGCTAACACAATATTGTATAATTTTAAAAGCAGCCTGTTAACTATACGAAAATAAAGCTTTAGAAATATTACCGTTTTCGGGTACACACTATTTAAGCATATTTATATGTTATATACGAGAATTAAGAATACATTTTTTCATAACATTTCATCAAACGAACTCGTGTCCATCATATTTGTGTAACGTGGTACTCTTTAAATATTGACACTGATTTATTGCAATAATCGTTTTGTAGAATTCCGCAAATAATTCAGTAACATTAAAGCTTTGATAATATAATATATAATACGTCATAACAAGCAATCTCTATCGCATTTTGTAATTAAATGGCAATTAATGGCCGACGAGTGATTAAACAAGTCATTTCCTATAATCTTCAGACTAATATGGCGGAAATGACGGAAGGAAATATTTTAGAAAAACTTTGACTGGCGAAAAACTTCATTGTCATTCCGGTTGAACAAGTTGGATATATTCAAAAAAATAAAAAATAAAATAATGTTCGTAATAATAATGTAATATCATAAATCATCTCGATATAGTTGATAACTAAAAATATTTTTATTATCGTTTTACATTATTTCCCCTCGGTGGTGCTATTCAAGCAGTTTAAGACTACCTCCTTTGTATCGGAGAAGGACAGGGACAGGGAGAGGGATAGTTTTTATTTTTAGACAGTAAAAAAACCGTTTTTCTTTTTTTTTTAATAATTCATTCTGTTTTTTACGACAAGGATTATAGATGATGTTCCTGCAATATTATAAGTATTCTACATTGGCGATTAAAAGTCTGAAATGAAAAAAAATAATATCCATAATATAAAATTATGTTATAACCATTAACGTCTGAGATATTGATTAGTATCGAGTTTGGGAATAATAAATCGGTTTTGTAGTGAACCGAAAAAATATATTTAGAACACAATTATTTTTAGTACTTATAAGTTCTAAAATAATATAATATTTGAAGGTTATAATATATGCGTTATCATTTATATTATGTATATTTTTATAACTTTATGGCATGTCACGTAGACTGGATGTGACAATAAATCTTGGCAATCATTAACAAACGCATTTAGTTAAACAAATATAGCAGTTAGGTTGACAGTCATTTTTTTTTTTTGTTAAAAACATAGTTTTAAATTAACTTAACAAGTGAAAAATAATAGAAAAATAACATTACTCTAAATATGCAATACCTAATTATTAATATAATTTATACATTTTATACAATTTTATTGTATTTGTTTCAATAATAAAATTTAAAAAATTACAAAATACTATAGATATTATTTATCGTGGATGATATTAATTATTGTAAGTAGTATTTAAACGAGTGAAATGTTTTTTTTAACGTATTTTAATATTTAAATTTTTAAGAAGCCTAAGTATTATGTGAATTGCAGTTTATGTTAATAATTATTTTATTATACAATACTTATTGTAATAGTATTCTGTATAATTAATTATTCATATTAGAGATTATAATAACTTAAAGATTTAAATACTGCATATGAAAAATAATCAAAAATGGTTAATTGTAACGTCAAAGTTTCAAACGAGATAATTTTTAATTTGTAACAATTAAGTACCTTGAACGTAACATTATCAAATTCAAGTAATTTAAAAACATAACATTATAATATATTTAATATACTTTTTATAAGATAATATTGATTATCATTATTATATTAACATACTGATTATTATCTTAAAAACAATATGCCTTTTATTATAGATCGCTAACTTTATTTGGTTTCATTTACATTTAAAGAAAAAAATGTATGTGTAAGATTAAAAATGATCAAAATTGCAATACAATATACGACATATTTTTATTATATAGTTATATACTACTTAATTAAATATTAAATACAATACTTTCAATTTATTTTATTTTACATTATAAATATAAAAAAAAAAATATTTGTTTTATGTTTTCTGACTTTTATACGTTATGCTTGTAAGTTTATGAATATATTATAATATATTCATTTTCGATGAAAATGGTTTTATAAATATGTCTTTATAAATCATACACAATAGAATAAAAGTTTGTCAACGAAGAAAATATCTAAGTAATTTAATCTAAATAATGTAATCTAAAATGGTAAATTACATTTTCATCAAGTTAAATGAAATGCATTTATTTTAGTTTATCAAAATATATTATTATTACTAAAGTTGTTTTAAATTATTTTCACTACACTCAGTTGCCTTTAAAACATATTTTAAGCACCTATTTTTAATAATATTATAATAATAAAATCAACTTTGTTACAATTTTTAGTAGGTACGTGTTTTACATAAAAAAATTGTTTTTTTTAAATTTAAATTTATATTTATAATTTAATATTACGTGATAACACACTAAAAAAATATAGGTACCTATATTCAATTCACTATTAATCATTCTTGATCATTCAAACTTAATTTTCAATTTGTATTCGTTCGTCAACGATTTTATTTTATATACGAATTGTTTAAATACCTATCTTCTTTGTTCATATTGTACATTATTTATATTCGATAAATTAATATTTATCTACTAATATACATAATGATTACACAATAATTACAACAAAAATATGTAAAACATACTAGATTTTGTCAAAACAAATTTATAGTTTTCCCAATTTTCAATAATAAATTTTTTAAGATATTTCAATTAATAAATATATAGTATTATTGTCAAACGGATATTTGTACGAATAAGGAGCTTAGAAAAATGCAATAATTTTTTAAATTTAACAAAAGGTATTTAGTAAGTTTAGTGCATATAATATTAATTCTTGTGTTTTCAAAAATTAATAACAAGGATGAATTAAATGTCTGAAAAACATTTTTCTCGTTATATTCATATCATTTTTTATATTGTTAGGAATATACTTGTCTGGACTTTTAATAAGAATAAACTGATGAATGGAATCATAATCATCTGTTCGGCAACGAATACGGTATCTACGAACAAAAGCATTTTGATGAATTGAACGAAATATTTGGATTTATTTTTTAAAAAGAAAAAAATTAGTCTCTTTATTATCGTTATTTCATCTGAAGCTTCCTACATATAGGACTGTATTATTTAGTTCATATATTATGTTGGATTCGACTATTTTTTTTTAGGAATATGATGCAGGAAACTAGATAGTATTTTTTTTTAACATATCCAAATTTGTAATTGATTTTATTTTTATTTAATTCTTATTACCTATCATATTTATAATTTTGTTTTCCAAATATTTGTGGATAATACAAGTTATAATTAATATGTTTTTATTTTGAAACGATTATTAACAAGAAAAACAGTGCAACTTTATACCTTTGTTTTTAGTTGGTCATAAAATAAAGAACAATATTCAAATAAGTTAACATGGAAATCATAATTTAACGTCTCGAAAATGGTGGGAATTCTATAAGTTGTTATTACTTTTGTGATATAATTTTCTGACCATTCTCTTTACAAAACTATTTTCAATAATTAAACTTTATAGCTTATTTACGAAATTTGTATATATGGTAGTTGCATTAATAAACAACAATATTATAAAATACCTCTTGATCCACAACTTTTTGTAATTAAATTTCGACAATAAAGTAATAAAGCTGAAATTATGATTTGTATAGGTATTGTTATCTGCCAATAATATGTTTTATTAATAAATATAAATGTCATAAAACTAGAAGCTTTTATTATTGCTTTTAAAATTTGTATTTATTAATTATTAATTTTTGAATAAAGATAATTCGATATTGAATTCTTGTAGCTTGAATATATTGTACATTTAATATTTTTGAGAGTAATTTATATATTGTTTTCTTATTAAAATTATTCATTATGTTCTTGAACAGATAATATTTTATATATGTGTATATGATAATATTTATTAGGTATTTAAAAATTAATACGAACATCATGTGACGCAATAAGACAACATTATAAGTATAATTAATAAAATTATCTCTTGTCTTATCACATAAAAAGTTTTTCAATAATATGTTAACTATTTAATAAACCTATTTATTCTATTTGGACACAATTTTAATTTATTAATTTTTACTTGGTACTTAGTTGTTTAAATTTGATATTTAAACTTATAATTGCATCAAGTTATTTAATTAAAAAAAAAAAAAAAAATATTTTTCTAAGTATTATACAATGATATAGTTAATAAAATTAATATATTTTTTCCGTATAGATGTTTAATATAATATTATTTATGTTTTGAGTTAACGGCAAATGCTTATTTTAATATTTGTTTTATGTACCTATAATTAGTTAAACAATTTTAATATATCATAAAAATCTGATTAGTTTTTTATGACGAATCGAAATAAAAATGTATTTATTGTGAATAATTCTAAAATAAAAGGAAAATGTATAAATTATATTGTATTATGAAATAATATCGATAAAATTAGTGTCAGATAATGTTTAAAAATTGATTTTCACGCCCATGTGATATTTACAACATTATTCACTCGGATATCGAATAGTGGCATTTTATTTTTTAAAAGGCTTTGGTAATTGTACCCGCGGCGACAAGAGGTTATATATTGTGATTTTTTTTTTTTTTAATATAAAAATCTGGTATTTATTACAGCCCACTTGGTAAGGATATAAGTCCCAAGAGATTAGAACCGAGCATTTTGCCACTGAAATGAATTTATATTCCCGTTGATTTATTACTTTGGAAATATGTGCGAAGTTATTAAATCGTTTATAGCTTTACAAAACGAAAAACGATAAATTCCGTGTAACCAACATACATACGTAATACCTATATATAGTCGTTATAAACCAAATACCTATGTATTATTATTAAAAAAAAAATATATATATATATATATACAAACATTCTGTCAACAGTAATCGTTTACAATATCAAATTAACTATTTTTATAAAATAAACCATTTATTTTAATTTTACTAAAAGTATTTAATATTTTTGTTTTTAAGTTATAAAAAATATATAGGCAATATAAGGTTATTTAATTGTGCTATTTAATTACAATTTTCCAAAAAGAATTTATTATTTAATAAAAAGTCATGCGAAGAAAAACCTAATAATTATTTATTTGCATTAATAATATCGTAGTTTTATTGGAAATATTTAATTAACATACTGAACATAATAAATAAAATATTTATGATAACAGTAATAAGTAAGTAATTATTATTTAAAGACACCAGAATTTTGTAGCGGAATATTTACAAAACTATAAAAAAGTTACTTTTATGTTTGTATTCTCGCTAAATATCGCTAATAATATAGAAATCCATCAGAAATAGTATTTTTTCATACATAATTAATGATTTTGTTAAGTTTGTATTGTTTTTTAACCGCAACGATTAATATTTTATGATTTTACATTATAAATTATAATGTCACATACCTAAATGACAAAACAGAGTCTAACTATTATTATTATACTATTGTTTATTGGTGAGGGTTTAAAGACCTTCCGGAATGATCGTATCTTCTTCCTAGTCCGAAAACTGCGGTTTTACTATTATAATACGGTGCCGTGATCATTATTACCGGGCGCTCGCTTATGATTATCGGTATACATTACATGAGATACGACCGTGTTCGGATATTTAAACATTTCCTATAAATTATTGTATTTCCTTTCGCTGTAGTCGGAATACGTCGAAAACTAACGTAACCTAACACCGCGAGAATGGAGAAAAAATAATAATTTCATTGTCATTGGCGTGTTTCAAATTCTAACCGAATGGTCAACAAAAGGCCTTTCATATCTTAGTTTAAGTTTATGACTTTTACGCAGTTTCTAAAATCACTGATTACTGATTACTGATTACTGACAACGGACAATTGATGATGGAAATCCGAGATAGAAACAAGACTTGTACGGCGATTCTATATATAGGTAAAGTTGACGGTAAAAAATTCCGGAAAATCAACTTAAACGACATCGTTATAAACATATACGATTGGAAACGTGGTAAACACTTTATGGGTATAGTATGTTTTTATTAATATGTTTATTAATTTATTATTATTAGAAAACGCGCGTGCGGATTAAAAAAAAAAAAAAAAAAAAAAAAAAATAGAGTTAGCGGAGAAAAAAAAAGGGTCACATAAACGGTTTCCACGGGACGTTGGTCAGCAAATGGTTCGTCGGTCGAGTCTTGAACCGTAAACCGTATTCAATTAGCAGACCATTATATTATGTAGCACGGGGAATGGTAATTCCCCTTGAACCGAACGGTACCTATGCAGACGCGTACCTGAAATACGATACCGACAATGGTAATAACAATAATATGTGTTTTTAATCAATGTAGATAATTATGCCCACGACAAAAAAATGTCACGAAAAGGAATGGCGGATTAAACGGGGGAAGGGGAGGGGGGAAACCGAAACAAATCTAATTAAAATACCGTCTAATGGAAAAATATTATAACACCGAACGGTGTTTTTTTAAATGGAAATTTAGTTTCACGCTCTGATCCAATTGTTTCACGTTGTCGAAGCAGAACTCGAAATGTAATCACGATACGTATATATTTATGCAGAGCGGTTATTATTTTTATATTTTTGCACCTTACCGTACGATTCGCACTATATTACATAATAATATATAATGTGCACTCCATACAATAAAAGAAGCCGCCTGTTCAAAGGAATAGTGAGTACTTAGACGACCTCGTGACTGAATTGTTAATCGTTTCAACCGAGTTTCTCGCCGGAAGTGCATTTTTCTAAAGTTACGTGTTTGTTGTTTAAACTTTTCTCGTCAGAAATATATATATATATATATATATATATATAAATAAAGGTGTGGAGATTAAATATAAAAGACTCAACGTTGCCAGTCGCCTTCTGGCCGAGAACTTGTTAGCAAAACACAAAAGTATACTGTAACATTTTACAGATGGAAAGTGGCCAAAAACTCGACGTTTCTCTAAAAAAAAACCATTCCTCGTTAAATTTACATGATATCTTACAATCGAAATTGAATATTCATATTAATCGCGTCGACCAAATATTGTAGTAGTTTCGTTTTTCAGTATTTTAGTAATCCGGAAATTTTCTCAGAAACCAAATTATCTCCATTAAATTAAAGTTAATTAAAAGTTTTATATTTAGCACTTATGGAACGACATGTACATTTTGTGTGCAATTAGTTTGTAGTAGTTCGAAAATTAATTAAATATTACACCATGAGAAATTTAAAAAGATATTCCCGTATTTCATAACATTTCATGTTTTTTATTATATCCATTTTCAGAAAAATAATTGGATCCTTTTTATTTTATTTTACATAAATAACTTATAATATTTTATATAACATTATGCAAATTTAATAGTACCTATGTCGGTATTATAATCATACAATCAACAAAGGAATAAATTCAAAAATTAATGAAGACGAGAAAATACAACTATAATAACCAGAATACTATAAAATTATTATACTATAGGACTAAATAATAAAATAATTTTTTTTTTACTTTTGAATTTTGTTTGTTTTTATAAAGTTTCTTTTTTTACACATCTTGAATTTTTATGTTTCTTTTTCTACTTCTAAAGAAATATATTCACTCTGCTGGGTCATTTTTTATATATTTTCACTAGAACGTTCGCAATGACTGAAACCTCGATTAAAGTTTTTTTTTACTAAAACTTTAATTTTTATCGGTAAGTTTTTTTTTAGATTTTTATATACATTCTAGTAGAAAATAGTCAATAAAAGTGTAAACCTATGTGTCACCTACGCAAAACGGTTAAAATGTTTTAATTGTCAATGAAGAAATTGGTGAATATATACTTTTTTTTAATAACGCAAAACAAACGAGAACACCAAAAGTTATATTAGATTATCGTATTATATATAGTTATGCAAGTATCTTAACGTCCTAAACATACTTTTAACATGTTAAACCCAAAATCGAAAAACGATTTTATGTCAAAACATTGTTATTAGCGGTATTATTATTATTATTATTATTAATATTTATTTAGTCGAATAATTTTAATATTATGAAAGAATTCAGAGTTTCAGACGCTGAAAATACATGGTACTTAAAATTACTACATGCATTATATTATATTCTCCGCAACAAATTCCCTAAGTTTTCCTATTCTCTTCAATGTTGGACACCCTTAATTTAAAATGTTATCACTATTTTTTACCCTATCATTTAATGTGCATTCACAACACAGTAATTTATTATTCTTGTCAACGTGCTGTAACAATGATAGCACTATAATAATAACCCCTATTTGTTCGGCGACTTGTTTCGGACAGTTAAAATCAAGTTTAATGAAAATAGAAAATCTGACATTTCCCAACAGTAATGCGATATGACTATGCTGTTTCGTAGTAAAAATGTCAAACGGTTAGACTTTATGAGCCCATTGGTTCACGTAAACGTTAAAAACAAAACGCCAACAGTTTTTTTTTTTTTTTTGTGCATCGTGAAACATCGTTCGTTATAATATTACGACACATAAGTTCAGTCAATCATGTGTAAATATATTATCAAATTAAAAGTATGTGAAACACGCGTCTGACAATAAATGGACCCCTTTAAGTTGACCACCCTCTAGGAGGGATTTTCTGCTCCAACAGACAAGATTATGACGAAATCATTTTTAACAATCGGCTTTTGGCTTTCAGTTAATGACGACGAATTTATTAAAAGCAAATGTACTGGATTGAAAATACGAAAATGAGCGAACGCTTTTTTCCCGCTACGAATATTAATATTATTTTCTTCGGGTCGTTTGATTTTAATTTTTTTCTTTTTTTTTCACTATGATATATTACACATTATAAAAGTTTGAGCGGACATATTTTTCTCAAAATATGAGACGCGTATGCGGAGAACATTCCAAGTTTTTCTACTTAATAGTGTTCATTCGTTGGGCAATAGTGTGCAGGAAGATATAAACAAAATCCTTAAAGTTGTCATTTTCTAAATGCGCGCAATTTATCCGGTTAAGCTGTAAAACTTTTTTTTCTGCCGGCCTTGTTTCCGTAAAATTCAATCTGAGATTTTTATTTTCAAACCTCCGGCATTCAAAAGTTATTAATAATGTTCATGCACCGCAGTAGTTGAGTTTTAGTTGAATTGCCATTTTTGCCACCATGAAGTTGACATAGGTTTCTATACAGACGTATTGTAGTTGCGAATGGTATTATTATATTTTAATATTATTATTGGACACAATATTGTAATAAAATACCAACTTAAAACGGGAATGCTTTTATTTTACTCCTATTTTTAGTAATTTAATGGGTCGGATTATTTGTATTGTTTATTAGTAGAATATTTAATCATATTATGATGTTATGGCGCAACAAAAGCGATGATAAAATCTTTCTTTGATATTTGGACATTTTATTTTATTTCTTTTATGTTTAATATAAAGCTCTAGGAAAAAATATAAATAAGCTTTTACACATTTTCTCCGATTTGATATCCTAATGGAAAATCTACACAGAATTTAAATTCTGACTGATTGAAAATGTTATTTGGGCTACTGAACCTTCAGAAATGACTTTAACGTGGCATTGATATCATACAGGCATTTATTTGATTTAAAAACCATTCGTATTATGTATCGTTGATATATGTATTAAAGGAAATCGTATTTTAGTATTTATATTTTATTTTCTAGAATTTATTAAATAAAATAAATTATCTATGAATATTATTACAGTTAGTTTCATAATAATATAAAGTTTTAAATCCAATTTCTTCCATACTTTTTCTCAAGATTGCCACTATGTAAGATTATACACATACGATAAAATTATATAGATAATGTATGTAACAACTTTTAATCAGTTAATTTATTCATATTATAATAACATGCAACTTAAATTCAAAAATGAAATTAGTTATCAATTATGTACTAAATTAAAATACTAATTATACAATTGAAATAATCTGATTTTAATGAAGTCATATTCGAATGACTTACTGACAACTTCGTAAATATTTGTAATGTCATGCATTTTACCGATTGTTTAATACAATTTTAAAAGAAAAAATATTAACATAAATAATATTACGTATATATTAATTATTAAACTAAATTATAAAGAGGGAAACTAGTTGAATTTTCACTCAAATGATATAGTTTCTTTTATTGAAATTTTGTAGTAATTGGACGTTATTTATAAGTGTATTTAAATTAAATTAATAATTATTAAGGTTACAACTTACAAAATTAATATATAGATATTTGTATAAAGTATTAAATTTAAATTCAGTTTATTTTATAATACATGAATAGTTAATTTAATATTTTTATTAGTGAATTTCCAGGGTTCACAGAAAATTAATAAAAAATGAATTACAATTTTCCATTTTGAGAACTTTATAAATTATAAAGAAATTATAAGTTTTAGAATTAATAATAATTAGTTTTAAAATAATATCTTGCTAAAAGACCATTCGCTAGTGAGTTTCAAGAATAAAGTTTGTTGAATGAAATGTAATTGTCCTTAAAAAAATTAATCTTATGAATTTGGTATATAATTTCGTTCTTTAACTACACAATTCTGGTTTTTAGAATCCATTTATTCATATTTCTGATATTTATTTACTATTATAAAGTTGCATTGAACGTGTTAAAAAAATTGTTAACCTTCTTATAAAAACAACTCTAGTGTACAATAATTTATAGAAAACCATTTCGAAGAAATTTACTTTGTTAACGTTGATGTTTGGTTCTACGAATTCGATTTCTCGACTTGGATAAGATCCAAAATTTAACTCTGATCAGATTGTTTTTACGACAATTGTTGTTAAATTACATTACTAAACCAGATTAGTCGAAACATGACAGTACTGTTGAGATTATTATCCACAAATTAAATGTATTTATCATTTATCACCGATGTAGAATAGTGAAGTTACAATGGTATATATTTCTAATGATTGTATTTCTGAATTATCTCATATAATAATGGAATTACATGTGGTATTTTGTATATAGGTAGGTAAATATATTTAATTTTTTTTTTTTAATATTTATATTATATTTTATACTGGTATTTAATAAGTAACACCCAGTGAGTATAGAGTACCTATATTTAAAATATATTAAAAGTTATTAAATTTATCATAATAATATAGTCGGAAATTTAACGTTGATTTAACTATTTATTTTATATTCTGAAGATATTATATTAAGGAAATTATAATAATTATTATAAAAATACGCGATTGATTATACTGTAATATCTACTTTGCATTTACTTATAAAATACAAACAATCATGGTTACCTTTCTTATTTCTCGTTTTTCTATCACCTAAATCTTGTAAAGTTATGTTTTTTAATCAACATTTCCACTGTTGAAACTAAAGAGAGATACGAAGAGAATCATACACAATCTGCTGTATCTGTGCACAGAATAAGAAGATCTTTTGTGTTTTTGTTATGATTATGAAAAATCTCTTGGGGCGAATAATTCATCGAGACACAGTGGCGCATAAAACTCCTCACACACTGATACAGTACTCACGTATACTGAGTGAGAAAAGACCAAAGAGACAAAAAGAAAGACAGTGAGAAAGAGAGAGAGAAAAACAAAAAAAGGGAGAGAGAGAGAGAGAGAGAGAGAGAGAGAGAATGAGTAGCAAAAGCTGGATTTCGCACGAATTTGTTTCATGCACCATCTCTTTCTAACCACCTTCCTCGCTCCGTTCCATCGATAAGGACGTAACGGTCAGATTTTATCCCTGGCCACCCCCGAGGGTACTATCCCCTGTTCGGATAATTCCACCCTGTCTATCGTCTTCTTGAAGTTCACTACCATTTCTCTCTCATTTTCTCTCTTCCGGTCGTCCACGGTGTTGAACTTATTTTATGACTTTATCGATTCCACCCGCTCTCTGTGAGTTGTTCATTCCCTCATCCAATCTGTCCTTCTCTTCCTCTACAATTCTCTCTCCGACGGATACAGCTTTATACTTCCATACACGATTACTTTCGACACACAATTGCACTTACACATACAATCACCCTGTGCTTCCGTTTCACCCTCCTATTTTTGAATGACGTTAATGGCCATCGTTTACGGAATGTCTGTAGATCAGAAGAAAACAGTAGAACACCGGATTATGATCGAGCCAGAATCTATTAGAATTTATTCCTTCACATCATATATGTTTTATTATTATTTTTATTTTTATTTCTATTGATATTTTCCCACAATCTATTTATTGTGATTATTATTTTTTATAAACAAACGAGAGGATTATACATTACAATATATATATATATATATATATATATATATATATATATAGGTATGTCAGTTAATGAAATCATCTCAAAGGAATCTATTTAATTTATGATTATCTTGTAATATAATATTACACATATAAGAGAGTTTCAAGTTATATTTACTCGATTAATCCCACGATAGAATTATATATTGAATTATTAAAACTTAATCAAGATGTATGCACATTTATGATGGTGAAAACTTAGTTAAGATATCAAATGTACTCAACTTGAGAATACTCAATTATTACGTATTTCTATTATGGTTTAACTGAAACAAAATTAGGATAATCAAACGTTTATCTCTGTTCAATGATTGTATGAATTGTTATTAACTGTATTCTCTATCATGAGTTAGTAGTGTAGGTACAATAACTAGAATTGTTATGTAAGCAAAGTCATTATTAGATTATTTATATCATACTTGGTTTAATTACATTTGAAATTTCTGAGTATAATTAAAACTATACTTACAATAAGTTATAATATTATATAATATGTATTATAATACAGACGGCAGATTAAAGTTACATTATAAAAAATCCTATTAATTATTTTTAAAATTTAAATAATAACTATAAAAGTAAAAAATTATACTAAAAAAAATATATTGATAAAAACCCCTTTATAATAATAAATATGAATATACCAGAATAACAATTAAAAGCTACCGTGTTATTAATATATTTATTTTTCAAGCATATTTTTTAAGCCAAACATTTTAATCAAAAAATACAAGGAAAATGTGTAATATACGTAAGCCAATGCGTACACCACTCAAATGGAGTTTTTTTTCATTTTACAAAGAATTGAAACAAAACAAGAAAGAGATTAGGTGACAGAGGAAATCCTTTGAGTATAATTTAGTTGCAGAATTTATATTTGGGGTACCGCACCCGAATTTCTCATGCTGAACTACCTGCCAGGACTTATCTCCCCAAATAGGCTCCATTTCACTTCCGTTCCAGACACTTAACACCGTTCTCGGTCGTACCAGATATCTGTATAATATACTACTATATACTTATTTATTTGCAATGAATTCCAAACAAAAAGTCTATTGTATAAATATCCAAACGAAAATGGTACACACCTATTAAACGTCATTGGTGATAAAAGACAAATCACTATTTGACAACTCTACGACAGCCAGACGTTTACACAATATATTCCAACTGACAGTTATGACAGTCCCTATCCTAAACATATCAAAAACTTTTACCATAAAACAATAATTAAATGATGTATTTACTATTTATTTATTTTTATTTTTTTACTTACAACAATAATCATTGTTTTAGTTAATTTTTATGTTACTTCCTAAACTTTGTAATGGGAATCGGAGGAAATGCAATTAAAGTGTATGTGCGAATAGATGTTTGATAATGCTGTTATACAACGTTGTGTAAACAACAAATAGAAAACATAAATTATTTTATACGTTATAAGAGTTTCAACATAATTATTAACTAAAGAAAATCATGTTAATTTTTTTTTAATATGAGTACGTTAATCGATAAATCACACGAATAAATCTGTATCAAATATAAAGTTTATTTAATCTATTTAGAAAATGTTGCCTTTTATATTATATATTACGTCCCAACGATCAATGTTTTTGTTTAAGGAAATCGTAACAACGTTCCATCAAATGTTCAATAGTTGATATTTACATTACCTACTTACTATTTGCTAATAGTAATTTGCTTACGTCTCAATATAATATATCAAATGCTTCAATAGTTTTAGATGCCTAAAGAATAGACATATTTCTAGTCTTTGTCGGAAATCTCGAAAACGTCGGATTGTAAATATACCTATATGCATTTGGTTTTCTCTTGACGATACATCTGTTTAGCCGTAAAAAATAAATAAATGCTGTCTGTTGTTCGTTGAAACGACTGTACATAATCTTCCAACGAGTGATTTTGTCGAATCGGAATGGCATCTAATTTTGCGCCTCGACTGGATCACAAATAAATCTCAAACTCCTATTTAGTTTTGCAATCGCAATATTTGTTGTTTCGTTTAAAGTTTTATGGTCATCGAATAATAACTTACCCAATCAACTTAAAGTTGATCGTTAGAGATATTCACGTTTAAACTTCATAAATTGAATTTGATTAGTCAAACGCGATGACCTTGAGTGTTATAAACGTAAGAAAATGTTATAAAAACATAAAAAAGGAAAAAAAAACTAAAATGGAATTTAGAAAATGTCTTTAAGCACGAGACTCATACGTAGGACCTCAGCTCGCAGACCCTCGAAGGGTAGGCACTCACGTGATTCGTTACGTGTTAGGTTAAATTTTTTACAATAATAAACTGTTGTAATAAAGTCGTTTCTTTTTTCGTTCTCACACATTTTTTTACACAAATAATACTTGACCTATCCTAACCCAACTCACTCACGCGTAAATATGATACCGTGTATAATAATATACGAAATATTTTATAGAGTTTATATTTTCTTCCGGGTAAGCGGAACATAAAAAAAATTACACACAAATTACAAAGCTCGTATTACACATTCGTGGTTATATGATATGTGCCTAGAAAAACCCCTGATTCATCATAATACTAATTGGAAAACGACATTACCTATCCTATTTTATGATTTATTATATTATTCTATAACCGGACGGATATGGAACGTATACGAAATGATTTTGCGAATCTGTCGCCTTGCCACGATTCGAGGGCGCGACGGTAATAAAATATCCTTCGGCAGAGCGCAATCTGGGTCGACGTCATCGCCGCCACCTACACTAACATATTATAGTCACTGGAGCAAAAATCCATACCATCACCCAGTGCGTTTTATACCGGAGCCCTTTCACTTACGCTTCGGGTACCATCTGTGCGCAAACGATAAAAAACAGATATAATAAAAAGAAAAAGAAAAAAAGTTGCCAAATATAACGTTTTCATTATGCAGGTATTTGCAGTAATATTATTTAACTTAATACGTGTGTTTGTTCAATATTATTAATTTAGGTACAACAACATACACGATTAATTGTTAATATAAATTATTTGCATATAATTAGCGACCTCATTTACTAATAGCTGGAACGATGGATACCGAAACGCGTGCCTGTCAACTTGGAATAATTAAACAACTTTAACATAATAATATGCACTACAGAAAGATATTATTGAAATTTTAAATTAAATGTATTTACACCGAATCACTATAGTACCTATTACAAAATATAAAATAAATCGCTATAGTGACTTTGATAAAATAATGCATTATAAATATGATAATTTTGTTGGAAAAAATATTTCATCACATAATCAAATTATCTATACCAATACCATAAGAAATATATAAATTATAATATCATATTTTTCCAACGGGCACTATCAGAATCAATAAGACAAGTTGGATACTAAAACGTGTTTGAATCGTTAAGATTACATCAAAACTTGCATAGATAATAAACGTATTGTAGATTAATTATTGATAAACTAATTAATGGAATCTTTTAATATTTCTGATCGTTTTATTTTAATAGATATAGTCAATACCAATGTATATTGATGTGTTATATTATGTTGTTAAAACAAATTAACTCACCTAGCAGTTACGTATTTCACTCTTAATTCTTGAAAATTACCGCCTGAAAAAATAATTAAAAATATGAATTAATAAATATAAATTACTTAATTATTTTTTTAATGAGAAAAATCTATTAATGTGTTTGTGTAGTTTATTGTTTTTAATCGATTAAATATTAAATGACATAAATTTGTTCTTATGTAACATTTTACAGATGATAAAAAATATTATATAATAAATTTCGATATCGACAACCTTCAATAATAATAAAGCTAATGGAAAGATTACACTTGGAATACTTATATATTATATTATATCTAAATATTTGTTTTTATGTGAAGTTGATTCGTATGAAAGATTGCGATTTTACGTACGATTGTAGACTTTCCAAATGCCACTTTAATAACATAAATAAAAATAGTAATAGTATAAAAGAGTGAATATAATATTTTACTATCCAGAAAAATATTTACTACGGTTGGAAGTTTCAAATATAAGGTCGGGTTACTTTAAACTCGATCATATCGACATCAAATATTTACAAGATCAAAAATGTGGATAATATTCTTTTATTTTTTTGCTGAACTCATTTAAATTTAATACGGATAAAGAAATAAATCAAATAACGCGAAAAAAATCCGTTTTTCTCTTAAAACATTATATGATTTAAATATAATGCGTGATGAAGAAGAATAATAATTTTACGTACGATAGATATTTCTAAGGTCATAAAAAATATTTTTCAAAAAAATTATATGATCTGTCACAGTAAAGAAATTTTTTCATGTACATATACAGAGTGATCATATTTTTATATTACAAAAAGAGATGAAAATTGTACTAAAAATTAAGCTACGTAATCCCTACCATTTTTGTAACATGAAATTATGATCACTATGTATTATAAAATTATAATTTCGCCTTAGGGAGACTTGTTTTATACATTAAACATTTTTAAATGGCAAATGTGAACCAGCCATTATTAATTAAACTTTATTGTAGATTCGGAATATCAGAAGTTATTAAAAATATTATTATTATGCTTGGCTCTATCTCTATAAATGTTTGCGATAAAATGTCTTAATATTACTATAATATACGATAAAATGTGATAGGTAATATATAGAAAATATTTGATTATAAAATATTAATTTTTATATATTAAGTCGAATAACATAACATTTTAAAATGTATAAAATAAATCATTATTGTTTGTTCAAATTTCAATTATTAAGATCGTTATATGTTTGGTATGATCTAGATTTTAACATTTATTTAAACACAAGTGATTTATCTTTATGTTGATTTTTACAACTTTAATGAGTATAGGTACTATACTGTAATTAAACTCATTTACCTAGCTATTATTATTTAAATATATATTAATATTTTATAGATACATTTCTATAATTAATATATAGTATAAAAATAATGTTATACTATAAAAATTTGAATTATCTATTGAATGCGAGTTTATAATCAGATATAAATATAAGACAATAGGTAACTTTTATAGTATATAATTATTTTTTAAAAATTACTTTGAACGTTATATTCTATCACTTTATGATTATTCAATAAAAACAATAAGAATAGTGTCGGCAGATTGAGGCGTAAAAAAACGATAAATGAACCAAAACGGAACACAAAATATCTGATTGCGGTGGCTCAGAGGGTAAAAGTAGCGGTAAAAGTAATCGAAAAAGCTAAATTGCTCGGCACTGTAACAAGCACGAACGAATCTTAAATTGTCCCGTTCGGTTTTACGTTGACAGTTGACAACACTCGCAATATCCCACAGACACACCATTTTGCCGAGGGAACGCTAAATAATAATAAAATAAAAACCTACAGTGTTTAAACGGCAAGATCAAATAAATATATGGTCGCTACATTTCGTGATATTTTCATGTGTGATTTCTCGTATTGTGCGTTACGATGATAACAGCCACCCGAATCGACGGTAATAACGAAATTATGCAGATTTCCGGCAATGGTTATGTGCCTACGGGTGTCGTGTAGGTAATTGTCGCAGTTCTATATTTTGTTCGGTCGCAAATCGCAATCGGGCCGAATTGTGTCCTTATCAGCTGCGATACGCTCGCCCGACGTTTTCCGTCTGATAACACGGTTTTCGGTGTCACGCCCAACCACGCGTGTGTACAGTGTAACCCACCAAAAGCGTATATCTGCGGTATATGCAGTTAAATTAAACGGTTATCGACCAAGACCAAGTGTATTGTTCGCGTCGGGCAGGCAGGTAGTAGTCATACGTAATAACAATATTATAATATTATTATTATACGGGACCGGGGACACGCCCGACGTAATGTCTTAATCATTAAAAGTCACCCCCGGCCAAACGAACACGCGGTCGAGTCGGGGAAAAAAGCGAAAGGAACGCGTGACATGCACGCGTCCTCACGGTCAACGCCTCCAGGTCGTGTTACACAATATATGACTATTATGATTATTATTCTTATTGTACCCTCGCAATCAGATCGACAGCGATGAAAAAAAAAAAGAAAAAAAGGAGAGTGAGAGTGCGGACGTTATAACGGTCACTCACGGTATAACAATAATAATAATAATAATAATATACGTTTATATACTTATATATATGTATTCAAATTTCCGCACACCTAAGTGTACATTATTATTATGTTATATAAGGTACGAACCTCGAACACGGTCATAGGTATATACCGAGTGGTCACGGACGGCGGGAGAAACGCCGTTATATATTATACGTTTATGTATAATGTATGTGTATCGGGGTAGCGTGACCGGAGGCGTGCGATTTATCATGTCCCGCCGCCACTATAAAATACGTATAATATAATATAAATACACTGCTCCGGGTACCGATCGCGCGTTGGTCGTGCGCGTGTGTGCGTATTATATAGTTTATATATATATATATACACAGTTAACGGCGAAAAAGTAAAAATTCGGGTTATTTTTTATGTAATATACAAACAACGCGCGCGCGGGAACGCGATAGTAATATTTTATAAGAACCGAGGGTGGCGAATAAAAATGGCGAAAAATAATAAAAAAAAATTATATACGAATCCAGAACACAATTCCGCGTTCACATTATAAAATAATAATAATAATATGTTATGTCCGAGTACAATAAAATAATAACGATAACGCGTTACGAGCATCGGATTTCGCAGCGGTCGTCGTCGTTGTAGTATTCGTCTACCGCTGTGGGAAAACGCCCCGGCGGATTCATTATAATATATATTATAAGTTTTCAAACACACATGTGATTGTTGTTCGTCGGGCTCTCCCGCGGATACTACCCGCCTCCCACTCGTTTACCGCCCCGTTAAAATCGTACGTCCGTCGAACTCGCAGTAGGTGTTATTAAAACGATCGCGAGAATATGATTATATGTGTTATTACGCCGCAATTATATAGTACGAATGATCAGAATAATATTGATGAAAATATAACATAAAAATAACTCCGGAATTTATTTTAACTTTTTTCAAATTTGAAAATCGCGTAGAAGTACAGTTGATCCGTATCGATCAATTATCGAAAGTTATAAAAAAATATATATATTTAATGTAATGTATAAAAACAATATAATAACACAGATAGTGTATAGTTCATATTATTGTATTAAACAATATGATACGATGGGTAAAATAATTTTTTTCTGCTGTATTGAATTTTGTTTAACTTGTTCAATATGGTATTAACAATTAAGAGTAAATAAAGCTTAATAAACTTTTGATCCTCAGTATAGTTCAAGTACTTGTAATTAAATAATCACGTGAAACACCGTCGACTTATCGATAGTTCGATGGAAGGAACTTTAAGTTTTAACATGTTCGTATTTTTTCCACTCTACTTTACTTCAAATTATTGAGTGTATCCAAACGCATATACATTGATTTTCTGCGAACTATCGCGAGATTTTCAAAGGACTGAGAATTTACTTAGAAAATGACCAAGAGTTTCAATTTATCAAATGTTTGACTTATCAACTGTATATATTTAGTCCGTTTCCTATAAATGCATGATCTTCAATCAATTAAGAGTTTTAAACAAATTTTACCTCGAGCGCGCCATTTTGTAGTTTAACACACCTGCAATGTTACTAAAGGTTAAAAACGTATGTGTTTTCTGCCATTTTTGTAATATAAAATTTTGATCACTCTGTATGCACTAAACATAAGAAAATATTTGATAAGAGAGGTTTTTGTTGATCATCGGATATTGTTCGATGTATATTTATATTTACATATTTGTTCAGTCCGACGGGCACTAGAAAATATTATGTGATAACGTCATTTCACGATATGTCGACCGGAAGAATTTTTACATTTAGGTATATATATATATAATATATATTGGCCGAAAATATCGAAATACTAGTTATACAAATACTTACCAAGTTATTACGAAGTATTTTACTACTAAACATACTACTATTTAAACATAATAACATTGGATTTTACGCAAAAATTATATCGCTGAAAAATATAATAATATTATGTTTGCAAGGGCGTTAATAAATTTGAAAAGATTATTTAGAAAAGGACTAATATTTTTGTTTATACACCTTTACGTAGACAAATACTATTAATTTAAAAATAAGAAACCATATCTAAAAATTTGCCCATTTTCCCATATTCCATAATATTGTCATATAAGTTGATTTGTTTTCCTGTCTGTTTATGTAGAGAGTGAAATATAATCTTACAAATAGCTGTTCTGTGAATGTAAATCTTATCTGGTTTTGACATATATAATTTTATAATAACGTGTTATAGTTAAACTTAAAATTTAATACGACTTTAGTGATATCAGAAATTACACAAATAAGAACTCGCATAAGCAATATCGCCATAATCCACAACGGAGAAAATCTAAGGGCCATAACGAAAGGGGAGGTTCCCCGGACAGCCAAAGTATTTGACGTGCTCTACTGTAACATTGTTTTTTAATATTCTTTCCGAAATATCTAGTTTTATATTAATTGTAAAAGCATGTATTTAATAGAAACAAATTAAGATCAGCGAAATAGTTTTATGCGTGTTTTTGTTTATTACTCTATATTATTATTTAAAATAGTTTAAAATATTTGTCCACCGGCTGACCGGCCGTCACAATCTCATCGCAATATCATAAATATTATCATTAGTATTAAATTATCTATTTAAAGCCAATATAAAATCGTTGCACTGTATATTGTATACACTTTCATATTATAAAAATGTAATTTTATTAAATCTAAACGTTAAAATAAATTGTTCATTGAATATTCTGTGAATACGATAATGTCCATAAATTAAAACATAAATATTGATTTGCAAAAATAAAACGTTTATATCGAAAGTACGAACAAAAAACAAACATTTTTTGGTAAAACAAATAAATAATAAAACAACAAACATTGAAATTGCGTATAATATTATGAATATATACCAAAAAATACATAGTTTAATACATGTCATTCGATATTTTCCTAGTCTCGCGTTCTATAAATTATATTTTAGAATATTTTAATCAAATGAGTAGGTGATATAAAACTGTTTGAATAATGGCATCCCTTTATTATTATTAATGCTCATATCGATAATACTGTACGATTTATAAAACAGTTTCACGTTATTATGGTTTCCTAACAAATATTTAATGTATAAATTCAAAAAGAATATTGAATCGTATATTTAACACGACCATAATGTCGTTTCGAGTAGACACCACGCCTAATATACGCGTTATATTAGACGTATAACTGTGGTTGGTGTTGGGACGGTTGAACGCATCGGTACCTATATTATTTGGCCAAAGCATCAACACGTTTTTTGATCAGACACAATTTACGCTTCAAGAAATCTTAATATAACTTTATGTATATTTAAAAACCATTGAGTGGTTTTCAATTAAAATCTGTACTCGGTTGTGTTATACGGTATTACTCGTGCAAGTATAAGCTCGATGAAGAAATATGTGTTACGTGTGTCGTTAAGTCTAAGCGTTCAGAATATTCCGTCGGATTTCATAATAATATCGAAACGATAACAATATGTGTATAGGTACGTAGATTTTTTGTGTATTGTTATTATTCGAGCGTGATGCGATGTTGCCATAATGTGTTCGTATGAAATTGGAATAGAGGCAAATATGCCGAGGCAAAAAAAAAAAAAACGAACATCCCATTTTTTTAATTATTTTGTAATAACGCCAAGTTCGTACTCCTGGAAATCTATGATCTACAAGTATGATCGCTACGTAGAAATTTATGGCTCGACCTAGCCACACGCACAACGACTATAATTTTCTCCGGGGAGGAGGCTTTCTTAGTTCTTATCGTTTCCCCCGCGGTCGTGTAGATTCGTATCAAACACAGAAATCGCTAGTACTATACACTCACGTCGAGCGAGTTATATACAGTCCTGTAACATGTGCCCTATTTGTAACATTTCACTTTAGTTTACGATCACATTGCAGCGGTTACCGAACATAAACTACATTTGGTTATAGTTAAAAAAAAAAATAAAATGCTCGGTAATCTAGTATGGGAATGGATTTAACAAAACGTCTTAAAAGTAAAATGCGAATACTTTAATCACACACCCGATCAAAGTAACGGTTTTCCTATTTAAATTGTGACAAATTGCCATTGTTTGCGATACTATAATAACGAGCCTCAAATGCTGCGTAGTCTGTGATTATAGACACTATCAAAACCATTAATATTACACTGCCAAAACATCAAAGAGGTTAGGATGTTCAAACAAGAGGTTACACAGTGCCATCTTTAAAAGCCTCGGGCATCACATAGAATATCTCCTAATCAATCACTTAAAATACAATGAGATTGTGGAATAGTAATATTAAATCCTAATATGTACAAAACACTTCACCTACTAGATACTATAGATTGTTGTATACAGAGGCGCAGGAAGTATTTTTCTTGTGGGGGGCCAAAAATTTAAGAAAAATCATGATATATAGTACTATATATTAAAATACCTATATTTATACTAAAATACCTTTTAATATAAGTACCTGTATTAAAATAAAATACAAATATTTATTGATTTTTATAAAATAGGTTTAACTACTATTTTGTACATTAAACTAATAGTTTTATTTACCTAATTTAATTATGAATATAAAATTAAAAACAATTTTAATTTTATTTATCATACAACTTTTCAAAATTTATTTTATTATATATTATACGAGTATTATATAAATATTAAAAATAATAAAAATGTAATTTAAATATAAACCATAATTCTAAAATGTTTAAGTATTAAGTGTATAACTATAATGACAAATTTTTAGGGGGTAAAATTATAATTTGCTCTCTAATATATTTAACGGGAGGGGGGAGGGCAAATTCCCTCTCAGTCCACCCAGCTCCGGCGCCACTGGTTGTATACAATCAATAGAATGTGTAATAATAAAAATTTAATGTAATTTAATTTAAAGTTAATGTCAAAATTTAAACTAGGTGCGCATATTATTTCATTTTATGATATGTTTTGATGTCAATGGCAACTAAAATCTAAAAATAATTACGTAACAGACATTTCGTTTTATGGTAATGTGTGCAAACTAATCGTAATTAAATTATTTGCATAATACGAGTATGTAGTTTGTACAATTATATTATGTGACAAAGTGACATGAGTATATTGCGTCCGCACGTATTTAAAAATTATAATATTTTACCGAAGTGAACATTTACTATCCAACGATAATTATATAATAGTATTATTTATATATTATGTATTTCAATAGGTATAAAATATCATAATAATATGAACGTCAAGTTGTCATATTTATTAAAATTGTGCATTGTCACATGCAAATTAAAAATAAAACGTAAACTCATAAACTATTCCAGCATATAAATCAATACATTTCTATTAAAAAAAAAAATCGTTATAATATTATAGTATTAAATACGCATCACATTATTAAAATGCCATCGAATTTACACAACAGATTTACATAGCGATGGATTTCCATGTGAATTCAAATTGAAATTTTCAATTTGAATCTAGAATACAAACTGGGTAATTGGTATAATATTTTGACAAAAGATTAATGTGGTTATAGGTTCGGTTAGGTTAGGTTAGGTTAAATTATACTTTGGTATTATTCCATAAATAGCTAGTGCTTAACTATATTATACTGAATTCAAACGACTTCACGCGATATACGCTGTAATATAATATAAATATAAAAAAAAACATTAATCTTCCAAACTTGGTTTTATATTTGCATATATACGAAGAAAAGTTTACGGAAAAGAAAAACGACACACATAAAAAGTTGACAAAGACAAGAATAATTTTTTTCCGAGAGATTTTTTTTTCTTCTTCAATTTCTCGTTAGAGAACTATTGTTACCAACTCATTTGTTGAATGCGTTGACAATAATATAGAATTGTTTTATTATTATTTTTTTAATATCTCAAAATATTGTTTTTGTTATTAGATATAAAAATATACGTTTTAAAAACTACGGTTGACAGATATCGCTTAATAATAATAATACTTTGTGAAATGTTGCCGTATGCTAAATAAATAGGCAAATTATATTTTCTATATTATTGTTACATAATTATTATTATTTTAAAATAACAGTTTAAATCAAAAACGTATAACAAAATATCAATCATTGAATGTGCATTTTAAGATAAATAATTATAGTTTTGAGATTTATTGTTTGTGATAAAACGAAAACTTCACAGTGTCGGATTTAAAAGAAAAAAATAAGGAACGAGATTCGCGTTAATAAACAAAAGTACACAAAAACGATAATGACCGAACGTCATTCAAAACAATACCGAACCGATCGTGATTTGCATGTAATGAAAGCCGTTTTAAACGACACAAAACGATTTTACGGCAGTGAAATGTATACTGTGTGCACGGCTTATAACAATAGTATAACACTATAATAGTTACGAATAATGTACAATTTTTTATGACAATATTTAAATCGATGGGCGTGTGCCATCGATGATTTCTCAGAGTAATCCCTTCAGTGTGTTTATCTTAGATACGTTTTCAGAACAATTTAAGTCGATTTTCGATATCCGTTGTTGAAATTGTAAAAAAAAAAAAAAATTAACACCGAGACGATAAAAAAATCTACAACATCGTTTTATTTTTTTCACCGTACAATTTTGCTACGATTTGCCAATTAAATTTAATGACTTCGAGCGATCCGTTTTAAAATAATTATCGTCTCTGTAGGCAAAACGTTTATTTAAAATAAACCGGAAAACATTTAACCATTCTTCGACATTATATATTATAATGGGGACCTATTATTTTATTAGATATATGAACTTAATTTATTGTTTACTCGAATAAATATTCGATGTACAAAAACATAAAAAAATATACTGAGTATCTTCTATAGTATATTAGGACTTATAAATAAATTTTACATGGTGTCCTAGATCTATTTACTAATTGCAATATCTCCGCGAAAAATTTAAATGTTTGAATTTTTTTTTTTAAATTATTAGGTAAGAAACATACTGTAATATTACCTTTATTGCTTTATTAAAAAAAAAAATTAAAAAAAATCACATATAAAAATAAATATATAACTTATTATTTTATAAATCATGGGAAATTTAAAGATAATCAAATTAAAGAGTATATTTTTATAAAGATTTTGATGTGTCGACTTCTTAATTTCGTCAATATGGCTATTTTTTGGGGAATAAAAATAATAATTTAATAATTTAAAAAATAAAAAACAAAATTCAAAATTTAAATTTTTTCTCGTAAATAATACAATATTATTAAATAAATCTATGATCGTGAAGAAATATATTATGAAAAACATGATTTATGATATACGAGTATATTAACGAAAAACGCTCACACCACTGAGATAAATTTAATTCACGAGGATTGTCGAAAAAATGTCAAAAGCATATATTATTATTATAATAGTCATCGGCATCGGATCGTGCGTAATATGTGCACACGCAACAATATCGCATGTAGAAGATAAAAGAAAACCGTATACGATTTTCATAAAACAAATTTTAAGTATTTTTTTTTTTTTTACCGCGTAAATACATATTATTATTTTTTACAATAAAAAATACAATAAAGTAATCAACGGACATTGTTGTGTTTGCAAATAAACTATAATCTATAAAATATACGCAAATAGTGTGACTAATGTTCTACAGCGAATGGTTGTACGGGTTTTATCATCATACATTGGTCGAACAATAGACATACATATACAAGACTATAATAGGTATTATATTTTATAATATCAACTTGGCGATCGTAACCGACCGACTTTATTTATGCTTATAAAAACCGTACCGCGTATACGCGACTTGTTGACTTTTCATGGTCAGATATTCTAAAATATTTTCTATGTACGCAACTACACGACGTATCCGATAAACTTTTTGTCGAAGATATTATTATTTCATCGCATAAAGTCATTCGTCTTAATCTAAGTCTAAATTATAAGTCAGACGTATTATACATATTATTCGTTTGTCACTTGGACGTACGGACGTTATTTAGACTATAAACATTCAAGTATATATGATTTAATAATACTATTTTATTTGTAAAATAAAATAATAATCTAATAATAATCTAATAAATTTAAACGAAATTAATCACAATATTATATTATATTTTGTTTTATTATTAAACTGGTAAACATTTAATGAAAACAATTTTCAAACACTATTACAAATTAAATAAATATGTGTATAATAAAAAATTATATTGCCTACACATTTGATTCTATACTTTTATATTATAATATTATTATTATTTTGATTTCATACAATACCTATAATTAGTGCAAATAGTGCTAAAATTTAGAGGTGCTATAGCCACACATTAAAATATCTTTAAAAAATAAGTTGAGAATTGTTTTGTTACTATAAAAAACTATAAATAATTTTGAGGGATTAAGCACCTCCATCCCACCGCCGCTTAGTTGCACTTATGGTACCTATATAAAAATAATAATAATCTACTGAATTATACTCCAAATATATTATTATGATTTTATTCGTTTTGAGAAAAAACATCTGTAATTTAAAATGGAATTTTGTTATTATTTTTGAGACAGACAGAGTTGAATTCTTTTTATAAAACTTTTAAAAAAATGACTGCGGAAGAAAGGGTTTTATAGTTAATGGAACTAGCTTTTATGTTTATAACAATCATATAATAATATAATATGTATACAAATGTTACATACTCAATATGGTGGTACCTATGGAAAAAACAAACACGTTTATTTTTATCTATAGAAGAAATTAATTTAATTAGAATGTTTAATTTTTCCATAAAAATATGTATTATAAATTTCATATAGCATTTTTTTATGATTCAGTCAATTATTGAACTCAAAATAATAAAACAAATCGTAATTTATATGGAATTTAAAATATTTTTTATTTATAAATAAACTGATTCGAACTATTGCAGTTTACTATAATACCTACTCAATTTATTTAGATTGAAAATAACAATGTTTTTGTCTGATAAAATAAATTATATGTAAACAATGAATAAAACACTCGGAAATCTATAATAAAACATGTTCCGTTATATTTGTAAAAAATGATTAATTTTCGAACTTATTTATTTACATATAAAAAGCTGCATTGATTTGTATTTTATCGACAGTAAAAATATTTTAGTTCATATATTATCCGCTGTATTAAACACTTATAGAGTTGTGATTCTCTGTGTCTGTCTAACACACTCGTTATAGGATATATACGTCTCTTATGAGTTATGATGGTTCCATCGTATGTAGGTTAAAATGAAAAGAAAATCTAAGGTAGATTTCAATTTATCGTCGAATCTATACTTATCGATTGTTTTTTAATATTTTCCAGGAGTGGCGTACTTAAGAGTGGATTTAAGATCTATTCCATATAGAATATTTGTTTTCAGTACAGAATATAATAAAATATATTTTTCATTATAAGTAGGTAATATTAAATTTAATTTGTTACTTAATATTCGTTATGCTCTTTAAATCCCAACTCCATTATAAAATTCCTGTTGACTTCACTATTCTCCATCATTTTAAAATAGCCCTAAACTATAAAGGCCAATTAATTAGAAACGTAGAAAAGTGACATTGTATTTTTGAAGACCATAAAAGAACGCTACACCGATTGTGCTTTATCCATTTATCTAAAATATGGAAAGTAGTAAAATCACAGTTACTTAAATTTATAACGCCTTTTATTAAATTTAAAGATAATAATATTTTATATATACTATTTTTTTTAACATTTGTCTCGCGGCCCTTTTGTTATATATCATTTGACAATGATAATATTATATAAAAATATTTAAAATTTGATAAAATAAAAACACATATAATATACATAATATGTTCGTGAGAGAACATCGAACATTTTTGTATCTTTAAATTTTAAACCAAACGATTTATGTTTTATGCCTCTGTGATTTTGTTACAGTTCCCGTTAGATACAGACGCACTTTTTCAAAGTAGATATCTCCTATTTGGGCGACCATCATAAATGTAATATTATAAATATTGCGTTAAATTAATACGATTATTTTATTTCTTGAAAAGCAATTCAAATTATTTTTAAAAATTTTATCAAATAATTGCAAGTCGTAATAAATAAAGGCACCTATTATATCGAATTTTCAAATTATATCGTTAACTAAAATTACATGATTTTTACGGACACCATAAAAGTCACAGGGGTAATTATTTACACCGCGCGATCTATACTCAAGTTTCTGTATGATACCGGCATGATCGGGAAAACAATGGCACTATTATAATAATTTGAACGTAAAACAATAATAATTATTATTGTTACGATTAAATAATTTTAATTTTCCATCCAGTGGGTGGGCACCGTACCTGACTAAAACGATACTTCACTGCGATATATTATTATTATTGTTATTATAAAATACGGTCGTTGCAAAAACTGATCGTGCGGTGGCGCAGAGTACAAACACGCGACGTTATAATATTAATATTGTTGTTGATAATAATAAATATAAATATTATTATTATCGGATTTCGCGTGGGTTAATGGTCCCGCGACGAGATGGGTTTGAAAATAATCGCGAATTGCCGGCGATGATGTTGCTGATGATGATGATAATAATATTTCGATTATAATAATAATATTATTATCGTCACGGTTGTACGGTGTAGTATATTTTGAGGTTAATGTGTACCGCACAAGCGATCGATTAGCGCAATAAAACCCTTTCGCATACCGCAGGTTTTCACAGAGACGTTTAATTGAAGCGACCGGACGCAAACGAACCTGAACGAAGACAGGACAGGGGGCCCAGTGACAGATTTCATTGGAATAAAATGCTAATAATTGGGTAGTCGATAGCCGCATATGTTATAAAATACAATACAATAGGTACTGTGGGATTATTATTCGCAATTTTCTGATTTACGATTTACGACATTGAACGCATTCGATTTCATTGTCAATCCATTTTTGTTATACATACTAGTGTGAAAAATATTATTTTTATTGCCTATATCGATTTTATTATAGCGTATATTATTGTTGAAAATCGAAAATTATACAGTAGTAATATTAAACATTTTTCAATAAATCTAATTTGCTTTGATAACAATTGTTTTACCTTCTTCCCGTATGTAATACGTATTTAATTGTAATTTCGTATGCTAAAAAAAAAAAAATTATTTTATACATTATAATACACAGTGTATTCAAACGTTTGTTTGTCAATTATAAATGCATTTTAAGTTACTTTTAAGAGTTAATTAATGTAGGTATATTAATTTGGTCAACATTACATAATTTTCTATTCATCGTTATATAATCCATTAAAATTATAATCAACATGTTATGTATATAAACATAAATTTTATAAAATAAAATTAATTAAATTGACCATGCAAATCATAGAGTTGCAAATAGAAAAATTGACATTAAAAAAAAAAAAAAAAAACAATTACCAATAAATTAGGTTAAAAAAAAGTTATAACAAAATAGCAAAGAAACAAAACATGATTTACAAATATTTTTTATATTTGTTAATTCTTTGCAAAGCGAATATATATATCAGTCGAATAAAAACTCTACGCTATAAAATATTTACTTTGCCTAGCGGATCTTAATTATTATTTTCGATAACAATTATATATATTTTTGTGCCCGGTGGCACGAGAGCGCCGCTGTTTAGACATCGTTTATTCGGATTGCGGAAATCGGTTTCCCGAGTCGTAAACTATACGATTTCCCTTTGCCCTTTAGTATTTTGCCTTAGAAACTAATTTCGTAAAATATATTCAAAAATCCGCTCGTTTCTGCATCGATCCATAGTACTTTCTCTGCGAGGATATTAATACTAGCTCTACCTGTTGGGCTGTCAATAAATTAGACTTAAAAAAAAATATGGGCTAACCCAACCGTCTAAGGTAATAGTATTATTTTTATTTTTGTTACAAATTATTACAATATAGTTACGATATGTGTCGGATTAAAAATCTGCATTTTTTTAAAATAAAATCTTCTTCAATTTTTTATTAATTTTTTATGCTGTACGGGTAAACGAAATAAGCATTTTCATCAATAACGAAACTATTATCGTATACCCAATTTATAACTCGCGTGTATATGCTTTATTTATTTTTAGATGTAATAAGTACATATTTTACAATACTATGATTAGCAAAATTATATAGTCTCGATTCACAAGTAAAATTTAATAAGAGATAAAAATAAAATTGTTTTAGATCTTCATACCGAAAACGATAGCAATAATAATATTCAAATTGAGCCTAAAAATAATATAAAACTAAAACGAATTTTTGCTCATGATTTAATATTATAAATTACTGTCTTGGTTTAATTTATGGTATGAATACGAAAATAAAATCTCTTGAGAAAAATAATGCACACATAACAAATAAGATATAGCCCAATATCGTATATATAACATCGTGTAGTGCACAATATAAACATATAAACCCTGACACACAATATCAGAATCGCTCTACTTCTATAGCAATTTTCTTCCTTAGAAGATAAACCGTAAATTACGTACAATACGGAATAATGTATAAAAACAAAAGGGAAGAATAACGCAAGAAAATAATGTATTTTCTGGTATTGGTGTTCATGACAATAATTCAAATAAAAACTAGTTATAAATTATAAATCGTAAGAAATATCTTAAAACCTTAAGTCATCGATAGTGATTATTATTCACATTGGACCATCCGAATTTTTTTTTTTTATTTATTGTTAATTATTTATTTATAAGTAAAAGATAATTTTTTTACAGACTATTTATACATTTATATATTATATGCGCGCTGAAATTTAAAATGAGAATAAAATTTAAATATTTAATACACAACTCATTTTAGTTTTAAGGATATATTTTAATAGTATTTCTTGTGAAATAGATTTTTATAAACTTTTCACCATTGTACGTTAAATTATTTAAACTTTGTTAGTCATTTAAATCAATATCATTCTATTTATATTTAATTATATACATAATTTAATGTATTTGACATTTGAAATATTATAAATGGATTTTAATGTTTGAAATTTAATAATAAATTCGTTGATGAAAATGTAAAAATAATATATATTTTTAGAGCTCATTGAACTACGAGAAAAATATTTTCGAATGTGTAGGTAATTATTTTTTTTTTATTCATATTATATCACAGGACAGACGAATGTGGTATTATAAGCCCCGTGTCAGTGTCATTTAGTCGAACTCCTTGTCAATTCTGAATTCAGTAAGTCCATAATATACGGTTAAGTAAAAAAACTAGAACGAAAAAATACCAGCCGCAATTCTAATTCTAAAAAAAAATAAATAAAAAATAGTTTTATGTACTGTGCATCAATGAAATATTATTACTGTAGATTGTCACAACCAGATTCGTCCAATTATTACTAAATACTTTTTTTTGTCAAATATAATGTATACTAAAAGTTTAAACAAAATCGATTTCGTTTATAAATTATATAATGTACAAATGTAAAAAAAGAACAAATAATTGTTTTCAAATATACAAATATGAATAAAATATTATATTTTATAACAACAATACATAATCTGAATTATTAAAAATGTCCTATACGAAACTAATATTATGATGATATTTATGAAAGCAGGTAAGTAGGATGTCGTTATTTTTTTAAAAAATATGGAAGTTAAAACTAATTCTTGTATTAATAATATTAAACATATTCTAAATTCAACACATATATTTACATATTCCCTGGATTATTATTTCAATAAGGGTAATTATAATGTTTTTTAATAATATTTTAAAATGAAAATGTTATCAGTAGTTAACCTAAATAAATCTAATTAAAATCATACACATTGTAAGTGTGGTTTTTAATTAATTAATTTTATACAAATGTAATTAAGACCTCTGTGAATTATTAACTTCATCTAACACATATATTCACAAAAAGAAATATTACATCACAGATTATGTATGATTTAATATAATATTATATATTAAAACAGTTATTATTATTGATTAATAATTAATGTACAGCGAAACGTACTATTTCCAAAAAGTACATCTACACTTACTATTGGATGTAATTAGTACGTTTTGTACAAATCAATAGATTTAAATATTAAATTTAGGTAATTAAAATATTACATAATGGAAATAACAAAAAAATACATTTTTTGGCATAATTATCATATCTCTATGACAATTCAATCGTTCGTAACAAAAAAAAAACATCAATACTGAAAAAAGTGAAAAATGGAAATATTATAGTACGTTTTGGAATGTTGCCCCATAATTATATAGGTACTTAATTTTTATGAATACAAATTACTTTTTAATATTGAAAACAAACTATATAAATATTCTGCTAACGTTTTCTTCGTAAATCAAAGTAAAAAAATAATGTTATATTTTCCAATTAAGTAAAAGAGAAAACAATATTCTTAATACAGAAAGATAATATAGTATAATCCAATATTAATGATTTTAAAATTTGTTTTAATTGTAATAATTATAAGTAGATAGTAAAATGTTTGTTTAGTTTGCATGCAAGTAAGCAGTAAACACAGGTAAACGCCACCACAGCAGTTTTTGTTGTTTAAGCAATTTTAATAATAATATTTTACCACCGGGAATTAAACTACCAATCAGTTAGTGGTTTTGTATACATAATTTTCGATTCAGTAGTTTAGTAAGTAATTAATGATAGTAATAACACGCTGCGGTTCTTATATAAACTTAAAAGTCAAATTTGAAAGGCATTCACTCTTTTAAGAATTAAATTACCCTCGAACCACGTAATTTGTGTTCAAACAATACTACAATATTTTAGTAACGAACTGTACAAATCTATAAACAAATTATATTTAAACACATGTAGTTCGAACAGTAATATGTATAATATTTCAAAAATTCACTTGCAAAAATAATTATTTCATTGATTGATATATAATATAAATAATAGGTATTCAAACAAAATAGAGCTTTTGTATTATTATTGTGTTTATAATATGAATACAAACTCGTTTCATATTATTGAATAATGATTTTTTTTTTCGCATGAATTCATAGATATATAATAAAGTTTTTAAAACATCAGCAATTTGAGAAACGATTTCGCACGTGCCTACGAATGTACAGCATTATAAGCCATTCACTGTTTGCATCGATTTTACAATAACTATAACAGTATTAAACAATTTGTTTTTACAGCGTTAATCCCATTACAGCCGGATATTAGTTCACACCTTACAATAATATAAATATTTATGTAAAAGTAAAAAAAAAGCAAACAACAGAAACAACAACCATTAGCAGTGATAATAATAGTCGTAAACGCGATACCTTATAGCTAGGATACCTAACTTGCGAAAGGGTAACCGGAGGCCATGGTCAAAACTATACCATAGCCGCTACGCATTTTACATCTTATTTCAAATCGTACAGGGCGTTCGAAAAGACTAAGGTGGATAATGCGTGCGAGTTTTCATTGATATTCATTGATGTACAATTATGTATTTTATTTTAATTCTGATTTTCGCCTTGACCGTAAACACCATATGAAACGTATACTCTATATACTATGCCTACTGTGATGTAATCAAAAACAAAAATCAAAATCGTTTAAAAATGTTTGTATCGTCGTTGACGGAGAATACGATTTTTGGAAGGGTACACTCTGTATATGATATACCCACTTGGTGTGGATTTTGGGGTGAGGGCACACGCATTTAGCGGAATGGGATTTTCGCGATGACCCGCTGAGGGAGGAGAACAATAAACGCTATCAGAACTTCAGCACGTTTCGGAGATTACGGGATTATATCACTATATTCGTGTTACGAGTGTTTATTGGTAGACAATTAGCTTCCATCGCCAGCTAGGAGTGCCTATTATGTATCTATATATTGTAGAACAATCGTTATCCCTTGTAACGTTTTTCTTGTCTATAATTGTGTAAACGGCACAACTCATATTACCTAGTTACAATTAAAATATTATATTGATATGTAATATATACGAGTATACACACGAAGTCGTTATTCTAATTCGAATGTTTGCGTACCTGCCTGTAAAAATAAATTCATTTCATTTATATTTCATACCAAAGAATTTAAAATTTAAACTTAATTTGCATTTATTGGCATTTTTAGTGTATATTTTTTATATTTTTAATACATTTTCGTATATTAAATAAAAAATTATAAATTTTTTTTTTAAAATAACTCACCTTCCATCTACTTCCTTTCTAAAGAAAAGAAAATAATTAATTTTGTTTTTCTTTTTATTCTTATTATGTAAAAAAACTTAAAATCATTAAAGTCCAAAAAATCAAATTAAAACTAATAATGTCTGTATAAAATGTTTTTAATATAAAATCATAATCTCATATTCAGTATTATTATCAATATTTTTTATAATTTTAATTATTTATGTAAAAATGAATTTGTAAATGTTTTTTTATATATTTAGTATATATTTAAGGTCATTAAATTATGTTCTTTGCGGTATTTTTCTTGTGTTTTAGACCTTTTAAATTCACGCCTTATTTTTTATGTATTATTTAAGTAATAATATTTAACTGCTGGTGCGATGGAATATATACACAATATGTTAAAATGATAATAGTTGATAATAATAATTATAAAACTACGCACCTGAAAACGAAACGCGCGCTGAAAAAAAGTTCATATGAATTAAAACGTATTTTGTTTTGCTCTAGGTTTTTCATTATCTACGGAAAAAGAAACACATATTATAAACCCTACATATTTTTTTTCATATTATAACGCAAAAAAAAACTTTTGTGACTGAATACGTCGAGTTCACACAATCATTTATTTCAAAACTTGTATTAAACGTAAAACTTCTACGGAAGAAAAAAAATGTGAATTTCCTTGCTAACAAACGTCATCGTGGCAACGGCTTATTTACAGTTTTCTTCGAAATCTTCTCAGGAGATGCGACGAGAAAAAATAACAGAATTTCTGTGTAATATTTATTTTTATTTACTTATCGTGTCTAAATCTATTCTCTCTTCCGGGAAAATACGCATCTATTTATTTTACTCATTATAACTCTCGAAAAGTTAATTTAATTATTACCAAATAAACTTAGACACTTATTATAATAATATGCATTATGCCGTGAAGTTTTTCCAACAGTTGTTATTTTTTAATAAAAATAAAAATATAATATTTTTCAAACGGTAACAGATTATTTATTTCATTTTTTTCGTTGGGTATTACGAGTACCTAAATAACAAATATAAAAACTTAAGTTCATTCGCTAAATAGTCAATTTTGAACATTTCAAATGTATATTGAAAGACTATACATAATCATCAATCAATGTTAGGCACTATGCCGAATCGCGGAAACGTGATAAAACAATAAAGTTAAAAACATTTTTGAACATTATCACGACTTTTATCTATTTGATAAAAATTTTCATAAAATCCTGCAAAAATAGCGTGATGGGTTAATGCAAATTTTTATTTGTAGGTACTCAGAAAATTATTATTGAATTATAATATTACGGATGGAAATATAATCCATTAAATATCATTAAACTTTTACATTGATTAGATTTACTCGTGTTTCTCGTTTCATACAATTTCAAAATATTCAATTTAGATAATGTGTATAATGTATAGAGCGAATTGGCGAATTAACGTTACGGTATACTATAATGTGGTTCTGAAATGACATCAAAGAGAATAATATTATATTTGAACAATCCGAACCCTCTTTTCATAGGGAAAAGCACGCATTTATTATAATATTCGTATATAAAATAATAGGTTATTTTATGTGTTTATTTGTATATATATTTTTTTAAACTCCATATCCGTTAGTCCGACACGGTAATTTGGAAAGACAATATTAAAAATTATGTTTTTTAAAAACGGAAACATGTTTCATAAAAAACCGCATCGAACGCAACGTGATATTATAATATTTTTTTTTTTTTTTTCGGCGTATATTTAAGTCCTCGTAATAATAATAATGCGTCGATCGGAAAAGAAAGAAATATTTCACGTCGTCGATAATAATTCCTCGGGACCGCCACCGATCGCATCGGAGCTCCGACGGCGATACGAGTACACCGATACACACCTATAAACGCACAGTCATATTTCACTCGTATCGCTTTCGATCGGTCTCACGCACACCTCTCGAGATTTTCGCCGAAACCCTTCGGCCAAAACGGTGTTACAATACAATATATTAATATTCTGTTATATTTTACTGCAATCGCGGTAACCGGCGTTTGTGCTGATACGGTGCTATATATATAGACAATGAAATAATACAGATATACAATATGTGTACACAAAAGATTAACGTACTGGCACCGTATAAGCACACACACACACACACAATTATATATTATTATCTGAATATACGGCTGGTCTCGAGAGCCCAATAATAATCGTACAAGAATCGAAACTTTGGAGTAAAGTATAAGTAAGTAAGTAAGTAAGTCACCTTTATTATAATGCGTATAATATGGAATAATTCGAATTTATACTCATATACCGTTATATACCTACCGTATCTATATATAAATTCTCTATTTTATAATGTTATGCGTATTATACTGGAGATGTATAATAATTTCGGACGGGAGACGACGGCCCGATGATTACTATAGGACGAACGTGTCTCGGCGACGACGTTTTACCACGCCGTAAAACGCTCACCTCGTCAACGGGCTCGCATAACTTTGCGACTCTAATGAGAGCTCGGCGGATGATTAATGGGTTATAACACAGTGCTTACGCGTATATAATGTGTATATATATAAACCGCTGTGCAATCCTACGAGACGACTCGTCTATTATAATGGTTAGGTATGTTCATACACTTCTGTCTCATCGTCAAGGAAAAACGACAAAAAAAAACCGTTGCGAATATCCGTATATTTCGGGTGAGCACTTATATTATATTCACTCGCTCCGTATATATATATACAATCCGTTATTCCATATTTTTTTTTCTCTTTCACCTTATGCGCTCAAACTAAATCTACCGCGAAATCAAAATTTAACATAAAAAAAAAAAAAAAAAAAACGTATTCTGGTAAATGATTTAACGTCGGATTTTTATTTCGGTGCGCGAGCGTTTTGATTATACGCCGAAATAGCGAAATCAAAATATCGAGATTTAAATTTTATTTACAATAAAAACATAATATCTAATGATCAGACGAAATTTATGCGAAATCCTTTGAAGTATCCAAATTATTTATATGCATGTAAGAGATAATATTTTAAACACACTCAACGTAAAAAACTTATGTGTATTATATTATTATTTTTCCCTTTTTACATTAATATAAAATATTTATTATGGAAAATTGGCTGATGATTATCATGCGTACCTATATTAAAGTATTCTCGAGTCGG
>CM023358.1:55577945-55811021 GCA_013282895.1 Eriosoma lanigerum
TGTGTGTGTGTGTGTGTGTGTAGTGACTGAGTGGCGGCGGTGGTAAGAGTAAAGAGTATATATAAAGTAAAAAAAAAAAAAATAAAAAAAAATGCAAAGACGTGAGCTGCATCTGAATAAATAATACCGCGTGTCTATATCGCATAGTGTCAGAGTTTTCCCCCTTTTCCGCCCTTCTCGTCGCGTTGTCTCACTCTCAACCCTCCTCCCCCATAACCGCCCCCCTTCGGTTTATATTTTTAACTCTCGGGGCTATTCGCCGTTTTTCGTTTATTTTCTTCCGCCGAAAAAGTCCCGCAGGCGTCTTTCCGCCGAGAAACCGTTGGCATTAATTACCCAGGGAGATGCCCCGAGAAAACTCGAAACCGTTGTGTTTTATACCACATACAGGGTGTTTCCGGGTCAATAAAGCATTTTTACCACATTTTTGTATTATTATTATTACTCGTCGTAATACCGACGAATAAAATATTATATTTAGTTTAGAAATATTTTTTACTCCGCTCGAACAGAATAATAATTTCATACATCATCCGCGTTTAAAACAAATCCGAAATAACTATATTATATTTATCAATATACAAATCGGTATATATCAAAGATCTATAATATTGCGTTTTGTTTTTAATAGAACATAAATCATTGTATAACGCTGCCTTGAAAATAAATTTTCATTTTGCCGTTCGGACATTCGGACACTCTGTATACTTTGCGTATTATACGCGTATTACGCTCCTGCAAAGTGTGCGCATGGTGTTGCGCCCCACGACTTTTACTACTACTTTATCGACCACTTGAGTTTAATATTATAATCCTATGCTTAAAGAGGCCAAAATTCATACTCACGCACGAATCGTTGAAAACCACACGCAACTGTCCGCAGAAAAAAAAAAAAAAAAGAACCTATAAGTTAAATCACAACCGGACGGCTTTTGTTACAGTTAAATAATATTATTATTTTTATTATCATCGTCGTAATGTTATTTTATATAATAAAGTAAGAATCGTTTATACGATTTCCGACGAATTGGTTTTGGAAAACGATTTATACGACGACAGCCGGTGCCGTCACAAATATTCCCGTCCAGTCGTATTGCGGTTCTTCTCGTATTATATACAATATAATATAATACTCTGTACAATCTCTCTATAGCGATTTAATTGAAAACCGACATTATATTTAGGGTTGGGAAAATAATCTATTACTATAAGTACGTACAATAATTTCGTGCATTCGTATAACAATAATTGAATAGTCGAATAATCGATGAATTTTGTAATAATCCTATGTGTACAATCGAAAATATTCAAATAATCCATAACAACCGAAATATTATTAGGTATATTTATTAGGTTTATTTTTTAAGCATATTATTATATCGTTCGTTCTACATTCGCTTCTGAATTTCTGATCATACAGCCCAAATTTATTTGTGTGTTAAATAACGGGAAATAATAAATGTACGCTATAATATAACGTTATTGTTTTACTCATTGTATATTAGTTAATTTAACTGATTATCATCTACAGCGTTTTTCAACCTATGGGTCGCAATTCAATTTTGGGTCGCGAATAATTTTGAATAGGTTACAAAATCTAAAAATTACATTAAAATAAACTAATAGTTATGGTAATTGAACAAATTAAGGGGAGAATGTTTTTTTAATCTAGTTACATAAAAAATCAGGCAAATATATTGGGTTGCATATACACAATGATTGAGAACCTTTGATTTACAGTACGATATTGGTATAATGGTATTAAATTAATTATTAAAACTTCTAACTTGATTGTAATAATTGATTGTTGGTTACACTGTAATATATTATTTTATTTGAATATTTCAATTGAATTGGATAGCGCGATTGACATAAATTGTTATAGTTGTTAAAAAAAAAAAAAAAATTGACCAGTTCCATTATAATAATGATAAGTAATAGTATAATAATTGTTAGCAATTGAACACATATATTTTAAGTTTTCGTCACAGTCGAGCAAAACTTCCAAAGTAACGAAAATAGTTTATTTTATAGAGAGAGAAAATAACTTTTCGATTCAACGTATCATTATAAATCACATATAGTAAATATTTAGTCAGATAAAATATATAATATATTCCCACGGGCCACGAGTCTGAACATAGAAGAAGTACCTATATTATTTATGATCAAAAACACTTCTTGATAAAATGTACATAATATAATATTATAATATTGTAAAATCCATTCAAATAAATGTTTTTATAATATTTTATTTTCCAAACTAATCAATACTTCACTCTAAACGTTTTATGTTAAAAATCAAATGTTTTATATTACGAACACACGCCAATAATATTATTTATTAAAAATTTATTATAAATTATGTTTTTCTTTTTTTTTATGTTGACTCATACGTATAATATATACTAAATATAGATAATTGTATTTCATTTTAACGTAATATAATATTATATAAAACAAAATTTAAATACAATTATATTTTATTACTTACGTGAAGTAGATACTGTACAGAATCCGTTATTCGAATAAATTATTTTTCACGCTGAAGTTTATTTGGTTATTATTTTGAAAATGTATATAATATCAAGTAATCTGGACGGGTGATCGTGCTCAGAATAGGCGACTGCTCTGAATATAGGACCGGGCAGATTATCATAATCGTAACACGTATTTCAGCAATGACCATAAAGTTTTCGAAAGAGCTCGCGAAATAATCCATACTGTAGTGAATTAAGTTATTAAAAGTTATATTGGTTCCAGATATTTCACTCGCATAGTGTCGCGATTGCATATCACATGATTGGTATTAAATTAAAATTGATTTTTCCACACGTTTCATTTAAATACTTATATATATATATATTTTTTTTTTTAATTTTTATTTTCGATTAACTTTTCACCTCCATCGGTCAAGCGTTGGTGACCGTTCGGTATATTGATTATTACGAGTAATAAGAAAGAAAAAAAATCTAAGTATTTTTCGTACTTTAATAGATAGTAATATCGTTATTGCGTTTTATTATATATAGTATTCGATCTGTTGGTTTACCCGAAACAATTATTATTATTGTGACGTCTAATACAGATCTTTCTCTATTTCTATGCGATGTACAAATACGATACAAGAAACTATTTACGAATGCTATATTGAAAAGCGGAAAAATGATTCCACGAGGCGTTTGAGGAAAACGTCTGATGCGAAATATTATTATGAACGGTTAGCCAAGAGAATTATTATTATTATTATTATTATTATTATTACGGTTCTAAGTTTCTCAACAAGTTTCAAGTTTGTTTATATCTGTGATCATTAGACTGTTCAGTTGTACTAATTTTCATATATTCATAACCCCATACACGCTGCCGCTGTATAAACGTCATACATAATAATATTATAATATACCCACTCTGCTTCAGAATACCTAATTTATATAAATCGTTTCTCCAAGACGAACCGCCAGAATAACAATTGAAACGTATATAATAATATATTACGACCGGATCGTATGCGTAATACGACGATGATAATGCGAAATGAACGATCAACGTGTGCTCGATTCGTTTTGACAATAATACACACGCCCGTTCTCGAGACTGGCAGAATAATATAATAATATATATTGACGGCATATCGTGCAAGTGGTTCGTGCGGATTTTCATTGTTATTTCCAAAGTTCATATATAATACTGTATGAAACGCTGTATCGATTGGATAAATATTAGAAATTGAAAAAATAACAACCGATGTGTTTTCTTATATCTAATACAAATCGAAAGAGTTTATGTTTTTTCTTATCGTTACATAATAATAATATTATCAGTGAACTGTTTACAATATTTCGTTGTTGCAACGGTGGCTGATCTGGTCGAGAGTTATTGTTTTTATCCCCGGATGAGCATCTGATTTGATATTTTCATTTTAATATGCAATAATCGTCGTTATCAATCTAACGTAAGCTGACGTTAATATCATAGATCAATACCAGCGCCTATTTATTTTTTTTTTTTTATACAATTTTATACTGTAATACATAATACATATTTATTGTAACTACATTAAAATTCCATATTACTTTAATTGGAATGAATTGTCTACCAATTTTTGTAAAATATGATTAGGTGATAACATTATTTTCGTTATTATAGATTATTTTATTATTATTATACAGGCATAAAAAAAATAGAATAATCGTTAATTCTTTATTGAATAATTGAAAAATGAATTTAAATTATTATGCATAGTTATTTTCAAGATTAGATATACCGTAATGTAGACTACATATTTCTAAAAAAAATTAGGGCTGGTTTAAACTGGTTTGTTCTGCACGTCTCGACTGTTCTTGTTATTGTGGACGAATAATATCTTGTAGGTATTTACCGTTTTCTCCGCGAGACTACCACCGATCGAATTGATTCGAATTGAATCTCTGAGTTCCAAGAAAAATGATTATTATTATTAATATCATCACTATTATTGTACGTAGTCGCAACGACGCGGTCATAAATTATTACACCGATTATACTTGGGTAGGTACCGTACGCGATCCAAATATAAAACACACATCGAAACGAATACCTAGTGAAAAATATAAACGGTACGATAATACTTTATATCGAGCTACCGTCGTGTTCTAGGTAAATGTATATATTATTATGTCCGAAAATCCAGAAACAACACGCTGGCAGCAAAAGCTTGAGACGGAACGGACAGTGTACGTTATTATTATATATTATACGAATCGGGTTATAGCGTGCACACGCGTTATCGACTGTTCCGCCGATGAATATAATATAAATTATTGATTATTGATTCGGTCCGTCGGTAGTTTTTCTTCTTCTCATTTAATTTTCAACATCACTTAACTAGATTGCAGTAGATCGGATACCGCGGCGAGTCAATCTGGTTTCCCGTTCGCATTATCGTTCGATCCGACGTTCTGACAAACGCTCGTTTCGCCGTCAATTACAATAATGATCATTCGTAATTATAATACATAATATACGCCAACTACAACGTAATATAATATTAAATTGTTATCACAATAGTATATTGCCAACGGTCAATAATAATCAATAACGTACGTTATGAACAGCAGTAGGTACACGATTTTAACATAATGTTTAGCAATAATAATTGTTATAGTGACATGGTCGGCGAGAGAGTGGGGCAGGGGAAGCCTGAGCCCCGGGGCCCGTTGTCAGAGGTAAATTTTGCTAATTTTTTGAGTAGAAAAATTATTTTTATACAAATTATAGTATAAAAGGTATATATATATATATATATATATAAGTTATATAATACAGAATTAAGATTTAAACCGTATACATTCGTGTCCGTTTTTTAAAATTAACCATTTACCTACATGAACTTACTATATTATACACATATTATGCAACACAGTACGAACATTCAATACGGGTTCGATTGGTGTAATCGTTTAATTACGGATATTATCGGTATTTTACGGATAACGACATGACTATTTGTTTAATAATAAAAACTCAATGTATCACAGAATAATATGTATTAAAAAGAGTAAAAAATGTTTTACGTGCGACCATGTGTCAAGACAGGCTATCAAGCTTAACAGTGTTAGCGGTGGAAAAATAACTGGCCAAAAACACCAACTTAGACGCAGTTATCAATGACTTTGCTATGAAAAAATCCAGAAAGGGAACACTTTAACTGAACCTAATTATTCTTTAATTACTGTTAAATAGTTGGTTACATTATTTTCTTCGATATCAATAAAATATTTTATATACTAAATATTATGTTTTTTTAAATTTTTTATTCACAATTCATTAAACGTAAATATTAAGTATAACTACTGTATAAAAGTGCTATGTTTGATCTCAATCAAATAAGTATAAATAAAGGGGCCCGGAATTGATCAGTACCGGGGCCCACAAAAGTTCTCGCCAAACCGAATAAACATAATATTCCGAACCCGAACCTAACCGAATAACTGTTAAAATTGAATAACTATATGAAACATCCATTGTCGGAAATCAATTACCAGGACGAAATTTTCGGTTCGAAAATTTCGTCACATCACTCTAAATGTAATATTATGTCATTGTCGTAATAAACGACACGTACGGTTGGTTTCGTATAAATATTAAACTGTATTTTAAATTTTTTATGCGGCTCATGCGATTATTGCGGGACGGTAAACTTGCGAAACAATCGCATACGACTTCGGACGGGATTTTCGCAACGATAAAGTGTAAAAATATATAATAAATAAAATATATATAGTGCATTAAGGACACGGGATAGGTGCGAATTGATTAAACATAGAAGGCAGCCATCTACACTTTCGGTGTTATTATTAGCCGTTGTTTTTTTTTTTTTTTTTTTTGTTCTCGTGGAAATTCTAAAAGAAAACCGTCCTAGTGTGAGTGCGTATATTATATACGGTATACCTAAATACCTATACCATGGTACATATAATAGACGCTTGTGTATTTGCACAGGAAACTGCGACGCGTGTGTCCGTGACTTTTAAACTATATTCTTTTATCCGGGACGGGAAAACTTTCAAGAGCTTTCCGGCTACGTTTAATCCAACTCATGTTTTTTTCAATGCCAAACTTCGTTCAGCACATTCTCTGGCCCAAAATGTATACAATTTTTATTTATCATCTTTTAGGTCGAATACGAAGTTTTTTAGATCGACAACACCGTCAAACGTATATTTTTGTTCTACTTACCGATGGATATAAAAATCCCGACTGGATCTTTTGTTTTTTTATTATTATTAAATAAAACAAAACCAAACTAAAAACGCCATTTTGTGTCTTTAAATATATAATAATATAATAAAGTATGCGCACTTAAAAACAGTAAACTAAACAAAATACAGACTTTAATCTATTGTAAATACCTCACGAACTTTCTCTGGAGATTCTCGGTCCTGTTCTTCGATCTAAGTTTTTTACTAGGTATTATTTTTATTTTTTTAAATAAAACTGCAGAAAAACTAATTTCACAAACGATTAACCATATAACCATCATGCCGTAAAAATTGCATTTAACTAAACTATGGTTTTGGAAAACGTCAAAAAAAAAAAATAAATAAATACCATTGTGGTTTTCGAATTTCCGGTATTATAATTTTAAACAAAAATATATGAATTATAATAAAAATATAAGTATAATAATATAAGAGTAATAGAGTCTTTAAATTCCAACCGTTAATATAAATATATCCTAACTTAACTACGTACGTTTATTATTAACATAATATAATTATTATGAAATTCTAGTACAAATATATAAAACACGTCATATCCATTAATCATTATCATTATCTATCTACTCGATAAGTGGTTTTTAATGATACTATCCTACAGACCTAAACCAGGAGATAACGAGTTGAAAATATTAGGGAGGGAGATTGAAACATAATTTAATTATTTACCCTTCGCATGTATAATGATTATCTAAAATCTTCGAATGGAAAAAAAAAATGATATTTATTTGTCGGCTTAAGGCAACGAGGATGAATAACTCCGACCACTAGGGTGATTTTTTTATGTTTTGCCTGGGGCTTAAAATGACTCACTTTAAACTCTAATTTCAACATGATATCTCCCCTTGTCAAAATAAATTCCCATTAGGCCAATAAATAAAACCACCTAGAAAATTTGTTAAATTTCCATTACCCTATAATATTATTTTTTAATTTAGTCCTTTTACAACAATACATAATGATAATATAACGTGTATCGAGGGACATTTTTTTTTTACGTATTAATGGTTTAAATTGTATTCGTATTATTATAAGTAGTTTAATATTATATGTTGAATTTTTGACAGATTAATAGAAATAATATAATTCCTAGGACGAGATTTCATTTTTAAAGAAAATTATTTCAAATATGATTTACAAAAATATATTATTTTGTAAATGATAAATGGCCATATTATGTCAAAACTAATGAAGACCTAAAAAAAGGGCGAGCGTTTGATTATTTATTATAATAACGCATAGTTTTAAATACAAAATCCAATTCAGCACATTAACTAATTCAAAAATATATTTTTATTTTAAATCGGTAATAATATAATAATATATTCATATTGTGCTTTTTTTGACATTTTAATGTCGTACGTTTCCTCCCCTCCATTTTTTCAGTCCATTATCGAATATAAATTAATACCATTCGTTGTTGTTTTTAATGCCGTCATACGTACGCATAATAATAGTGCCGCTCTAATTTTATTATATATTTTACTGAAATCCAGACGATAATTGCTGGCAGGGATGATCTATAATAACAATATAATTTCGTGGTTTTACGATTTTCAGGGAGTTTATGGTCTACGAATTATACCGCGGTAGTCAATATAATATACACGCGTATAATACATGTCCGCGTACATAATATTATATGCGTACGAATATTGTACAATATATATATATATATTCAAGTATAAACCATAAAGGGCAAAGGCGATTTACAACGATTTCGTCGTCGGTCGGAACAAAAGGCCACAATCGTAAATATCATTCGCGCATAGTTCTAAATTCAAAACAGGAAACGCATTCGACGGACCGCCGTGGACAGACAGGGATAACAGGGTAGTTTTGAGGGGAAGTGACGATCGAAGGGACGGTATACGACGAAATACTCTAATTTTGTTGTTGTTGTTGTCGGTTATACTTGTGTTTGGCTCCGGGAAAAATTCTTCTGACAAATGGTCGACCGATCATCGCGCAGTCGACCCGCGAGACACACTATTAAATTTCACGCTGACGTCATTATATACGGTCAAGCTGTTGGCGATGTTGTGGCGTGCCGATTAATGTGTTTCGTCCGACGTTTCGCAATGATCACAAAGACGAATTAAAAATAATAATAATTGTACATAATAATGAAATGTTCCCATTATCACTACACAAGAAAACACCTGCACATACCAAAACATTTTGATTAAGTATTAAATGAAGACAATACCTTCAATATCTTAAACTTTTTTGAAAAAATTAATATTATTTTATAATACGTTAAAATTGTTTTTTAATATGTAAATTTAATCCTACTGTATTTTTTTTCTCTAGAAGGCTAATAACCAAGCTGTTGAAGCTTCATTAATAAAAATAAAGAAATAAAAATAAATAAATAAATAATAGTTTATATTTTATACCTATAGGTAATCGTATAAATTACTACCTAATTTTTGTATAAAATTGTCCATTTAAGCGATCCGTCATAAAAAGGTACCGAGACTTTTTCCTCACATTTGTTCGCAATTGAGAAAATGCTTAAAATTTTGTTCTATGCAAAATAAAATGTCATTTCCATATTAAATGGTATTTAAAAGTTTTTTTTCATATTAAGACTTTTTCGTTGATTGAAATTTCTATTATATTTCGTATTTTTTGTACAACTTTTTAACATATTTGATTAACGATGCACTATAAAACGACTTATTATTATTATGAATATAAAAATCAATACAAATTGTTTAAATATAAAAATGTCGAAATTTTTTCAGTGATTATCACGTGCATGTAACTTGCGCATAAATATATAATATTCGTGTTAATAATATTTATTATTTTTCCATTTAAAACGTAGCGAATATCTTTATGATTTTGACGGCGAATTGACTTGTACGCAGATGACATTTCGTTCTTCCGGAGGGAAGACTTTCAAACAGGGAGCAAATCTCACCGTAATACGATGATGTTGTTTCGTTCTTTTGTTGCGTTTTTTTTTCTTTTACAGTGACAGGCCGAATGGATTTTTTAAAAATATTTTATTTCCTGTTCTTTCAAAGACAATCAGCTAATCCGAAGAAAACACATGGGCACCATATCAACCCCTTTTCACGCCCACTTTTTCAATTCGTGGCATTTTCGACTAGCGCACACATGGTGTTTTTTTTTTTTTTTCTTTTATTCCGTAAAGAGATTACAGCATAAACCTATTATACAATTGTATTGTTGTGCGTGTGCGTGCGGTTTATCGGGTGTTTCGCAAATATACGTACGTACACGACGACGTGGTTGGGGGTATACGTTTATGGGCAGGGTGAGTTGGGAAACTACTTAAAACCGACGACCAATCTTACTGACGCAATTTATTTTATTTTTTTTCGAATTCACACTTCAACACACCTAAGCCCATTATTTTGCATTTTATCGCTGGGGGGGACATTGGAATACGCGTACTTGACTACCACTATAACTCTATATATATTTATATATATATAGTTATTACTCTACACGGGCACTACAACACAACTACGGTACACTATAACGGCCGGGAAACGCAATAGAAACTACTGACCTATTTTTCCTTATTATTTTATATTTTATTTTTTTTTAATATTTTATTATGTTCATAAAATCTAAAAAAGACTAATACTCAATTTACGTTAAAATATTTATTATGTATTATAAAGTATTAACTTATTATAGAGTTTCAAGAAATATTTTTTAAATATATTTTCAAAAAATTAGTAAAAAAAAATGTAATAATATTTTATATTACTAATTAAACTAGACGTTTAAATAATTTTAAAAAAAATGAGGTTTTTAACAGTTGCCAAATATTACAGACACATAAATGTGATACAGTATATTCGCTTATAAAAATAACATAAAGTAGATATATTTTAATATTTTACACTCTTAAGTACCTAACTCAAAAGTCATAATTCGAAAAAACGACGATCGATTTGTAACTATACGAATATATATATATATATGTTATACCATTGATTATAGATAGTATATATAATCAATGGTTATACCTATGCCGAACGAATCTTTTTAACGCGAACAGCTTACAGCTTACATCATATAATACTAAAAATATATGTTTATAAATATAATCATTATATACGACACCCAAAAACTTCTCTTTCGGAATGGTGAGATTATTTAAATGCTGTCAAAGTGTATATTTTTTTTATTTCAATTTTTATATTTTAACACGTTGATATACGAATATTACTAAATTATATTAATAAACGAATACAAAAAGTAAGTTTTCTTTCTGACACTAAAGTTGTAGGTATAACAGAACATAATATTATGTTTTCAAAACACAATTTGTTTTATTTAATTGCAATATAATTAGGTAATGCTGTCGTGAATAGTTGATACACATTTATTCAATAAAAATTAAATTTTTCAATTCATTATTATCATAATAATATAAAGTGTACAATGTTCAAAAAACAGCATAGGATTTTCCGTTTATTTTACCTTCTTATGAAAATATCAATATCATCGGATTTAATATATATTGTATTATTTGTTTTCGTATAATCTATATTAATTACTTTTCGTGTTAACTGTTAATATACTGAAGGTATATTTACTATTTGTTTGACACTATTGTATTTTAATACATTTTGTTTTTAAAAATATAATATATTGATTGACAGCCCATTGATTTGTTTATTGTATATATAAAATACGTTGTAAACGTTCATTTTCCATGTTTAATAACAAATAAATAGACCACACAAATTGACTTTATACTGTTATTTTATATATTAGATAATAAATTAATTAACTAGAACACGGGTTTTATTATGGTTTTAGGTGAAAAATAATTCATACCTTTTGTGACCTATTTCAATAAAATACAAAACAATGTATTATCCATTGTTATAAGTTTATATGTATATATATATATATAGGATATATTTATAATATAGGTATTTGTTTACCTATATTTATTTTTTTACAAATGGAGCATGTTTTATAATAAATTAATGAACAGAAATAAAATGCTTCGTAAATTAAATGTATATTTCTAGAGTGCTTAATTGCAGAAGGGATTTTTTATGTTCTGGAAATAATTTATACGTGTGATTGCAATTACGCTTATTGTAAACACATAATAATATGCTTTTTACATTGTAAATATTATTTCACTTATTTCTCATCAAATTTTAAAAATATGGTGTTTCAGTCATTTTATACAAATTACAGTTATACGTGGGTACTTTTATAACTTATTTCCTTATAGTATAATATATTATTATATTCTATATAGTGGCTTGTATATATTTTTTTCATTACAAACAATTTAAATGACGCATTACTGTTCTTAGTTCGGATACAGAGCTAGAAAGTTATTGAAGCAAAAAAAGTAATTTATCTACCATAGTCGGTCATCGTGTAACTTCCAGCTATCTCATTTAAACTTTAATCAGTAATCGCGATACAACATCATTTGTTATAATAATAATAATGCTAAAAAATACTTATCTCTGGAAGTTTATAATTGGATTGTTATGAAACGTTTATTTAAACAAAATTACTCGATCAATGGTTTATAATCGATTGAGTTACTTGAAAACAGTGTTCAAATATTATATTATTATAATACCGTTAAAACCTTAATGGGAAAAACAGATTAGGCATTGTTTTATTTTTTTAAAGATTCGCCCAGTTTATACCTAATTACTATAGAAAAAAAGAATAATAATAATGAAATAAAAAACTGTGGGTTATTTTTCCCTTGACGAAGCCCATATTATCATTAAAAGTGGTGGTTTTTGCAGTTTTGGAAGCGCAAGAGGTGAAAAAAAAAATTAAAATTAACCTACAAAGCCTCTGCGGACCAGAGCCTTATGGATGATTGGAAGTTTTAAAAACTCGTTTCCCGTAATCAGATTATCCCGTCCGGACCATTAATCATTATGTATAATCTGGCAAATACTTCGGAGCAGGCGTATACCGTTTATGGAAATGTTTTTTCTACCCCGACACCGGTGAAAAAAAAAATAAAAATGTCCGGAGACGGGTGTAAAAAGTTTGACATCAATTGCTGCCCCATATATCCCGTTCTCCGACATCCGTGCTTGACGAATGAATGAGGAGTTGGCCAGGCGTGGGCGGAAACGCCAAGCCGAAGCACACACGCGGAAACTTGGGGGAAACTTCCAGGATGGTTTTAAATGAAAGTCTGACAAATTGCAACGTGGTCAGTGTACGAAAATCGACCGGTCTTTTGTTCTTGTTTGGCGGGTGACTAATTTATCAAAATTCCTCGGTATATATATATATATATATATGATGTAGTAAGTGCCCTAGTGGTAATTCGATTTAGACTTTTGCTGTCTGTAGCCGACGTAAATCCAAGGGGTTCCGGGACACGCGAAAAAGTCAGAGGGAAAGAGGAGATTTCTGCGGAATACGCGCCGGCACACGCGCGACTGGCACATGGAAAGTAAAAGCCGAATTCGGAGGAGATTAATACCGTCAAAATATAAGTCTTTTTAGAATTTAATTTGTTTTACTTCGACGAGCAATTTTATTATCCGTATAAAATAAAATAATTCTTTATTCTTTTCACGTATATAAGTATATATTATATTTCGTATCGAGTTCTCGACAGACGATACCGTTTCAAAGTATAATAATTCCTATTTCAGTTATATGGTTTAGATACTTGTATTATTGTATAATATACCAAATGATTACCGGAATATAATATATTTATAAAAACACACACAATTAAACATATACAGTAGGTAATTTATTTAAATCCTTCAATAAAGAACGTTTAGACATTTCTAACCTTTAAGAACCAATTATTTATACTTTAAATAAACAATTTATTAATCAAACATAATAAAAATTAAAAAGAGCATAATAGTACAATGTTATAAAAAACAGAAAAGACGGCGGCGCGACGACGTGCCAACGACAATGTCTCGCTCGCTTTAGTTGACTCGATCGACTCCCCTTTTTTTCTTTTAATTAATCCATCTATATATTATTTACTATAAACTTTTCGATACTTAAATATTTCAGTTTTCCAAAACTAGGTTAGATAAACATATAATTATTAATAGACAATATCATAAACCGTTTAGTCTATAATTATTTTAGTGGTGACTATATGCATTTTATTTACGTCAAATTTATAACACAAACATATAGTAATAAAACGCTAAATTTTTGCATGGTGTCTATATACCACATTATTATGATATCAAGTTGTAATAAGTTAATATAATACTATTATTTTTATACTAAAATGTAGGTTAATAATAATATAGTTTATTAGTTTAGAAAATAGTATATGGCGGTACTTTTGGATATTATTATCAAACGATGTCTGTTTTAAATAAATACCATTTTATATTATAATATGTATAATAGTGTTATTAAAATAGTTGTAAACGATTATTATAAATTATATATTAATGGTAATGCGAGTTTAACATACCTACTATACAAAATGTAATTTTATTGGAATTTGTTTAAAGTTTTAATATTAATATTCTATGGATATTTTATTAAATATATTATTATATAGTACAATGTATATTGCATATTAATATTTTAATAATTACTTATAAAACAATAACTATTTTAAATTATGTTTATCATATTGTTGCGTGCCAACATGGTTCAATGTACCTAAACTCAAGAAAAGATATGTAGAAATATATAATTTCAGAGACGCGTACTTTATAAATAGGTAAAGTATTTTGCAATAAATAATTTTCAGCTAAGTTTTACCATACTAACCTACTATTATTAATTTATATATTAATAATTTCTAACAAATGTGTATATAATATATTAAAGTTCAGCGTTAAAGCCTTTTTATTATTCCGTTCATATAAAATGCAGATTAACATTTCAAGTCACGGTTATCTGATATTAAAAAAAACAAAACGAACCTTAAACATAATATTATTGTTATTGGAAAAAATACAAAAATGATTATCAAGGTATGAAAATATCACAAATAAAAAGTTCGTAAGACAAAATATTTCAAAACAATATAATATAATAAATTGTGATGTAATCAGACAGGTGTCTATCAACGTTTAATATTTGGTTTATGGTATTAACCATTAAAGTTACTGCACAGTCCACGTGTACAGTATACATTTTATTTATACACTAATGCCAAAGTTATGGTTTTCAATTTTGAATAATGTTCCCACATTTTCTCACATTGACTTTATAATTAATTATAATAATAAAGTTATTTCATCATAAAAAAAAAACTTTATTTAATAGTTTAATACTACATTTCTTTAAACGTTTTAAAGTATTTTGTCAAATTTTTTTATAATATATTTATAGGTAGGCAAAATATGTCTGGATTATTTTTTTTTCGTTTTTCCTTTAAAATATAATCTCAAATCGAATATCGATTTTGAAAACTCTAAATGTAATTTATCGGAAGAGCAAAGCATAGTAACCGTATTCTTAATTTCAAATGTATTCGTTTGGTTGGCACATCAATTGAAACTTTACAGTGTTTATGAGTCCTATAACTATCCTATAAGATTACTCGAATGGAAGTTTGAAAGATTTATAGTCACGCGATGTCAGATCCGTACACCACACACTTTTATGCAATATAATATGAGTCATAATTTGTTTTAAAAAGGATAAATGTATTAAAATGAATGAGATTTTCTTCAATAAGTACTTTAAAGTTGTACAATTACGATATAATATATATATATATCTATTTTTTTTTTTTTTTTTTTTTTTGACACTTAATTTTGAAAAGAAAAAGTTTAATGATTATTATTAATGATAACAAGCAACATTTAAAATAATTGGTTGCATGAAAATTTATTAAGTTTGTCTTAAACCTATATATAGTTTAAAATAATTATTCCGACACGTATAATTCCGAGCAAAATATATTATCGTTATAAAAAGGAAATTTCGATATTACAATATTTGAATATTGAATGAATTATTAACGGTCAATGGATTATATCCAAAGACGAAATATTTGTTATATATGTTTTAAAAATTAATAGATTTAATAATTTATGTTTAAAAATCAATGTTTTTTTAATAAACGGACAAACCTGTTTTATGCGTTCATCATAATAATTCATAACTCTAAAACCTTGTCAGATTACTATTTCATGATAATGTAATAATAATATACATAATATATTTATTGCCTAAATTATACAACGAATGTATTAAATATGTATGTTTAGACAACTCTCTATTCGTTTTATCGAATAAAGTACACAACAAGTATACAAGTGAACTGTTATTGCGGTTCAAAATAAGGTCACTGGGATCCCTATACGAGCTCAATAATAATAATAATAAAGTTAATATCTAAGAAAAGAAAAGAAAAAAATATCATTTCCTGGCCAACGGAATTTTCCAATCCCAAAGTGCAATTGGGACCCGAACAGTAATATTTTGTTTGTTCCTTTTAGCACGAACTATTTACGTACACGCGTTTATATTATACAATGTGTCCGTGTTTGTCTTTCTATAACGTATTGTCTGTTTTCCAAAATCAATCGTACATATTATTATTATTATGGGAATCGCGTATATTTGATTTAATAATATTTGTGGATTTTACTTGAGTTTAAAATTAGAGAATTATAATTCTTTACCCTTTTTTATTCTTAATAATCCTTGGATATAGTGTAATTATGGACTTTTGTGTGTCCAGGCACATATTATATATACGCACTTTTATGTGGTTCTCCAGCTTATTTTTTTTTTTAAACAATCCACAACTATTATACATTAAACTAAACACTTGAATTCCTGGATAGGTGGGTAAAATTACAATAATAATAATAATAATAATAATAATAATAAAAGATATTATATTGTTCATAAAGAACGTGAATACTTATAATAATTTTAAATTTAAATTAACGTGTTATTTTTTTTTTTTTCTGCGCACCGAGTGTAAGACTTGATATCGACCGGTACGAATGCGGTGGCACACACTGTACATCTGCTTTGTTATACGTGCGTGTGTGTTGTTACTTTTAATTTTATCGCCGACAACGAATTCCCGGTCCATGATGGTGGTGAAAGCATCTCGTTGCTCGACCCTCATAGCCGCCGCCTTCGCTTTTATATATTATTATGTTATATTACGTTATATTCTTTAAATTCGCACAGTTTCCTTCACGCCAGCCCGCCTAAATATCCAAACGAGAAGTTTTTATGATGTCGGCGATAACGCGAAACACTAAACACCCCGTGTCCAGCCGATCGTCCCTTTCTGTCCCACCGCACCCGATCCGACCCGACCCGATCCCGTTCGTATTATATAATATTGCCATTGTTATTAGTTATTATTATCATTATAATATCATTATCCTCGTCATTATTTCGCCACAGGTCCGAGAACACGATCCGACGACATTTCGCAAAATCATAAAAATAACTTATCCCCGCGTGGTTATGGCGTGTGTAAAATGAACACACTGCACCCGTTTTACCAACGAGCTGTATTATTTACCACGATGTGTTCGATAACAACGATTTTGATCAAATATCACGGTTACCGCGCGGTATATTCGAGTCGAATTCGTCGTGAACCCGTTTTGCCGACGACACGTTATAATATTTTTATTTTCGGCAAACGCCAAACAAGCGTCGTCGTAGCATATTATTTTATTAAATTCGTATGATCAAAAATAGCATTTTTGTTTTTTTTTTTTTTTTTTGTCCACCCGAAATTCCTCTTATATATCGTCATTAATCATCCGGTGGTACATATAAAGGAAAATTGCCAAAATCATTTGTTAAGCCCGACGGTCAACGTTAACCGTTGTCTCCTCGTATATTATGCATATTATTACTACCGCGGGACGAAAACGACGTCTTTTCTACGGACATTCTAACAATATTTAATATTCCGTTTCGTTTTAGACAATACGATTACCGTTGCATTTTTAGTGACAATAACGTATTAGGTATATTGCAATGTCGCGAGTTTCGTTTTTTAAGCGATTTGTACTAATTCCAGTCGATTAAATACAAATATTCGTAAACGTGTTTCATTTTCCAATCGATTATTCCTATTCGATTTATTTGACGATATTTTTTTTTTCTTTTTAATGAAATTCAATGAATAAAGCATTGGGAAAGTACGACTATAAAGAAGGAAAACAAATTAAAACCATCATTATTTAATAAAAACGTCCAACGATGTAGAATGTAGAGTGAAGTCAACTATAATGGTGATACTGTACGATATAACAATCATATAATACGAATATTTTCCATTTTCAGGCGAATAGCGATTTTATGATTTATCATTTAGTCAAAATGCTAAGAGTACCTTGACTCTCACGCATGCATGCCATTTGTAATCAGAGATGGTTTCTAATTCCGATCTGACACAGTAACACTATATTATATTCATGTAATTTCGTTTAATTTTGTTAATTAAATTCCTAAGTTAATAACATCGAATTAACAGCGACCGGAAAAATTGATTGGTATCGACAAAAATGTCCGAACAACTCGGTACTATATACATTTCGATCCCACAAAACCCGATTCTAAAAAAATCAACACAAATACAACGATAATATTATCTACCAACCATATTTGAGTTGTTATTGAATTTTATGATAATGAATTCTCGGTAATTAATATTAAAGTCTTAAAGTTATGAAGTTTGTAAACTTATAGTGTATTGTTTACTGCGTTAATATACCGACATTATGGCGTTTGGTCATGGTAGTATTTGGGCAAAATATTAACAATTTCGTTCGATAAAATATGGCTATTTCCTTGTAAATGTTATGTAGATAATTCGGCAAATACTAATAAAACTGGTAAACATGAATAAATCATAACGCGCAGTCTGACAAAAGGAAAGTTACATTTTTTTTTTTTTTTTTAATAACGTTTTTCTTGATAAATAATAATAATTATCATAATCATTATTAGGCACAATTTTAAAACACGGTCATTTTTAATTTAATTTTGTTTAATATAATGTATATAATAAAATATTTAATATACCATAACATAATTTTCTAGTAGAGAATAATTTTATTTCGACATGATATCAAATCTAACGAAATATATCATTTTCATTGCCATCTGTTCAAAAATGAAACACAATATATTATTATATTATTGTCATGTTAAGTATATTGAAAATAAATAATATAGTGTACGAAGAGATATTAAGCTATCCGAAATAATTTATCTACGAGGAATAAAGCTCAGGTGGTAATCATCAAATTGGTTCGTATATAATATATGTGGGCAAGAATTCTTGATTCACGAAATGGCTGCAATGCGATTGTTTTCGAAACTAATTTAAAGTTTATAAATGCGATAATGAAATAGGTATTTGTATTTATTTTGTTGTTGTAATTTTATGCAATTAAAATAGATTAAAGAATTTATTAAAAAAGTATATATTTTTAAAATTAACTTGAGCTGTATTTTAATAATATATAATCCGATGGAATTCATTACACAATAGATAATAATATGTCGAATCGTATCTAACTTTCGATTTAATTTAATAAATTATGAAACAATTTTATTTGTACATTTTCCATTGATTTATCTTATAAGTTATGAAATAATATACTTTACAATAGGGATACTATTATACTATACAATTTATTGATAAAAAGTGTTAAAATTATGTATACCAATGATGTCACGGTTCATTAATAATTATTTTGAAAATGATGGCGGAATTACACATGGTAATTTGATTAAAATTAATTAAGAAAGATTAAACCGAAATGACGCAGTGTGTACATAGCCAATCAAATGACCGCAGATGCGGTGGAGTTTAAATAAATTAACCATAAGACGTGAAATATGTAAAACCGACTTTTCTGGCCTATATCCAACACGACTACAATATTATAATGTGACATGGTCGTGAATTCTTTATTCTAATAGTCGGATCAAAACAACAGAATTCAAGGTCGGATTGGTTAGTGAAGGCTATTGACTTACAAAGGGCCTTAGTTATCATTGAATTTAAAATTTAATATGTTATACAAAGTGGTAATCATATGTTTTATATTATCAATAATCATTGATATCTTTTTCATATACATCTTTCTTACTCATTATAGCTGAGTTTCATATTATTTATAACCACAAGGAAACAGGGTCTCGCTGACAATAACCTGCAGTCCATAGTATAGACGAATCTGACCCTGGCGATTCTGCATAAACTGTCGATAATATTCGAGTAGGTACCTAAATAGTTGTTACTGTCTGCAGTGGCGTAAATTGATCACAATTTCTGGTGGTGCAGTGTTACGTTTTAATTTTCAAATCAATAAAGTGCTCTCATTTTCTTGGTAAAACTTAAATAATCTTAATAAATCATTTCTTTTACCCTTAATACATTTTGTTTGTACAGAAAAAAATGAATAATTTCAAATATAAAAAATATTTATTGAAAAAATAATATTAATTTAAAAAAAATTCAATGATTAATGATTTTTCAATTAATTTTTTCAAGTTGTAAAATAGCTAACCTACTCAGCCGATCTCGATCCATATAGTGGTTTTGAAATATTATGTTTTCAACCTTTTAAAACGAAAAAATGATTTTTCATAACTTTTTGTTTTGGTTGGTATTTTTACCTTTTTTAAGTTATAATATTGTACCAAACTCGAATGAAAATATAAAAATGTTTTTTTACTTATTTTTAAAACACAAGGCCAATTTTCGCCACTGCGGTTATCTGTCGCGATGATGTTAGGTATACCGACTGCGTATTATGCTCTTAAATTAAACATAGTATTTACAGTTATCGTGAAATATACCTGTTTCAGATGACGACGATCCTCGTCGCGGAGACGACACGAAAATACGTTCCGAGGAACACCTTTATTTTTATTTTTTGGTTTTTTTTTTTTCGCCGTTGGACTCGATATATATATATATGTATATACTATCGATGGCTGAGAATCGGATTGACACGTTTTGTAAAAAATCGGCCCGAATAATCGTCTGATGGTCGGTGCGCGAATAAAAACGTGACGAAACGGTGACGGGAAAACGCCGGTGACGGTGGCGCGTGCGACGCTGAAAGCTCGACCGGAACAACTGACGTCTGATAGCGACGGCGAAGGGATCCCGACCCCGGCCACCGGGGACGCCACCGCAGGCAGCACCCAGCCGACGGGTCTTTGCCCCCCGCGCGCGCTCGCAATAATCAGACAACCGATGTGCTCTTCCGCCCGATCGGGTTCGTCTCTGCCGCTGGGATCCCTTTCCGTCGCGGAGACGACGTGCAGGTTATACTTATATATATGTGTGTGTGTGTGTGTGTGTATCCGAAATGGTATGGAGATATTTTTCGGTGAACCGCACACGGACGGGCGATATTGTATGACGTGTGCGACGCGGAGATTATAATAATATTGAAATCGTTATCGTCGACGGAAATAAAAGTAACAATCGCGATGATAACAATAATAATAATAATAATGTTATATTATATTATAAATAACGACGGCATGGTTGTTATCACGTTTCGGCGACATGCCGAAATCGACGTGTTTATTTCCGGAAAATCGAGCCGAGTTTTCCGCCCGGCGCGCGATTCCGCGACGACGTCTGCTTTTTATCGGTCCCTTCGCGTGACCTTCGCTTCTGTATCGAATATAAACGCGCTCGTTCTTCCGCGATAGATGTGGAATATATAATAATAATAACACATCAAATCCTCCTGTAACGCTGCGATTTCTTCCGTCGACCCTTTGCCCCGAATTGTTTCGTCAGCCGGCCCTTTTATATGGAACTATTATGTTCTTTATCAGCTGTCTTTCAGCGAATCGGTTAACCGAGCAGAAAACAAACAAACGAAAAAACCCTCCGTCAGAAATTCCGTATTGTGTCCCTTTTTCATATTGGATTCGCAGGATGTCCCTGATGAACCTGACAATTCCAAAATTTCCAGAATATACGTAATTTGTTTGTGTTTTTTCATTATTATTACAATTGTTTTTATAACAATTTACCTTTTCATATATACTTACAATGATCAGAATTTCATGGTAAAAAAATAGTATGATATGCTTATACGTTTTAAATGCTGATCAGTCATAAAATTATTAAAATGATACAGTTTCTTATTTTTTTTTTTTTTGTATTTGGTATCATTTATGATTTTTAGTCAAAATGTTGTAGGAAGTTAAATTTGAGGAAAATATTGGTGGTAAACAATGTCGTTAGAGTATAACCATTTATTTTCTAATTTGAAATTTCCTAAAATATGGATGTTTGTTAGTGTCTCTATAATCATAACAAAATTAATATTATAGTATCATAATTTATTAAGACTGGGGTAATAATTTTATTAATCATAAGAAAATTGTGTACTTTCATAAACAGTAAAATTTGGAAATAATGAATTACAAAATATATAAATTTATAAGTTTTTTACACATAAATTGTTTGTAAATTAAAGTATACAAAATTACTTAAACGACTGAAGGTATTCATAAATTACAATCAAATATTAAAATCACCTCGATTCGAAATTAAGACATTTATCTCAAAATCCTTCAGTTTTTTTATACAATTTAAGAGTATTTAATGTAAAATTTTTACTTTATTATAATTATTATTATACCCGACTTTACGTGGGCATGTGTTTAGTACATTTGGACGTGTGTCTCAGCGAATGATATGATCGGCATTTTCTCGCTAAATTCTAGATAAAACTTTGACATTTGACGTTAAGCCGGCGGGTATTGCATAATATTAACATCGCGACTTCTCGTTAGCAAACTGAAGGATGCTGAGTTAACATACGCTCTATATTTGTGTAATACAGTGTGTCAGTTTGTTCTCTTTTTATATTTTCACTCCATATAGAACACCTCACTAACATCGGGTAGAAATTATTATTATTTTTTTTTTTATCAAAATAATCGAATTTTATACAATTCACTATATTATACTATTATTAATTATAATACATAGCAAAATCATAAAAAAAAAAATATGTTGTCTAAAAAAAGAACGTATTTATTTATAACCATACAATATTGTGTTTAAAAAAATGTATATTATATGATGATACATTAATCACATACATTTTTGTACCCACTAAAATTTTAATAATTTCTATTAATATTCAAATACGTTTAATATTAAACATTCCAAAAGAAATAACAATACAACTAAAGATTATTACTATTGTGAAATTGACACCAAATTTCTTTCGAAATGTTATATTATTCTACCGGGATTTTTTTAGTTATTACTTATAGCTTTGAATACATTCTTTAAAATGAATATAAAAAAAAAATGTTATAAATATTTTAAAAAACGAGTAGTATTCCGTAAAATAAGTGAAAAGAAAATATATTTTCAAGTTTTTTTTATTAAACAGGTATATATAAAAAAAAAAAAAAAAAAAAAAAAAACACTTTTTATTATGCAAATATTACTTATTTCTATTTATTTGATAAAATCACGTATACAAGTAGATATTTATATTTGTATATTAGTACCATCACTTTTATATTATAAAATTGCCTTGTCCTTTCTCAATAGATTTCTCATTGCCATTTTAGTTATTTTATTATTTACATTTTCTCGATTTTAAATAAACATTTATATTTAAATCAATAGTTCAAAAAAAAAATTAATTTCCTATATATTTAAACAGTTTGTTTTAAGAATTACTAATGTTTTGTAAGTATATTAATATATGATTTAGCCAATAGCGATTGTATATAGTTCGCGCGTATTCTATGAGAATTGAGATTTTGTTTTGAGTTTCAAATTTTGACTGATGCGTTAGTTATTTTCCATGGATTTTAGTACTTATAAATCATATTCCTTATATATACAATAAACATATTATACCTGTCATTGTTATTAAATGGGAATGGGACAATCTGGCGTGGCCGTTATGGCGTGAGGTTATTTTGGTGTAAAAATTAAAACAATATTTTTATTTTAATATCTTTAAGACTTTCTAATTTAGAATTAAAAACCCTGATAAGTTAAGTTACAACTTTGCACAACAAATCGAGGGATATTTTCGATTTGCGGAGCGTAGCGACGTGTGCCCGCTACGAACAGAGTCATGTACATGCATTAATCGATAAAGAAGTATTTAGATTTTTAAGAAATTAGTCGATCCATAATCTTTAATGATATATAATGTGTGTGTGTGGTGTGTATGTGTGCGTGTGTGTGTTATGTATGATTTTGAAATGATATATAAAAATAATATAATAATATGAATATTGTTAATATAATATAATCATTTTTTTTGAAATTAAATAATTTTTACGCTAAAATAACTTCACGTTATAACGGCTTACATCAAAACGGCAAGAATGTCCTAGACCCTTATTATATCCCTGATAAAGATGTGATAAATCAAATAGTTGTATTTGTGTCTTGTAAATTGTAGGCATTCTAAAATTAACCATTCGTGATAATCATAAATGTGAAGAAGAAAAGCAATCATTAAACACAATATACCTATATTAAATTGGAGTGGTTATCAGAATCTAAATTTATTCGGTAGTATTATATTAGTTAATGTGCCAGTTTTGTAATATTTACATTTGTAATAATTTAAATTTAATTTATTTTGAACAATATATAAATAATGATTATTAAATCAAAAGTATTAATTATTTTATCATAAAGTACCTACGAGTATAAATATACATCAAACAATTTTCTCTTATAAAATAATATTTGGAACATCTTACTTAAAAACAAGTAAAAATATTTTATCAATCATGATATATTGACATATGATGTAGAAATAAACTATACAAAAATATAATATAGTCTATTATTAGTATCCTGATATAATGTAAAAATTGTCGTTTACAAAAAATATGTTCTAAGAATATAAGTGTTGTTATCTTTTAATCTCTTAAGCTCAAAAGTATTAGACAAATAAAAATACATTTCAAGCATCATTGATTTTTTTTTTAATTTCTATAATAATGTATTAAATTATACAAGTCTAACATAAAAATAATAACATTTTTTATATAATTTTTTAATGATGCTGCATGATAAATAATAATATTTTTGTACTATATTTAAAATGTTTAATAGATGGTAAACTAGAATTCATAATTGATCTATATAAAATAGTATTAAAGAAACACGTAAATATGTTTAATTGCCTATATATATACCTATATATAATATTAAGTTGGCATAAATTATTTTTACATTATTTTATATTATAATATCCGAATAGGCCACTCCATTTAAGCCAGTATGGAAACCGTTGAACTATATAATTTATATTTCTCTACATCTCATACATGTCTCTCTTGCTTTGAACATAAAAACATGTATAAGGGAAAATACCATGTTATCTGTGTATAAGTCGTATTTCATTTTAAAAATGTCTAGATGTCAAAACAGAATCTTTCGTTTGGGATCTTATTATCAGATGACTATGAAAAAGTTCAACAAAATTGGCGGCTATAATCAATTGTTAGAATCTACATTATTCAAACTTTCATAAAATACTTACGAGCCCTTTTACTTATATTATTCTTGATAAATTCATAATTATTATTGTTATCCATATATTTATTTTGTTTGTTATTTATTTGGCAATAAATAATCCAATATATGATATAGGTACGAATTACTAATCGATTTATTGAATTCCAACCTAATCAAAAATGATAATGGTTAATTGAGAAAACAATTTATTTCAGTTTGAATTACGTATTTCTTTTTACATTTTCGAACTTAAAAATATATTGTTAAAAATTTTAATTTAAAAAAATACGTACTAACTTATTTCTCTTTACATATAAATATAATAATAATAATAAACGACGAATATTTTAGTGCGTTATCGCTCTGCTTTTTGTAGTTAATATTGTAAAGTGTTAGCAATCCCAGCTACTTTCAGTAAAATTAGCCTCCATAATATTATTCTAGTTTTGTTCTATTCATCTGATTTATCGTACAATAATTTTTAGAGCTAGTTAAAAAAAACGACAATTTTATATTTTTCCTCGCGAAAATTAGATTATTATTTACGACAAAATTCAAGCGTGTATATATTTTGTTTTACGAATACAAATTGTCGAGGCAGGTGTCCGTTCAGATTATAAAATATTACTACAATAATTTTGTCTACTCTGATATTACAAAACTAGTATATACATCATAATTCATATTACTATATTGTAAAAAAAAAAAACTAATATCGTATATTATATATTTGTATAATATTCAGCCATAAACGATGTTTTTCTCGTCTATATTATAATACGAAATAAAAAATCCAACACTTTCTTACAAATGGATCTTGCGCGAAAACAACGTTTAAATAGAACTTTCTCAACTTCAAACAATATGCAAAGACCGAAAGAGAGTGTTATTACATGAAATCTTATTTTAGTACAGCACTAGACAATAGTAAATAAAAAATGCAAACAAGAGCAAAAATATAACGCTATTCGTATATCTCTTTATCCTTTTTTCATATATTTTTATGGAATACGATGTAATATTTAAAAATAACTGAGTAGTTTATTCGAAAATCACATCATCTAACCACAAAGGTACTTCAATCTATACTTGTGCATAAATAATATAAGAATCTCGTCGGAACCGTTTTCAATCATTGCGTCGACTCTGTCCAAAGTGCCGAAACGTGAGAACTGTAAATTGTTTATATTAAATAAATGAAATAATAGCCAAGACATCAGTAATGTTGTCCAACAATATATATTTAGTTCTTAGTAAGTAACAAATCTTTAACGTTGGCGCGAAGTAAGTACATCGAAAATTTAAAAGAATATTTATTCGACGGCCTATGTGCTACATAATATATTACAAAACGCCACAATACCTTCAAAATCGGGAAATCCTGTGGAGGATTCATGCGCAAAATTTGTTATTAGTAAAATGTATGAATTACGATTTAGAATTTCGCTTTAATACGAATGCTTATTTCAATCTTAAATTTACTAAAGATCCCTTTTTAAACTTATAAATTCAGAAAAATAAAATAATCTTAATTGTATTCGATTTAAGCGACTAATACGTATTGAAATAAATCATAAAGAATTGTAAAAAAAAAAATCTCATCAAACCATAATTTTTGGACAATAGGTACCTACATAAAAATAAATATGTTATTATATAAAAAAAAAAGATTTTTATAATATAATTGTAGTTGTAATAATTAAAAATTTGATATGATGGGTACATATTATTAATTTAGTGTATAATAAATAATAATGTTAGCAGAAATCGTATATTTTAAATTATTATACATTTATGAATAAACATACTTTTAGTAATTTTGTAATATAATATTATTGATTATTATTATTATTATATTATGCGACTTTATTATACTCAACTTCTGAAAGTTGAGTTAGATGTTTTAGAAAATAGAACATTGAAATTTAATACATACCTAGTGTATAATTTTGTACATACTCATTAATTAAAGAGAGATAATTATTTTCAGGAAATATTTCAGCGACTTCTTAGTATTATTGTTTACTTAGAAATGTTTTTTTACATATTTGTGAATACACTATATAAGTTATTCGTTATTCATATAAATTATAATGAATAAAAGGTATAAACAGTGTAATTATCAATTAATATATAATTATATAAAATACATACATAGTTGTTAACTACAATAAATGAGCATAAAATTATTATATAAACTGTAGTATTTGTACTCGTTAAAATATCATATATCATTAAAATATCATAATATTATTTTCAGTAAAATGTCTAAACACAACAGTAATTTTATAGTTTAAGGAAATATTTGCCTCCTTTTATTATTTTGTCCCAAAATGCATATTTATAAACTGTTTAGATATATTTTGGATATTTTTATAAATTTATACAATTTACAATAACAACAATAATTTAAAGTAATAAGGAAAAGCTGGAATTTTATTATATATATATATTTATGGAAAATGTAGAAAATACTGAAGTGGATGAATTAATGTATTAATTAGGTATACACAATACAAGATATTTAGTTTATTATATTATTTATAAGATTTTACATTCTTACTTAATTAAGACTTTTGTATTATTTTAAGTTGTTTTTTTAATATTTTTTTAAGTCTGAAGACACTTTTTCGAGTAGAAATAATGGTCTGATTACTATACTCCGATAAGGTATGCTTTTGGTAAAAAATTTCATATAGTTGGTACTTTATTTAACACATTTTTCGAATTTCTCAAAAGTTATTCTTCGGGAGTAGAAAAACTACCAAAAAATGGTGGAAAGTCGGCAAAATTATGGTTTCTATTATTTTGATTTCCTATATTTTGTGATAACTAATTGAGTTTTGATAGAAGGGACTCTAAAATGTTTTTGAGTCATCTCGTAGGTGCATAATTTACACGTGTGGTAAACTTTTGAAACTACTTATTAGTATAACACATTATACTATATTGAGTTTCGCTCAGAATCATATTTTCGAATAAAATATCGTTGCATTCAAATCTTATAATTATAATAAACCCCTATTTTCTCCAAGTCCTAAAGGAACAAAGGAAAAATATCCAAAATGGACTTTCTCGCTTTTCTTATTTTTTCTTTGAAATATTGACCATTCAAATAAAATAATAATTGTCAGATATTCAGTTAAAAATTACAACATTTTCTAATGCAGATATTTAGATTAAAAAATGAATAGTATTAACAATAATTACTGAGTATAGTAAAAGATAAGAAAATAGTTATAACTTAAAATAAAGAATATATACTGGCTATTCAAATTATAAAATTTGGCCATATAAAAATTACTTTCCGTAATCACACTAATTTATTTATTTATTACTAATTCCATTTTTACCATAATATATAATATTATTTTAAAAATATTGAAGACGAACCCTATAAACAATCTGTATCTGACCCTGAATTTCGAATATAATTGAGCTTTGCGCCTCAATTATAAATCAAAACAGCTTAAGTATCATATTGAGTTAGGCCATTTTAGCAGTTAGGTTATTTTAATTAAATATAATTATTTAAATGCCAATGACAAAACAAATTAATGAGATTTTATTTATTTGCTAAATATTCAAACATATTATATTTGATAGTTAAGCTATATGAATTTTAAAATATTTAAAACTTTTATTTAATTGCATATGATAGAAGAAACAAATAAAGACGTAGGTATATAGGTCAAAACCTATTATTGTTGAACGGACCGAAACTTTGAAATTAACTTTTGACTGAAAAAAAATTACGTTCAACGATACATGTAAAAATATCTTTCAACAATTTACAACTATTTGAAATGCGATAGTGGGAAAAGAGTTATGATTTAAAAAAGGTTACGACGCAGGAGAATTTATGATCGCGGTGTTGTGAAAATGACGCCAAATAATCGTGTTCATTAATAAAATGTTACGAAAAACACAGAACCCATTAACTTTTATAATTATATAACATTTGTTTAATTTACGGGTATTTGAATGCATATTTACAAGTTAATTAACTCTACGCAACGTGATTGGACGTACGCGAATTATATAACGAAATAAGTGTAATTTTATGTTAGATTTTATTACACATTTTATTGCTTTTAAGTGTATGATGATTACTATTATGTTCACTACAGTATTTTCGTTTTGTGCAAACATCGTTTTATTGGCCGGCAGTGTTTTGTGTAAAAGTTAAAAAGGTATAAAAAGCACCGATGTATAGACGTGGGATTCCTCGACGGAGACAATTTATAAAAGTCAAGAGTAATTTTTTTAACGGATATACACGCAAATAACCAATTACCATTCGTACTGTCTGTGTGTTTTTGTAAAATAAATTAATTTCATGTATATATATGAGCAAACAAACAAACGAAAACACCGTACAAAAAAGTGATTTGTTTTCGCCATCGGTATTATATGTATAGGAAATAACTAACCCGATAAAATATTAATATAATTTACTGCACGCGAATAACTCTTTAACGGATGCAACCCGAATGAATATTGCAAGTTTTGAGGTCAATATAGCACCTAATAACTAAGAATGATATTATACATTTATTAAGATAATTTAAAAATTATTTGAATTTGATTTTTCTTAACAAACTGTAGTGTAACATAAATGTCTGAAATATTGTCTATTTTAGTTAATAATGGTAAGGTTTAACCTAATGTTCTAATCTAACCCTAATCAATAGTAGATAGATATGAGCTAGACAATTAATTTAAGTAGTATATTATTATGATAATATAGTTGATTTATTATTTGTATCAAATTGTATTTATCATAATGTTAGTTATTAATGTTATTTAAAAAGTAAAAGCATATAGTGAATAAACTTGAAAACCACTCAAACAATCCATATTAACCACAACAAATTTAATAGTTTTAATAATTATGGTATTAGTAATATTAATGTACAATATAAAATATACTATATTATTATATAGGTAGGTACTTACATTAGATAAATATTATTATACAATTTAGATACGTTATTAAAATATTGATTGAATATGAAATCACATAATTAATCAAATAATTTTATTTAATATGGAGATTTTTAAAAATTCATTACCTACTTAATAATTAATTTTTTAGTAATTAATATTAAACTATGTTAGTAAGACAATTGATATCTAATTAAATAGTTTGACAAATATTCATACTTAAACTAGTTGCTTTATTTAATTATCTTAAAGTCTTTTAAAGCCTTGGCTTTAAAAACGTAAGTCGATAAGTCGTTACATAAATTAACAATATATATTATTGTAATATTATGTAACACATTGTTGTTTAAGTAGTATCATTTAATTACTAATATTTTCTATATTATTAATAAGATAGTAAAAAGGAGTAAAATTTGTACGGATTTGTTGATATTTGTATTGTTAATGAACGATAATTTTAATTTTAATTTAAATATAAACATTTATATTTAAATTTAATAATATATTAATCAATATATAGGGAAGTACATATAAGTGTTTTTAATATTATTATTATGGTTTTTAATCGATTAAGGATGACACATTTCTTTTGTTAAGTTAAATTGGAGTCTTCCGATTATTTGTTGTATATTTTATTACTCTTGTTAGTATATTTATAGATAGTTATCATTTGATCTACTGTTCGTGACTGTAGCATTTATGTAGATTGTATTTTTTTAATTCATGTTTAGAGTACACTTTTAGTCATAGTTCTGTTAATTTCATAATTGAAAAATCAGCATTTTTATTATAAATTATATTAACAATATTTATTGTATTATGTAAGATTATATACTAGTATTATAAGTTATTACACTGGACTTTTGATATCTTAGTGAACTTGTTATTATACTTTAAAAATAAATATAAATATTTAGATTGTGTCCTCAATTTATTTTTAAAACTGCTGTAAAAATATTTATATTTTTGGTCTACAGAAATAACCCTTCTTTGTAAAAAATTATATCCTATATAGAATAATATTATTGTAATTTGATTTTTAAATTCTGTGATGTAAAGAACAATTGTGAAATATTTATGTTTTCAAAAAGGTTTGTCAATGATGTTAGATTTAATTGAATATGTCGAAATCGTACGAATTTTCTTCAAATTGGTTTTTCTGTCGAGGGAAAGGTTTTGTATGTATTATTGAATCTTTTCTTTGAAAACGTATTTATGTGTTGAGTTCTTTGGCTAAGCGGCTACTTTTATATTTACGGAATTGCACATCATATCATAAAATTCGGAAAAGTAAAATGTTTACTTTTGAATTGCTTATAGTAAAAGTTATGAAATGAATATTGTTATTTTCTATAGTTATTTTGCAACTCAGTAGTCACTGTATGCATCATATATACGAGTGTTTAAGTAACAAAAAATTAAACTTGATATAAATAGATATTTTATAATAATCTATTATTATTATTAAGCTTGATATTCCAGTTAAATAGAGTTTGCTTGGTACGTATATATATATATATATATATATATATATAACTAATAATAGGCAGGTACTACTTTATAATGAATAAAACTTTTTATAATGTAGTTTTGTTTAGGAATTAAGAAGTTTTAAATAAAGTTAATTAATAATTTAAGTAAGTAGTAGGTAAATTGGCATTGTAAATTTTTTAAGCATCCTGATATTTTTGTTTCTTCTATGTACCAACTAATTGACCGATTGTTTATTATTTGTTTAAGTATTTTTTTATTTTTATTAAAAAAAAACACAATTTATAAAGAAACAAGTTGATATTTTTCGAAATGGACGTATTGGTACACGTTTTTCTAAATATTTCTAACAATGGCTTTTATAACTCATTCTGAGAATTCGTATTTCTCATTTTTATTATTATTATAGTTACTATATATAAAGTTATAAGTGGGATATACTTATAAGTTGATTGTTATTGAATAAATAAAGTGAAATAATGTCTACCATTATGTTTTCGGAACTACAGTTTGTATTTTGTGATTTTCTGTATTGTTATTTCACATCCTTAGTAGTCCTATCGATAACATTTATAACACCTATATGTTATACGTTTCCAGATTAAAAAAAAAAAAAAACGATTAATTTTAAATTATTATTTTTTTTTTATATTTACTTTGTTCAAAAGTATATTGCCAAATATATAATTTTAATTTTAATAATTATTTTTAATTAAGTAGTTGACCAAATTTAAAATTATTATTTATTTTGTAATATGTGATGTTTTATCACCTTCACTGGTTTATTATAAACTTTTGATGTTTTTATTAGATAACACATTTTATCTTTATCTTACACTATACTTTTTAAGTTTTTAAATATATAACTTTATCTTCATTCAAAAATTTGTTTTTTTTTTATACAAGAATTTCTTTGTTCAGGAAAATCGATTAGCTTTTATTAATATCATTAATTCAAGCAAACTTGAATAACAGACAAAATAGATAGAGTTTTTTACTTTACTGACTCGATTTAATTATAAGTACATATTTTTAACCGTTTTGATCTATAAATATTGTTCTAATGAGTCGGAGAAATTAAACGGGTAAAATAGTAAGTACGGCTGGCTTATTAACTTAATTTTAACTCATATAATAATGATAATGACAAATTTAAATTACTTAAAATAGTATTATGATTTATAATCAAATTATTAAGACATTTAATATCGTATAGCATATAGAAACTGTTAAGTAATCTTTACTTATGGGTAATATATCAAATTTCAAAAATTAAACATAATTAAGTTATCTTTATTTTGAGTGCTTTTCATTTTTAATTTATAATTTTTTTTCATCGAGGTAATACGATACATGGTATTTTTTCATTTATTATTGAAATATAATCTTTTTTTTTAAATATTAAATAAATAGATTTAAGAAAAATTAAAAAATTTAAAGTCACAAATTATATGTATATAAAATATTGTAATTAAATTTATATACATATATTTTTCACGTAGTATATTGTATAATATCTAATTACGACTCGTATGTATTAGTAAGATTAATTTTAATTATTGTATTTATTATGAGTTTTATTATTATTTATTCGATTATGTGAAAATAATTAATTAACAAATTGATTTTATTATTTGAATACAAGTTAATAATATAGATAAATTTCAATACCTAATACTGATTTAATTGTTTGCAAAAAATAAAATTGCATTTATATTTTATCTGTTTGTATAAACGTATCTAAAATGATTCATTTTGATAATAATATAATATAATTTAAATATATTCTATATTTATAACAATAACTATTACTATTATTCAATAATTTTTAAAAAACGTATTATTATCTTTGTACGAAAATCGTTATTTTGTGCTAATGTTTTAGGTAGACTATAATTATCGTAAATTATAGTAGTAAGTAAACTGTATATAAATAAATAAAGAAAATGATCATGTTCCTTAGTGTTTCGGAAATACTTATGTCTGATCAATTATATTATAAAATGGTTTTATACATAATACTAATATTATCAACGTTTTGATTTAAATTTATAATATAATTTATTGTTGTGATCATATTTATTTGTTAATAAAAATAAAAATAGAATAAATTAATATATTATAATCAATTTAATTCGTTTAAGAGCATCAGACTATTAGAGAACACGAGAATCAAAATATCATCGTTAACATAGAACATGTTGTTGATATCGTACAACATATTTATTATTTAGCGTAACTGGAAGTTGATTGAATGTTTACAAGTTCACTTGACCTTATTCGGTCAATCGAACTAACTCGGAAGAAGAGTTTAGTTTAACGACCATAAATCTTATCTCGGAAACATTAAGCAAGTAAATAGAATACTGAAAAACTTCTTGTATATTCTATAAAGAATGATTTTTTTAAAAGTTTTAACGTTGTCATTTTGCCGATTTGTTTCTAATATTTCACAGTGTCAGATTTGGGTTTAATCGGCTATAATGCGTTCACATAACTCTTTACATGAAAAGTGTGAACCATGAATTATCAACGAATCCAAAACTTTTCGTTCATAAGAAATAATAATAATAGGTAATAAATATATTGAAGAAAAATTATATATCGTTTTCAGTTTATTGTCTGTTCGAATGTTTTTCAATGATAAAGTACTTACATTTAACAACAATATCTGCAGCGATACATATAATTGTAACACGTTTTATTTTATTTTATTTTTAATACCAATACATTTTAATGGTTATATATTCAACGACAGAATAATTCAATATACACAACTAGATGATAAATACGTATTGAATATCGTATATAATTAATTTTGAATAATAACACATTTTAATTTAAAATTTAACGATAGAACTGCAAAACGTGCCATTATCATTTTGTATCAAAATCAAAATACTTTATTAATATATAGTAAATCTAATGATCTGATTTTAATTTTCCAAGTGTTAATATTGTTTTGAATAAATGTATTTACAATAATGACTTTAAGGTTAAAACCTGTTAATTCAATGCTGTTTTCATTTTATAATTTTTTATTTCCAAAATTATTCTACAAGTCATTATTGCCCATAATAGTCTGAAAATAATTTGTATAAATGTGATATTTCATTAAAAGAGTTACGAATTTGAGGATTTTTTTTGTTTGGGCGTGCAGGATTATAATATTATATAGACATAAAATGTATTGCGATTTATCTAGACAAGATAAATATTTGTAAAATGACTTATCAGATCTTATTAATTTTGTTACTATCCAATTATTTTATTTTCTGTTGTTAACAACAATAACTTTTTATAAAAATATTAGAGCAATATAATGCACATTAACAAATTATAATTTCAATTTTACTAGTTTTTTTTTATTAGAGATAATAATTTAATTAATACCAACGGGACATACCACTGAATAAGTTTAATTATATTAAACATTTAATTGAATATTAAACATTAATTCAAATCAAAACGGCGGGAAACCAGATATTTCATTAAAAATAGCAACATCCTTAACCCAGTTGTCTACCGAAGAGAAAGAACTATCCACAAATGTTAACGCGCCTTTCTGTGATTACCCTCTGAATTGCAGTCAACACTTAAGCCTTTTACCAGTATACAATCGTGGAAGACATAGAAGAAGTAATAATAGAAACCGAATTACTATCTGACGTGACTTTTACACTCAGATTTTTACATTTTTCAGACAGATTTTTCTTTTCCGAGCTGAATGCCGGCAAGCATACGGTATTAATTTAACATTTATTTGGTATTATTTCTTATCAAATTTAATCGTTTTTTAGGTTACGGTGAAGGGCGCATAAAAAAATTGGCCAAACAGAATGCGGCCGCAGATCATTTGAAAAAGCTTAATATTTAATGTTACTTCCTGTTCTCTATTTTAAATTAGCAAAATTTCCTTTACGGTATATTTATTTCAATAAAGTTAATTGATTCATTTATATTATTAACTATAAAATTATATACAATATACATATACATCGATATTTTTATATTATACCTATTTTATATTTTATTATGATATTAAATACATAATAGTATAGGTAATACATTTATTTTTATTCATATTATATTTCATAATTACTAATGAAAAAAAAATGTGCATATTTGGAAATTTTTACATACATATTATTTCATATTGTATATTTTTTTAACAGATATTATGATGAATTAATTATAATTAAACATAATTTTTGTTCAAAATTTGTATTATTCATTTGTCATGCTATTCCAAGTGTATTAACAATAAAAGTACCTATCATGAAAATGCAAAATAAGTTTAAAATCTTTAATGTTTGAATACTGAATGAAAACAATTTTAAATTATTTAGAATGATTTGTAATATTGAAAATACATTATAATATACCAGTGCTCAAATTGGAGAAACGCAGAGTGACCGAGTACTTCAATTAATTTTTCAGACATTTTACTGTACCCCTATTTGAGAATTATAGTTAGCCATAATAAGTTATAATAAGGTAAAATGGTATGGGGTAGTTTCCTAGTTTTTTAATAGCTTAGAGAAGCGATTTTGTAACTCGAACATACAAAATTATTGTATATGTCAAAATAACAAAATAGATAATCCAGAAATATACGAAATATTTTAAATTTCATTTACAGTACCTACCCAAGTCGCTATACAAATACAATCATATACAGTTATAAATATTATTGAGTTATATTATAAATAATTTATTAATATATATTTGACATTTATTAATTTCATATATTTGATATCATATTTATTTGATGTATTTAAAAATGTAGTCCCAGGTTAGTGTAAAAAAAATTGTTCTGATATTAAGGACACCATTCCTCTACAATGTTTTAAAGAATATTTAAGTAAATGAATTATGTATAACTAAATTCTACGAGTAATTTAGAATTAAATTAAATAATACTATATTATCTCTTAATAATATTACTTGTACGTTATTAAATGTGTACTATTTTATATCCTATTAATTTGTACTCCATTTCTTAAGTAAATGACCTAACCTATAAGCTATGACCATTATAGTTTGAACTTAGAAGTTATAATAACGATAAGATCCTAAAAATTAAATAAGAATCAAACCCTGATTCTATCTAAGAAAATCAAATGATTAAAAATAATCTAATATCATTAGATAAAATAATATCTAATTTTTAAACTTCATTTCTAACTTATTCACCACAATTTATACAGTTAAGATTAACCATTGTTGTACTTATATACTATTTATAAATGTTATAAGGACTGTATATAAGATTTTATTTCATAAATTTATAAAACTGTTTTTTATACATAATTTTGTTATCATAATAAATTAAATAACTAAAAATTGTACATCCTAATCATAACTAAAAAATATAATTTATAATTAAATAAATAATATATAAAACACTATAAATATTATATATACAACATTTACTATTTTGTATGAAAAGAATAAGCCTTTTTATTTATTTTTTATCATTTATTTGTGTTGTTTTATAATCAAATAAAAATATTTTTTTTTTTTAAATGTGATAATATTAAAAACTTGAAAAATAAAGCTATTTTTAAAAAAAACAATATAATTATCATCATACATAAAAAGTATAATGAATTAAAAACCGGAAGCCGAATAATAATAAAACCCGCGTTTAAACCGAAAACCTAAACCAGAAAATATTTAACCCGTTTTTACTTCTTGGTCGAACGTATCGTGTTAACGAATTTGCGCCGGAAGAAGATTTTATAGGACCGCATTTAAAAACTATCCTCCCACTTTTCGTTAAAAACAAAATTAAATAATGGTATTGTTAAAGAAATGTTTATGTTAAACAAATCTATACATAATAATATTCAGTTTTTATTAAAATTATAAAAGTTTAAATATAATAAGTATCAATGTATTACAATTCATTTTTATTTATGTTAAAAAAAAACTGGTGTCAATTGTTATTACTTTTTATTGAATTTAGATTGAAATAATAAATATTATAATTACAGCCCCATTGGCAGATAATGAATTAACATTGTCTATAGTAGTAGTTATAATAAAATAAACAGCCAATTACCGATGATGACTAAGTAACGATTTTAAACATATTTTAAGTTATACCGAATCGATAACAAGAAATATTCATATAAACAACGTTGGTATGTAAATAAGTACAAAACTAGAAATAATTTTATCTAGTGCGATTAATGTATGCGAAACTGTTCAGACACAGCTATCAACGATCTTTATAAATATCATCGGGATACCTCTGTGACAACGTTCAGTATAATATTAAAATTCTAATCAATTTATTAGTTATTAGTTTAGTTCATCTTAAGGATAAAGTCATTATTATTTTTGTCGGCTTTGAATCGGGTTCAGACGGCACGTAATTTCTATAATGTTCTCCAGCGAACGTAGACTATTGATTACACATTTATAAAAATATATATGGGGAACAATATTGATGTAAAACCAAATTGTTTACCATTCCAGGAAAATAATACAATGTATTAAATGTCTTCGCCTGTAGGAAGCAAATTAGGGGAGTTATGTATATAAGTTATGTATAGTTATGTATATGCCAATAAGCATATTAGTGGATACATTTACGATATCCATTAATTTATGTACGACAAGACGATAATATTACACAAAGCAAACTAAATAATTATATTTTCGTTGTCATTAAAAAAATATCCAAAAAAGCCAGATTTTCCTAAACTTGAATTAAGGACTTATTATTATTTTCGTAGAGCCACATATAATAATATAATAAGTATAATTATTTTTACACGTTTAAAATAATTTAACACAAATAATACCTACAACATGAACGTCAATATTTTTAGCATTAAAAAATAGGTATTGGAAATTAAATTTTTCAATCGTTTGTAATCAGGTACACTAAAATATATTTTTAAATCAAATTAAAGCCAAAATTTTCTTTACACGAATAATTTTTCTAATTAATTTATAAAGTTGAATGAACACGATTGGACACTCTGTGCTTTGGACATAGTAGATAACTCTGTGTGGTTGGTGAGTTTAGCAAGAAATGTTAAACGATAAATTAAATTGTAATGTCATAATATAGCAAGTAAGTAACCGAAATCTAATACGTGTCATACTATTATCCAATAATTTAACAATTTACTATTTTTTAACAAAAATATATTATAAAGTATATTTCTTAAATAATAATATAAACTTGTGTTAATATGTTTATTTATTCATTTATACGGGGGTCTAGGAATGAAAATAAAAATAATTTATAACATCATACAAAACGTCTAAATTCAATCGTAAATCGTAATAAATAATAAAATATTGTTCGAGAATTACAATCAAATATTAAAGTATAATCATCTTGGGTATGAATTATGGTTTGTTGACGTGCGCGTTAATGCATTTTTGGCCACGTCATGGCTATTCATTTTGCAGTTGGAACGATGAGACGGTATTGTTAAAATTTCTCATAGCGAGTTGTCGTAAAGACGATTCACAACCCTGCAGTCTGCAATATAATAACCCAATTAGAGTTTTCAAATTTCGCAAAATGTAATATTTTAATGATTTTAAGATATATTTTATATTTTTATGACAATTACATGAAATATATATTGAAAAAAGATAATAATAAGTTTAGCTTTTATAGCTTAGATGGAATTTTTTTAATTTGTATAAATATTTTATTTTAATCATATACATTTGTAGAAACAAAAAAAAAATCAATTTTATTAATATTATGGTAATTTATGTTCAGTTATAACTTTAATAACTATATATCTAGTATTATTTAAATATACACATCGGACAAGAGTAGTTTATTAGTTTTAATCACAACAATGATAATATGTAATATTTTTAAAGACTATTAGAAAAATTGTTAGATAAAAAAAAAAAAAACTAGATTTCAAGTAGTAAATAGAAACAATATTTCAAATTTGTACACTTTTTAAACATCTAAAAAAAAAAGAAATTATTTGACAGAAATTTGGAATGAATTCTTATTTTGTAAAATATTCTAAATACTATATTCGAATACCATTATCATTAGATATAGAATACTATAGTGTATTACAGTAGTTCTCAATATTTTTTGTCTCACGCCATCCTAATAATAAAAATTGTGTTTTCCATGAATAAATTAACTACAATTTTGTATTTCTTTATGACAGACAGGGGCGTTATTTTAAATATTTTATAGGGGGAGCAAAAATTGAAGCAGGTCAAGTTTTACGCCGAGCAGGCAAATTTTATTTGATATTAAAATTATATTTGTAACTGACAACTACTTCATTTGCAATGCATTTTACAGAAACGTAAGAAGTTTTTTAGTTATATTTTTTATTAAACGCATCTTTATTCACTGTTAATCAGACTACGAGGATCCAAGATACAAACGACAAAATGATACAGATGTACAATAAGTACGATAAGTCCACGTGATTGTAGATTATGAAGATGGCGTTTGCATAATATTATGTATGGACGCTATAAAACATAGAACAAAATAATGGAGCAGCCTGCTCTCACTAAATGGAAACCCAGATGACAAAACTCAAATATTTAATTTTTTTATTATATAATCAATGCTATTACTATAAAATTTTTAATTACATATTACTCAGGTCTCAGAATGATATTTTTTTTTGAAAAATATTTTTTAATACTATTTTACTATTTTTACCCCAATCTGATGAAGAAGAAATCAAAAGAAGTAAACGTTATGTCTCAAGCATATAATATTGAACGTGTTTTTTTAGATTTCAAACCGAATTAATGTTTTTATTTATTCGAATAATGAATATATATTTTGGTTTTGTTTACAGATACAAATATTATCATCACGTAAGCATAATAAAATCGTAAAACAGATACGAATAAATAACCAAAAGCTTTTACGTTAATGCAATTAACAAACCATGATAAGTGAGCAAGTCAACGGATACCGCTGAAAAGTTGTTTTCAATTAGATTACGTGTATCTATGACAGTAAGTAACGTGGAAACGTAATGTTATTATTTTAAAATATATTTGATACTTTTCCCCATTGTATATATATATATATATATATATTAGAATTTACATTATCAACTTTAGCTTTTAGGTGAAATTGAACAAAATATCAAACTAACACAATTATAATGTCCTAACATCTATAATTATAGCCGGTGTATCAAATTATTATTAGAAAATAATAAATATAAGTAAACGCTTCAATTTTTTATATTATCATAATAAATATTATAGAATATATTATTATATTATATTATAACTGTTATAGATATTTTTATTAAGATAGTTATAATACTTGTTTTAAGTTATGCAAAAATGTATAGAATGTATCAGTTTTTCTAATTATTTAAAATTATAATTAAGTTTTTAAAGTCTTATTAATTACAGACTATAATTTAAATATATTTATACATAACGTGGTTTATTCTTTAAAACTTATTTTATATAAATAATTACAAATTTATTAAATTCTTGAAACCATAGCAAATAAGTTATATATAATAATAATTGATGTTTTTGTGGTTTAAACTTTGAATGTAAAGTTTTAATTTATTGTTTTTGTTTGTAAATAATAATCTAAATTATTGTGTTTCTCTATTAATAATACGTAAATAAAAATATAGTTTCCTACTTAAAACTTTAAATTTTCTAATATTGTAACTTTAATAGTGAAAAATAATTTAGACAATAATAAACACTAGACACTTATAGTTTAGGTTTTTGAATATTTTAGCATACTTGGATATAATAAAAACTTATTTTATAAAATAATAATGATAAAACAAGAATGGCTAAAATGGATGACAGAATAATAAATTATTATTTTTTTAATACAATTCAATAGAATGATAATTTTATCGTTACTAAAAGTTTAAAATTATATATAAGAAAAATATATTATTTGTTTATATTGCAAATATAAATGCAATATTGAAGTAAAAATGGTTTTAATTTTGTTCACATTATTTATGATCCGGTATAGGTTTTTAAATTGCTATTAAAATTTTAATGAGTAGGTTAAATATTACAAATTTATAAAATATTTATTAATCCAAATCCAAGAGTTCAATTGCAACTCATTGCATTTATATTTCTAGTTATTCAATATTATTTTAATAATTTGATATATTTTTGCACAGATAAGTTAGGTGTATTTTAAGCAGATAAAATTTATAATGAGTAATTACTAATTATTATATAAAATGAAATCACGAGTACTGGTCACCAACTTTATCAACAATTATAATCGCTAAACAAATAACAATAATATTGTTTACTTACCAGTGGCACAACTATGAAATTTTTATGGGAGTGTACCTACACCTCGCAGTTTATTTCTGAGTACGTCGTTGGTATCAAACTTTTTATAAATAATGTTTTCTGATGAATTTCATAAACTATTATGACAACTGTGTTGTAAATTAGTAATAAATGGGAAATCGTTTTCAATGGTGATTAAATACAATTTAATAAATACGGTCCAATGAAGGGGATAACTCTCTACCAAACTGGTTGCATCGCTGGTACCTACACATAGAGAAATATTATTATTATATATATAAATACGTGATGATTTATGACAGTTGAATTTTATAGGTTTATGGTATTCTGATCACCGTTAGTGAATATTTTGAACTACCTGTCGATTATTCAGAAAACTAAGTGCGAAATTCAATTATAAATTTGCGCAAATATAATATGTACTGCCTGATGAAAGTCGTGATGAACAATAGATCATGATCGGATATTAGTGAATTTTATACGAAAAACAATAATAATGCTATTTCGACAGAAAAACGTGTGCCGGATGAAGACACTTCGCGCGCACGAGAGAGAGAGATTTCACGAACGTTGTCGCCGTTTTTGGATTCGTCCGTACGTATTTGTTGTCAAAAATTTACCGTGGTAACTATATAGTAACCTAGGTATTGTGACCGTCCGACGAGGTTAGGTTTGTATTTTTTTTCAATAACACTTTTCGTGAAGTGTTTCTCGGATTTTTGTGAAGTACGAGACAAATACATCTACCCATAATGTGCCATTGTCGCGACACATAAAGGTTTTCGTTAAGGACATGTTTCTATTTTCTATTCTAGTGTTTTGTTTTTCGTTCTTTTTCTACGGTCCGCTCTCTTTTGGTTCTTCGTTGTTATTCAATCGTTAATAATCGTTTGCGTTTTCGTCCTCCAAAACATTTTTACCCGGAAATCCGTCGAAATTATTCTTAATTTCACTCTAGATTAGTGCTCTCGTTTTCGGGTCTTTTATTTTTGTATTCCATTCATTTTGTTCATATAATAATTGCAGCATATTTTATAATTGAGTACAGTTATTAGTACAGGGGTGCGTTTGAATATTCGTGGTTAGAGTGGTGTTAGAGTAGAGTAGAGTAGTGAGTAGGATAATGTAGATAACAATAGAGTAGAGTTTAATCACATAATAAATTGATATCCGGAAAATAATAAGATATATTCATAAATTACCCGCGGTCCGTAGACACAATTATAATTTAATATAAATTAATATAATTGTTATTTTGTTCTCTTTATATTCTTCAATCATAATATATCCTGTTATCCAATATATTTTCTAGTTTAATGATGAGTTTAGGGATTTCAATAAATATCTTGTTATTTCACCTGATTTTAGATAATTATATAATTCAGCAGAAATAAAAAAAATAATTGTTGTTGATTTTAGAATTATAGAAAATAAGAACGAGTATTACTTTCATGATGATTAAATGTAATTTAATAATTATTAACAAAGGTGTAACAATAAAAAAACCACAATCATTTGAAATCTAAAAGAATGAAAAGTAAAAACAATTAACAAAGTTAAAAATGTTGGCCTAGGCGTGAATATAAAATGAAAATGACATGTTATCCATATATGATATGAATAATTATCAGTAGAGTTAAAAGAATCTAGCAATTTATTTTGAGTAACAAGAGTTAACTCCAGTGAACAAAGTTAGGTGTTCAAACGGTTGTCGTAGAGTTTACTTTGATTTCCCGAACGACGCGAAATTGACTATAGTTGACTCGAATAACGCACCCCAAGTAATCGATTATTATCAAATAAGCTGATGAAAGTCGATATCCATGTTATTATTCTAAATAATTTAAAGCTGCAGTGACGTAATTTAGGCCAAATTTCTGAAGTTAAAACTTATCAATTATCATATAAAATTTAAGTCTCATCAAAAAATTATGCTTACCATCAATCCACCCTTCAACGTTACACAAATAATTCTGAAAAGTTTTAAATTTGACTCTTGAATTAATATTAATCAGTTTATAACTAAATAATAATCTAATCGATCTTTTATTGTATTTTATATTTACAATTTAAATTTTATACTTTTATATTATTCATTAAATTATTATTACATCATATTATAGACCTATATCCTGATGGACTGCGCCTACCACACAACCCTGTCTATAGTTCATGTGGACGACATTGAGTGAGAAACAAAAAACACAAGATTGGGAATATCATGGAGGATCATTTACATTAATTTTTTTATACATGCGTATTATCATTAATCATAGGTTTTTGGTATAATCACGGGATATATTTTCATACATAAATATATTAATATATATTTTTTCGTTATAGTTTGTGGTAGGGCAACTATAAAATAATGATTATATAGGCTTTCTAGTCTGTCTAGTCTAATAATTTTTTTATATTTTATAACATAATTTGTTGTTTGGTCGATGAGGACACTGTAACATCCCAAGTGCGTAGTTCTTTCTCTCTTGAACCTCGTTCACTAATTTCTTTCTTCTTTGCTGTCAATTAGTTTATAGGTCTATGCATCATATTATACATTTATTGTCACTTAAAAATATACAGTTCTTCAGATTAACTATTTATGTTATAACAAGTGGATAGTAAAATAAACAAATTGTTTAAGGAACTATTCAATTTAAAATAGTCAATGGTTTTAAAAACTTAATATTACTTTTTTTATATAACAATGAGATTATAAGATTAGCATCAAATAGCATTATTTTCCACTCACAATTAACATATATATAACTTATTGTATATAAATATGTAATAGTTTATTTATTTTTTTAGGTGTGTTTATTTATTTTAATTAAAATTAATACGATATACATCCATCCATTATAAAATTTAATTAATTGAACTACTTTGCTTATATATTAATATATTATCATTTCATATTATCTAATGAATTATTATGAACTAATTTTAAAACATTTTGTGTTTTATATGCAAACGTAGTTTTTACTACTATCCATTAATATTAATAATAGAAAATATAAGATTTTTAATGATGATGCTAGATCAATTGCTAGAATAATTGCTCTTTTATTTGTTGAAGTGCTTCATAGATTTTTTTCGTGAGTTATATTATTATTTTATTGATAATTTATTTGTATTCTTTGTGTATAAATAATAAAATTAAGAATTATTTTTAATATTATTTAAAAGACTATTATAATATAACGTAATAAAGTATTATCCACCAACATAGGTAATGAACTAATGATTATACATTTTAAATTTATGATGAATTTTAATATTTACTAAAATATTCTGGTTGTTTGTTCTTTATTGGATAATCTGTAGTATTACGTCATAACATAGTATATTATTAAAGATAACAAGAGCTGGTTAAGTACATTGAATAATGTTTGCAAATAATTATCCAAAAAACAACTTACTTCACAAAGATTAAAATTTAAAAAAGTTATTCAAAAAAAGCATGGATTAAGACGATCATATGTTAGGTTTATATAAAGTAAATTACAAAAAAGTATTTAATATTAAAAAACACCATATGCATAATAATACCGTATCTTAATAATTGTTTAAGAATGTGTTTTGTTAGTATAGTTTTCATTAAATTTACAAGTTTCTTTTTTTCTAAAAAGTTATGAAAAAAGCGAAATATTTGTTTAAAAAAATACGTACTCAATTCTCATTGACTAGTTTTCCATCTATATAATATAAAACAAAATTATACTTTTAAACCATTCTAACGTTTTAAGTGTTAAACAGCCGGAACGTTTATTCTTAAACTTTACATTAGTTCTGCCCTGGAATCTCTTATTCGTGTCAAAATGAAAGTTTTCATATTTTTTTAAATTCTTAAAAAATAGAGTTTCCAAACAGGGTAAATACAGAAAGGAATGGCTAAATGTTGAACAGAAAACAAAATGTGGTATTCTATTTTAATGGACCAAGTATTTCAAACAATATTTTTGTTACAGTACGAACGGTTTGCCGGGGGAAACCCAAATAATGATAGAAAAGGGATATTTGAAAACGGCTTAGTCTGGCGGCATACATTTTCCGATATTTTATGGATAAAGTTTTGTAAACCAAACGTCTGACTGTGATTTCAATGGTCATAGAAAAACCATTTACAATTTATCTATAATAGCCACTTGAACTAAAACAGTCATTGAAACTTTTGCTAGTAATCATACAAATATATATATAATACAATAACTATTATCGGAGATGCGTATATTTTGAATTTAAACAATATAATGGTATAATACAGGTTTATATAAATTATAAGTAGATTGATGATCAAAAACTACGATATCTGGTTTAAATATCGATATAACAAATCGTATTATTGAGTGCTGATGAGTATAGATAATTAATATACTTTCATTTAATTTCAAATATTATAGTCTACACTTACAGTGTATTTATAATGTTTTGTGTATCATGACGAATTTATAAAGAAATGCCGTTCATCGTTTTAGTTGATTAAGGATTTATTTATTTATTTTTGTTGAAAAAAAGAACAAAAAAAAGGAGATTCCATTATTGCAACATAATATATACGATATATAAATATATCAAGTATCGAATTGACGCGGTCGTGAGTACGTCGTGTGTATTTTCAGGGTTTTCTAAACCGCCGAGACCCCCCAAATGATTGTAAGTGCTCGACCATGTTTTATTGCGCACTATCGAACGTGTTCTCCCGTACAGACCCTTTAGGACAATAATTCAAATGACCGCAAAGGGTCGCCGCGGGTTTTCCATAAGTCACGGTCTCTCGGTGAAGTTTTGATTTACAAAGAAAAAAGTATGCGTTCGATTTCTCAAAACGTGCGCATTGCAGGCCATTGTTGTTGTACGACCGAAAATGCGTTTCGTCCACAAAAACGGCGAGAAGTACACACATGGATTTATAAAAACTTCGATTCACACGACGTTGTGTTTCAGTCGTTTCACAGCTAAGTTATTAAGCATCCGGGACTATATTGCGTATTTCGTACGTTCAGCAATCCCACTTTATTTCATTTTTTTTCCCCCAGTTCGATAAATAAATATCCGTCGATGTTTTTCGATAAACGAATATTTTAAAACCAACTTCAGTTATTCCCTAGATTTATCGAATTTTGACCAAAGGAACGTATCGACATCGTTCGTTCCGTTAGACAGGAAATTAATCCGTAAATCATATCATTCAAACCTAACCCGTATAAACTTTAATAATATTGTGTTAAATTACTCATCCGTTTAGGTATACCAGTCCTATATGATTTTATTTCTTTCCATAATAAATATTAATCAATGTAACATTCAAAATCAATTCAATATTGTTTGAGTCTGAATGTATGGTTTAGTGATTATTATTCATTCAATCTAAATTAAATTTTTAAATCAACAACTAACGAAATATACTTTTCGGTATTTATAAATGATTTTTAAACAATCAATACTTATATCATTATAATACAAATATTATATAAACGTAACTTTGTAAAACAAATAATAATTTTTTTGCTACATTTACGATATGTGATTAAATGAATTAAATTTTCGTAATTAAAATTAATTTAATTTAAGCAATTTTTTTAATATCTATACAATTTCGATTAAACGTCGATTTTACCCAATTTACGAATTTAAGTAATAAAAAAAACTGATTTAATTATAAAATTATTGGTACATATCATTTCAAACTATTTGGTTTTAAAACTGGCATTGGTACTATATTATTATTATCTACGAATGTTGGAATTTAATTTTAATCAACAGAAAATTAACAAACGTCTAATTATTTGAACGGAAATCGTTAAGCGTATAACAAATAATGTTGGGTGTAATTATCATTATTCAGATTGTAACTGTATTAAAATATTTTATCACAATAGAGATACTGCTTTCTTATTATTTTTATTAACGAATGTGGAAAGGTTATAAATATTCAGCATATTTAATTAGTATTAGTGTAGCAATATAAAATTAATTAATATTGTTCATAACAGTGCGAGGATAATTAAAATGTATTCTGAAAACTCAAAATCGTATTTCATTTATTATTTTTTAAATGTGTTTCCTTCGACGCGAAATCATTACGTATAGCATCTAATTTATTACATTATTATCTTACAAATGAAACTTTACTAATGTAATTATAAAAAAAATCGTTTTCCGACGATTTCAATTAAAAAATGAACAATAATGCAAATTAAATAATCATTGACTTCGGATAATTATTTGACGCAGATCTTAAATTTAGACATTATGTATGTATACGGTTTAAATGGTTATAACCAAAAATCATTACTGATTAAAAATTACAAGATTTTGAATTATACACCGACAAAAAAAAAAAAAAAAAAAAAAAAAAAGGAACGATTATAACGCCCCGATAAAAATCGAACGAACATATAAGATAAAATTGTAGTAGGTACATAATATTATTATTATCGTCATAGTAAGTCATTATTATTATAATATAAATATTTGTATTGTCTTAAACAGCGACTAGTAAGTCCTTATACGCGCTTATCTGTGAGGAGTGTGCTTTATGCAAGTTTTTTCCGCGAGTCTAAAAGGGTAGATGCACCCTAAAATATATGTTTATTTTACACTGTTCAGAACGTTTATGGCTGTGGAATGCGAGGAGGGTGAATAACGTTTGCAGGAAACGCGTTATTTGACGTAACAATATTGAAAGCACCATCGGAATAATGAATCTTGCATTGTGCGTCTTCACAATAGCGCTTTATTATTATTATAGGTTAGGTTATAATATTATATAAAACATTGTAATGAGTTATATTTTTAAGTGCGCATTAATTGGATGCAAACGTATACGATTATAATAATATAATATATACCTACCTTAACGTAACGATATAATAATAATTATCCAAATAATATAGTAATCGTTATTGTAACGGAGAACTCGGATTTATAATTCAGCATAATATTATTTACTTGCATATTATTATAACGATAGAAAAATATTATGTCGATTGTGTACGATTGTACGTAATGAAAATGAAAACGGAATTATACGTTTTAATTTATTTCGTGATACGTATAATATTATCACTATTAAGATTAATAATATTATTACTTCATCTTCTCCGAACATCTCCAATTATAATTCGTTTAATGTAATTATAAGTTTATGTTACTAATTGAAAACAAATAAAACGCATATCCTATAATACGCAGGATTCTATATTGCTTACAAATATTTGTTTAGGCATTTAATTTACAAAACACACAATGCGTATGTAAAATATATTTATTATATTATATACAATTGGTTATGTTTCATTTTTAAAATAAGATTAATCTATAACAATTCATAAGTTGTAACAACGAGTTGTATATTATATTACATTAAAGTATTTTTTTAAATTATTTAATTACATTTTTTATTTATGTGAAATTAAAAAATAACCAGAATAATGAGTATATTTTTATGTGTCAACTTCCTAATTACATAAATATAGTGTTTTTAGGGAATTTTTTTTAATTAATTGAAAAATGAAATATTTAAATTTTTTGCTATACAAATTTTTTATATAAATCAAAATTGTTAAAATATATAATTTTTGTATAATTATAATTTAATTAATATGTAATATTAATATTAATATGTAAATATTAATACTGTACGGCAGTAATATCATAAAAATTAAAGATTTTTGTAGGTTGAAAAAACATTTAGTTAAAAAAAAATTGTATGTTGAATTGCTGAATAAAAAATCTAGATTATTTAAACAAAAAATAACAGCATATAAAACTAAGGGCAATTAAACATTAAATCCTGTAAAATAGGGTGTTAAAAATATACATTTTGTATGTTGTTGATATAACAATATCTACGAATAATGGTTCGAAACATATATAAATATGACTTTCATACATTATTAAAGTTAAATATTTATAATATTTTTATTTTATTAATTGTTACGTATATTGTAATTAGTTATAATAATTTAAATATAGTCATATGAGATAATTATATTCTATTAATTTTATTACATTATAGTTTAAATAATTTATACTTTATCACTTTATTTATAATTATATTGTTCTTTAAGAATTTAACCTTAGAAAAATAATAACTAATTTGTTTTCATTAATAATTAAAAAAAAACATTAAATTATTATTTTTTGGCAAACCTTGGAATAAAAATTTTATAATACATGAAAATAAATTGAATATTCAAAAAACAATTGAACCGTTCTATCAGATTGAACCGATTATTATAATTTTATAAGTTAAATATCTTACAAAATTGTAGAATAATGTATTTATTATCTCGTTTCATCTCTTATTGACGTAATATTGTTAAATCATAGATTGATTTGTTCTTATGATGTAAACAACCATAATTATTAACACTTATCTACACAATTTAAAATATTTAATTTAATAAAAACAATAAAAAAGATAATGTTCGACGATTATGGTCAATTACGATCGATTTCTTATTTCTTATTTAATGACACCTATCGCGTGTCACCATTTTAGACAGCACAACTAATGCGATACGTCTCCTACAAACGTTGCTTTTGAAGTATTCCAAAAAGTATAATAAATACTTTACAGACAAAATTATATATTTGAAATTGAATATTTTTTTGTTAAATACATATATTTTTACATTACAATTTGAAAATTGTGTGTAGAATGAATTCGATTTAACTTTCAATTTAATGAATCCTTAAATAATTATTTTTGAATTAGTTTATAAAATTAGATTATTATTAAAAAAAAAAATAAAATAAATTTATAATCTCCAATGGAACCCTACAGATTATATTATTTTTATTACGTAATATAATATTATCTACTTTTTTATCTTTTGTTGTTAAAAGTTCTTTAAATTTATACATTTCTATAGTAACATTTTACATTTTCTTGACATACTTATTTTGCGGAAATTATTTATGTATAATATTTATTTGATTTTAAGAGGCTCAGTCTCCCAAACCAGTAAAAATTACATAGATGTTGGATATATTTTTTTTTTTTTAGTTATTATATTTTTGCTATTTCATTATTATTATACTCGTGCATATAAAACATTTTAAATGTAGATCAATTGACCTCAAATCTCTCACAGGATCGGCCACTAAGGACATGTTATAAAATGTTTATAGTAATACTTTTTTGTATTGTTTGAGAAAAAAAACTCTCGATGGGGTTTCCAATTAACGACTTCAAAAAGACGATATTATAAGGACTTTGAGTAAATTTCTTAAACATTTATATACGGAATACGAAAAAAATCCTTATAAAAACGGGAAACATTATTTAATTATTATATTAAGTACTTAATTTTAATTAAATTTTTTCAAAGAAAAAAAAAATATTTACAAAATTATCCTTTGTACTTTATGTGGGCATTTTCTGATTTAAAATAACTTCTTCTAGATAAATATAATTATTTTTTTGTTTTATAATTTAATATAATGTAAATTATCATTTATTTAATTTATTAATATTATAAAATTATAAAACTTGTAAATTCAATATTCAATTTGACTAAACGTTAATTTTTCATAATTTCATCATAGAGTCAGACGTTATACTTTACCTCTAACTTAATTGATTTTTTATGACGCAAAAACTAAATTTTTTTAACTATGTATTTACTGAATCAATATACTAGTAATTTAATATATATATACATATAAATGAAATATATAGTTTAAACTCTTTATAATATAATAAAAATAAAAGTTATTCTTTATTATTTATTATTTATATTTTAGTATAGCTTCAACTAATTGTCTATATTAAATTTTATGTATAAGTTAAATTACACAAACAATAAAGTATATTGATGAAACACATTTTTTATTATTACATTTTTTGGAATAATAACAAATAATAATTATACATTACTCATTATTGTAGTTTTAGTTATTTTTAATCTGGCCATTATTTGTTATTTTTATAATAAAATTGATATAATCTTGAATTATTAAATATTACCATATCGATGCCTTCTATACATATACTTGTATTTCTGAGCGGCCTACACAGGTAATCGAGTTAGGGGTCACAACACCCCTCCTGCCGAAATGTCATCCATCACTCAATTTTTTTTATTCAAATTCAACAATTCAAGTTACAATACATTCAAGAAAATTCTGTATTTATTGAATTAAATTTTTGTTGTAATAACCTTCATCCCTAAAAAATCTTGTGTGCACCACTGGTAAATATTATATATTGTCTATATAGGGAACTAAACAATCGACCAATATTTATAACATGCAGATACATTATAAAATATAATCGTTAAGTTATTAAAATATAACTCAAATATTATGGAATAGAGTGATTGTAATATTTCGGTTGATTATAATATGGTGGTTAAAATAATATTAAATATAATTTTACTCATATTATAGAATTTATAGTGTCCTAGATATATTTACTAATTTCAATAAATCCGCGAAAAATTAAAATTTTTAATGCAAATTTTTACCGGGTATTGTTTAGTCAATGGACCATAATATTCCCTTTCTTACTTTTTTATAAAAAGAAGTCTCATAAAAAAATTAATTCTTAATTTTTGAAGTTATGTAAAGTTTATAGATAGCCTTATAATGTATTTATTTATATGAGAATTTTGACGTGTCGATCTCTTAATTTAATCAAGATTTTGATTTGTAAGAATTTTTTTTTAATTATTGGAGAAATTATATTTCTGTCAACATTATTTTTAATAATTTTATATATTAATAGCATGGCATATAAAATTTGTTTTATCAATATTATAACGAATATTTTTAGAGCTTACAAAATGTTATCATTGATAATTATATCTTTATTATCTATGAATTTTATAGCTGCAAAAATATCATAATAATATTATGATTGTATCACAGTATCACCCAACGATATATACGCTACAATAATGACGTCAGAAATATGATTTTTCCAATATAAAAAAAATTTCTCAAAATCAAAATATTGATTAAATTAATAGATCGATACGTCAAAAATGTCATATAAATATATTTATTAAAATAGCTATCTTCAAATTTTACATAACTTAAAAAATAAAGAGTAAATTTCTTTAAATTCTATATTAGACATCTTTTTTTAAACAAGTTATAAAGGTACTATTATAGTCCATTGCCTAAATAATAATTTAAAAACAACTGCATTCAAAAATTTTAATTTTTCGAGGAGATATTCCAATTAATAAATAGATCTGGGACACTCTGTATAAAAAAATACACGACATTCAAAAATGTTAAAATTAAAAATTAAAATATAATATATGATGATAGTTTATAATTATAAAATATAATGTTACTCGTACTAAGTGCTAAGTACTTAGAGTATCTATACTATTTAAGAGGGATTGCTCATAATCCCTTTTTTATAATTGTTATAGATTTTCCTTTTTATTTTTAATATTTTTCAATATTGTGTGTTTTTTATATTAAATTCTAGAGTACGAGTAAAATAATATTTTATAATTAATAATCATAATATAATCTATATAAAATAAACCGAAATATTACAATATTAATATACTTTATAATATTTATGTTATTTTTATAACTTGGCGATTATATTTTATACTGTAAATATTAATAAATATTTTATATGCTGTGTCGGTATATTGGTTATCGATCGATTGACCCAGATCGTCTATATAATGCGTAGTCCTAAAAATATATTATGTAATAGAATATAAAATGTTTATTTTCGTTTGGAATTGTAAAGTCTTCAACTTCTGCCTCGTCTTACACTTCCATAGATCTCAATCTTTAATTACCTCTCATTAATTCATACTTGTTGACTTTATAGCACTCCCTCTTCAATTTTCTTCAGTCGTTCTCTCCCCCTCTCTTACCTTCTACATTAATTTTCATAACATCTCTCACTGCCTCTGAATCAATATTTCTCAAAATATGTCTAAACCATATAGGCCTATTATTTCTCATTACCCTTCCAATTGATGCATCTCCAAAATTCTCCCTTATGTATTAATTTCTTATTATTACCGCTTTAGTCACTCCACACACACACACATTTATATAAACATATATTAGTAATCTCATCTCCAATACTCTGTTCCACTTTTTTTGTTCCCTATTTTGCAACAATACGATCCATATAACGTTACTGGCCTCCTTATAGTACCAACATTTCTATTTTTTTGATATCCTCTTGTCACACAAAGCAATCGAAATCTCCCTACATTTCTTCGGAACACATTTTATACCATTATTCATGTGCCCCTCAAAACTACCATTCTTTTGAACTACCGATCCTAAATATTCGAACCTATCAGTCTCGCACACTACACCATCATTAATATTCATGATATGCCTTGCGTTTATTATTAAATTATAATAAAAATACGAAGACGATGATACCAATATCCAAATAAATAATTTATATTTTTATCGCCTAAAACATTTATTGAACTAATTTTATATTCGAGATAAAAACATTTTATAGATCTATGCATCAATTTTATTTTATTTTTATTTTAGTACAGTATTAATGAGTAATAGATAATTGCATAAAATAGATTCTATTAGATGTTTATTCTTTATATTTGTATAAATTAGTTAAACGTAGTTATTTTTTCTATTAATTTGTTATCAAATTTTGATTTTCTAATAAGCACTTACTTCCGAATTCATAACAAAACAGTTTGTTAAATTATTATAAAAACAAAATTATTTTTATACATTAGGTATGGTCTATATTATTTTAAAAACGGCGAGTACCCTATCGCTCTTAAACACGAACAGATAGTGATCAACATTTTTAATATTTAAAGTTTTTCAAGAGTTTTCATTATATACGAGTATAAAAGTTTTTAGTAAATTCAGTGATTAATTAACTGAGTGACAAGTACAATTATAAACATTCATTTAATTTAATTTTCTACTTTTCACTTTGAATTCAAAATTACAAAATGTTATCCTGCAGTATCTCTTTGAATTTTTGAACTTTTTAAAAGAAGGAGTTGATTTTTTCTATACTTTGATTTTTATAATAATGGTTACATAAAAATAGAGGTGATGAAGATATTTTTAATTTTTACTTGTAAGATATTAAAATTAATATTTTATGTTTACATGCGTGTTTATTAAAAGTGGAAATGATATCGTTAACATACCTAGCAATAATAATTTTCATATAATATAATTATAATTAAACATAAAACAAAGACTATTGTTGTAAATTTAGTAAATGAGTATAATTTTACAGATATTCTTTTATGTAATTATTTCATGTACACATTGGAATTACACTTATTCTACAGACGACCCAGAAACATCATAATGTTTATATTATCTTAAAATAATAATAATATAATTATTATTAGATTGTGTAATTCGATTTCGGAACATTCGGTTGACTTCATCGGGCATTTTGCCATTTAAATAAATTGTTTCGGTAAAAATGTTTTTCTAGAACGGTCACTCGGGTGAACACGTTTTATTCTCATACATCATTGTTTTGTAGTTAATTCTAAACACGAATCTCTGTAATGAACATTACCGATGAGGCAAAACCGTCTTATAGATATGGACCACTTAAATTTTTTTTATCATAATCAATTTTTGTAATCTACATGACTATATCTAATATTCTACGTGTATACTAGGCGAAACGACACATTAAACAATGTGCAATTGCTTTGTATGATGAGCTCGAAATATTTCGTGTACTTAGGTTGTTGTTCCAGTTGAATATTTTGGAAAAATATATTATAATTATTGATAATCAATTATTCCGTTTTATAAATTCTATAAATTACGAAAAGGTATAACATTAATGAAATTGATCATTGATGGTCATAAATTTTAGAAAACCATTTTTGAAATCACATTCGTCAACATTTATAGACGAAAATGAGTACTTCAGAAAACAAACTCAACAAAATGATACTATAAATAAAAATGTTATAATCAATATATTTTCTTCGTATCTTAGATTGATATATATAATTATTTTTACGTGAAATCTATAAGTTATTCACCGGGGAAATTTATATTCAAATATTATGACTTTAGAGATGATTTCAAGAAGACAATGAAGAAGGTTGAAAGAAGAATGACAATTAAGAAACAATGTTGAAATTGAATTTTACTTAAATATATTTTTAGAATTTAAATTTAACAAACAAATTTAGTGTAGATTACTTACTGTATGAATTATATTAATGTTTAAAACTTATATTATTTTAAAATATATTATCGTATCATCGAATGAAATTATTATTATGGTGGTTAAATGTTACTAAACAATAATGAATAATTATTGTGATTTTCATTCGTCATATTGCAATAGTTGTGTTCATTATTCTTTATTGTTTTAGTTATATATTATTAATAGGATTCAATGTACAAGAATACGAACGCAAAAACAAAAATATATAGTTAATCTTTATGTCGTATTTAACCAATGAATATTTGAACTCGTACAGTAGTATAGCCGTAAAATAGGTTGAAGGGTAAAATGTACGACAAAATGATATTATAAAGGTAAATATTTTATGACGTGCAATAATTCGTTGACCACACAAACATGTGTACAGGACCGTGTTATATATTAAACATAATGTCATTTTCATCTGTTCCGCGAGTCTGCTTCCTATTGTTATTAATAATAACAATAATAATCATAAATTTAGAAATTAATCACATATTTATATAGATATACGACTAAGTAAATGTATGCATGGTTATTATTAATTATTGAGTTATTTTCTCATTTTTAACACAATAATCTAAATATTACCTGTTTAATTTTAGTCTTTACTTGTAAATCGCCTATAAAAGAAAATCGTATAATATTATAATCATTGATTCATGTCATTTTGAAATGTAAAGAACCTAGTAATTAAATATTATTTAAAAAATTCACTACAAAACTATACTAGATAGATATAGATACTTCGTAACATGAATATATATATATTGTAGTGGCCGATAAAAAAAAAAACAACAATTCAAAACAGGAACAAAATAATAATGAAATAATTTATTACAATTTTGTTGAACAATATTTATCAAATATAACACTTTAATACAGTTCAATAAGTGACTACTAACAACAGTGACACTTGCCATTCACTTTTACACTAGTGCCATGTAGCACTAGCAGTCGCTAAGTTAGGCACCACGACAGTGTGACACACACACACATGTGATTACACTTATATAATTTTATATTACTACAATCTATATATATATATATATATAAACAGTCATTAATACATTATTAAAATTACATAAAAAAAAAAATATATAATTACACATTTTATTTATAGATTCTCTTGAAAAAAAAAAATTAATACAAAAATGTATATCATATTTAAATAAGTCTGTCATTCGAAACTTGATAATCGTAATTCATCATCGATGTTTAAACACAAAAGCTCTCAGGCATTAATATCTATTTTTAAACGGGTTATTCGAGAGGAAATAACAAATTATATTTTTTTACAATATATAATCGATTAAATGAGAATACACTCTATGTTTAAAACATGGTTATTAAATACCTATAAAAAAATTATAAATAATTATTATAATTATCTGTTGAATAATGTATACTTTCAAAAATTAATAAAAAATCTAAAAATCGGTGATTAGAAAAATTAACAAAATACTATAATAGTAAGTTGCAGAAAATGAAATCAAAATAATAAATATTTGTTTCATGTCTGTTAAAAAAAAAAAACAATTTACAGATCAATTATTATTTATTTAAATCTGTATTAATAATGTGTTTCTTGTTAAAACAATACATGGAATGAATGAATTGTCATTTACGAAAATGATTGACTCTCATTTGTTAATAGTATCGTCGTAGATGATTTTCTATACGGTATACCTCTACTAAATGTGTCCACGGTAACAAGAAACAATTTCTAAATCAATATTTTATGTAATTTAAAATTCAGTTTGCGAAAAATAACCAAATACCTGGAATATTAATTTCTATGACTTAAAATATGTTTAACTCGTGTATTCTAAGCATGCGCAAAACAACTTTATTTTTAATGATAACCCATATTTTCAATATCATATTATAATTTTTTCCTGATTTTATTAAATCGTTTTGACACATCAATTTACATAAAATACAATATTGACTAAATGAGAGCTATTTAAAATAACGAAAATAAAATATTTCTTATTTAATAAATTATAATATGTTTTAGTACCACAAAGATGCAACTATATCTTATTATGCATTTTGTACTCTTTATAACAATTTTAAGTTAATTTGTTACTAAAGTAATAATTTAAAGATTCAAAATACGGAATTTTATTATGATTATGTTAGTACATAGTTATATACCACTTAATTAGTAAATTATATTTTAAAATATGACGTAAATTAGTGCAAACAACATAAATACTTAAAAATTGTAAATAAATTACATTTTTATTTACACAATGTTAATAATTGTTCATATTAATATAAAATGAACATCATACAAATATACTTCCAACACTCATTGAAAATGAAAATAATAAATAATTTAGCTTTGCAATAAAATGGCTTATTAACTAAATTTCCAAATGTCTTCAAAAATATTGCTAGTTCCTAACAATATCTATTGGTAGGTATACTAAATTACCAATGCTCAATTATTAATGAAAATTAATTTATTAATTCAACACAATTTAATCATTTCCAATATACGTTGCATTCATATTAAAACAAACCAGTATCGAAGTTCGAGGGAGGAGTTAACTGGTTATAACGCCCCACCATCACCGAAATGTCTTTGAATTTAAAATATTTACATTTAACTGACTTATTAAAATTAAAGAAGTGTGTGTTTATGTAGAAAAGAGAGTTTCAAATTTAAAACTCCACCAAAATATTTTTCTAACTTTGCCACTAGAACAAACTATAATACATAATATAATATAACAACGTACCTTTCTATAGCTAAGTCGCAGGTACATCATTATTGCTATTTATGAACTACTGTTTTTTTTTTTTTTTTTTTTTATATATAATTTAGTTATTAAAAGTCAATTATTATATTTAACATGTGTTGAAAATTAATGATTTTGCATCAATTATTGATTTGTCAATTATCTGGAGGCAGTATTTTCTAAAAAAAATAAACTATTATGGTTTCATGAATACCTAATATATTAAATGCTACTACTTAAATCATTTTAAATCGTAGTTATAAATAAAAACGAGGGTTTTTGTATTATATTTGTATTAATGTGTACAGAATTAACATATTAAAATTACAAGTGTATTATTTTAAATAATTTCTCGAAATGTAAAAGGTCACTTAGATAAGTAAACCTCGTTACGGTCGAATACTGAGATTAGTCTCGTAGGAATTTTGTTTTGGGTAGGTTATTTGGTTGAGTGTTATAAATGCATTGCCGTTTAAATTTTAAAGTCATTAGGTTAATGTACTAATCTATTTAAAACAAAACAAAAATCTTAATGATGGAATTTACTTTATCTATACTCTGAGTTTAAAATATTGTTACGAGTGTATTTGATTTTCTAGCAAAAGAATACACGTTATCTAATAATTTAACACACTAATATTTCTACAAACTAGTTTTCATCTTTATAATTTTTAATGTTGTTACTTTTATTAAAAAAACAACAAACAAACAAATGATAGTGATACCTATATTAAGTATAGTTACGGTATTGTTAAATAAAAAAATGAATTATAGGCAACATTAATATATTATATATATTTAATTTTTAGTGATATTTTTATTTTTCTGACATATTTATATAGTCATATTATATTTTCGGTTTTATGTCTGAATAAAGAAATATAACAATTAGTATTAATTTTCAATAATATTGTTGCCTGAGACTAGAACAGTATTTTATTATTTAGATGTTTGAATCATTTCTTGTAAGTATTGTAAAATGTTTAATATAAAAAATATAGTATCTTAAATTTTTAACAATAGATGCAATATTCGTCTCGTTAGTCTCTACTCTCAATCAATATTTTTTCATTTATTTTTTCAAACCCCGGGGCAAACATAACGGAAAAATATTAATGCCGAACTTTTGATTACAAATATAAACTCTATAATATAATACCAAGAAAAATAAATCAAAGTTTACATATTGAAAACACGGTACACTATGTATTATTGTTATTATAAATGTAAAAAAGTAATATTAGTTTTATATACTTTTTTGTACGTTTTCGTACTTTGAGATTTGGTGTTGAATTATTATAAGCATATAAATACCTATAGTAATAAAATAATCTTTAAATTAATATATTCATGGAAAATTTATGTAATTTTACACATTCTAAACGTATTTGATTTGTTTGGTCTATTATTACAAACAAATTAAATTACAACCATCGTATCGATTACTACGTAAAGTTATAAAGTGAACTGTTCCATATTTGTAGTTTAATACTTATTCATTTTAATATATTTAAAAATATAACTTTGCCATTTTAACTCTTAAGCGCATCGAGCATCAATAAAACTAAATTAATTGATTTTATGACATATCATTTAAGCGAATAATAATTTCATAACATGATGAGCAAAATTGTTTGTCCCAACTGTGACATTAAATTTTATGTTTAATTAAAGAAATTTTAAATCTGTTCAAACGTGTAATTTTTCTTTAATAATATTTAATATTATTTGCAATATTAGGTTTTATGGTTTGAAAATTTAATAAAAACATTATCCACCAGTTTTAAAAAATTTCGTTAATTCAATGTCCATTTTTTTTTTTCACTAAACATTTAATATTTGGATTTTGAGTAAAATCGAAAACACATGTTATTTTTATATAGATTTTTGTATGTTAAATTCAAAGCTCAAAAATTGATATGTATTTTATAGCATACTTCAGAATATACACGTAAATTTTTTTTAAAAATTAAAGCTCCACTTTTTTAAGTTTTAAGATATCTCATTGATGTTTGAATTTTTGTATTTTTAAAAATTTAAAGATATTTTTTTGAGCTGAAAAAATGATTCGATTACTACAAAAGGGTATACTTTGGTAGAGAATGCTAATTTTTTTAAATGTAATCCCATTACATTCAAATCTCATATATAACACAATAATATTCCATTACTAACCTCTCCGAGGACCGAAGGGATCAAGGAAAAACGTTTAGAATCAGTGATTTTCCTTTTTTTATTGTGATACATAAAAATGCATTATAAACCGTTTAATATTTGTTATGAATTATTATTATTTTTCAAATAATTATATATATATATTTAAATTTTGAATATTCTTTAGCTATAAACTATAATTATTATTTGTATCAAAAAACAATTTTAAACTTAAAATCAATTTTATTTATATAGAATATTTATGAATGTTTTTAAAGTTCATAATGCTCTTTTAAATAAAAAGATAACGCAAAACACTTTAAACATTTTAAACTTTATTTTATTTCGCCATGATTTAATTGAAATATTTTTTGTACACTAAATTAGTTCATTATTATAAATTATAATATAACTCATTTAACTAGATTTGATCACAAAAGTTTTTTTCTATACTTAATGCATTAAATTATTATTATATTGTTTAATTAGAAGTGAAGTTTAGATTAGTAAATGTCATGAAAATAATATTAAACATTAAATGCATAAAACAGTAACAAGTAAAACTTATATAAGAAAAATAAAAGTTATTCGATAGATAAAATTTGCCTTTTATTTTTCTGAGTATATCATATACCTTTATCGCATTAGCTCGTGAGTAATCATTTTATTATTTCATATAAATTTAAGGATCATAAGTATTTAATCAAAACGTGATTTTACGTATATTTGCTATTTATTGAAAAAGCATGGAATAATTTAATATTATAAATACAACTATTAAATACTCGCATAATACAAAATAATAGTACCTTATAATCAAAAATTTTAAAAGTGAAATAAAATTAAACTCTACAAGAATAATGTAAAGGAGTAATTATACCCAGCAAAAACATGTCCATATTATCCGTTGTTATTTTTTTGTTCGTTGTACAATTAAGACGTTGGTTTTTCGCCCATTACATGCATATTTTGTTTATATTATGTTAAATCACAAAGTGTATGTTAGGTATATACTTTTCGAATTTATTTTTATTACAAGTATTTTCAAGGGATCTACCTTGTGGTTCCATAATCAGTATTCTCGTGAAAGATCATTCAAATACTTGTTTATCGTAATATTCAAATTTCAATATTATTCGAATTACAAGAACAAGAACTTATTCAGACACCAGACCACGTGAACATAGTTAAAATTTATACAGATTTAACTTTCGAATTATATGGAAAAATAATACGAGGAAATTTCATAGAATTTAGGATTCAAATCGGAATTTATAAGGTTGTTGTTATTAACGTAGAACGTTTAGACACAAGTAAATCATTTTTGAAAAATATTCGAAAATGTAAGAGTGTAAGCAAATTTGGGTCACATTTTAGTTATTTTAAAAATACATTAATAATGAGCAAATTGAGAGGTGAAAACAAATTTTACTTTATTGAATAAATCTATTTTTAAAATAAAAAAAACAACTTCTAATTTCGAGCCTACAAAAGATAAATTGTTTTATTTCACCTATTACTAGATTGTAATAAACTTGATATACAACAACATCTAATTAATATTAAATATGTTTTAAAATTCTTATTTTAAAATAAAGTAATATTAGAAATTAGATATGTTAAATAACTAAGTTTTATATTTTATTTCATTGCATGTAGGTGCAACTCGAGATATAATACATGCCTAATTTTTAAGCAGAAATTAATAATTGAAACAAAGAATTATAAAAAAAAAAAAAAATTGAATTATATGCTAAATTAAATACGCCCTACAATTAACTCAAGTCGTTTAAACGACAATATTATAATCATAATATAACTTAGTTAAACTTACATTTTATTCACTTAAGCCAATAAATAGGTACGAGTAAATGAGTATTAATTTTCGATAATCTATTGGAACGAAGTCAGAAGTAAGAATAAAGTTTTCCCATTTATACTTTTAATAAATATTATTTTATTAGCAAATATATAAATACATCATTTTATAATTTTAAAAACAAAATAAGTATAAATAATAAGACTAATAAGTAAAAACATTAGGTATATCAATGCAATGTTAAAAGAGCGGTTATTTAATTGCGTCTTTACTGTATCGTTAGATATTTACTCGTGAGGAGTGATATCAAAACAATAAAGCGGGAAATACGGAGGATTTAAAATTTTTTTATCACTTAAATTTTTCAATCAATCGCCAATAAATACCTGTTTTTTCAAAACGTTTATTAAATACTTTCACCAACTTTTTATTATTTTATTTTTATTGACCAATGACAACTTTTAGCATAGTATAATATATTTATTTTATAAATAAACATAATAGAAATTCCTACATTCAGTCAGTATAATTCCAACTATAAAAACGATAAACGACTATTATGATAGATTGTATATATGATTGTCATATTTATTTTGAAAAGCAACCGTTGTTCGAATTCAAATGGGTTAATACGACTTATTTAATACACACAAACGCATATTATTTCGTTGAATAGATTGGACAGTGTTTTAACGACGACCGTTTCGTAAATATTATCAAAGCTTCGTGTGTGCTTCAGTATTGCGTTTAAAACATTATCACCGTGTCGGATAAATGTGTCGTCGAGTAAAATGCATCCTCGCACTGTCTACTGATAAAGTGTGTATAATACTTACATTAAATTAATACGGTCTATTAATCGTTCCCGTTTTGAGATATACGGGTTTTGCAAACTATATGCACACTAAAAATGACATTTCGCCATCAGTGTCTCTTAATCCTGAATTATGACCCGGTGAACGGTAATTATCATTATTATGATTATTACTGTTCTCAGTTTACCAACTCGAAATGCCGAATGTCGGAGCACAACCCCTCTCGTTAATATTACAATAACCATAATACAGGGTGTGAAACTCCACCGCGGTTACCCAAATAAATTTAAACCGTTTTAGTAAAATAATAAACACCTAAATCAAATCGAATGTTTTTTTTTTTTTTTTTTTTACTATGATTTTTAAGTAAACCGTTAAAAAGTTAGCTGGGTTAAGTTAAAATGAAAAAAAAAGCGACTTTCTTAAAATATACATTTAAAATTCAAGGAAACATGTAAAATTTCGGAGAAATACAACGTTGGTAATTACTCCTATACTTTATGTAATCTGTACGAGTATTGACAGAAACAATAAAGTAAATGAAAAGAATTAACAAATATGGATGATGTAAACATTATTTTATACGTACCTAATAATAATAATATTATCGGTTCGTTTACTTTTCCATTCAAACCACGCCATCTGTTGAATTATTCAAAACACGACGTTTTATATCATCAAACTATTCAAACTTGTAAACTTGTAACTGCTAAGCATTTTATTATTTATGAAACAAAACATGTGAAGTTTATTTAGTTAATCATGTTGTAAGTATGTTTACTTCAAATATAGTTTTTATTTAATAAACAAACAAATTATAATATTGACATTTTCTTATGCGATTAAATAAAATTTATCAACACTACCTAATACCTACAAAATATTGCAATTGTGTAAATTATAGGTACAATTATTAATATAGGTAAATTATATTTATTATATTTTTGATGGAAATAATTGTGCAACAATTGAATTTAATGAAAACACCAATACAATTTAAAACTCGTTGAATTTTAATACATATTATGATAATTCACTTGGATTAGAATATAGTTGGATTTTAATAATTATTTAAACAAGAATCAAGATATAAATACATTTTGTCTCTTATTTACATCATTGTTACAAAACAACATTTTTAATTTATACGTCGTATACAATATGGTCTAAACGCGAGAGTATAATAACAAAGTTATTTGGAGTTATGATTAAACATGATAGAAGACAGCACATTATTAAGTTTTTACTAACCCAAATCCAATTTACATTTAGTTTAAGTCACATCTGGTTCATTGAAATCCAAATTCTGTAATATACTGCGCCAAAAAGTATAGAATTCATGTTTTAATGTTTATATTATACTTTTCGTGACATTAGAAAATTTAATTTATAGATACATACATCATTTCGAACAATAAACAATAGCAGCTTATATTATACTTTGACTACATTTAAGAAAGATATTGTTCTTCTTGGAAAATCCTGTTTCTAAGGGTAATCGTTAGGTATTTTTACAACGATAACAACTTATAATAAGGTGATCATAAGTCCCGTTTTTTACATGATTGTCCCGTTATTAAGCATTGCGTCCCTTTGTCCCAACAAACTTTAAGCGTGACGCTTTTTGTCCCGTTTTATCGAGTTGGTCCTGTATTTATTCCTTTTTTGGTAAAAAAAAAAAAAATATATATATACTATATAATGGCTATATTTTTTATAGAAGAATCATGCAAATGATTTTATTTTTTGTAATGATAATATTAATCAGAATAATATTCATATCTCCTATAGTAATAGTTAATTTTACATTTGGTTCACCACAAATAATTTTTTGAGCGACTAAAAAAAAGGTGCGTCCCGCTTTTTTTTACAAATATTGTCACCCTTACTTATAATATCATTAACAAACATCCCTAATATATATGTATAAGTTCTAAAATTAAAGTTATTTTTTATTTAATTAATTCCTAAAAAATCAAGAACATTTTCTTTGCAGACCTCGTAACATTAAATTATGAAATAATGAGTACTATTTTACATTATTTGCACCTAATTTTACAACGAATGATTTTTATAAGTTTATATGATAATAGGTATGAAAGTTTTGTTTCATTTATGCATTAGTTTTTACGAAAATAGACACATATAATTATTTTTTTTAATTATGAAAACGCCATATAAGGCTATATAATTATATGTATGCTCCATTATAATTAAAGGTAAATTTAACAAATCATATTTGTATTATTTTATACTTTAACTTCATACTAACTTTTAAAAATTCATAATCAAAAGTCATATTATATTGTAAATTTAAAAAAAAATGAATTATTTAATAAATATAAAATATAAAAAAACGCTTTTATATAATTTTTTTGTCAGAATTAGTAATTATTGAACTTATAACCCTTTTGTTTGCGATTTAAATTATAATAAAAATAACCTATATTTTAAACAGGATGAAAGTAAAGTATTATATTGTCAACTATGTATTTTGAATATGCATATATTTTGGTGATGTAATATGATTTAAATATTCGGTTTTCTTAAACAAAATTATGTTTCTAAAACTAGCAATTAAATTGTAAATATAATTTAGTTACAAAATACATAATAAATTATGTATTAATATGGTATTGAAATAATTTCATAGTTTCTACTCATTTTCTTTGTCAATATTTAATTGGCCAATTAGTTTAATAAAAGTGACTTGTATTCATATAATTACTTTTAGATATTACATAATATTATATAGTTGTAAGATATGAATTTCAAAAACAAATTTATTAATAATTAAATAAAATTAGGAAAAGAAGAAAGGCAATGAAAAGAATGTAATCATAGGTAAACAATGTAATATAAGGTAATAGCAGATATGCAATACATGAGTCACATTCTGTTAATAATTTTTGTTTGAACATACCTAATGGAATTTAGATTGAGATTTTTTTTTAAAACAGCAAGATATTACTACAAAGTTAATATCGCCAATAAGAATTTCGATTTCTTATTTTCTTTATTGCAGGTTAAATGCATTTGGTAGATGAGACTAATAATTAATTTATGAAGAAAAATGTTTGTAACATTTTTAGTGTGGAATTATACAACAAATTCTAAAATGCGTATTTGAAGTCATAACAGTCGAAGTATAATGTCAAATAAATTGAATAATATAACTAAAATATAAGAATAAAAGATATAATAATTGGGTATTATGAATTATGAATGAGTATTAGGTATCAACTTGAAATTCGCGTGTTGGAAATTGAAAAATAAGAATCTTAGAACCAATTATGTCTAGAAAAAATGAATACATTTCAAAATTAAATTAATGGTAAAAAACTATAGTGGCTACGAATTAATAATTTATTAGAATACATGTTGTCAGATATTAATTATATTATGCTTAATTTCATTCACATTATTTCTACGAGTAGGTATTAATATAAAGTTATATTTAAAAATGTCTATATGTGCTCTTTTAATACCTAGAAAAGGATTCAAGTCAAGAGTCTTATGGCTTATCTTTTCAAAATTATCCAAAGTGATGACAACGCATTTTTATTATATAAAAGCTTATAAAGGAGATAACAAGTGCGGAAAAGGAAAGAAATATTTACCGTGGAATCAGGAGAACTAAAGTACAATTTAAGAGCACGAAAAAAATGCAAATAATCAAAGTTAGTCAAATTTTTAGTATACGTTATTTTATGCTATCGTGAAAAGCATTAACCATTGTTGTCTTCTTTAAAGAATAGTTTGGTTTTAATTAATAAACCAGGAAATTATATTTTAATGACCATATAATGATTATATAAAAAAAAAATTCAATGGATTTTATAAATATAGGGTGAAAGCAATTCCGATTCGTTCATTGTTATTTTTTTACTCTATATACCGTTATATTATAATTAATTAAATATCTGAGTGAATACGTTTTCGATAGATATAGCGTAATAATTAAAAAACAAAAAAAAAACACAAACTCAATTTTTTTTTTTTTTGTGCTTCGTCTTTTATATTTTCACAACATCAGTCAAATACATATAAAATTATTAGAAATAATAATACAAAAATATTATTTTTAACACTATACAAATATATATGATACAGTTTAAATTAAATTTCATCGTATCCACGGATAAAAATGTAACGAAATCGATTATTATATGTATAATGTGTCCAGTAGCCTTTTGTTACTTTTGAAATTTTTACTTTGAAGTATTTTTGTTTTTGTTTTCAATTTGACGATTACAATGTACGGGTATTATCAATTATAATATTATAATATACGTATTTTAATCAATATAATGTGTAGAGCGGATTTAAATAAATAAATAATAAATTAAGTATAGTCGACCACTCGACTATATTCACCACAAACGCCAACCAGAGAGACCAATATTATCGTCATTTTAAAAATATCCATTGTCGATTATATCGAATCGAACGTCATCGTAATTGGCTATTATAAAAAACAAAATAATAATAATAATAATAATAATAATGTTTGTTCAATTATCACCGTCACCGCGAATGTGACAAAAAATCACGGGAAAAAAAAAAAAACAATCGTCCATTGTCTAGACCTAGGCGAAAAATAATTTAGTAATATACGATATTATATAATATTATTAACTATCGATTCGATTAGTTTTACCGTTTCAATACGTATCGGTGGGATGGAATTGAACGTGATTTATATCGGCGAACTGTACGAAACGTATATGGAACACACACATTACGTTTATCAATCGATCGACGAACGCGTTTACACGGAAAAGTACTATATTATTATAAAATAATATATTATACTATCGCCATATTATAATGATATCGGTCTATTATAATATGCTGCCGATTTTGACAATGGTCCAATTTTCGGCTAATGACCTTTGATAAAATATTTGTTTTCCCGGGCTACTCGCGGTTATAACCGCAACCCGACGTCGTATTCACATTTATTTATTATCATCGCGCGGAACGGGCGGACAGCGAGAGTGTCGTAGCACGTGTGTGTGTGTGTGTGTGTGTGTGTGTGTTTTTCGCATATTATACAAAAATCATTATCATAATATTATTGTAAATACGTTTTCGCCAGTCCATTATTGTACAATCGAAGAATACACTTTTTCGCACAAACATCGAATTTAATAAATATAACTTGATACGTTATCTCCATAGGCGCAACTAGACTTCAAAATTTGGGGTCGGTAAAACTTTAAAACGTTCGCAGATCTTTGAACACTATACTCTGTACATTAGAAATGTTAAAAAATGATGTTTGGGGTTGCTAAAAAAATATTTGATAATGCTAAGCACCCTCAAGCATCCACCATATTGTGTCTATGGTTATCTCGTTCATCATAATTATATTGTAATAACCAAGCCTGGGCGAGCTAACTAATATATTTTTAACTCTCACAATAATTAAGTACCTATTGTTCTAGAAATACTTAAGAGGACTTTACGTTTGCCCGCATGTACAGCATTAATTCTGTCTCCGTATAATCTGACGGGAAGTATAACAAAATTAAAGCAAAACTCAAATCGTAACGTTTAGGTTCAACTTAGAGTTGGTAATTTATAAAGAGTATTAAGTTTTTCATTTTTTTTTATTTTTATTTTGTCTTAACTTCTTTGTCGGACGATATTTCATAAAGCGAATAAAATGTTGTCTTCAAAATATGCTTTTCTTTAAATTTAGAAATAATAAACATGTTCATGCTCTAAATAGTTTAACCTAATCATCATAATTTAAATTTTGAGTTTTTATCATTTTGTTATATTAGATAGACGGAGATAGTATTTCATAATATAATAGGGTATTCATATTATAATTATTACGAATTTCTAAAATTTAATTTAAAAGTTAAATGAAAATAAAAGTAACTTGAATCAGTTAAAGAGTTAATTATTTTTATATATTTTTGTTTTACGTTTAATTTTTATCATATTTTTTAAGTACCACCTATATATTAACAATTTTCAACTTATTTGAATAAAAACTAGGTACTGTTGTTACAACTTAAATTTAATACAAGCATATTTATGTCATACACAAGTATAACCTAATTTCGTAAAACGAAAAATATCTTGGTATTTTAGAAAGAAATAACTCGTTATGTTAAAATATAATACTTAAAAACTTAACTTTAACATATTCACGCGTTTATTGATAGCGGTGATGTTATATATTATGAGAAAATTCATATTTTTTTTTTGCATATCGTCTGTAAATTGTAACACGGTATACGTCATACAGCAAAATCAATAATTTTCAGGTTATAATTATACCTGTGATGATGGCCGTATTCAGGCCTCCCCTGAAAATTTTACGACATATTAAATGATATATAATTTAAGAAACAACAAGATTTCCATTTTAATATACATAATTAACATCTTCATAACCCCTCCCTCTGAAAATTAACGCTGAATACGGCCATGCATGTGACGTTTAATATTACAATTACGCGCGGACACACTCGAGTTACCTAACCTAATCGCAGTTACCAGTAACCGCGAATGGGACATTGTGAACGGACGTTTTACCTAAATCTAAACTAACATAACTGCCGCCGTCAACATCGGTTTTTAGCACTCGTATAAGAACTTTCGTACGGTTATAACACGGGATGAAAATAAAAATTCGTTTTTTCGTCTGCCAGAGGTATTTCAGGGTGGTTTCGGGTGTACTTACGGTCGATAGTCAAGTACGTACTATAATGTGTGACGGAGAGAATTATGGAGGTGTTGCCCATTATACAATGCGACGACGTACGTTCGTATAAAACTATATTATAAGTAAAAGAACGCGACCCGCTGCGACATTAACGGTGATAAAAATATACGGCTATTGATATTTATTATATTATTTCTCGTAACGAAAATATTATTTACGTCGAAAGTCACTATATTGTAATACGTGTAAATAAATCAGTCGCAAACGATTTTTATTTCGTTATCGCGTGTCGCCTTATGGCCATCCTTTGTCTTCGTCGTGATTAACACGCGACAGTCCAAGTAAAGGATTTATCGTTGCCCTGCCATAAAATAATATAACACGCGGTTTTCGCCAGAAACGAGTCGATCCGGTGTAACAGGAAATTTTTACTCCCCTTAGATTTTTACCTCTCAAATATTTACTCCCCCTCCCCCTAATTTTACATCATATTGTGTAAAAATTACCCGTGGTAATTTGCATGTAATTAATATAAATATATGTATGTAATTATTGATTTGGATGTTTATTTTATCTAAATATTTCCCTAAACATTTTATTTTTAATTAGAAAAACATTAATATAATCCTACAACACAACAATTATAATTATGCAATGTACTTTGTCTAATATTATTGAATTTATCATATTAAAATTAAAAGTAATAAACTTTTAAACCTTTTTGTATTATAATAATTTTTCAAACGTGCATAAGCATAATGATATTGTAACAATTGATATTTTATAATAACGTGATAAACTACTATAATCAAACCATCAGAAAAAATTCAACCTAAAAATAGAACAATCCATATAAACATACTTGAATTCTAACAAAATAACAAAAATACATTGTTAATTTAGGTGGGGTAAAAATCGCCTGTGACATCGTTATAGGAAATACAAAACAGTTCGATTTCTCTTAAAACGAATTCGAAAATCATTCTTTAATGTTTTTAAATAATATTCAAGAGGACTCGACATAAATAACTCACGAATAGATTTTAACTACCAGTACGTATTATTTATGTTATTATGGGCGCACCGTGTTTGCGGTTATGACGTGGAAAGAATATAAATCCAACCATGTTTTATCGACTAAATTACTAAAATATTATACAATTTTATAGACAATACCACCGTTTTCGTTGGAGTTTAGATTTTTGTTTTAAATTTAATTTGCAGATATATTCGTTCACTTGTTAAACGTGTAACGGAAAAGTGTACTTTATAATATTATATAAGCACTTTTCGAGACAACACTAACACGATAGTTCATCAGACACACTCGACATCGGTGAACTACGCCTCCGGTATATTACTATGTAATGAAATTGCTATGGAACACGTCAACACGTTTTACGCTCATTTTAATCCGAAGAGTGCAAATACCTACTCTAACTACACGATCCGTTTCCGTTTTATTAAAAAAATTTAATTTTCTATCATATTCTACATTATTATCCAAATCGTAGTTTTTTTTTCAGTTTTTCATCGTATAACAGATACCATAACATAATACGCTGTTAACAGTGATAATGATATAATCCACGAGGGATATTATAACACGGCGGCAGGTTATTATAATATAACGTAGGTGTTTTTAATTTCAATTCGCATTTTTAACGCGTTCATATTTAATGACTTTTGAAAGCATTTTGATTTTTTACGCAATATGTACCTATACCATATAATAATTATGACGATTTTCATCTACCTACTTGAATATAATATGATACCAACAAACGCGCGGCCATTCATTTTTAACATTTGCAATTAAAATATTTATAAACATAACTACGTATTTTATTGAACATATTCAACAGCTATTCCATTAGATTCAGTGATTATTTTAAATGTACAGAATCAGCCATCGTTAAGATGCCAACCTTTACACTGAAAAGAGTTATAGCGAATAGAAAATTTACATTAAATCGGAATATATAATAATATATTATATTATTTTGCCCGGAGCAAAATATTCACAAATTTAAATTGACTCTAAAACACTAAAAAAAAAAAAAAAAAAAAAATAGGTCAATTTACACAGCGCAATGGAATAATAAATGGCAATATAACCGGGTATGTATAATATATTTTCTGAATTCTACCCATAAAACTTTACTGTGAAAAAAGTCAAAACCTATAGCGTTTGAAAAATATTGAAAAATACATACGAAAAATTTGATCGGTATATTTTGTTTAGTTTATGACCCGGGGTAGTCTACAATATTTTTACATTTTGTTTTTATGTATTTAATGATATAATGTAAGATTGATAAAAAATATTTTTATAAATGTAGTTCAAGATTGGTTTAATATTACAAGATAAATTACATCTTGGATGCGGTTCAGAATTCAAAGACGGTATGACCTTTTTAGTTTTATATGGAGTTATAAATGTTTTACAAATGTAAAAAATATAAAGGAAAAAAAAATTGGCAAATGTTTGATAAATAACATTCATAAGATGAGAATAAAATAGTATTTAAGTATCAATAACCGACATCATCTTATGGCCATTTGTCATTGTTATGATATATATTTTTATTCATAAAAAGATTCCTAACTTTATTTTGTCATTTGATAAATGAATAAAAAAATATAAATTCCAGTAAAATATTAATTTAAGTATTTAAATACAATGAATAATAAGAGTGAATAAAATACAATAGTTTATAATTTATATAAAAAGAAATATATTGATTTGTTATTTCGATATTTTTAGTTTAAACGATGTAATTGAATATTATGATAAAATATACTTTTTTACAAAGACTATAGTGATACACATTATAAAGTAAACATATTTATATTTTACAATTTATATTTATCTAATACAATCAGAAAAATACTTATAATATTAATGTATAAACACTTAATACAGATAGAATTATTCAATAATAGTTTTAATTAATAAAGTTAAAACAATTTAATATCATCAAAATAAAATCACCAAAAATTAAATATTTAACAGAAAAATGATCTAATATTTATTGTTGATTTAAGTTCTTATACAGACTGAATTAATTAACATATAGAAATGGGAACGATTTATGTTACTTTTCAATCATTAGTAAAGTATCTAAATGTGTATAATAATTATTTATATATATAATAAAAAAATTAAATAAATGTTTCTCGTGAAATATTGTAATTTATAACACTGTATTGAATAATATTTAAAACTAGTCGTAATCGGTTTTTAAATTATTCGATCATTTCTAGTTAATATAAAAAAATAATGTTAATTGAATTATATATTATGTATAATAATAAAGCTAGGTACTAGCTTTAGGTACTTAAAAATTGAATTAAACTGTTATATGACTCGTGCCGTTTTCAAGTTAAATGAACACAAAAGTCAACGATTTTATTAATAGTTATCAATATGGCAGTAAAGAATTTTGTGATAAATATACACAATTTAATATTATCAGTATATTTATCAGGGAGTTCAATAGGATTTTTATTGAAAGCTTTTAATAAACGTAATGTTGTAATTTTAGATCTAATGTTTTAAATCAATCTATTCAGAAACGATAGTTGTGATAGAACTTTATGTAATGATTTTAAATATTATCATTACACACGAACTTATTGAAAATATTATTACGTTTTAGTGACATTTTCGCGTGATGCACTGCATCGTAAATATTTATTATGATTAGTCTTATAGAAAAAAGTAATATATTTTTAACCGAATTAAAAACAACTCTTGTATTTTTAGTAGAGTTAACAGTAAATTTATACATTTCATCTATTTAATTTTTTTTTCTACGATATTTGTTTTTTATTTCTAAATTGTTTAAACAGATTAAATTGAATAAATTAACTATTCGTTTAATAATTATTTTTATTAACAAAACAAATGAAATCACTAATAAATAATAAGCGATCAACAGGAACAATATATATATATATATATACATTATAAACTTAATAGAAATATAAGCTGCAATACCAGCACAAAACATAGCATTATATTTAACTAAAAGAACGGATTAATTAATATTATATACGTTAACAGAAAATACACACAGTTACATACATTTTATTTTGCTGATTTTGTTAGACAAACAACCTGTTTTCATTAAACAAACTCTTATATTTAGAAAAATAAAATATGAAGTCGAGCTTTAAATGATATTTTTGTAAAATGTACTATTTACACATCCAATAGAGTTTACAAAACTTAGCCAATTAAACCATTCATAATAATAAAACTAATTTCTATTAAATCAAATGAAAAATTAGCATTAATAAGTCCAGGTTGAGACAATATTTATTTTTAGTTTTGAAAAAAGACAGTTTATTAGCAGAATTTTTAGTATTATTCTCATTGTTTTAACTATTAATTGATAATATAATACAACTTATAATAAACATGTTCCAGTTTAAATTTTCTATGTTAATCTTTAAAACTAATGAAATAAATAAATTATAATAATTTGTTGCTAAATACATTTTTTTTTTTACGTAACATATATTTAAATTGAATTTTGACAACAATACAAATGATCATTATACTCAAATAAAAATGCATTTTGAATTATTTACTAAGGTGCTGTAGATTTTGAAGACTCTATAAACGTTTGTATATTTATACAACTAATAAATATAACGCGTTTATTTATATGAATAATATTTGTTATTTATACGTACAACAAGTACTATACTATTTGGATAACATTAATTATTTAATAATCTCTACTTTTAAGTGTTCTTAAATGACCAATTCTAGCTCACATTAGTAATATGAACTGTAATAAAAAGTATTATTATGATCTAATTTCAAGAAATATATAACAATTTATATATAACATGTATAGTATATAATATATTGAATACTTTTTCAGAAAAATCAAAAACTTAATCATTTTGTTACATTATACTTATCTATTATCTAGATTTAATAGAGTATTGATGTGAATGTTTTTCAAAAAAAAAAAAAAAAAATGTGAATTCTATATTATAGAATTTATTAGAAGTTTATTAGAAGTTTATCTTAAAAGTTAAAACCATCATTATGTTCTTAAAAAAATCAAAAATCAAATATCGAAAATATGTACGAGTTTATAAAGTTTATTTACGTTATTGAAGCGTCTTAAAAATATTTAACTACATTAGAATATAATTATTTACAACATCAATTAAATTCCATAGGTAATATATTTATTATTGTTTTCCTTATTATTTTTACTAACACATTAGACAAGTTTTGTTGAAAATTCATTAAACATCATATCAAATAATATAATTGGATTAAGTATCACAATTATATTATATTAATATTATCAAAAAACTACGACAAAAATACCGGACGTCTTTGCAGTAACTGCCGTTGATGCAAGAGAGATACAACAAGAGCCATTCGGGCAAGCCTACCTCAATTAGATGGGTTCGCGTTTTTTTTTTCACACATATAATCTTCGTTAGTCAGTCAGCTATAATTTATATTGCATACGTTTTCCATCCACTCCATTCTAGTTCCTTCAAAATTCTCGTAAACCTTACAGTAAAGCCGTTAAAAGCATTAGGGGAAAAAATTCCATTTCACAATACGCTGTTGTCCGCGTGGTTTCTCGACGAAAACGACTGAACAATATTCTTCAACCCGTGAGTGCGTTTTTCAATTAACTTGATATTAAAACAAAATAAAAATTAAAACGCGGAAAATGGACGAGAGAAAATTCTAAATTAAAACTAATTATAATATTACGTTACAATACACTTAAAAGAAAATTAATACATTTTTCATCCGTTTATATGAATATAATAATATTATAACATCGTTCAAATTTTATTATATAATAAATAACTGAGATAGGTATATATATATATGTAAAGAATATATAATTCTTTAAATTTAATTTTAACGTGCTCTGCACGGATAGTGTAATAAACTGATAACTGATAAGTGATAACAGTAATAATGATAAGTAAGATATATTATAATGAAATATGTAATGCCTAGTTAGTAGTTTTAAGTTTAGGAATTTTATTGAATAACAAACATTAATTGTCGTTTCTTTATGTTTAGGTAAGTTCTGTATATAATATAAATAGTATGTAATAATAATAAATAAAATCTTTATGTTTAGAGCAACACATTGGTTTGATTTGAATTCCTAAATTAATAAATAAAATAAAAGTCTTATATATATATATACAAAAATATATTAGAAAAGTTAATCATATATTGCATTTAATGTAATACGATTTATACGACTAAATTAAACGAGCAAACGATTCTTTTACTTAAATATTATTTAAATATTTTAACATTTTTCTACCTATAAGTTTTTTGAGTTCCAACTTAGAGGTACTCGATTACGCGCACTAATGTACTATACATACTACTCGCATATATTGAAGCATATGTGATTCGTTTTAATTTTCACTTAAAACTTGTATTGCTTATAAATCGAAAACGATCCCAAATTGATTGCATACGGTACACAACATTACCATAAAATCAACTACTATTAATATGCACCGATGATATCTCATATACAATATATTGAGAAATATAATATTTTACATTATACATATAAACTGAAGTGTTTTTGAATATACCTATATACACTCAGTTACGAGGGTTCGATTCGCAAAAATATTTTTTATTTTATTTTATTTTACTTTTTACTGCATAAATTGATGAGAAAATCAATGATTATTATGTAACGAATTTTCATTAGATTTAATTAAAAGATAATCACGAAAATGAAGACATTCATTAATAAATTAATTTTCAACGTGATTTGGATAATATTTTATAAATGTTATACATAGATTTTTCTAAAAAAAAATGGTTTTTTCATTAGCACTCTATAATTTTGTAAGAAAAAGAATGATTATTGTATAAAGAATAATTATTCTAATCATGCATAATAATTATACTTATGTGTATTTAATTGTATTTTATTGTGAAATTGTATTATATTAATAATAAATTAAAAAATAAAAAACAACACCTTCAAAAATTGTTAATTTATATTTATTGGTGCGTAATATTAGCGTGTTGGTTTATGATTCAAAGTGGTTGTAATGTTGCTGACAGGTCATACATTTTTCACGGTCTTGGATTTCAAGGTTTTCCATTCAACGACGACTTCAGTTTTTTTTTTTTTTTTATAGTAGTTTGACCATTATTAATCTATAGCCAATTATCTAGATGATTGTAATAATATTATTAGTACCACACAAGTTCGAACGAATCAACTATGATTTTGAGTATCAAGAAAATGGTCGAAAATTCTAATAAAATAGTTACTAAAAACATCAAACAGAAGATTAGAAAAGCAAAAACTATGAAATTGTAAACAAACCTTGGAAATCTGTGTGAACTTCGTTAATTCGACTTCGAAACGAAAAATGCCAAAAAATAGAAAAAAAGAGTGGTTAAAAGATCAAAAATAAAATCGATTACCACATCGTCTATTACTATATTATTTCTCTGTAATTCTCTATAATGTGTCCCAGATTTATTTACGAATATTTACAACATCTCTGTAAAAAATTGATATTTTTAAATGCAGATATTTTCAAATTGGTATTTAGGCTACGGACTATAATATTACTTTTATTACTTGTTTAAAAAAAAAAACAACTCATGAAAAAATAAACTGTTGTTTTTTTAAGTTATGTAAAATTTGAAGATAGCCATCTTACAAAGTATAATTATATGAACATTTTGACGTGTTGATATCTTAATTTAATTATGATTTTGATTTTTAGGAGTATTTATTAATTATTGGAAAAATCATATTTCTGACGTCATTATTATAGCTATTTATCTTATGGTCTGTAATTATATCGTGATATGCAAAGTTTATATTATCAATATTATGATAAGAGGTACAATATTGGTAGATTGATAATAATTTTTGGATGAAATTAATAATTGATAAATTAAGATAATATACCTATAGTGTTGATAACTTCGTGTTTAAAAACTAAGAAACTCTACACGACTTCAACAAACGTGAAATAATAATAAAAAATAATTAAATTATTAAAAATAATGACAAAAATAATATTTGTAATTTAGTTTCAGGTACTAATATTATAAGCGAAACTAAATGTTCACTAGGTTAAGAGTTTGTGCAATATATCATTATTATACAGTCCATTTGTATTTTGTTATTTCCCTGGTCAAATATAACAATATACCGATATTCCAAAGTATTACGAATCTAGTGTGCAGTTGTTAACGTTAAGTTACGATTCAATTCCCCGGCACATTTTACATTAATTATTAGGTCAAGCATTCGTGTACACGCCAACTTTAATGAAAAATATAATTATTTGCTTATAAGCATTATTTATATTTGTTCAAATATTATTTCGCGAGAACTTGGTATCAATGCGACAACGCATTGCTGGTTGTTAAAACAAAAATAATTTAAAAACTAATGGCCATAAACAATACAATGCGTTCGAACGACTATACCAACCATACGATATTTAATTCGTCGTTGGTGTACGTATTATTATAATATACTTCTAACTTCTTAACATTTCGTATATATAAACTTGGCGTGTGTGATTTTGTATAATGCGCGTTGTGTGTCCGGCGTTGATAATATTACAACTATACTATATGCAGATAATATATTTAAATTAAATCTGCCAACTATATATTATGCGAAGGGTAAAATATATTTAGGAGAGAAACTTTCACGGCTTATCTTTAAACAGCGACCGCTATACCTATAACAGCACAGTATAACCCTAAGGCAAAAAAAAAAAATTCGGGTTCGTGTAAAAAAAAAAAAAAACAATTCAATTAGGGATAAATAAACGTTACATTGTAAAATAAAATATAAATATGTTAAACATGTTTTCGTTAACATTCTCTTTTTTATTAAATTAAATTTAATGAACAATATAATTATTTGAATTCGATACATATATTGGTTGAGTTTTTATTAATTTGTTTTGTTTAATAAATACAAATGTAATTGGCAAGCAATTAAAATATATGCTTACTGTTTTACCGTGTTCTGCTATGGTCAAGTTATCCAAGAGAAAGTTGATATTATTTTTAAATAGTTCTCAATTTCTCATAGTTTCATAACTATAATAAAATAATAATAACTGATGTGTATATTATTATAACTAATTTGTAACTCAAACAATTAATTCAAATATTTGAATCAACATGCGTCATAAACTATATTAACAAATGATCAAACACAATATTTACTGATGATGTTTGTCTGAGTCAATATAATAATCTAGTTTGTCCACGTGAATTATTTACAATACATCGTGATATACACATATTGTGTATAAAAGAATAATTGTCTGATAAAACAAGAAATATTTGTATTTTTTAAGTAAATAAAATTATATTATATTGTTTACGTTAATAGTAAAGTTTTAATTTCAGCGTCTTATAGTAATATCATTTACAATGGATATTATGAAAGTGATTTTCGAAGTTAAAAGTCAGCGGTTTCTTTTTAAGTACGGCTGTTCGATGCGGAGTAGTGAAATATATTCCGTCAGAGGAAACCACGTCAAGAAGTCGTTTGCCCTTTCATGCTAATTGTATACCCATGTAATAAATACGAACGAGGTCCGTACACTGTAGTTGTTGTTACGGATCGAATGCAAATCGCATTAATTCAGAACGTCAACAAACTAAAGGAAGTTCATTTCGAATAAAATAAAATACGATTTTTGCGCGACGGTGGCGGTGGCGTCGGAAGAGAATAAAATGCAAACTTTCCTCTGTTCTATATTATGATAATAGGTACCTACCACCACTGACCACTTTTGTACATCGTTCTTGTTTTAAAGTTAAAACTAAATAATATACTACGCGGATACAAATGGCTGAACATTATAAAATGGTCGTTTAATATCCAAAGAATTTAATCACGTCACGCGCACCAACAAATTGTGATGCATAAATCTACCTACTGCGTACAATTGAATAGATTATAATATATAGGTACCTATACTCGTGTTCAATGGATACTGTATGCATTATATTTGTCCCGTTCGTTTCGTTTGATAATTCAATTTAACATGTTGGACGTAGGTGCATTATTGTGTTATAAATAACCGAATAAAAAGCGATATGCCTAATAAAAGTATATAATTTTATCTTTTTTTTTTATATACTGTATTTAAACTAAACTATAAATACACGCGCTCTCCATAAAATAGTGAATCAGACATTGTATAGTCGGATGATAACCGTTGTTCTATAATAATAATGTATCACTGCACGTCGTACAAACAGTAGATCATTCAACTTATGTGATTAACCCTGGAAACTTATATAAGGTTGAATCATTGTTTTGCAGTATTGTTGTAGGTAAAGTTGAGATAAACAAATTTCACGTTTGAAAAGGTTCTCGTAAAACATTTCAGATGGAATGGTATAAACAATGCAATCTTTATATTATTATGTACCTACGCACATGAGTTGCGTGCGGGGTATGACAGTGGTTGGTTGAAATGCTCGCTTTGCACTGATAAGAATTTTTTTTAATATCATCTCATTCGTATACTTATCACTTTATCAGTTTGAATTGTGGAAGTTTTCAAGCACGATTAATCATGGATATCAGAACTTATATATCCTAAAACTTTGGAGCAGACAACAGTGTATCGATCGTCCACGTCAAGCACACATGCTGTATTATAGGGTCGTAGTGTTTTCAAGCAGCAGTTGCGATGTTCTTTATAATATGCCTTTGACGTTGGTATTATTTCCCTTTTTTCCCTTTTTTTTAGAATTCTTCTTCCTCTTTTCATCGAATTGATAATACTGATTAAAGGCCTAATATGACTAGTAGTCAACATATTAGAGGAAACCAATAAAAGGACTTTCCATTTGTAAACAAACGGCAAGTATAGACCAATAATCTATACACGTTCTGACTTTTGACATTTGGGTGAAGTCAACCGAATTATTTACAAAGTATTTTAACGTGAGATTACCTATGATTTTTACGTCTAACGTCTACGTCAATAACACTAATGCAGTAATAAAAATAAATAAAAAATACAACAGGCCATACGCATTTTAAAAATATAGTAATCTATTATGTGAAAATAGTAGGTATTAAAATTATTAAATATATTACAATACGATTAATGTACTTTTGAACAATAGATCCAAATATATTAATTATCATAATTTCATAAAAAAATAGCTAAATACTATATTAACCTATTTTCTGTATTTTTAGCTATTGTAAAAAACAATTAAAATATAATATCTTTTTGCAATTATGAATTATTAAGTGATAACAGTAATATTTTCTACCTAAAATATACTTATAATATTAATAGTGATTTATATTTTGTGTATTCAAGTGAAAATGATTTAGTATTTAGTTACTGTTTATGTTTGAAAGTAATAAATGCTTGTTCCCGCAAGAACAACTCGTAGAACCAAGAGTATCAAATCTGTTTTGTCTTATATTTGGAACAGTTAGACTGTAGGTATTTCATAATATACGCTAAGTTGGTAATTCTATTTTACTAATTTCAACAGAGTTCATATTAGGTTAAGTTAAAAAACAATTCAACTTTTAGTTCCTCTAACTAAACAATGTTACTATCTACAAAATGCAACTTTAAAGTAATTATTAATTCATATGATATGCAATTAGATATTAAAATAGTAATTTATTACAGTATAATAATTGTTTGTTTGTATGTCAATATTATACTGAATGCATATTGAAATCGTGTGAAGTTATAGATATTGTGCAGAAATTTAAATTTATTAAACTTTAGGTTGTGGTGAAAATAAAAGTGACAGGAACATGAAGAGAAAACTGTAATGGGCTTAAAGTATATGAAGAGGATTTCAGTTGAAAACGAAAGAAAAAACACACATATTTTATACACGATGTAACCATAATAATTGTTTTAAAAAAGGAGGTAACAAGTTTAACTTTTAAAAGTAAGTGATAAAATAAAGTTTATAGTGGAAATTGACAAACTTACTCTTATATATTCATTAAATATATGTATTATATTATTATTTAATACAATTTTCGAAGATATAAAATAAGTATAAATCAAAAATATACTAACTAAAATATAACAACAAACCTATCTTTATTTATATATCTATCAAAAATATTAATCTCATTGTATAAATATATTATATAAAATAAATGATAATATTATATTATTATGTTGTTAATAATGTTAAGTAAGATTAAAAATATTTAAATTACATTTACGTTAAATAGTTAATAACATAAAATTAAAATTATATCATAATGCAAGAGCATTTAAATCTACGAGTATATTGAAATTATTTGTAATTTTAATTTTTGAATATAAATATAGCCACTACTAATACTAACGTATTGTAGTTATAAAATAATAGATAAAGACAAATACAACTTCATAATATCATTAAAATAATAATTTTTGCTAAACAAAATAAAAAACGAAGTGGTTATTTTTTGTCTGTAAATCGGTTAATCGAAATAGATAAGTGAACTGCATATCGTTTCATTCTACTATATTTTGGTGTGTTGTGCAGTAAAAAAATCACATTTCTAGAAAATGGAAAAATATACGAATTGGCAAATAAATAGAGAAAGCGAAAAAGGATGAAAAACAAGACAATAGAAACCACGCGGTAATTTAAGTGGTAATCCTTTTTGGCCAGCGTTGTTAAGGATTAAGTGAGCTTTACAAAATGCTGATACCCTCCACCTTGAAATGACCCTTTGATTTCATCTTTCGACCCAAGTCACTGTTCCAAGCAGAGAACTATAATGAAAACAGGGTCCAGCGTGACTTGTACAGCACACCGTAAAACCGAAAATGAAACGACTTCCTCTCATTTCAGGGATAAATGGTGTATTGGATTATCTGTACCGCTGCAGTAAAATTTCAACATGGTTTACGCAATAAATCCATTACAATCGTCATAATACGAGTATTGATTTTATAATTAATATAACATCAGCTTCAGCCCCTACCCTCCCCTGAATTTTTTTTCCCACCAGTGGTAAAGAGAGAAATTAATTTGATATACTAATTTGTTTTTCTATTATTATAATTATTATTATGAGATATGAATTATATTTTCTATTTTATTATGTATTTTGTAGGACTTGAGATTTTATTATTTTAAATTTTGTAACTAACAATAATTATTTAATATAAATCATATTAAAATTACAATTTTTTACTTAATTTATCAACTTCTTTTTAATAGATTAAAAATTGTACAAGTTTTTCCAAAATTTTAAAGTTTTGTCTTGGATCAGAATAAGAAATAACTCTATAATCAGCTTTTTTACTTAGTGCCTTAACCCTTTCCCCCAAAAAAAACATTTTGCAATTTTCAATTCATTGTTTCTATTCATTTCTGTACTACAAAAATTAGTTATTGTGAGAACAAAGTTTATTTCGTTCGTGACTTCGTGTGCAAACCAAATAACCTGTACGATATGAAGTTTTTAATTGGCATTCATAAATAAATAAAAAAATTATAAAAAGGGTCCAGCCTTTATAAAATAATAAATAAGTAAATAAATATATAAATGTCCACTAAAATAGTTAGTTCGTGATTTTATACCTCGTAGTCTAGTGAAAATTACGTGAACCGAATGCGTTTAGTGTTAAATCGTATCTTAAATTAATGTGAATTGAAATGAATTATTTCACAAATAAATACCATTACTGCATTATTAAATTTCCATAAGTATTGTCTTATACCGATCACGAAAAAATTTACCTAAAAATGGTGGTTCGATTTAAATTTCTATTATTGAAAAGATTTATTTATGGTTTTGGTTTATTTAATTGTGTAAAGTTTTGAAATTTATAATGAAAGTTCAAACAATCGACATTTCATAAAATGTTGAATAAATATGCGTATTATACAAAAACGATTATTTACAGTTGTCAAATAAATTTCAGACATTTAATGTGTGCACGTTTATATTATAATATTATAATCCGCAGTACCTATACCCGTAATAATAATAATAATAATAATAATAATAAATACTAATTGCTATTAACTGTTGTTTGTGTAAAATGGTCACACTCAATAATGATGATTTATATTCATTCGTAAAGTCCTATATTTATTTATATATAAAAAAAGTGATAAGGTTAATTTAGGATTCGCCTCCTTCGTCCCTTCGGTCCTTGTAGAAATTAGTGGTTTATTATATTTATTATGATTGGAATGCAATGATATTGCATTAAAAAATATGACTCTAAGCGAATCTCAATATATTATAATATTTTAAACTGATATGTGACCAAAATGTTACCACGAGTGTAAATTATATATGCCAAATACATTTCAAATTCTTCGATCAAAATTCAAGGAATTATCATTTCATGATAAAAATTATCAATCACGTTTTTCAAAATATTTTGTAAATAGATTAAATAATATATGAGAAGGTAATTATAAAAATATCAAATCATTAAACCAAGAATTGCAGGTAATATTAAACATTCTTGGAAAAAATTCTAAGCTCAATATTTAGCCAAAAAATCAATCAATACGTTTCAAAATTTTACTAAACGTAAATATTACCTCTGTCAATACTCAAAAGAATTCCAAGTCCTTACGGTATAAAATTAACTATTTTAAAACTATTAAAACTCAATTAGTAATCAAGAAGTCTAAACAAATTTTAAATAATGAAAACCGTAATTTTCCGCTTTTCGAGGAAAAACTTTTGGGAAATTCAAAAAATGATTTAATAAAGTACTAACTAGATGAAATTTGATATGAAAAGGGTATTCTATTTGTGGTAACTTCTACCCGAAAAAATGTTTTCATTCATAAAATAAAAAAATAAAAACATTTTTTTAGAAACAATACATTCGTCGCTTCGCTTAAAATCTAAAATGATGATGTGGGTATAAATTGTTATTGAGAAAGTGGGATTTTTTTTTTAAAAAATATGCATAACTATACCTACTACTATTTAAAATCGATACAAAATTTATTATTTTATAAATTTACATATTATCGAGAAATGTGTATCATAGTGTTAAGGACGCGTAATCGGAGTGGTATAAATAAATTATTATTGGTGAAATTCACGAGAAGCATCATGAAATCGTAACGGAAAATTTATTTTAGAGCCTCAAACCGCATATGCGGTAACAGTAACGTTATTACTGTAACACGCTAATGGAAACGTTTTTTTAGAGTATTTATATCCAAAATACAAATGAGTGTTTTTATGTGGACCGTCATCGAGGTCGCAAAGTTTTCGGTACGATTCACATACGATAAAATATTATACGGACAATTGTCATTGACAAAAACAACAAAGGAGCGTGCGATGACTTCATGATGAATAATTATCGTGCATCGCAGACAGTGGATCGTGTGTGCTCTGAGTAAACGATCATCACGAATACGTGCATTAAAATCACATAAATTACGTTTGATTATCGATAGATGAGAACGAAATAAAATGAAATGACTATAAAGCTTCCACTGACGGCGTAAGATAATCCACTCGTCATTCCGGATTCCGATTAATCGATAACCGCGCGATGTTGACAGACCTACTGAAATAACATTATTTTGTATTTTTACAGTTTATACGAGTATTAGGGAACAAGTCTATCAAAATAAACGACGAAATAAATCGTTGTTTATCCAGCTGTGCATATTATGCGAACCGTCGGGTACACTCCGACTTCGATATAAAATTAATTTTCGAGTTTAAAGTAAAGTGCACAAAATCCATTAAATAGAATCATCTTGTATTCATGTCGTTATAGACAATAAAAAATTATTTTTTATGATCAATATCATTAATACCTATTTTATTATTATCTCTGAAGTCGATAACGATTTGTATTTCAGTATTTGATTTGTGTAGTTGTGTTTAAGCTAGTTAAATTATGAACCCTCATGAACAATTATGTGCCCTATAGACGCACATTGGGTGTCAATTTAGGGAGTGCTAGAATTATAATTATATAATAATATATTATAACTAAAACTATTTTTTACATACCTAGGTACTTACCTATTTAAAGATGTAGATACTTTACGATACAAATTTATAGCCATAATATTTTTAGCAAGTCGCGTCTAGTCGGTACTCAATTAAGCTCATTTTTTGAATTTCTTAAAAGTTTTTTCCTAAGAAAAACTACCGAAAAATGGCAAAAAATCGGTAAACTTTCGATTTCCGTAATTTTTTATTTTTTATTTCGTGATAACTAATTGAGTTTTGTTCGTAGGGACTTGAAATTTCTTTTGAGTACTAACATAGGTAACATTTACGGTCAGTAAAATTTTGAAACGGATTTGTTGATTTTTTGGCTAAATTTAAAACTTTGAAGTTTTTGGAAAATTTTTCTTTGCAATTTTTGGTTTAACGGTTTGAAATGTTTGTAGAAACCTAATCATATACTATTTAATCTATATAAAAAATATTTTGAAAATCGTGACTGACAATTCTTATTATGAAATCTTAACTCCTTGAATTTTTATCGTAGGAATTTGAAATTGTTTTTGAATATATACATGTGCCACTAATTACAACCAAAATAAAAAAAATTGCAATCGACTTATACATTGCGAAAAGTGTTTTTAAATTTTTACAGGAATTTTAACACGAATCAATATCCAATATTAAATTTACCAATTAATTACCTATTATAATGAAGATTTTAAGGTGTGTTTTAAAATGTAGTTTATCTATTATGATATTGAGGAAAACAATTATAATAATATATAATATAAATATAATACTAAAGCTACATTAATGATGATTAATAACTAATTAGTGTAGTGATATGATAAGTATATTATATTGTTTGTGCATTGCATATACAATCAAATTGATTATATATCAGGTTAGTTAGGAAAGTTGCAAATTTGTTATTAAAATAAATTTAAAAATTAAATTAAAACTTATTACTTTATAGGATTAACATTAAAAAGTAAATATATTTTTCTAATGAATAAAAAAAAAAAATTAATAATAATAATAATAATTATTATTATTTAGTTACTAAATTTAAACTTTTCATTAATAAGAGTATAATATTTGGTAATGAGTGATTACGATTGCATAAAATAATCAAATAAACTAATAAGGAATAATTTAACAATACAAATGGAATAAAAAAACTGATATTATGTATTTAGCTATATAATAATATTTATATAATATCATATGTTTTCCTATATATAAATTACGATCTATTATATAATATGTACAATTTACTACTAAATAGTTCTTTCGGGCGACATTAATTTTATATACAGGTACAGGAATTATATATTTTTCACGTGATAACCAAAAATTTTAATAGCTCACATAATCATTTCAACGATGAAAATTAATAAATGCATATAATATTATATAATATACTTCTATATAGAGATGGACATTGTTACATATTCTGTAGTAATTATAATCAATGCTATAACTATACGTTATAAACCATTTTTGGGGAGTCAAATTATGATTTTACTCCCTAAATTAATATATGGTCCTTCGCTGTTCTATCTCCGGTGACACTGATTATAAATCAATACGAAGGAACAATTATGAAAATGCTAAAAAAAAAATGATCCATTTTGAAATAACAACATTTAAAACCAAGAAAGAATTTATATTAAATTATAGAAATTAGTAATGAGTTTGAAATTATAATTATATTATATGAATGAAAACAACTAGGTTTAACCATGCATTGTCAAATTCACACTTAAAACTTTAATAATAATAGGTAAATATAATATTGGATATAGATTCGTGTTGAAATTCCCGAGATAATAATAAACACATCTTTATAGATAAATATATTCATATATATGATGTCCAAGATCTATTTACTCATTCCAATATCTCAACAAAAAAGTTAAATTTTTGAATGTAGTTTTTTTTCAAATTATTATTTAAGCAACGGAATATAATATTACCTTTATTCATTTATTGTTTGTTTTAAAAAAAGACAACTCATAAAAAAATATAAAATTCTTTACCTAACCTAACCTATGTATAATTTGAAGATTGCCAGTTTAAAAAAAGTATAATAAGTATTATAATAGTAATTTATATGATAATTTTGACTTATCGATATCTTAATTTAATCAATGTTTCGATTTCTAGCATTTATTTTTTTTTTTAATTATTGAAAAACCCATATTTCTGACGTCATTATTATAGCGTATAGTCTTTCATATAGTCTGTGATTATATCGTGGAATGCAAATATCATTTTATCAATATTACGATAAGTGATATAATTTGTAGATTGATTATAATTTTTCGACAAATATTTATAACTGAGAAACGTTAAAAGACTACAATAAATATTTGTATTTTAAACTGTGATTAGCACTAAGAGCGTTCATGATAATATCGATAAAATAAATTTTACGTGCAATGAAATTAAAATATTAAATTATTTAAAATAATAATGATAAAAATATCATTTGAATGTAAAAAATTTATAAAAATCATAATTTTAATTAAATTAAGAGATTGACATATCAAAATTATGTAAATATACTTTTTAAAATGGCTATCTTCAAATTTTACAGAACTTAAAAAATAAAGAGTTATTTTTTTAAGAGATGTCTTTTTTTAAGTAAGTTATAAAGGTAAGGTTAGGTTTCCTAAATAATAATTTTCAAAAATTTAAATTTTTTGCCGCGATATTCTAATTAATAAATAAATCTGGGACATCCTATATATATATATAAAAAAGTTAAAAGTTATTTTTAAAAAGTTTTAAGTTTCGATTACATAAACTTTTAAAACATTTCATAATACTCTGTATAAAAATATGTAAGTGCTATTTTAAATGCCATAATAATTTTACTACTAAAGAATGAAATCCAGAATATATCATTCAAAACCGTAAGAAAAACTTTTAAATTGACCATATCTTAATGATACTGTTAAAAAAGTTAGTTTTGGCGCAATGTTTTATCAATAATAATAAAAATCCAGACATGATGATTTTATTATCATCTGATAAAATATGCAAATAAATGAATATAACGAATTTGCACAATATATATCTATAATTAAGTATAATAAATATAATATAATTTAAAATTTATTTTATAACAATTCAAGGCCAATGGAAATAGTACGTACTATAATTTTAATTTCATTTCTTATGTTTGTACTATGGGAAATGGACAAATAGTGTATTATGGCGTACATTGGAAATAGAACTTTTTGTTCCATTTTTTCAAACGAATGAACTATAACATAAGAAAAAATATATTTTGACATAATTTGGAAATAGTAACATTTGTTTTACTGTTATGTTTGTAAGTAGTGCTTTTTGAAGTTATTCATTAAATTTAAATTGATTTTAAGGAAGGTAAACATACGTTTTGATAAAATCTGATGATTTCATTCGATTTCTCACATTTTTTACAAATAGTACGTTTTGAATTGTCATTTATCACCCCTTAATTGATTTTGAAAAAAACACTATTTAATAGTTTAAAAATATAAATATTTGCTTAGGGCAGTATTTAGACTTTTGCTGACCATGAACAACAAGATTTGCCACCTCACCCCTTCAAAAAAAAAAACACATATTTTTTTAAAATAAAACAGAAATAGTAAAACAAAAATGTACCCTTATTTTTATTCAAATATTGGTAGAAATATCTACACAATAAAATTATGAAATGCACAAAAGATTAAAGAAATATAAAAAAATATTATATTTAAAACCTTCAGTAATTTTTTTGTAATTAAATATTTAAATGTCGACTAATGATACGATAGTTGCCTCAGATCCAAAAAAAAAATATATATATATATCATGAAACTTGATGATCTAGTAAAAATTTGCTGCACTTTCGAAAATTGCCGCTAGGGGCAATATAGGACCGTTGCCCCCCCTAAATACGGTAATATATTTTGTATATATAAAATATGATTTGCTATTATAATAAAATAAAATAGTGTAAATAGTTAATAGTTGATATTTATTTTAGATTCTAAGCGAAACGAGAATGTATTGGTTTTACAAAGATTTCTTTTTGTGTATGAAAACACTTCGGGTAAAAATAATGGACCGATTACCACAAATAGTGTACCATTTCCGTACCAAATTTTATCTTGTACTTTATTTTGCTCATATTTTGAATTTCCCAAAAGTTTTTCCTTAAGAAACCGAAAGTTGGCAAAATTACGGTTTCCGTTATTTTACATTTTTTATTTCTTGATTAGTAATTGAGTTTTAATTGTAAGGAACTGAGTATTAATATTGGTAATAAACAATTATGGTAGAATTTAGGATTGGTTTAATTGATTTTTTGGCCAAATATAGAAATTTGAACTTTTTTCCAAAAAATGTTTAATATTTTCTGCAATTTTAGCTTTATCAGTTTGAAAATGTTATCAAAGTCTAATCATAAACTACTTATCAGTATAATATATTAACTTTCACTCAGAATCGTATTTTCTAATGCAAGATCATTGCATTAAAATATTAATTATAATAAACTACTAATTTCTCCGAGGACCGAAGGGACGTAGGAGGTACATCCAAAATCTACCTTCCTAATTTTTAATTGTATACCTTTATCATAATAAAAACACATGTTTTAATAAGTAAATTAATTAAACAACCATATTTTGAAGAAATTTAAGTCATTTAAAAATAAACAGTTTTATATAATTTTACCATAATCTACCTAATAAATTATCAAATATTGTTTTTACTGTGAATATATAACTATAGATGTACACGATGCATAATATGCATCGTATATGCAAATAATAGAATTTAAATATATTTCATTTTACGATAATTTTGAACAAACACAAAGTTGAATCGATTAAAAATCGGAAAGTATATAATTATATCGCTGATTCTAATAATTTTACTAGTTTATAAATCATATTCCGCACATACATCTAAATAAATAACACTTGTCACTTATTTTATATTTATGTACTTTACAGCCTTTACTAAATTCACTGTTTTTGTATATTGTTAACTAAATATAAATATAAATTTATAATGCATATCCTATTTGTATTGCATTATAATTATAATTATAATCACATTTATTTCAATTGATAATTATTCAAGCATGTCTCACAACAGTATTATCAAAGTGCAATTGATTATTCAGTTGTTACATTTTACCTAGTCTTAATTATTACGATTGCTTAGAATGTTTTAATTTTAATTACAAATATTCATTTCCTGTGCATAAATAAACATAGTATAATATTATTTTACAGAAATTTGATTAAATTTTAGGGGGGCTAAAAATTATTGACACAGTGCTTCATGATGGCTATCTTTTAAGTAATAAAGGAGCTATTAATTTTTAGGGGGCATTAATGCGCCTGGGGGGTTATCCTCCCTCCTAATTTCCGCTTATGATAGAATAGTATTAATGTATCATACTAGTAGGTAGGTATTTACAACAGAGGGATTGCTTATTATCAAAATTTAAATTTAAGAACAATTATAAGGTAATAAACAAAACAAACACATTTAAATAATATAACACATCAATATGCCTATTTCTTATATTTTCATTATATTATCTATATTAATTATTAGAAGTTCCTCTTTGTCTGGGATCATAAATCATGTCAGTAATAAAAATTAGTACCTACTCAATGAAACATTTGAATCCAACTGAACAATTTGAGGTCCAATAAAATGTTCGGATTCTCGTCAAAAATTAAACGTCTTAAGTCTAAATAATATCTTATGTTAATCGGATTTATTATCAAAAAATATTTCTATTATTATTATTAACTTACAATTTATTTTTTCTGTGATCACAATTATTACTTTTAAGTTCCCTTATTTGATATTCTGTGTTAATATTATAAATGTTTATAATATTATATAAAATAAAATAATTATTACCTGTAAGGTAAATGTTACTCAACACATTTGGGTCTAAACCAAATATTTAGACTAAATAAAAAATAAATATGTCTAGTTCTGGTCCGGGTTTTACATTAAACAAATGTTTAATTTTGTACTTACAATGTAGTACAACCGTTAAATGTTTTATAGATAAATAATTTTCTAGTTTTGGTGATTTTGACCACAGTAAGTATGGGTTTAATACCTATCTACACTGTAATATTTGACGTTTGATTTGTAAAATATGTTTATTCATCGTTACATATCGAGTAAAATAAAATAAATAATTAGTTAAAAACAAATGTTTTATGACAATGCCAAAACTTAATCAATATTTTAAACCTAAAGACTTATTTTGTGTATTTTATTTTATACACTAAAATAATATACAATAAATGTATATATTTTACATAATATTTTAATACAAAACAACGAAACAATAACAAAACAAATTATTGGCATATTTATACAAATCACATGGCCTAACGCAGTTAAAAATAACGTGTATAAAATAAATAATTAATACTGAACAATATTGATAATAATATGAATTAATAATTATAATTTTAAAACTTAATATAAACACAATATGTTTATTAATTTGATAAAGATATTTAACAATAAACGGGAATGTTTTATTATATATTAAAAATACACCTACTGAAATCCATGTAGGTAGTAGGTATAATAATATTATATACTATTTAAATTCACAAATTAGTGCACTATACTGATGCATTTTGCTATATAAAATGTACTTATACAAATATTTTAATTTATAACAAACTGGTTTAACTCTAAAGCATCAGCAGATAACAATTTTATCAAAATCAAACAGTTATTAAAAAACGCCTCAAGCTAACACGTTTTTAATAAATGAAAACAAAAACAATTAAAATGGACGTTTATTTTATTTTTATTAGTTTTTCATAATATATGTATTTATATTATTTTAATAGCGAGTTTAATAATAATAATAATAATAACATGTATACCTATATTTATTTGATTAATCAACAATTATTGTATTTTTTTTATAATTTATTTTATTATATAACAACACTTATAATATACATTGCTTGTGTATAATAATTGTTTCTCATACCTAATTTATAATTTTATATAGAATTTATATTAAATTAAAATTACTAAGTTTTAATTATATTTATACAGGCGTATGCGGCACAGTATATAAAATACAAATTAACAGTACCTATTGATAATTTATAGTACCTATATTTAAATTCATTACAAATATGCAATGCTGGACATTATAGATTTAAAAAGTTAAGTTAATATAATTTTTAACCTCGACATTTAATATTTGAATATTTGTTAATTTATTTAGTTTAACTGTTTTACTGTGTATTTTTGCTTAATAAATATTGAGTTCATTTTCTTAAAATCCAAGTAAAGTTTATATATCTGTATTTACATTTTAATAAATTCAATTGACTATAATTTTTAATATCTACTAGAAATATTTTTTTTCAAAAATTGAATTTATTTTGTATTTTATTTTATCATGTACCATAATATTCAAGCAGTTAGATAACTACAAATAATAATTTTAATATTTTATTTGTTTTTAACGTTAATTTTTTAAATGTTACTTTTATAAACGCATACTCCCTTAGCCCTATGTAAATTCGCATGTATGTTTAATACTGTTAAACGTAGGTATATAATTATATATTATATTTTTTTGTTTTATAATGTTTAAAAAATAAAAACTAATTTAACCAAAATAATAAGTAAATTTATTTTTATGACTTAACTATTAACTATTGAGATGATAAAATATTTCATTAACTTTAAACTTTTTCCAATAGGTATATTTCAATTAACTTAACTCAGTTAAAAAATTTCATTAACATTCCCAGTCTTGCAAATGGTAAAAATATATTAAAATCTACAGCAATTGGACAATAATATGAATGTATACATTGAATTAACATAATTTCAAAAATATTTTCTGTAAATAATTATGACTACGTTTCTACGTTTCTATTATATTTGACATTACTAAAAACAACATACCTAATGAATTTAATGAATCTATGTTAGCAATATCCAATTTCTTCGTATTAAATGCATTAATTTTAAATTATTTCATGCGATTTTGGCAATAAAAGTTAAAACTAAGTACTTAGAACCTAGGTATTTGATTTGTTAAATCTGGGCATTGGGCGTAGTTACGCTGATACTATAACGTCTATAAAGCATGCCATTTTTATACAGAAATTAAATATATCACACTATAATATATCATTAATTTTAAATGTATGTTGTACATTTATAATATTGTATTACCTAATTCTTTAATTATTACATTATATTTTATAATTTTATTGTATATAATAGATTCACTTACAAATTAAACTGTATAAGTAGTTTAAAATAATATATAACACAAAATTCAATAGAGAAATAGAATAAGACATTTTGATGTAATGTACACGATTTTTAAAATTATAACTAATAAAAACATTTCTAGTACCTATAGTATAAGTATTTATTTTGAGCGATGCGTTAAAACGTCACGATTTAAATAAAATATTGAACATTATATCATATTGTATGTAAAAATGATTTATTTTCTAAGATATTGTTTATTTATGTGAAAGAAGAATAATTTTTACATTGTTAGCCAAAATTAGAGAGGATTGTTGTTAAAATTATAACTATTCAAAATTTAAACTTTACATTTTTAAATGAATACCTATATAGTTTTTATTTATATTATTGTCATTTAAAAACGGTTAAAAATAATAATGTTCCTATTAATTTCCTTTGATATTGAGCTTTTTTCCTTGCATTGTTTCAGTGTCTATTTCTCTCCGTACGTTTTGACAATGACGTAAATTATAATATTTATTAATTCTTAAACATTATGAGCTTAAAAATAATTTACTTTTTATTTGAAAACATTGATCTATATTGACTATATATTATACGATCATACATTTTCGGGATCTTCGTTGTCATTACACGTCGAATAAAATCACAGAACTGTTTCCATTTCGGCGATTTCTGTCCTGAAAATATGGTTTATAGTTGATAGTAAGCACGATACAAAAGTTATTATAATGACGTTAACTTTATATTTAAGTTGATAAGTTTAGTGTTATAAGTAAAAAAAAATAGAAAGTGAAAAAGTGTTTACCTTACAGGTTCATGATCGTATCTATTTGCGTGTTCTGTGGAAATAATGCTAGGTCTCACTGTGTCACGTTGTCTTAAGGGTGATGCAGGTGAAAATTGATATCTATATAAACAGTAATTAGGTCAGATACATATAATTAATTTAGTAAATTTTAAAATTATTAGATGGCTAAATATTTATTTCAAATTTCTCTTTACACAAATAACGCACATGCTGCTAACTATTTACAGTTCAACAATATTAGCAGTTGGCCTATATAGCGCGTCAAGCAATATTATTATAATTTATGATCAAATAGACTCATAATAATTTTCTTAAAAACTCATTGGATTACCTATATTTACCCGGTTCTAGAAATCTATATAAGCTCACTTAAATACTTCGAATTTACCCAATCCCGTTGCCTATACTAATATTAAACGCAGCAAAGCGAGATTGATGCTCGATTTTTCTATCTATCCTATTTTTTTTTTTTCGTTGCTCTTACTGGTTTTTATCCGGGTATTTATCGTGGTTTTCAGTGATACACTGAAATAGCCTAGAGGAAGGTGACATCGCTTTCTTCCTCCTGACGAAACAATAGTATAATTTTTTCAAAATATCCCGATATAATTAAATAAACATATTATATATTATACATATGCAAGGTACATTACCTTTTTTCGGACTTTAATTTTCTCATTTCTAACTCTTTTTCCAACTGTTTCATTTTGGAATAAGTACTCATCAGCTGATTTCTGAGCAACTGATACTGAGAATCACAAACAGCATCCTTACAACGACGGAACTTCAGAAAATCTTGAGCTTCATATACGGCACCACGGAATGTTAACGATTTACCCATGCTCTACAAAAACATAATATTATTATAAATTATAATATAATACATCATTGAAATATTGTTAGGTATAAAATAAGTTAATAAACTAAAACAATGTACTAAATTATTTTTACCAGACTAATAAGAGCACAACATCCACCTTGATCTGTTTTGGCCAATTTTTTTCTAAAAAAGTTAAAATACAAACACTCTAACAGTAATATTAGAGCTGCCAATAATGTTCCACCCATTAACAACAAAAATGCCGACAAGAACTGTTCCAAAGCTAGTGGGTCACTAGTAGCGTTTTGATCATGATCGTCTGGTTTACATGTCCCCGTCATCCAAAATCGTTGTAGTCTTTCAAGATCTCCTACAAAACAATAATTTCAAATATAATACATACAATCGTATCTACACATTATATTTATTTTTGCAATAATAATTGAGTTTCTGTACCATTTTCGCGGAAATCTAATAACCGCTTATTAAACATTTGAACATATTTTGAGTTCCTTTGGAATGCTAGTGCATAACCGGTTTTCGCGTACCACGAGCCAACGGTTAATAAACGGCAATCGTCATCTTGCGTAACCAAGTAGTCGAGTACTGTACCATCATAGATGAAAGCGTCAAGTTCCCTAATATAATAGACAATGTGTGTCAATTTATTAAGAATACTATTTTATCAAGGTAAATGATGATCATTTCATTTATTCATTCGAAAAATAATTTAGTTGTATAAAAGAACAATATACATTTTTGAACGCTATAAACTAGGTACCTATTATCATAATAAAATATAATTCAACTTTAACTTTTCAACTTATAAGATTTAAATACATTTAATAATGATATAAGTAATTGATATTCTACCATACATTTTATTACTACATTATGTAGGTACTATTAAATTATTAAAAATTGATAATAAAGTAGGTACTTATACATACGCAGTTAATAATGAGCTTAGTCCTTCTTGGACAGTAGATCTATTAAAATGTTTCATGTAGTTAAACATTTCGGGAAAGTATTTATGAATAGTTGAATCGATATGAGAATGGGGTACTGTACCAAATTTATACATAGGCTTGTGGCTATGCGGTTTACTGAGCTGCAATTAATAAAAACGTAATTAATTAAAATTTCCTAGTATCAGTCCGTTGTGACAATGCATTACTCTATAATCATCGATTCCGATAAAATCGTAATATTCTTCACGAGTTATCATGAACGCAGCTAAATTGGCAGTGTAGATAGCCAAAAACACCACAGCAAACATAGCCCAAATATTTGTCATAAATCTAGAATATTATATTATTAGTTCAAAATATTAAAATATTGTAGATACTCGTAAATTACTCGATACTTATTTTTGAAAATTAATAATAATTATTATTTTTACTGGAACGTATACATACCTAGATGTTATACCTCTTGGTATATCAACTTGCACTGCTGCTTGAAACAACACTGCCCATATAAGCCAATATGTTCTAAATAATGAAAATCTGTGATTTGGAGATTGTGAAACCGACTGCAACAAATAAAATAGATATTAATTCCAACAAATTAAATTATCCGTATGAATAATCTTACTTTCATATCAAAACCAGAAGGACTCATCCATTCAAAAGCAAATATTGAGAACGTAGCAGCTTGTATTGCCACTACCCCAACCATCATCCATGATGCAGTGTCGAAAGGTTCTTTTCAAAGAAAATAACCAATAGTTATATTAAATTATAAAATATTTACATAATTATATTTATTTAAAAATATATTTATTTTACCCAAAAATGCAGTTGGCGAAATGATACCAGTTCGTTTGGTAACGGCTATGGATATTCCAGTTTCCATAAATGGTAGACTAAAATCGACCACGGCTTCCCTATCTGAATTTATCATCAATGAAGTAATTACCATATCAGTTTCTCTATTCACTAACTTCGATATTAAACCGTTCCATTTTCCGTTCTGAATATTGAATGTTAATAAAAAATTACAAATTACATTTATTTTATAAATTGCACGTTTATTTCAAAAATTATAAGCTCACTTCAAATGTGCCCCATTTTCCATCTTCGACTCTAAATAGTTCGTAAGTAAATCCCAAGTCTTCCGAAAATTTTTCAAGTAGATCGATGCAAAATCCCGAACAACATTGGTGATAACTACCATTACGATGACTTTCGGAATTGTCCAGTCTAAAATTTCATATCGTTGTATTAATATATGTACATATAGTTTATTCACAGAGTCGATATTTTATCCGTGTGAAATTATACCCGTGCATATATATTTCTCGAGTGACCCGACATAAAACACCTCTGTTCATACTACATTTTCCGGTTATTGGATCTGGTGGTGCAAATGTTATGTACGGAGCTTCCTCTAAAAATGATATTTTCAGGTGAAATTTTTCTGGAACGCCTTGTGGAGGTGTATGACTGTCCCCTGGCCATACGATATCTTTAATATAAAGACCTTCCCGTTCCCAAGATTTCCATACGCCGATCTAAAATAAAAAAAACAAATAAAACAAAAATTCGATAAAAATATATGTAGATATTTCTATATTTTATTTATAAAATATATAATTAAATAATTCATTGATAATTGATATTATGAATAATTAAAAAAATAATAATTTAAATTATATAAATATTTATTTTTTAGACTTTGAATTTGAATTACGCACGTTAATGGTTACGATACTAATATAAGTACTATACAACTTCTAAATGTTATTTTTTAAGAAAAATGGATTTAAACCAACTAATATTGTAATAGTTTCAATTATATAAACTTTTATTAATATTTGATATTCTTGGTATTTATTTTAGGGGGGGGGGGGGATTTTTTTCAAATATTTTTAAAAATAATATATTTTTATTTAATATTACATTAATTATTTTACTAAATTTTAAAATATAGTTAAAAATATATTGTGAATTCATGATACTGATCATTTAAAAATAGTTTATATTCAAAATCACTACTATTTTTACTTATTTTTTTATGGCGAAAAAAAATGTCTACTTTATTATTGATATTTTATTTAATTACCAAATATACTAATGTAAACTAAAAAATTATAAATAGTATTATAAAAAATTGATGATTTATATTTATATTAATATTAAATTTTAATGAATTTTATTTACAAATAATCCGTGTGTAATTTTTGTTTCATTTTTTTACTTTTATGTATAAATTACGTATCTGTCAGTTAAATAGTATGAATATATATTATTTTTTATATGTTTAACTTACCTCTTCCCAAACAAGCTCATTACCATCTCCTGGTCTAAGGTTCATAATTTTCAATTCCGCGGATTTTAAAACACCATCAGGAGTGAATTCGACTTTTGGTTTGGCCGTTTCTACATGCTCAACACTGACATTTCTCAGATATCTAAACAATATAAATTTTTATTATTGTAATTTGTCGTTATAAAATTTAATAGTTTAAACAAATGTGTAATATTTATTTAAAAAAATATCTGATAACGATTTTTGAATATAAATATTTTACAAAATAATATATTATTTATTAATTTCTTAATTTAATTTAATTTTGTTATTTTATTTGTGCTATCTAATATACTGTTTTTTTCATAAATGATATATCGAAAAATTCGATTTGAATTCTGCCATATATTTTAACGATACGATGAGAAATTGAAAAGAGCGTTGGAGTAGAAATAGTTTATGCCTAGAGGCAAGTCTTGCCAAGTATAATTGATGGTTTTGGCGATATGGCAAGATAATAAATTTTGATTAATTCTCAGAAATTCATCTGTCATTGAATGACATTTCTATCTCATTATAATATACTATTTTATTTCATTTTATAAATCTTAAGTAATTTAAAAACAATTATTATTGATCAACGATCATAATATAATTTTGAAATATTATATTTTGATCAAAAAATACTCCAATTATAACTAGTTTGTTATTTATTGTTTCTTATAATAATAATTAAGATTTATAGAATAAATCTAAACGAGAATTGCAATCAATGTCTAAACCGAATTATAAAAAATAAAAAATGATGAAAATTCTTTGTTTAAAATAAATTATAAGGACCAAAGTTGTGTTCAAAAATTTGTAATAATAAGTTTGATTTCAAATAGTTGGTCAGATCAAAAAATGTTTTATTTTATGAATGAAAACTGGTATCATCTCTATATGGTAAAAAATATAAATATACAATAAGACAATACATATAATTTAAAGTAATATATAATTTATAGTTATAAATTACGATATTTAAAATATATTACACCAAACCATATTATTAACCATTTATTGGTGTAATACAGACAAATACAGCATACGTTTGTATGTTTATAAATAAATCAAATATATTGTAGCAAAAGTAATTTAATGATACATTTGACCTGATACCAACTAATATTGTTCTCTGGGGAACGATAGCATGAGAATTTTTGATTTGTTGTTTCTTACATTAATTAAGATCTACAAAATATTTCATTACTAACGAATGTTTATATAAATTTTGCTGGAGAATATCATTTTGTAAGTAAACTTACTTATAAAATTTTTCACCAGTAGCCCAACGGGATTCACCTTCACCCTCACATGACAATTGCGTGGTTAGCGATTCATTTATATTGGCTGCATCATTAACAAAATCTTCTACGCCATACGCAAAAACTCTAATGGCAGTCGTTATCTCTCTCACTAAACTATCACTGCTAGTATCAAAGTGCACACCTAAAATATAAAATAAAATAAAATAAAATAATATAAATAGAATTAGATTGTTTTTTTTTCGATATGTATACAAATAATAATAATAATTCAACATATTATTATTTATTTTAATATTTCTTACAAATTTACAATGTTCTTTAGATTGTGTTTTTTCGTATGTATTAATAATGCATTTATATTTTACGAACAAATTTCACAAATTTTAAAAGTTAGTTTTAACAATTTATTTGTCTTTGAAAATGGCGTAAGTGTAATTTCACCTAACATTTATACTAGTGTTCAATAAGAGTTTATATTCTACATATAAATATGGAAATATAGAAATAAAAATAATAATCATTCACATGATATGTAACAAAAAACATAAGTAAGAGTTTAATAATCATTTTTAATTTATAATATTTATTTCTATCATTCGAATTGCATAAAAATTATAAACCCAATTTATGTTTAATATTTATAAGTTAAACACTATGAGAAAATACATGTATTATTACATTTTAATCTCTGGAATTTCAAATGTTTTATAAAACATATTTCTTACACGCGTGTAAATATATCGACGCCCCATTTCAAAACTGCAATAACTTAAAAAACCTTTTTTTTTTGGGGTATAATGGTATAATATTATTAAAACAGCAATAAACTCACTACATACTACGTTTTTATGACATTCATTGTTTTACAGTAACATTATTGTTAAAAATTGATTTTTTTATTTTTAAATTACTCTTAATTTAAACATTATATAACACGTGTTGCAGATAGTACTACAATTTTGTTTTAAATTGTTTTAACCTATTATTTATTATTATTATAATAATATTACAGAATGAAATATTTCAATTTTTTTTTTTTTTTTTAATACATAAAAACTCGAATTAATATAATGAATCAGCACATGATAATACATTTTATATAATATCAATTACGAAAAAATGTATTATTCATATATAATATAAATGAAAAAAGGAACCTATATCTAATATTACCAAATGTTTTTTAAGCAATAAGTCAATATTTGCTTTTGAAAAATCATATTTTTTATTTTTTATTTTGTTTATTGTGTTTGTTGAATCGAATATTCCGTATTTCCGTACCAATATGGAAAAAAAAATTTCGAATTACGGAGAACCGCAATGTAATCTGTTTGTCATTTATTGTACATATTCATGCGTGGTATCAAATGCACCATAATATGTTTTTGTAATTTTTAAATTCTATTCATCGTAATTACTTTTAATTGTTCCTAACGTGAAGTAAATATTACAATAATTTTTTAACTTATTATATGTATTGTACATTTTCAAAAATGTTAAATTGGTTAATTGTATATAGATATAAATAGTGTGGTATGTATGAGTGGATAATAAACAATAATGGATTTAGAATTCAATAAGGATTAGGATATTTATGAACTGAAGTAAATTGGATATGTGGTGAGTTGAGAAATCGCATCAGCATGAATTATGTAGTACACGTAAATTTAAACAGTAGGTAACTGAAGTGAGATAAGATCTAGCATTCTAACGTAATATGATCCGCTTTTATACATTGGCATCATCCATGTGATGTGGGAGTGAAATATCTATTTGACCAGATGTCAGAAATTCTTAACCCTTTATAGTTATTTGATACGAATTCCAAATTAACGATCATTATGGCGTGTAAGAAAAAAGAAACTTTATTACAACCGTTGCTAAATTCAACAAACTCAATGAAAAAACGAAACTCCTGATGGTAGTATGAGTTAAATTGTAAGGTGAGGTAGAATTTTAAAATATTTTATTTTTTTAGTAGATATCGTTAAAATTTATTGACATTTTTACAACTTCGTAAACTCATTGATACTTTACCCGTGTTGCGTATAATGGATATAACTACAAGCTTTGATTGGTTTTACTGAAACGTGAGTTTTTGTCGTATGATCGTTTTTTATTATTTTATCTGAGACGATAAAAATAGTTGGAACTCCCAGAAATCGTCTATCGGAAGCTGTGAGCGTGGAGCTAAACATTTGACATACTTGGTCTGATACAGGGAATTATTAATTTTATTTTTCTATAAACGGATATCCCACATATCAAATTTATTCTTTTATAACTAGAAAGATTTCGGATGCGGCCATTGAGATAGAAATATTAATTTTAATCAATTCGTTTTTTATATTATGCATATTCGTTTTAAACTCGGTTGTGAAAAAGTAATCTAATATTTAAAAATATTATTATTGGTGTTCCAAAATCGATAAAAGAGAGAAAAAGAGAGAGAGAGAGTGAAAAAGAAAGAGAAATAATACACTTATATCAAAATAGATGATACTATATAATCTTCTTTAGTTTGTCTTTATTTTTTTTATCAAAAACACAACATACATACAATCGTATACATTTTTTAAACAGAAATATCAATTATATATTTTACTTTGAAATATCCACAAATCCATTACTTATTCATGCTTTTCATTGTATATTAAATAACATAATTTGTATGTCATGTGTACCTTCCCGTAAAAATAAAAAAAACAATGCCTAAAATACAATAATAACCAAATATATTATGTTATCTTGAAATTATAATAGCTAACTATTTTCATTTCAACATAATTGATGTGTTTTATTGAAATTCTAAATTCTAAAACAAGAATGAAACGGTTCAAAATCCGATTACATAATATATGTGTATATATTGCGACCCGTGAGAAGAGGAGCAGAGTGGGCTATTGACTTCCCAATTTTTTTTTTTTTTTTTGAGGGGGAGATTATACATTGCCTCTCTAAAATAATTTATTATATTATTATTATAATATTTTAAACAAGTACGTATTTTTTAATGAAAATAATAATACACATTGTTTTGTTTACTACTTACTAGATATGTCTACTAGATGTATTCTTTTTATAGGAAATTCTAAATATAAATATTTTAGTTTTTAATTTTTAGTTACTAATATTCCTTATTATACTTCTTAGATTTTTACAAAAAAAAAATTAAAAATCATATCTTTTAAATAAAAAATAAAAAAAACAATATTACGCTTTGAATATTAAAAAAACTTTCCTGAATAAATTAAAATTACTATGATAGAATTATTTCATTCTAATCCAGCATAATATAGTTAATATTATATTAAAATTCTACACTACTTAAGTTAATTAATTTTTTTTTTTTTTATTATTAAATGAAAACATTATAGTTTTGATGTATTGTTACTTTCTAGGTAAATAAATAATTTCCCAACACATACTTAAACTATATATGCATATAATAATACACAATATTAAAAAAACTACTTTATATATGTTTATAGTCTTTACTGTAAACAAATACAATTAAATTTAAAATGCTTGACGACGATTTACTTCCTCGTAAAAAATCAGCTATTTAAAGTGCGAAAATAATCTATTAAATTCCAGGAGGCGTGTATAAATGTATAAATTGTATAATGTATAATTGTATATGTATATAATAATATATAATAAAACATTGTTGTCGATGAAACGTCGTGTCTGTAAATTAACGATATGTTATGATAATCTGTAAAATTGAGTTTTATATAAAATGACTAAAATTATTATATAATATTTGAAACAAAATATTTTAAACAATACTTACATTATTTTCATATTAATATTATTTAAACGAAATAAATGACTAAAAAGATAATTATAAATTATTATATTATTAGTAATATTGATAAACCATCGATAAACTATTATTATTATTATTATTTGCAGTTAGTTCGAATATCGCATTATTGTTTTATATTATTTGAAAGTATAAAAGAAACATAAAAATATACATACTATCTAATCAATTTTTAAAGAATAAAATAATAAAATCTCAAACATTTTATTTTTTGTTGTTGTAGTAATAGTGGGTATATAAAAAATGAATTTCGTGTATTCAGGTTTATAATGCTTAATATAACAATAATAATGCCTAACAATATTATGTTTGATCTTTATATTTTTAAAAATCCGGCATAAAAAAAAAAAATAATAATTTCATAATGTAATTTATTTAAAATATAATATTTGTTTTTCGATTTGACAAAGAATTCAAGTAAGTACCTATATAAGAATTTATTTTTGGCTTTCTTGTTAGGTATACACTTTAGTTTATTTAATATTTTTTGTACTCACCTAACATTCCAACTGGAAATAATTGCGGTGCTTGTAAGTTCTCCATTACACTCTGAGTTACTACCCATACGTAATTTTCACCTGTGATTTTAAAACTTCTGGCTGCCTGTAATATCCGTTGAGCTTCTTCCCTTGTACAGTATAGCAACATTACACGCGATTCCGAATCGGCTAATTCTTGTAAATCTGAGTTTTTGGTAACCAAAATCGAGTTCAGTATTGTAAATCTAAATTAAATATATAAAATATTACGAATTCCAATAATTGGTTTGATATTTAAAAATTATTATGGTTACAGTGGATTCGTGCAAAATGATTTTATTATGAACTATAATGCTAATTTTTGTTTTAACGATAAACTAAAGAAAAATATCTGATTAAACTAATTATATCTGCTCATTTTTATAACGCGAAGATGTTGTGCGATATAAAAACTCACGAATTGACAAAAACGGATAACTTTTAACTACCTATAGTGAAATTCAATACTTGTAAATGTTCTCGACTTACTTAAATCTGTCTTGCATATCAGCTACTCGTTCTCTGACTGCCTGAATGAAATCATCGTGTCCGGCTATTTGTGACGTTACAACTGAAAACTGATGCCACTTATACCGTTCCAATATACTCAACATAGCAGCTGTCTGATGTTCTAATGAAGGTGCTAGTTGTAGCTGAAGACTGGATCGCGAAGCTCTCTGAAATAAGGTACGATTTTTTTCTTCTTTACATCTCATTACTTCAATATTATTGTGAACATGATAAAGGTTGTATATTGTTATAATAAATAGTTTTTCTAGTATAATATCAGGAAAAATATATTGAAATCGTTTTGATAGAGATATCTCAGGAAAAAGTTTTAAGTGTTATCTGTCAGTAGCACACAATAATTGCATACGAATTTGGGTGGGTATGTTGAAATGAAAAGATGAATATCTATCATCTACACCCTTTTTACGATCTTGGTGAACGTTTATTATACGCACGGAATAAGATTTATTTGTAAAAAATGCTGATTAAATATCTCCTCAATAAGTAATATACATAAATATCATAAAGTATAGTTTAAAATTTAGTTACAATAATATACTTTATAGTTATTTGATTAATTTGTATTTTTAATACCATTTTTGGTTAAAAGCTATATAATCTTAAAATAATAATAGTTACTCAATTATTTTAATTTTAACATAATTGAAGTATTATAGTGAAATTATATTTTAAAACAAAATTAAAAATTTTTCAATTAAAATTAAATCGTTAAGTATACATAAGTAATCTAACATTAAAATATTACACTTGTTTAATTGAACTTTTTTAAATAATACTATTTTCTTATGTATTGTTACTTGTTAAGTAAATAAATGATTTTCTCAAGACATACTACATTTATATACAAATATAATTATACACAATATGAAATACTACTATATATATATATATATATATATATATATATAATTACTCTTTACTGTATACAAATATAATTAAATTTAAAATGTTCGACGACGATTTACTTTGTCGTAAAAAATCAGCAGATTAAAAGTGTGAAAATAATCCATTAAATTCCAGGAAGAGTACAGTTTCTCATTTATTTAATGCTACTATATAGTAGGATACAATTTAAATTTATAATGAGTTTAGAGATATCAACAATGGTACCAACAGGGTCTACTTAGTGTCTATTAAAATAAAAATATAAATATGAAATCATTCAAATTTAAATTAATTATTTTATTTAATAATAAAAATATATATTACGATCAATTTGAATGTTTTTTTTTCAAATGTTATAATTTATTATTGCTTTCAAATCATAATAATACTTGCCTTCTAATATCATTATAGAAACTATACTACCTACTGACAAAGGGTCAGGAAATTGTACCAATTCGCGGCAGCATCCGATAAGAATCTTTTATTTCACAAAACAAATTAATTGTTCAATTTTCCTTACCTTAGAATAATAATAAAAAAAAAAAAAAAAACAAAAAAAACGTAAAGTGGTTTTAAATCTACAGTCAGAGTTCGTTATTTAATACAATAAATATAATTATGTGTATCAAAATTACCAAATTAACCAAAATATATTTATATATTTTATAAAAACTAATTCTTAATAATTTTATTTTTATTAACGATTGTATAATACTGTAGCATTTAGCAAGAACTTCAGAAAAAAATAATTGTATCGACTAAATAATAATAAATGATTAATAAATTATTGGTTATTTAAACATTGCAATTAAAAACCACAGACTACAGTACATCAAATATAAAAGAAAATAGTGATGTAACGAACCTTAATATTTGAGTTCGATCTGAACTCGAACCCAACGCCGAATATTTGAAACAATCTCCGAACAGAACTATTAAAAATGAAAAACTATGAAAAATCCATAGTTTGAAATAAACTATTAGGACCAAAGCTCGGTTCAAAAATTTATAATAATACGTTAGATTTCGAACAATTGGTTACATATCACTACAAAAAATAAATGTTTAATTTTCTTAATCTATGGTACAAATTCCAAATATACAAAATATAATATAAAGTAAACAATGTTTAAAATGTATTATATCGAACACCATATTACTAATCATTTATTGTCATAATACAGAAAATTTCAGAATACGTTTTTTTCTATATGAAATAGTATCCAAATTGCATGTTTATCAATAAATCAAATATGGTTTTTAGTAAAAAACGTTTGATACATTTTACCTGATAAGAAATTGTTCTCTGGGGTACGATATAATAGTAATGGTATATTGTAAGTTTAAATTATTACATTGCTTTGGCCAAAATTGATGTTAGTTCTTCTATAGATGTTGGTGTTATATTTTCTTAAAAGACAGTATTATGGAGGGTAATTGATATTTATACACTATTTTGTATTATAATATTTTACTGTATTTTTCTACAGTTAGGTTAGAATAACAACTGGATTAAAATAAGACGTATATTGTAGGCATTATTATGATTATAATTAATTAAATTTTTTCAAACTGCAACTGTTGTAAATAAAATTTTCAAATACAACCTAAATAATTTAATTAATAATGTTGTTTATGTTTTGTTCCATCTCTCCTATGTAAATATAACTGAAACGAGTTTGAAATACTTCTCATATCCAAGCATTTTAAGTTAGTGTTTTGTACTTGTTGTTGTTATTTTGTCTTGAAGAATGTTTAATTTAGAATAATCTTAAAGAACATAATACGGATGAGTATTGTGAAACATAAACCTAGAGATAAATTACGTAGTGTATTAGCACTATAAAGCGATATTAAAAATCTTTGTAAAGACTATTTTTTTTTTTTAAATTAAAAAACTAATTAGATCCGAGTTACAAATACTAAGCAAGTTGCATGCAATTGTTATAAGAAAAGCGTATAAATCACAATTTAACAATTATATATTACATTTTAAAGTAAGTTAAATTACCTTTACTCATTGTAAATATATCTTAATAATTATTACCGAATAAAAAGATACTTTTCAAATTATCTTTTATAATTATAAGATGAATATATTAAATTTTAGAAAAAACTTAACGATTATAATTTAACATAAATTTTACGGTTAAAAATTGCAAGTACCCACTCGTAAATACTAATTGTTAAACGAAATAAATAAACTATTTATTTATCATAATATTATAAACAACAATGAATGACGGCCACTAAAACTATGCATATTTTCAAATTAATATTATTATGATAAATGTGGTTTCTCAACTAATAACCATATTAAACAATATCTTTGTTAATGAACACAACTTAACTATATTAAACTACATAATCAATGTATATTAATACGCAGATTATACTTTAAAAAACCCCCCATTAAAAGAATAAATTAATGCAGTGGAATAAACTACCGAGGGGAAACATTTATAAGTACGTAATTTAAATTTTTTTATTTCCTTTAAAAAAATTACTATATTTTATTAGTTATCATCGTTATCGACAATCTAAGTTAAATATAAATAAATTAGTTTTATACGATGTTTTCTCGGCGATTTTCAATGTTGATATTGATATAAAATTATATATTGTGCTACTATGACGGATGAACAAAGTTTATGGTATTATTAATCGTCAAAAAGTCATGTTTACATAATACACTATATAAGAACATATGACATAACATAAGTATCTACAGTCTACACACTTGTTACATTGTGTCATCATCGGTTATAATATCACAATAAGTCAATAAATATTAAAGAAATTGATATTACACTAAAAAATCATTTTTGTTTGGGTCACCAGTAAAGTATTGGTAATTATTAAAATATACCTACAAAAATGGTGAAAATTTCATAATTTTTCAATGTTATGTATATCATTATTATAACACGAAATTCTGATCAGCGTATAAATGTATTAAACATATTTATTATAATAATAATCAAATTTAAAATTGTACACGAAATATTATAAATTAATTAATACGGCTAAATACGAGGACAAAAAAATCGTACACCAAAAACTAATACATAAATTTAAATTCACGGGCGATGAAAAATGCTGTGTGCCATCCATTTTTATATTTTATACATAAACATATCATATTATACATTGTATAAAAATTATGAAAAAATAAAAATCAGTATGTTTATTGTTAAGAGATAAGTAACAGAAAAAAGTATCTATTTAAAATTTTAACGAACGTATGAATTAAACAAAATAATTATAAATAACATCGACGCAATCATATAATCGTATTAGACTTATATAATATGTACATTTATAACATGTAATTCACTAAAGCTTTAAGCCAGTGATTGTTGTAGGATACTTAATAGAAACCCTATCACTCGACTAAAATTGGTATTTGGCCTAAAGTGAACATTCTAGTATATAAACATTAAAACGTACTTACCTAATTCTGTACAAACATTACAATTGAATTTTATAGTACAGATCCAAAATAAACATTGTAATTTATTTAATATAAGCAAAGTTCAAAATCAAATTGATTTAAAATATACATGAATGTATACATTTATTTTATAATAAGAACGTTCGGTATATACTTAGTGATATATTTTTTAATACTTATATAATTATTCATTACAATTATTATAATAATAGAATGTTTTGTAGTAATATCGAAACATTTTACTATATTCATATTAAGATGTGAGTAAAAAGCATATTATATAGATAATAATTTACAAAATATTTAAATTTACTTTTAATAATAATATAAAATAATATCAACTCCTAGAACAATGATATGATGAAAATATTATCATTAAAATGGTTTTGATATTCGTATATGAAACTGATAAAGCCTAAAGGAAAATATAACATAAATACGTAATATAATATTGTTTAAAGTATATTACTTAGGTACTCTAAAAGTTTACTAATGAACCTCGAGTATAATAATATTCACCATCAATATTTATAGACCAAGTGTTGTATTATGTTTGACAAATAGTTAAACATTTTGCAATAATTTACCAAAAGTACAAACATGATTTCCGATATTGTGTAACCAAAATAATTAGTTTATTACCCGTTCGAGTCCCGAGTTATCAGCATTCCACGCTATTACTGGTATACCCAAGTATCCAGCTAGTTGTAGAAAATACTGTGCAGATGCTGTACTTCGGCCATACTCTTCATAATTCATTAAGTACAAAATCGCAGACACGTTCATGGTTAGAAACTCTTTGCATAATGAATCCAATATTGCTAAACAAAAATAAAACATAAATTAATAAACAAATATGATAATTATTTTGTTTGCCGTTAAGTGATTTTGTGTTTAAAACAATATTCATTTTGTTTGTCATTTTAAAAACAGTTCGTAATAAAATCGCACGTATCAAATAAGAAAATTAACAATTTTAATAAATACCATTTCAGTCATTAATGTTCAATCCAGATTAAACAAAATAACATTTCTTATATAACTATTATGTTAAGTTAGGTTAGGTTAGACGTTTCTACATTTAAATTCAAATATTTTTTTCCTAGTTAAAATTATTTTATATTAGTTATACAATTGTAATATATATATATATTTTTAATTCTATTTATTAATCTAAAATTCAAGTTTAATAAATTTTACAATTTAGACATTACCAATATATTTATTAGGTACTTGTCAAATAAAAAATATGTTTCGCTCTAACATAAAAATGTAATTGGACAAATGTTTACCAAATTAAATAATATATAAAAGACGAAAAATAATATAATTTTAGAAATTAAAAAAAAAAAAAAAAAATGTTATTTGTAAAAAATAATAATAGTAATAATAATTAAATATGATTAAATTTTTAAAACTGTCCAATAGACAATATTAGTAATTAAAGCCATTTTACATTATAAAGATTATTATTTTTTCAATTAATAATACCCAGTATAGGTTTTTGTAAATAACCTTTCTTTAAGTATTAAATATTTTCTATATTTAATAATTATTTAATGAATTTGACTAAGTTTCCAAAAATTTTCCGTTTAACTATCATAAGTACCTGAGTATTCGTATGTTTGTTTATAATACAATTAAAAGGCTAAACAGCATAACATACCTATAATGTAAACAAAATGAAACAATGTGAATCGTGAATGGAAAATTATAAACCTTATAGATGTAGTTTGTATATTCGTATTTTATAATTTTTATGCTATATCTAATTCCGTAATCGATGATATTGTGTACAATCGAATTCTGTAATTTATTATTATGAAAAGAAACAATAGTAATTATTCGTTAATATTGAATACCTACTACTTTTAATACGTTATTCCATATTCAAAATATTAACACTTTAAAAATGACAACATTCGACGTTAAGTAAAATAAAATTTAATAATTATATTTTATGTGAAATATAAATTAATATAAATATTGTACACACATTTTGTTAAGTAATTGCATACATTTATAAATGAATCAAACATCAACAAATAGAAAAAAAATAATTTAAATTATATTAAATTCTACAATAACTTTTTTAAAATGTATTTTCGTCAAACCACACAATATTGTGTTTTTAATATTTATTCAGTTGTAACGACTATTGAAACATAATTTAATCCAAAAATTAAGTTTTACCTACCATCAAATTGTAACTCGCTACCAAACATGTTTTAATCCGAATATTAATTTTACTATAAAATGATGTGCTTCAATGTTTCAAATAATTATTATCACTCACCATATAATTCCTCATATATAATAATATATTATGTAATGTTAGATTCTTATGATGACTTTAAAAAAAAACATTAATTGTCCAATACATTTAGACTAATATTTATACAAAATACTATTATTACAATTAGTATAACATTGTGTATAATTGGTAATTTATTCATAAAATAATAATAATAATAAATAATATAAGAATGACAAATATGGAAACTATATCATAGTTTTTTTTTCAACGATCCGCGACCAACCAAGAATGACGTAAATTAAACAATTTTATTTATATATAAAATTATATATAATTATAACATATTTTAATATTCTTTAATTTTATTGCATATTCATTTTTACTAATTCACTATCACTAATGTTCTACAAAGTCAAATTATATTGAAAAAAAAAAAATGTTTTTTAATATTATAAAACGTTTTCTTTTGAATAATAATTTATTATAATGAATGTATATGAATAGATCTAAAAGTAAAACAAGGTTAGGAGTTGAAGTGATGCACTAAAGTTTAAGTATAAAAAAAATTACCGAGCCATGTTTATGAATTGTTCTATAGCTGAATGACATCTACTTGATACCAAGAGTATGGCGAGCAATAGAATTACGCGACGTGTGAATTGTACAAAAAAATTCTGTCTACCTACTATAAAAATCATATTTTATAAAAAAAAAATAAAATGCCTCCAATTCGTATAATATGGTTCATGGATTGTAGTTTGGATTCAGAAATATAAGTCAATATTCTGCAAGTTGACGAAGTAGGTACAATAAGAACAATCCTTTAAGTCAACAAAGATACATTTCGTATTAACGATATCATGGTATAGAGAGAGCACGCGAATATTTTGTTTTTTTATTATAAGACTATAACTATAACTTCCTGACAAAAAAAGTTGTTAAAATTAAAGTAATATTATTTTAGACACACAAAACAAACTTTGCTATCACTTTTAAATTATATTTTTTCTATTTTTATTATACAATTTAATTTTGTTCTCACTGTAATGTGTGTCAATATTAGGAAACTCATATAATATATTGTACAATTAATATCCGAAAATACGTTGAAAATCTATTGATTATCTTCTCTAAAAATCTATAGTACTTAATACTTACCTGTTATATTAAAATTTATTTTAAAAAAAGTGAAAGGTCAATTGTGGACGTTCCTCCTTCGTCCCTTCGGTCCTTGGAGAAATAAGTGGTTTATTATAATTATTAAGATATGAATGCAATGATTTTGCAATAGAAAATACGATTCTAAGTGAATCTCATTATATTACAATATATAATACTAATAATCTATTTCAAAATTTACCGTAAGTGTAAAATAAATTTCAAATCCCTACGATCAATATTCAAGGAGTTATCATTTCATTTATTGGGTTATCATTGTCAGTCACAATTTTCAAAATATTTTGTAAAAAGATTAAATAGTATATTATTAGGTTTCTATAAAATTTTCAAACCGATAAACCCAAAATTGTAGGTAATATTAATTTTTTTTGTAAAAAAGTTCATAGATCAAATAATCAACTAATCTGTTCCAAAATTTTACCACACTTATATATTACCATTGTTACTACTCCAAAAATTTTTAAAGTCCCTACGATCAAAACACAATTAATTATTACAAAGTGAAAAATAAAAAATTACGGAAATCGTAATTTTAACGATTTTTTGTCATTTTTTGGTAGTTTTTCTTCTCCTAGGGAAAACTTTAAAGAAATTCGAAAAATAAGCTTCATACAGTACCAAGAAGATACTATTTTCTACCAAAAGCATACCCTACTTGTGATAATCGAACAATTATTTCTACCCGAAAAAATGTTTTCATACATAAGAAAAAAAACATCTTTGTTGAAACAATACATTCCTCGTTCCTCTCGGAATCTAATATATTTTAGTTATCAATATTTAGAATCATTCGTTCAGTTGAGTGATTTACACGTAAATAGTGTTTATTTAATACACTATTTTATAATCTAATGGTAGACGATATTTTATCATTAAATATTTCCAATTTTCTGTCAAAAGTATCATTAAAATTAAACTAATATGATCAGTATATTAAGGTGCTATATTATAAATGTTTGATTAAGTATACATTAATTGACAGTTACGATATTGCAATTTATTGCAGACTATTATAATTTCTTTTCCTGGTAAAATATAACGGAAATAAACCAAAATATATTATATGTTGTGTAATATACGATATTGTAAAACTACACCAAGCGAAAACGTCAAACCGCAAACAAGAAAAATAATAGATTTCTTGGGTCAAAATAATTTAGTTAAATCTGTCAAGACCTGTGTTTTATCGCTACATTTATTGGACATATTGACCGTAATACCGTGACTATCGCAAAACGTTAATCGTGATGTTAATAAAAAAAAATATATATATATATATATGTAAATATAATTTTGAACCAAAATACAGATATAATATAATTAGGACGGTTCGCTATGGCATACCCGACGTCATATCGATTATGTCGAAAATAACAAGTGAAAATATTTTTGTTATTTTAGCAAATACGGAGGCTAACGGCCAACAAAGTATACTAGGTATTATTATTATGATTGGAATAGTTTGTTGTAATACGAAAAAAAAATGAGGTAATTTATTTTTCATTGAATATATTATTTACGTTTCTTGTGAAAACTTACTTAATTATTATTACGGTGGTCTCGGGCGGCAATATGATATTCTCGTTGCCGCTAGGTGTGTCACGTGTCAGCAAGGAAGAAAAATATAATAATAACTTGCATAATATGTTTTTTTTTTTTTGTTCTCTCTCCGAACGAAAAATACGTTTGGAAATGAATAAAAGTTATTCGACTCGTCTAGAAGCTAGAACAAAACATCGTTTGTTTCCTGGATTTATTGATTTTTCGATACGTCCTTGTGACTGCTGTGTCCGTGTGCAATGTTTGCGGCCGAAAATGAAAAGGAATGAAAATAACGCGGAACAAGGAATAGTGCGACGAAAAGGTGACGGGATACAGTGTATATTAGATAGAGACAAATTTCAAATATATTTTTATCAGAAATTACATTTTCAACAACGGTTTTCGCGAGGGGAGAACGTGAGATAATAAGAAATACGCGCGAATTTGGCGTTGAGCCGACCACCGAAAAATAAAATACTATGCGGCTTTTAGTTGAAAACTTGAAATGCGACGAGACTGTAAACTCGTTGCATTTACTATTATAGAAGTCAGTCAGTATTAACACGATCGGTAATTCCGATACGAAATTGCGAATCAAACAATCGTCGATTGTTTCATTCGCTACTTGCCTTTTTCCGGTTCGTTCGGTCCTTTCGCCGCGATTTTTAACGCAACAATAATTATTATTGTTACTCGGTATATTGCCCGATCGAGATAATATTATTATTTTGTGTGCGTTTCAAAACGATATTTTTCCTAATGTAGATAATAATATGAACGTAATGGAGTGGATGTGACACACGATGCGAGTCTGCGGTCGAGTTGGCGGAAAACTCGACGCGAATTTTCAATCTAACCACCTACCGTGTAACCATAATATTTTATTGACCATAGTTAATACTATAAAATACCTGCAGTATCACGGTCAAAGAAACGGGAAGTCGTCTCTATTTCTCGTCATTCAATCACAACAAATAGATTGTCCGACGTCCTTTATAATGAATATCCGCGATCCATTCCTTTATATTTATTTTTAGTAATAATATATAATGACAAATCGTATCATCAAACACGATAATAATAATAATAATAATAATACGATTTATGACCGCATTAAATTAATCTGACAACGATGTGCACTTGACTTTACAGCTTCCGAAAAGGTCCCGTACTGTGCGGTTTTCATCACTTGAACGCCGACCTCGTGTTTCTTAAAGTATGTGTGTGTGCGCGTAGGTTTAGTGTAATCCGCCGTGCGCTGCATGACGACACGAAGACAAATATGTATTATCTCTGACGGAGTATCTTGGTTGATTTTCCGGCGCATTAAACACATTTAAACGACGACAAAATATATAAAACGTGTTTGGGAATATAATATAATATATAATACAAATGTCGGATGCGCATATCACCTGATCAATGGGCGGACAATAGCTTTTGCAATTGTTTTACGTAAAATTGTATACTCACATCGCGCAGTTTATCATCCAGGTCAATCGTTATTTTGTTCTTTCGAAATTTCGAACACGATTTCACTTTCAATATTTTAAACAAGGGGCGTACAATAAATGGATTTTAATCGATTGTAGTTTATGAACTAGTAGTTAGGTACATCGAAGTTATTTTGTCAAATTATACTGGAGTCGTCTAAGTTTTTGTGCAAATTTCTTGATTACATTGTCTATAATACATTCGACAATGCTGGGCCAGTTAATGAAAATTTTAACCGAGTTAAGTTACTTGACATAAATTGGAAAAAGTTTACAGTTATAAAATTGTATTAATGAAATATTTTATTATCAAAGTTAAGTTAATAGTTAAGTCTAAAAAGTAAAATAAGTTATAACTTAAGTCATTTTTTATTTTATTTTAAATACGCTGCGGAAGCTAATCCATTGGCTATTAGTGAACAATTTAAATATATACTATCAACTATTAATAACAATGACAAATTTGCAGAGGGCTAAGGGAACAAGATATTTAATAAATTAGTGTTAAAAAAATATTAATATTATTATTTGTACCTAAATGTCTGAATATAGTAACACATGATAAAATAAAATACAAAACAAATTGAATTTTTGAAAAAAAAAATTATGTTTACTATTAAAAAATATAGTCAATTGAATTTATTTATTTAATTGTAAATACAAATATATTAATTTAATTTGGGTTTTAAGAAAACTAACTCATTATTTATTAAGTTATTATATAATAAAAAAAAGTTGAACCTCAAGGTATGTTAACAAATATTCAAATACAAAAAATTAATATTAACTTAATTTTTTTACTTGTTAATGCCTAGTATGGACATTTCTTTAAGATTATTTTTACTAGAAGAATATTTTTGTATAATACATACAATTAATATTATTTTGTATAAATCTATCGGTATTAAATTATTCATTTATTTGACATTAAGAGATTTATAACATTTTACCACATTATAGTATATTATCATCACACAAGCTGATTATAGTGATTCACTCCTTGGTTTTGTATTGTATTCAAATACAGTGCATCCCCTATTAATTATCCTAGCACCGCCTATGATGGTTCATTTATGAGTAAACCGAAGAAATATTTGAAAATTAAATAAATGTGACTATCTTCTGTGCGTGGAATATAATATTCCTAATGAATATTATACAGGCTGTATTCTTATTATCGATAATTTTTTCGGTAAAATAAAATTAAAAATAAGTAAATAACGATAGAATTTTATAACACCGTTAGTTGTTTTTAACAAAATACATAATAATATAACGAACGATACGAATATAAAAATATCACTTAAAATATTATGGTTTTATGACTCTTTCGGTCCACTAATAAAAATATAATATTTAGTTAACGCAACAAGATATTATAAACGGAAAAACATATTTACCAAATTATTTTGGTTACCTACCAATTATTTTATTAAACTATTAATATTTTTATAAGAAATATTTAATATTCATAATTCTTATAATTTAAAAAAAAATATGGTAGGTTCTTAAATTATTTTTAGTTGATTTAGATTGTATTAATTATAAAATACACAAAATAACTAAAAATAATTGTAGTAACAATTAAAATGTACATTATTTATCTATTTTGTTATGTTCAATTTAGTAAAAATTGAATTAAATTTATTTTGTGGACGAAACTAAAGATACGTAAGGTTGTATAGTTATCATATATTATATAATGCAACTACAAATTAAAGTTGAAATTACTTTACAAATGATTATTTGAACTTAATATTTTTCTTTTGTTTCATAATATTTAACTCATAACGAAACGTATAATATTATGGAAAATGGCAATGTGTTTAACAAGGTTTCCGATTTCATCAGTGTAATTAATTTTTGATGCAATTCAAAATACTTAACTATTTATGGCTATGACAACAGCTTTCAAACGATACATTTTTGAAGAAACGATCTTCGATTGATAGGTAGTGTTTATCTCATATGGATGATGTATATCCATTAATTAATCCTAAATGCATTCTGAAGTAACACATGGTTTGTAATTATCATTAAATTACATTTACAATAATTTACCAAACGATTTTAATGGTTGTATTGAACTAATGTTTCAACACATTATAGCACGTCTGTTTGACATTTTCCAAATAGTTTAATATCGTACTAAAAGGATATTATTTGACAAAACATCAAATAAGAAAGTCGAAACAAAACTATTATAAATTAGTTTAAAATTATTTATTAATAGTAATATTTTATTGTTAAAATTGATATAATCAATAATACGAATACAATTTCTGAAACTTAAAATAAATGCTAGTACACTAGTTCACTTTATGAACTTACTATATTTTGAAAAATGTTTTAAAAAAAAATTTTAAAAAAATATCAGACTGATTACATTACCTATTTTCGTTTCAACCAATGCCATAATATTTTCTACACCTTAAAGTTTAAACTAATCTGTTTATTCTTCTCAAGCTTTTATTACAGTCCATTAAGGACTTTCGCTGTCTCAACCACTTCTCTCCACCTATCTCTGTCTTCGCTATCTTCAATCCTTGTTTCTTCAAAGATTTCCGTGAGATCCGTTTTCACCCTATCCACTCATCTTTGTCTTGGTTGTCCCCTGGGTCTTTTTCCGTTTAGTCTTCCAGTAAACAGATTTTATGCCATAATTTCAGACCTCCAAATATGAATGACCCATCCATTCTAACCTTTTTACTTTTTTAGATACGAACTAATAATGGGTTTCTTATACATTTGGTACATTTCTTGATTAGTTCTTCTTCAATATTCACCACTCTCCATTACATGGTCATAAATTCAACTTAGTACTTTTTTTTCAAAGACGTTTATCTTCTCCATATCTCCCTTAGTCACCGACTAGGTTTCAAACTCATACATCAAAACCGATCGTAAAAAGCTGAAATATAGATATTATTTTGACTTAATGGACAGTAGTTTTGATTTAAACAATTTCGCAAGTACATAATACCCCTTGTTCTCTGATGCAATTCTCAATTTAATGTCATTGTGCATATTGTTTCGGTTGTTTATAAGTTCCTAGGTACCTGAAATCTGACAAATACCTAAACTAATATCTAACTAAATTATTTATCATGATAAATATCAATAATATTTCACATTTTACGAGTACAAATACAAATTTAACCTAATTAATAATTTCAGAAATAAAAATTACTTAATTTTATAATATAACTTTAAAATATTTTTTATAAATATATTTATCTTCCAAAATTCTATAACTAATTGTGAAATGATTAAATAATAAGGGTCATAATGATTTAAAATATGCATGTTTTTTATATTCAATAACTATAATTGAATATTAAAAATCAAATCATAAAATTATTAAAAATATAAAATTCTTCGTGATAACAATAAGTATTATTTTATTTAAGAAACTTGAACAATAATTTGCATGGTAAAATATTTAATGGCTTTATACTATATTTTTAAGGAACTAAAAATAAAATATATAAAACAATTTCTATTTTATGCTATAATTATATAAAAAACACATATTTTATGATAAACTTTGTGTATAAATAATAAATGTATTATACAGTGGATATAATACCTTCCATATATTATATACTATTGTATATAATATATGGAATTATATTATTTTTGATGAATCTTTAACTAATAACGTATAAAATTCTCAATAATTAAGAATTTGTATTTAGTAAATATTTCAATTTTTATACATTGTATATATTATACAAATATGACTTGATTTATTTTAAATGGACAGTAAATACATGTATAAACAAAGCATTATGTATTGACAAGAGAAAATTACTAGATTCCCACGACTTTTGAATAGTTACTTCTTTAAACGAATAATATAATTATATTAAATATTTATAAATATGATTAAAATCGTATTAAATATATTATATAGATTCCTACTAACTAAATCTAAATTTTATACCTTACTTTCATTTAATATTTGAAATATTTTTGGTATCTATAATATGATTTAAACTATATGTATTATATTTCATTAACAGGTTATCTAATATTGGATTGAATGTATGTATTTTATAGGTTATGTCTAAAGCAGAATATCAAATTTAGAAAGAAAAATAAAACATATTACATGCTTTGTAAAAGGGTCACTTGCTTTTCATCGACATTTTATATTACAGCCATTATCTTAAGTGTTGAATGGCTAGAGTAGGTAAACTTATTACAAAAATTCTGTCTTTGAAATGCGAATATATTTATTAGCTTTTGTATACAACTATATTAGAATATTATTGACACATACATGAAACATATAATGAAAACTTATAATATTATGTTTTATTAAGTATGTAAATATTTTTTTATATAGCAATTACGAATATCATTATGGTCTTTTACATAATGAAAACCATTAATTGTGTTTTTGGTCAATAACATTATATAAATATCATAATATTATTTAGAAACAGTTTTAGAAAAAAAGACAATAGGTTATTTTATTGTTCATTTATAAATTAAATATATAATAAAACAATAATAGTAATTATGTTCAACATATCAATTAATGCAATAACTATAATATTATAATGTACTTGCTAATAATTATTAAAAAAAAAAAAAATAAAAACAATTACTTTTTTTTAATAATTCCTTTTAGATATATACCATAAGAAAATAATTCGTTATTCTGTAAAATACTTATTAGTTATAATAGCTATTAAACATTACTTCATACATTTGGACTAATGTATATATTGCGTTTCTGTTAACATTAATTGTTTTGTTTCTTACCATGTGTGCACTTAAATATTATATACAGGGTATTCGATATTCATGTTACAAAAATGGTGAGAAATACATACATTTTTAATATTATTTCCGTTATTTTTGTTACACGAAATTCAGATCACTCTGTATATATATACAATTATACCCATAGAAAACAAGAATAATATAATATGGGTTAATTCGGTTGAACGTTAGGAACAGTAATATATTCATACCGCGGCGTGCGTGAATTTTGTTGTATTATATTAGATTTCTGTCCCGAATGTGTAATGATAATGACATTAATTTTTAGTCATATGGTCACATATTATTTTAATATACCTAATATAATTACTAATTTAAATATAACTACAAATATTATTATTTTTAAAATAATTTTTTTTAATCAGATGATGTAACAGGAAATAACATCGTTTTTTATTTATGTTCATAAATTTGTAATAGTTAAAGAATGATTGAAATGTTATCTAATGTAATTTTGTATAAAATAATGAAAAATCGTACATAAAATCATCAGCAGTTTTATAACTTTTTATTCTCTGCTGACGATAAAGGTACTATAGTTGGTTAGCATAATCTCACGCTAACGGCTCTTGGTTAAATTGAACTCGAAGTTTTAGTCAACAATAAATAATGATGAATGATGTTCAAAATCCATATGAAATTTTAGATACTTGAAAACATCTATTAAATTATATATATATACAGTAAATATATATACATTAATTAGGCAATAAACTTACAATTTTAAATATTTTATTCGTGTTTATGAATAATATTTTGTGAAGCTAAAATAGCACAAACAGAATATTCGGTTATGAACAATATAATTTTCATAAATACGATTTATATTATTGACAAGGTATTCCAAAGTGTTAGTAATTGTGTAAACCGTTCAAAACGTTTTTAATTCATTATCGGCAAATGGAAACCTCCATCAATATATTTTAACGACATGAATCTAAACAATTTATAAGCCATTCGATGAACTAAGTTTAGAACCCCTGATCTAAAATAATATCTATTATGATTTTATAATTAAACAATAATTAATAAGTAAAAAATAAGTGATACTGTATTGGTAGATTAGACAAAATAACATAATATTTAACGGAATTTTTCGTTGATATTATGTCTACCTATCTCACATTATTTTATTGTTCAGTATTACACGTGCAAACATTTCCTATTTAAATACATAATCATATATGTTTATGGTAGATACAATATTTTGTGTACTACACAATTAGATTCATATTTTAAATGGTGAACCGAATAAAATATTAAAAAAACATAATTCATTGTAGAAGAGTTATTTTATAAAAAAAAAAAAAAAAAAAAAAAAAAAATGGTAACTTGTTTATTGTATAATAATATTATACTACAATATTGACAAAATTATTATCCAGTATCTCCGAATAAACGAAATTATTATTTTTTATATTTTACTATAAAAATTAATCGTTTTATTATAAAATAATATATATATATATATATATATATATATATATATATTTAGTATGACACGTATTATTTTTGACAACATACAATAGTTAATGACTTATATTCTTTCATCTATCATTATCGCTTCATTTGTTATTATATATTTTGAAGTAACCTAATGATAAATATAAATCATAGAAAATGTATAATTTATAGATTATGCTTGTTATTGAGCATATAAAACCAATCGAATTATACGATTACAAGGATACAACACTCACTTATAATCTCCTATCACAGATTTTTTTGAAAAAATTATTTTAGACAATCATCATCAGTCATCATAATCACTTATCAATAATTAATCATTTTTAATCGAGGACGATAATATTATTTTCTGGGTACCGAATAATTACACGTTCTATATCAGTAAAAACAAATAGAATTCATTATGCGATTAAATTAGAATTATTTGAAAATATTTATGATGTAAACTTAACAAGTTAAACTTTTAGTGTTACGATGTATTTATAGTATGTACTATTGAGCTATATTGGTGTGTACAGTATATCATTAGGTTTATAATATAATTACAACGACCAGACATCTTTTATATCCTATAATAGATTTTATACTCGAGACCACTCGAAATCAACTTATTATTGATTTATTGTTAATTGCAAAACTAGTCATGAATGGTATTTTAATTTTATGCTCATGTCAGCATATTCAACATAATATCTAATTTTGTTTTAAGTTGAGCTTATGTAAAAGTTTATTTGAAATAAACAATTATGCACGAGGTACATTTAGGAGGTGATGGTATAAGTGAGCAATATTAATAAGTTGAAATTATAAGATTATATAAATATGTATACATAAACGATAAAACGTGTTTAATTTTAATTTGTTGTTTTTACTGTAGTAAACATTTTATTTTCTCATTTTTTATGGTTTTTAAATGTATTTATAGTTTTTTTAATATTTATGAAAAACACTAGACATTTTTTTTAAAATATGTTAATATGTCGTTAATCTATTTTATTTGATTATAATATTAATTATTATAGTTATATTAGATTATAATATATAAATAATCTTCAATATTTGGTATTAAACAAATTAATTATCAAAATGATCTATTGTAAAATATTTAGTTTTTCTATAAAACTTTTGTAAACATATTAAAAAAGGAAAACGTTAAATATTTGATGAGGTAACACAAGTTATATTATTTGTAACATTTCAAATTAAAATATTAAATTCAATGAATACAAAATAATATTATCTTTCGAAAACTTTATTAAAAATATTAATAAAATTGTATTTTAAATAAGGTTTAAAATAATAATAAATATATAAAATAGTAGTTTTACCATCGACATCAAGGTTTATTTAATTGTCTTGTGAAAATAAAACGAAATAACTGGCATTTGAAATAAGATATTATTTAATGATAAATAGAATAATATTTGATATTCGTTAATAACGAAAAAGATTTACACATTTTTATTCTTCGAAGGATTTAAATATATTATTTTATGATTATCATAAATAAATAAAAGGTTTTTTGACTTTAATGATAACAAAAGCGTAATTTTTTTTTATCTATTTTTTGTTATTTTAAATAATTTACTATAAAATTTAAATTTTTTCAAAATAATATATATATAATGATATAATTTCTCAATATATCGTATACACGTAGTTTAAACCGTTTAAACTTTAAACCGTTTAAATTTATAGGGGAACTATTAAAACGTGACAGCTTCACACGTATTTGAAATGTTTTGTTTGACTCACACAGTCACATGTATAGAATTTATTTGGCCTACAAATTAATTAGTATGTTTTATTTTTTAATTTCTATATTATATCTCACAGTTTATTAGTATATAAATGAAATTATAATATAATTAGATAACACAAATATTTTTGATATCTACCCATATAAAAATATTGATTGTATAGTATATGTTCTTCATGTAAAATTGAAACTAATAATAAGTCCTCTGCCTATCATAGCAAAACTAATTTAATTTGTAAACATAATCAATTGATTAGTTGTTCATAATATAATATTTATATATTTGTTTTATTTGGTTTTTTAATTATCAAATTTTACGTAGAAAATAATATTATTATTTGAAAAATTTAAATTCAAATACGTCTCAAATTACCAATCTCAATACTTATGAATTTGTTGTTAGAAAAAAGATCAACATAATTTTAGAAAATATCAGATATTTTCAACTCAATCTTTTCATGAGTTAATATTTTTAATTTTATCAATATCTCGTATGGTTCCAAATAATTAACGTGAACAAAACTTATTTAGACAATCTTATAGTAACATTGTTTTCAGTTGGAATTTATTTTATCATTTTGTGTTCCCTATTTTACTTTTGTTTCATTCTAAAACAACTATTATTTTTTATTATCTAGTTTGTTATTATTAATATAATTGCTTCCAATTTATTTGCTGATTTTTAAAGACTTTAAATTTAAATTTCTTTTCAATTATTTTATCGACTTTCTTTAACGGAATTGATTTACTATTATGTCTCGTTATTTTCTTATCGAAAGATTTGTCATCTATGTTTATAATATGTCTTAATGGAATAGTATTATTATTTTATTAAATGTTAGTTTTTCCAATAACTTTGTTATTTATTTTGATAATTATCGATGGCAAAGCTTTAATAATTTTTTTATATTTACATTACAATTTGTTAGATCATTTACATAGATGTGTTCATTTTTCAAAGTAATTTTAAATTAAATAATTTTAAGTATCATGTTTTATTTATTGTTTATTGTCATGTTCTTGGCTAACACAATAGTTTATCATGGGATTAATTTGTTCATTTATAACTTTATTAAATGAAAGCACCTTACTCAATGATGTTTGACATGTCACTTGGCTTAATAATACAGTTCTTTTCCAAAATATTTTCACATTTATATAGCGATTATGAAACGTCTTGATTTAATGTATTTAGAACTGTACAATACGAAAAAGTAGATAAATATTTGAATCTTGTTTTATTTATCAATTCTAGACATTCAATTGAATTTTTATTATTTTGACTGATAATACAATTTGATTTCGTTAATTCCTCAACTATTTAACCAAGTTACCTTTCTTGTCTGTATTCCAATATTCTTTTCATATATTCTAACTCATTAGAAATATATATTTATATATAAAATTAATAATATTACAGTAATATTTTATAAAGTTACCTTTTACGGACATGATAAAAATTCTTAGGTGTTTAATGAAATAATTTTACAATATTTAATTTAATTTATTTTTTGTTAAAAGTATAAATTGTAAATATTACATGTTTAAAATGTGTATTATTATTATTATTCTATAGATTGTGAATTAATTACTTTAATAGTATATTGGATTCTAGGATCTAGAAAAAAATAATTTAAATCAAATAGTAAGTACTTAGTACTAAGAAACAAGCCACTATAATATAAATCATATTTTTAATTTCTTTACAATATGCAATACAAATTTAATATTTTATGTTTTTTATTTTTTATTATTTATTCTAAAATTTTAAAAATACACCTAATTAATTATTTTTATCATAAGCCAGTTTACAAATGTTTGTTGTACTTGTACTTAATACCAATTTCAATATAAGTTTTGGTATGGTATAGAAGTAATGATTATAGTTTTATAAAATTAATTTTATTATGAGTTAAAGGAATAATATCTATTTTAGATTCTGAGCGGAGCGAGAAATGTATTATTTCTACAAAGATTTTTTTTTTTTTTTATGTATGACAACATTTTTTCGGGTAAAAATAATTGTTCGATTACCACAAGTAGGGTATGCTTTCGGTAGAAAATCGTATTACTTTGGTACTTTATTAAGATGATTTTTCGAATTTCTTAAAATTTTTTTCCAAGGAGAAGAAAAACTACCAAAAAATGACAAAATATCGGTAAAATTTCGATTTTCGTAATTTTTAATTTTTAATTTTATGATAACTAAGTTTTGAATGTAGGAACTTGAAAAATTTTTTGAGTACTAAAATAGATAATATACAAGTGTGGTGAAATTTTGGAACATATTAGTTGATTATTTGGTCTAATATAGATCTATGAAATTTTTTTAAAAAAAAAATAATATTAGTTACAATTTTGGGTATATTGGTTTGAAAATTTTATAGAATCCTAATAATAAACTACTTATTTTTTTTAAAAAATATTTTGAAAATTGTAACTGACAATTTTTTTTATAGGCTTTTTATTACTTTTTTTCTGATCTATGGAAAAATTTTTTCGGGTAAAAATAATAGTCCGATGATCACAAATAGAATACTCTTTCCATACCAAATTTCATTTGGTTGGTACTTTATTTTTTGAAATTTCCCAAAAGTTTTTCCTCGAGAAGCGGAAAATTGGCTAAATTACGGTTTCCGTTATTTTAATTTTTTTTCATTTCTTGATTACTAATTGAGTTTTAATCGTGGGAATTCGAAATTTATTTTGAATATATACATATATAATTTACACTCATGGTAAATTTTGAAATGGATTATCAGCATAATATATTGCAATATATTGAGATACGCTCAGAATCGTATTTTTTAATGCAATATCATTACATTCAAATCTTAATAATTATAATAAACCACTAATTTCTCTGAGGACCCAAGGAACATCCTAAATTGACGTTCCCATTTTTTTAAATTTCGATATATAGATGTGTTGTGTTAAAGGTTGAATTAACATTTTACTACCTTCTGGTAGTTTATGAAGTTTATGAAGCTAAACAAATGATTGTGTATATAAGATAGAGGTAGGTAATAATTAGAAATGTTTCACCGTAATTCTTTTAAATAAAACATTATATTTGTCTTTAAACACTGTCAATTTTGATGTCGACGAATGAATACAGTTAAATCAACAAAGTAAGAGTTTTTAATTAAAATGTTAAACACAAATTATTTAATTACTTATAATTAAAATCAAATATGTACGGGCAGCGTGTATTTTATAGTTATTTAAAAACAAACAAAATATCTTAATTAAACATTTAGTTTATCCAATTATTTATCACGGGGAAGCAACAATAATTTCGACAAATAACAATACAACCACTTGATTTAAATTATACAAATCATTATATTCATATTACAATATTACAATATTTATATTGTCACCCATGTCAGCGATGCAAAGAAAATTTATCTAAAAAAGCATATTAATTATACAGTTACATGATTAAAATAATAAGTAGTATAATATAAATGAGTAATTTTGTAATAAATTATTCGCAAATCACGAATATGCTGCCTTTTGTCTCCCAAGAATTCAAATATTGGCACAACTCTTGATTTTAATAGTTTGATGATGAAGAATTAATTAGTATTTTAATATATTTTATTTCCTTTATTCTTAAGTCTTTAAAGTTGTAATATGCATATTAAACGTATATATTAGATTTATTTGTAATATTTAATTTCCTTTACTAATTTACAAACATTATAGACTTACCAATCATATTTTATTTTTTATTAAATTTGTGGTTGTAAGAGAACAATTTTCAGATATTAAGTATGATCAAACTAGTTATTTTTATCAACCACCTACAGAAAACTCGCTTTAAGAACTATGAAATATATATGTGCCAAGTAAAGTATATTTTTATCGGGATAGTTTTTTTTATAATATAGATTTTTTTACTGGAGTAATATTTTTGTTTGCATTAAAACTACGATAACATCGTTAACACCGTATATTTATTAATATGATCATATTACATTTATATACATATTATTATCATAACAACACATAATGCAAAAACGGATATAAAAACTAAATTTAAGAATATATTTTTCTATAATACAGGCTTTTTTCTTGACGCTTTGACCTCTGATACGTTTTATTACTCAAACATCATTAAAACATTCATGCCTAATATTTTATAAAAAAAAAGTTAAGAGAATTCATAAATCATTAATTCCAGTGTTAAATATAAATTTTTAGGGTAGACATTATTATAAGTGACTAGATGGAACAAAAATAATTACAACATTTCTGAATAACTTTTTATAAAAAACTATTGTAGATAATTTATTAAAATATAAATATGAAAATGTACTATACTTTATATATGAAGACGTATATAAAAAAAAAAAATGTGCATTTGTTATTTATTGGTAGATAATATTAACTATCAATATTATCGTTTATGTTTCATAAATTAAAACTTGTGGAATGTTGGTATAGAATGTAATTATTTGAATAATAATCATAATGAAAACTAATTTTTGTTATGTTATGTTATCATGATTATGTTATTCATATTAGTTTTAAGTTGATTTTTCACCCCCCCCCCCTAGGTAGGTAAATTTTTCAATATTGTTTGTCGATTTTGTATTTTCTCGGAAAAAAATTCACATATTCATTTGTTATTTTGAGGAAGGACATGATGTAAATTAAATAATATAATTAAAATCAGTGGCACCGAACTCGTTTTTATTATAAAATGCAAATTTTATATAATTTCTTAACCACCAAACCCCTTATAATATTCTATTTTAGTATAGTATATTTTAGTTTAGTGTATCGACTGATACACTTTGAGTACGTATAGGATAACTGGATAACTAATACTGAATATTATTTGTAGTTATTTAACTACTGTCTACTAATTATAAGTTAACACAATTGTTTGAAATTATTTTTTTTATAATATATTTAATTTTTATATCAATAAACCATTTAATTTAACTACTTGCCCATAATTTTAAGTGGTGCAGTTGTACCACCTTATGTACGTATTCGGCGTAAAATAATTTAACAATGACATATTTTAATAACAATTGAAAATAATAAATAAACAGCATGTTTTGTTGTTTTAATCTAACCAAATAAAATATCACTTATTTGTTTACACGTATTTAAAATTTATCATAGGTATTTTAAAAAGGTATCCGAGCTTTAGTATCCGATGACCTCGATAATAATATCCCCTTTTAAAAATTAGTGAAATGAGTAGACTCTTAATTTCACCTAAATGCTACATTATTGAGTTTTGCATAGCTGTTATTTTTAATATATTCCTTGTTATATCAAATGATGGAGATAGTAAGTGCAAGTTTTACGTGCTCAAACGAAAATATATCTAAGTTTTATTAACAATAAAAATGGTCACGCCACGTTATAATTTCTGGGGAATTATTCAAAAAATCGTTCATGATAAAAACAACTTAAAGTGTACTTAAAAGACACTATGTCTTATGATCCCTTTATATAAAATTAACAATCGAGAAGAAAATAATTATACATTTTTATTAATAAAAAATATAATGTGAAATCATATTTTTGTAAGATGTATCTACTAATCCGTAGTCAAACATCATACAGCATTTGATATAGTATTATAATTAAACGAGGATATCAATGTTTAATATGATTATAATTATAATTATTTCTATAATTTATTTATATAACAAACAAGTAGAAAGTAAATTATTTAAATGAAAAATAAGAATAATGTGTAATGAAATTATTAATTTAAAATGAAAATCATATAAATATCGATATATATTTTTTAGGCCCTCGTCAAGAATGGGTTTAAATATGTTTTACTAAGGATATAATAATTAGATTTTAAAAACCGAAACGTTTAAATTGTATACATTGTAAAATATATATATATTAGATGCTTTAAAAAAATTATATGTATCTACAAAAGTTTGAAAAAATAAACATATTAATTAAAAATTGATATTGATTAATTAAATAAAGGATGATGTAAAAGAATTAAAAAATATAATGTGGTGGATATAAAGTTTCCAAATAAATATTAATAACAAATTATTTATACTTAAAGGGTTTTTCGCAGGATTATGATTAACAATTTTTAAATATAACCTTTCGAGTACCTATTACAATTAATTTTTAGGAATTATTTTTTTATTTTACTTGAACGTTTTTTCATTTAACTAATATAACATTATATCTGTTTTAACAATGTTGTTTATGTTTTTTATTGATATAGGGCAGCGTTATTATCTAAATAGTATTTCAAATATTTTTTTGTTTTTAAACATTCTTTATCAAATAAATTTTTTATGAACATAATTAAATACAGAAACACGTAAATTTTACGATGATAATAATAATAATTAATAATCTTTGGAGTATACATAAATTAACATATAATCTAATATAAATAGTTCGGTAGTTGAATAGCCAGTAAGCAGCTGCAGTGTGAAATACCGGCGACGAATTTAATTAGTATGAACCGATCTTTGAAAATACGTGCCCTACTGTTAATAACATAATTGAATTAGAGTAATTGAAATTTATTGACATTTTATTGATATATATATATATATAATATATGTATTTTGACTTATGAAATACATCAAATTAAGCACAATACATTTTGGTCAAAGAGTTTTATTTAAATTTAAAAATCAGTTTGTATGATTTAATCGTTGTTTGTTTTATTATAATACCTACACAATATTATACCAATTATATAGAGTGTTCTAAATTTATTAATTAATTGCAATATCTCTCCGAAAAATCAAAACGTTTTTTGAATTGTGTATATAATGTTTTATTATATTTTGGACAATAGAATATAAGATTATCTATTTTATTTTTTAAAATGTTTTAAATAATGTAAACAATTTTTTTTAATTTTAAGTTTCGTAAAATTTTTAAATGATCATTTTTAAGAAAAATTTGATGTGTTGACTTCCTAGTTCCATCAATATAGCGATTTTTAGGAATTGTTTTCATTTAATTGAAAAATGAAATATTCTATGTAATTTAATATTTATTAGAATTTAATATTTTAATATATTGGCAGTTCAAAGTACATTTTACACAATATCAGTACAGTTCTCAAATGATAACACGATTTTAAAACTGTAAAGAGACATAGATAATTAAGGTCGATTATCATTCACCATCAGGTATCACTAATTATTATATTAGGTATTGATTAAATAATTTATGCGTACCATATTATAATAGTTTAAATAATTACCTACAATAAATAACGTAAAATATTTAAATTTTTTATTATTAAATAAAAAACTCATAAAAAATTGCCATTTTAATGAAATAGAAAGTCGACACATCAAAACATTCATAAAAATATTTTCTTAATTTAGCCATCTTCAAATTTCACAAAACTTATAAAATTAAAAAATATTTTTCATATTTTTTTACTTGACATTTAAAACTTAAAAAAATGAATGTAATATTATATATTATAAACCATTCCTCAAAGAATAATAATTTAAAAAAAAGCATTCAAAAATGTTAATTTTTCACTGAGCTATTTTAAATAGTAAATTGATCCGGACACCCTGGTTTTATATTTATATTTGTAAATATATAAATATACGATAATATAATAAAATATGTAAAAAATAATAAATTAAAAAATATATTATATTTTTAATAACTTGACAATGATTATAATATGATTCATTTGTATGTAAATTGCATTCAATGTCACATCGCCATATTATATAAAATATAATTCTTTGTAGAGTTATTCGAGTTATTATATTATTATAATATAAAAAAAATTAATTCCTATATTTCATATCAAATAAAGTAATATATTTAATATGGTTTTCATTACAGTAGGTAATTCATTTTAATTGGAATTTTCACTCCGAAAATAAATAAAACATTTACCCATAAAACAAAAATATAATTAAATTTACGTTTTGATTATGATAATCTACATGATAATATTTATCTCATTCTAATGGTACGCATGATTTGGTTGAATTTCTTTTTTTTTAAATACTACGTCATGTATTATATTTTAGACTTTTACTTATTGATTAGATAAATAAAAGACAGAAAGGTAAACTGCTAACAGTATTACTTTAAAAAAAAACAGTATGATCTGCTGATACTTTTTATGTTATATGCATCTTCCACCTTATTTAATGACGGAAGAGTCCATAATGAAAAAATGGACTTTTTCTAAATGCTAAACATCTGAAAAAAATGTAAAATAGATCAAATATATGCTTTTCTTGTAAATAAGTGTTTTAATCAGAAAGATAAGATTTAAATCATCTATTATAAAATATTAAGCTTTTAATCTTAATTTATTATTAAATATCATGCTAAATAATCAATGTCACCGATTAAGGAATAACTAATAAAAAAAAACTTATTTGGATATAATTAATTTGTTTTCTTATAGGTCTTCAATACATTATCTTCCTTATATTACTTATTTAACTGTTTAGAGTTTTAAACTATTTATTTGGTTAATTACTATCAACTTGTTTTAAGTTTAATTATTTTTAAGAATATATTCTATAGTAAGCATCTTCGTTTTACTTTAATTTTCTTAAAAGCTACCTATAATTTTATGTCATTTTATCAAACTTATACCCTTAAATTCATGTTGAATATATTAACAAAACCCCTTTGTAACATATTACTAACTTTACTTTACAACAATAGATCCTCAATAAACATTACAATTTGATAAAATTATTTCCATCTTTTGTTTAATTGATTTATGTATCATTTATTTATTTATCCTTGCTATATTATATAACAGATTTTTAGATATTTAAGAAGCTAATTAACTCGAAAACAAATAAGCGGATAATCAAAAAGTATTCTACAGTCTCCCATAATTTCATAATTTCATTATTTTCTCAAAATTAAAACAATAATACACATTTAAAACAAAAATTAATTGTTAACGAATGTAAACTGTATATTGTAGCAATAAACAGCAATACTACGCAGATGGTGGCATTAAACATTATGAATTTTCGGACAGACGACGTGCTGTCTACTTGGGTGACAAAACAATAACTATTCAAAAAAATGTAATATTGACAAAAAAATAAAAATCACCATTATTATAATTCAAATCAAAATTCTATACTAAAATCCTATAGTTCTATTCCCATCATGTACAAAAAATTACTCTAGTAGGTACTCAAAAATGAAATTCAGGAATATAAATATATAATTTTACTACATATTTCCATAAATCAAAAATATTTACAACTATGAACAACTCCATTTTATACCTAATATATAGTTATAAAATATTCATTCTTGTATGTAATACTATAATAATTATAGGTATATAAAATTATTATTATTATATCATTTAGTTAAGATTTTAAAAATCATGTAAATATATATTGAATTTTTTTTTTTTTTAATGTGTGTTTGATGTTAATAAAACGTTTTATAACATATTTTATCAAGTATTAATAATTGTTTGTATTTTATTTCATTAGGGTGTATAGAGTATCATTATGAAAAACATATATTTAAAAATAAAATCATACTTGATCCATTATCAATACAATTTGTAAAAAAAAATTTTTTTATATATATATTATTATGGTGTTTGTTATGTTATATGTTGTTGATGAGTGACTTTCTCACTTAAAAACATCTGATGAATAATATATTGTTAATAATATAATTAACATGATAATGAAAACGCTGATAGCCATGAAGAAATAAAACTGAAATTAGCAATAGCGAATCAATGCTACTTTGGCCTAATACCCCTAGTTAAGTCAAAGATATTATAATGGGAAATGAAAATAATTATATACAAAGTTTTGTTGAAACCGATAAAATTATATATTTGTGGTGAATGGGCAACAACCAAGATCGATGAAAATAAACTATCTACGTTTGAACAAAATATCCCTAGGAAGATATTTTTAAAAAAAAAAAAAAAAAACACTAAATAAGAATTCGAGTTATGAACAAACCAAGAAATAGAAGGTCTATATGGCGAAACAAACATAATGGAAATCCTTAAAAGCAGTAGGTTAGGATGGGCTAGCTATACATAAAGGTCGGCGAGCTCCATTGGGTCGTTTACAAGTTGAAAACAGGAAACAAAAGGTTAAAAGGAACGCCAAGACAGCGATAGAAAGACATTATTATTATAGATGCATCGTGGTTGGGAGTGAACAATGGAGATGAGGAACTAGCTCGTGATAGGGATGTTTGAGGCAAATGGCAAGTGTTGCGGCAGTGGACCTAAATAGCCCGTAAAGACCAAAAATAAGATGAAAAAATAACAGAATAATGTCATGCGTACTGTAAAAATATAAAAATAACTTTTTACAGATTGTATTTTATTTCATAAACATATTACTAAAAATATTAAATGATTTGTTAATCTAAAATAATATTTTTAGTTTATTTATTTGTGGTCTGAGTTGATTTTATTTTGATAATTTGCATATATAGATATAAATAGTTATAGTTTTTTAATTATAAATCACTTCAGGTTAATTATCAAACAAAGAATTATCTAAAAGTGATCATACTTATTATGGTACAACAAATCAGAAATAATTAACCTAAACTATATATAATTTGAAAAATGTTCAAAGATTAAATTATTATATATATTTTGTTTTTTGTCAGTTTAATTAATTATAAAACACTTCAATGGACGTCATATTTCAATAATTGTAAAATATAAATAAATGTCTATTCTAGACTATAAATCATAATTATATTTGCTCCTTTTAAGCGCGTATTTTGGATCACATTTCAAAATATAGTTACCTTCTAAATAAAAAGCATAATCACGCTTCATCTTTAATTCAGATATTGGTGTTTTATAAAAATAAACTTAAGATTCATAACCTACATTTATATTTAAATAATAAAAACATTTTATAATTAGTACAATTATATTAACCAAATGTAAGGTTGCTATACGTCCCGGAAAACCGAGATTGTCACCGGTTTTCGGCTTTGTGTCCCGACGTCCTGAGAAATTTTTTCGCGACGTTAATGTGTCCCGGTTTTAGGAAAAAATTTAAATTGTTTAATTTTGGTAATTTTTTTTTTAAATACTAATTAAAATCGAGAGTCAAAATGTTATTGTTAAAGATAACGAATAATTGATAAATCCGTAGGCTAAATATAAAATAATAAATATTCGTGGACAACAAACAAGTCGTGCGCACTGTGTAGTTTACATGTTTCATTTTTATATTTTATCGATAATTCGGTACATCTAAGAAATATGAATGATCCAAAGAAAAGGAGATAGAAGAGTCTAGCCACCCCGTCCAAGTACAAGAAAATAAATAAAAAGTGTTATTATTTTATAATTATAGTATATTAATTTAATATTGTTAAATATTATTAAACAATAAATTTTAAAAAAGTTTACATTGTTAATTTATTATAGTAATAATGTGTATAAGTTATAACACTATAACCTATTGTGTCGTTTTTTTTTTAATACATATCCAATGGCTTATATAATTCAATGATATTTATTTCTAAATATATTTACTATTTTTCTGTCTTTCCCGGTTTTGTTTGATGAAATTATGGTAACCCTAACCAAATGCCATATGTGACAGTGGTATAAAAGGTACTGACCTGAGCATTATAGGGTTCAGAATAAATTCAAACTTTATGGAGATTTTCCGGTATTTAAATTTAAATTAACATAATTTGGTACTAAAAAATATTTTAATTTTTACACGTGCGAATATCTATTGAAATGACTGAATTTAGGTAAACAATTTTATTATAAATTATGTGAATACAGAACCTTTACTCTCGCATAAATGGTATTTATCCATCCAAAGACGGTAAAATCAAATACTTTACAAGAGACAGACACAAATTTATACTTAATGAATTGTCGGTGCAAAGTGGCGTGTTCCAATGATAGTAATTTATAGTGATATCACTTACATTACTAACAAGATAAGTATGCGAATGGTGAATTTGTGTCCCGAGTGTGTGCAGAATAATTAAATTAATTCCGTTTGTTCTCCCTTTCAATGTACGTGTACAATGTAGGTACCAACCTACTTTTATTGGAAAGAACAAGGAACACCACATGTGGAGTTTATATTATTTTATATACAGGGTGACTTTTCTTTATATTTTTTTGCATCGAATTACATATAATAATTCATTTTTTTTTTTTCAATTTATTCTAGAAACATATACGATCATATTCGTTATTAGTTTATATGTTTACCGCTTATAATATGAATATTCAATATTCGTATTTAATGATAAAACAGTATCAATTTTTGATTTTCGAATGGTGACATATCATAATTTAAATAGTAAAAAAGCGGTCAGGTCGATTCCAAACATTCCTCGGAGAAATTAATGGTTTATTATAATTAAGATTTGAATGCAATAATATTGCACTCAAAATACCATTATGAATGAAATTCAATTAGTTACAATATATTATAAGTATAATTCGTTCTAAAATTTTACCACAGATGTAAACTACTTATGAGATTATTCAAAAATATTATTAATATGTCCCTACGTTCAAAACTATATTAATTATCCTAAAATATTTAAAATCAAATTTACAGCAACCGGGATTTTGCCGATTTTCCATAATTTTTTGGTACTTTTTCATTTCCTGATGAAACTTTTTTAAGAAATTCGAATAATGTGCTAAATGAAGTTAGTAAATACTAAGTAGATGCAATTTTCTACCGATAGTATACCATTTATGTGATAATCGGACCATTATTTCCACCTGAAAAAATATTTTCAGAAATAAAAAGAAACATCTTTATAAAGTCCATACCTACATTTCTTGCTTCGCTCAGATTCTTAACTAGCAAATAGAAAAATTAATTATACCTACACATTTTTAACGACAAATGTATTGTATTATAATATATTTTATATGGTAGCAAATAAGCTACTTTATTCTAAATGGAAAGTAAAAATATAAAAAAAAAATATATGACAAACCCAAGTTACTTTTAATTTAAACCTTTCACTTATAATGTCCGAGCAATGTTTTAATGTTCATTGTAATTTTAATAATGAGAATAATTTGAAAATAATTACGAATAAGTTTTTAAAACTAATAATACCTACCATTTAGTTACCATGTCTAATCATATAACTGATATAGGTATTAACAAACCTTTTTTTTTATATTATAAGTAAATATATATATCTATTTTATGAAAAATCAAAATGAAAAAAAAAATACTATTTTGATAAAAAAAATATCCAAATTAGTTAGTACGTAATAATTAGAATATTTTTACTTTGTAATTGTATTTTTAAATGTATTATTTAATTGTTGGCATTTTGTTTTATATATGGTTCAACAGAGGTCTATCGCTGTGCAATCTATGTTCAAATCAATTATAACAAGTAAAAACCAAGACGATAAAATTTGAAACCAAAAACATACCATACTTATAAAAATCGGATCATTATTTCTACCTGAGCAAATAATTTCAAACATAAAAAAAATATCTTTGTAAATCCAATACATTCCTCGCTTCGCTCAGAAACTAAAAATAAAAACTAATATTTTTAATGAAAAAATATATAAAATACGTATTGATTTATGTAATGTATCATCTAAGAAATAAACTTCTATAATTATTAACGGATGGGGGGGGGGTTCTTTTTCCTTTTTTTTAGTGAATCCCGATACAAATTGTAAATTTATTTTATATTTTTAATAAGAAAACAATGTATGGCCAATAGGCCATAACAAAAATTCTTATAACAAAAATTAAGTTATCACTTGAATATATTTTACAAAAAATGCTAGATCATACATTTGTATAATAATTTGGGAATGAGAATGTACATCAACTCCCATGTTTTAGTATAATGTTAATATAGGTACAATACAAATGTGTAGTACGAAATTGTGTGAGAAAAAATAAGGGCTGGTTGGCAAAATTGATTAACGGATTATATCAATATTGATTACAAGAATTATTTTTCATTAATAAACGAAAATAATATTAAATAATGTTATCAATTTATATTTGTTTTATATTTTTATATTTGTAAATTTAATAGTCTATTAGATTCGAATTTCTGTTTCGTTGTAATATCTTTTATTCCCATCTGAAATTTAAAATTTAATTCATCGAAGTAAAAAAAAAAAAAAATCCAGGACATATTATATTTCATTATTAAAATAAAACGTTATCATTTTGTAAATAAATAAAAAAAAACAAATACTTCATATATTATAGTTAATAAACAGTAATGGAAACTTGTAAGCATTATAAAAATATTGATAATTAGACCGTGTAACGAATTTTCTAAAAATACAAAAAAAACAAATCAATAAATAATTGAATATATTTTCAGAGATATTTCGGATAGATATTGGTAAGATATCAAAAAAATCACCTTATATAACAAACGATGATGTCGTTATACACATGAAGTCTCATGAAAAATATATTTGATTTGTGCTATAACAATCGTCTTGACAGCATGTATATTCAGTCAAATAATTATATCAATTTTGCACTACGTTGTGATATTATTATTATTATTATATTTAAAAAAGAATCGATTCGAGCCCTGGGGATATTTATACTTTACGATTTTTCCGGATAAAGGAAATGAAACATCTATACAGTAGACAACTCCAGAAGTATATTATATTGAAAACAATAATAATAATAATAATAATAATACCACCATGTCGGCATTTATCATTGTATTTTTCCATACTGCGACGAATGCGCGTGTAACTGTTGATTCGCTGATTGCCAATGGAAATAACATTCTACACGCTGAACAAAACATTAAACAGAACGAGTCGAAAATAGTTATTATATCATATACTCTGATCGCGTTAAGAATTTTACGTTCACGAGACGGCATCGTGTGGTGCGAAATACGAACATGGGTAGACTGTGTAAACATAACACAATAGGGTGTATGAGAAATCTGGCAAATGTCAGATAAACGTTCCGATATTTTACAATAAAAAAAAAAAAGTAAATATTATTATTTATTATTCATCTCGAGGTAAAAATGTTGATATAATAAAATATTTTTTGTTATTATTATTATTATAGAATGGTTATTTTAAATTTTATAAAAAAAAAAAATTAAAAATAAAACATATTATATTCTAACATTTCTAAAAACGAGGTAAATAATACTTTATAATATTAAAAAGACTCGTCAAAAAATGTATATTTACTAATATATATTATAGGTAATATGATCCTTTGTCGGTTCTTCCGGAAACACCCTGTAAAATATTATATTGGTGGAAACTGAAAAAAAAAACAATACAAACTTGGCGTCGATAGTGCACCGAACGTGCCACGCATATTATAATAAAATATTATTACTTCGATGGAATATAATAAAATGTATATTATGATATTATTGTTATTATTAGAAAAGCAGGAGTTTGAATTTCCTTAAAACAATAATGCGTTTAAAATGTATTTGTTGTAGATGTATATTTTGAAAATATAATAAAAATTATAGTTGTATTATTTTTGTGTGATTTTCGGTTTATATTTTTTTTTTACTTTCAATGTGCAGTTATCTTAAAATCCACGACGATCTATTTATCATATGATCGTTTTTAACGCAACGATCACAATTTGTGAAAAACCGCTAAAGAGTGAGGTAAAAAAAAAAAAATCAATATCGTAAATCACGATTTCCATTCGCGTTAGCTGGACGAGGGGGAAAAAAAAAAGCGCGGCCCTAGAATTCGCGCTGCTCCGCGTACCGACCTGTGGGACTGGGCGTCAACGACATCATGCGGTACCGGACGTTCTGCGCCTCGAACTTGTAAAGGCGGTTAAAGTTCATCGTGTGGTTCTTTTTGTACGCCTTGTTGATGCTGTGCATCGCGTCGTTTATCGCCCTTACGTAGCCCCGGACGATGAAGCTGGTCTTGGGCACCAGCATGCCCACGTTTAGGTCCGTGTCCGTTTTCCTGGCCGAGTGCCGGCGGTGCCACGACACGCCGTCGCCGGTGCCCTTGTGTTTCCATTGGGTCCTGCCGCCACCGCCGCCGGCACCGACGCAACGGCACGCCAGTAGCAGGACGGCGACGGCCAACCGGAAAGCGGACGGCCACCGCATGCGTTCGCGTTTACGCCGGTACTGCTGCTGCACTGCACACGCCGGACGGATGGTCGGCCGCGCGCCGGTAACGGGAACCGTGTTGTCGCGGTGGTCGCGCGTGACGAGCTACTGTACTGCCACCGGGGGCGGAAAAAATCAACGAGTAGTGCGAACCGATTTGGGCACCTATCTCAAGTCGCGCGTCGCCTTGACAACCGGCGGTGGCCGCGCGGCGTTAGCGGCGGCTGTCCCGAGTATATAAGTTCCACTGCCGCAGCCGACGAACGTCGTCACTAGGTGCCCGGCGGGACGTATAAAATATATCGTATCGTTATACAGGGTTGGCATTTTATACGTTTTAAATGAATATAGGTACATGTACTCAATGCGCCAAATTACCGAAAATAAGTGTTCACCTCACCATCAGCTCGATAATTTTAGGCATAAAATTCACCCCGAATGGTACGCGCGCATGATTAGTTAAATCGATAAAAAAATTTAAAAAACTTGAAAATAGTGACAGCCCGAAGGAATTAAAAAACTTTAATTATGATATAAATGCGTACGCGTACGCACGATGGTACGCATCGAAAACCATGGCCGATAATCGTCCACTAATCGATAAATTTGATTACATAAACTATTGTAGATATTATATTGATAGTTTTTATTCTATTTAATTATTTTTTATCTACATGCTTTAGTCGATTGAAGCATATCCATTATCCATAGTATAATTGTATAAACATTTTTAATTTTCCATTTTATCGCGATCGGGTCTAGATTATTCAGTAAAAAATAATACAATTTGTGAATTTGGTACCTATATAAAACATTCAGCAAATTAAACTTTTAAGGTCTAATATATCTTGATATTTTTTTAAAAATAAAAATTGTATTTTCCATTTTTTACTGCAATGGATTTAAGGCTAAATAATAATTAAAAAATAAAAAAACAGAACTAAACATTTTTTTTTATTCCTAGAAGATAAAGATGACAATTCCCGTGAGACACCCTGTGTATATTTAACGCTGCGCTAAACAAACTGGATTTGTATACCTGTATTATATCAGTATGTTAATTTTCTAGTACTGCTATATTTATAAGCCTTGAATGTCTCACAAAGATTTACTCCTTATAACAATAATAATTTGTATAGGTAAATACATATTTTATAATTATTTGTACGAATAGCATAAGATATATTTAAAATGAAAACGAAAAACAATGTAGGTAAAAAATAAAATTTTTTTTAAATTTCTCAATAGGAAGAGTTTAATTTTCAGAAAATGTTGATGTATCAATTTATTTTATTTAGATCTTGATTATAATATTAAAATGATTTAAGAAAATAAATTTTCATTTACTGAAAAATAATCGTATTTTATCGTATAAAATACAATATCTCATTTATTCGTTATCTGAATGTGTTTTTCTTATACATAATTCGAAAAAAAGTCTTAATGATATTTAAAAAACAAATATGAACTAAAAATATGTATTTTTCTAAGAGAATATTACGAGGCGTTAATCCTCGTTGGTCACCCTGTATAATACATTGCCACCGATGTCAATTATTATACACTATACGGGTCGAGTGACTGTCGTCACCAGCGACAAATTATTAACCTCCTTCGACCATAACAATGGTAACCAACAGGCGTACTACCCGTCTATACGTATAATATTTTCATTCGCCCCTTTTCCGCCTCAAAACGTATTTCGTTTTTCTGAGTAAGGCGCTATTTCCCGTCATAGCCGACGACGAGCGAAGTCCAAATTGATACGTCTAGGTTTTATTTCTTTTCTCGCGAAACACTGACGATAGCGAATATAAAATATAAGGATGCTGGGGATGATATTACGAATAATTTATTTCAAAAATATTATCTTCCCTAAGAAAAATTGAATATTATGCCAAAATTATAAATTTTTCAAATTTCTATTAAAAATACGTCATTCAAAATATTTAAAATAATATTTGGAATATACTTGAGTAATATATATATATATATCAAATAATATTTTTCGTAAATTCATTTCTGAATATTCAAGTACGCATCTAAATCATTTATAAAAGTACTTTACCCAAGTCTGTAAATAAATAAAAATATTTTTTATCGTACAATAATAATTATGGGTAATTTATATTAAAATTAATTTTTTAATACGTATACTGGCGTTATAGCATTTTCCAAATTACCAAAATCGAATTAAAATATTATACAATGCTATAAGTTTTTAATGTTTTTATTATTTAATCGATAGTCAGTAAATAGCTGTGTCTGCACGATATGTCATGCTTAAGCACATTTGTATTAACAAGTTTGATAATTAAAGGAAAAAAAAAATGTATACATGATACCCAAAAACATGTATAATTGTATAAAACACTAAATATTTTCAGAATATTTTATACAACAAGAAATTAGATAAACATATTTCAGTTCAATAATACGCACTAAGTATCAAATAAGATTAGTCTTTCGAGTCAAGTATGGTATAAAATCAATTTTAAATTCAAAATTTAATATAAATAAATATTATTGTTTTTATAAAAATTTCGCAATTATGTAAAAATCTGTAATAGAAACCAACTATTTTTGCAATTAATAAAAAAATTAATAAATACGTATAACATGTTTTTTCTTTATTAATAATAAGTACTTATTGTAAAAACAATAAAAGAAAAAAAAATAAATTTCGTAACGGAAATGAAAGTTTTGAGAAGTTGTAGTAAATTTAAAGATAAATATTATAAATATTTTAGTCACTCAGCTAAAAACATTTAAATTAAATTATATGGAGAGTCCAAAAACATTTGAATTTACGAGATCAAAAAGGTTAGGATTATGGACAACTAGATGAAATAAATGAATAAATAATACAATAAGTAGATGTCAACATAGTCCTCCATCATTTGGATCTAATCTAAATAGGTTTGTAAATCAAAGCTGAAATTTAGTCAACATTTTTTTATTTTCTTACTGAAAAAACATGTCCCATTCCTAAAAATTATAACGTTCGATGTTTAATTTTAATTGTTTGATTACTTAAATAAACGTCGTTGTCTGATTTGAGGTTAAATTTAGAAATACAATTAAATATTTAGAATCTATAGATATTTTTATTTTTTTTGTAATGTATTATTAAAAATTAAAAAAAAATATCTAAATAAAAATAAAATATATATATTTAGATGATTTCTATTAAAATTAATTTTGTTATTTTATCTAATGTAAATATATTTTAATTAAAAATTATAATTTTTATTTGACAAACTAGTATACTAGTGTAAATATAAAATAATTTATCGTGTATAAGGCTAGACACAATAAATAATAAAAGAGAAAACCAAATTTTAATTTTATTAAGGTAAACAATATATGCATTTTTTTCACTTTACAATTATTCAAAATAATGGTATTGAAAAAATACTTAATATTTGAATAAAAAACAGATAAGTGGTTTTAAAGTAATAAAAAAAATCTATTCTTATATATCTTAAAATATTATTAAAAAAAAAATTGCGATATCAAATGATTTATTGTTTCAGAAAAAAGTGTATAAATAAATGGGATTAGTTACTGAAAAAAAAATTAAAAAATGTAATATTTGAGATAAGTATTTTTTTTAAAAATATGTTTGACGTTATCATTTTTCTCACCTTAAAAAATTATTATCCCCTAGTACTGAAAAAATAGGTATCACAAATATAAGTTCATTTAAAATTATAATAATAAATTGTTAATTTATATATTTTCAGCCTTATAATAGTAAAACAGTTTCAATATGATTATTATATTATGATTCGTAATAGTTTTACTGAAATTCTAGTTGCATATGAAATGAAAATTGTATTTAATTGGTTTCATTAGGTATTGAGGATAGACGAATCTTGTAAGAAGTTAAGGATTTAAATTATTAATTACTGTGTTACTTATAATAATGAATAGTTTTTATAATGAAACTAACCAGATTAAAAATTTAATCAAAGTCATTATTTTATTAATAATTTCTATGACATACAGTTATTCACAAAATTGTATAGTTCATAAGCAATAATATTATTGTATCGTCAGTTTTAATTATATTTTTCATTTCTCAGACCATTAAATCTGTACAAACACTTTCTTTGTGCAGAATTGTATTATTATTTCAAATAACTAATAAGATAAAAGTTTAAGTTTTACGGTTTTTTTATTCTATAATATAATTATTATTTGGTCGTATTTAATCTCAATTAATAATATACTATTTATGATAATTTGTCCTTAAAAATTCAAAAATGAAATGTACAAACAATACAGTAAATCATTATTATTTAAATATTTAAGCTCAAGTTTAATTTAATATAATATATAATATAACATATAATATATTTAAAAAAAGTACATTTAAAGCACACCCCTAAGACTTTTCCATTTCACTCTCAAAAAAAAAATTAAATATAAACACTTTTATTTAAAAAGAAGTTAACTTCTATGTTATTACGATTTATAATTCCAGTGGTATGAAACTTAACCCATATAAATTTTAATTAAAATATTACTCTGTTTCTTTTACAAGAATGTACTTTTATAAAACATACTATGTGCAAGCACGTAAGTACAAAAGTACCTATCATTGTTAATTGATATTAAAATATTAATTTGACGTAACTGTTTGTAGTACATAAAAATATGTAAATATACTATTTATGACGATACTATAATTAGCTACTTGTTATTTGTTATAATTTTAGATTCTGAACAAAGCAAATAATGTACTGGTTTTACAATTATATATATATTATATATATATATTTTATGTCTGAAAATACCTTTTTGTGTAGAAATAAAGTCCAATTAGAATAAGTAGAATATGCTTTCGATTGTAATTTACATCTTCTTGGTACTTTATTTAGCTAATTTTTTTAATTTATCAAAAAATTTTCCTCGGGAGAAGAAAATGCACCAAAAAGTAAGGGAAAAACGGCAAAATGTATGGAAATTTAAATTTGATTGAGTTTCGATCAGAATCGTATTTTCTAATGAAATATCAATGCATTCAAATCTTAATCATAACAAACCACTAATCAATTTGAGGTCCAAAGGTACGATGAAGGAACATCCAAAATCTACCTTTTAGCTTTTTTATATTTAAAAGTATGCCGATAAGATTAAAAGATTAATATTATAAGACAGTAGTGAAGCCAGCAATTATGTATGTATCGGAGATTTTGGTAAGTGAACAAAAAAATCCAACCGAGGATTAGTGTATAGCGGAATAAATAATGCTAAGATAGATGTAGTGTACAACTAGAGAGAATAGAATTAGAAATAATAAACGTAAGGGGACATATTGGAATTACATAAATTGTGGATAAAATGAGAGAGAATAGGTTGAGATAATTTAGATTTGTTATGAGGAGAAATGATTCAGATGCAGTGAGAGTTGTTATGGAAATAAATATAGAATATAAGAGGGGGTGATGTAGACTGAAAAATAAATGGATAGCGAGTCATATAAAATTAATTGGTATGGATGGATTAGAGGTAGGAGATATATATAGATCTCTGGAGGAGTAGGACTATGATGGCTGATGCCATCTAGTTGGGTGTGTAGGGGAAAAAGACGAAAAAGATATTACGATTTGTTTGAAAAATCAAAAAATGGTCCTGAATATTATATTGAATGCTTTTCAAACAAATATTATTATTCCTAAAACCCTTTTATTTCTATAACATATTTACCTATTTATCATATCTTTTATTATTGTTTTGGTAAATATAAAGTGTTTATTACAGACTATATAAAAATATATAGTTATCAATATTAATATATTTTTATTTTTTTAAATTTTATTTCAATAAGATCGTTTATATACTTTATTAATTCTTTTAAGTTGTAAAATGACAATGATTTTAATCGAGTTGTAAACATTTTCTATTATCGTAAATAGTATAACATTAAAATATCTAATATTTGTATTAAAAACAAATTATTTGACCATAAATGGGAAAACATTATAATGATCAATTACACGCACTAAGTGTACTTCAAAAACTCTTATAATAATAGTATCAAAATAACTCATTGCCAATATTGTTGTGCATGTCACTGTTTATTTATTATAACGCATTAGATATAATCGAGTTTTTAATGCAATCCGTTATGAGATATTTTAATGGATACGCATTTTTTCTTAAAAAAAAACCCCTTTTATGCAATATTTCAAGTATACTACAATGTATACTCATTAATACCCTCTGATTTGACTCGTCCTTAATTTTCGAATCTCTATAATTTCACTACGATGCTATTGCAGACTTGCAGTGTTTGATAGTTCGAAAAAAATCGAATTTTTTATCAAATATTCGTAAACGAAAATCCAATTTAACGATTATTAGTTATATATATTATACCTCTGTAACAGATTATGATATTTTATTAAAAAATTAAAAAATTCTCGATTATCGTGTTTGGCCTCCAGTCTAGTGTTATCCACTATTGACCGTTGTGAGAAGACTAATGTTTTTTTTTTTAAACATTTTCACGTCAATAAATACCAACTAAGAGAATAGATTTATTTTTCGCACCAGCGACATTATCCACCCAGATTAAACACAATACGTTTTGGAATACGTGTGATATAACAATAGAACTCCACTTTCCACCTGACAATATTGTCGACTGCATTGGCGAAAATTCACCGGCCAAATGGAACTTCCGAGTCGATAATATTTGCCAAGCACACGGTTATCCTATATTTTTCATATAATAAACATCTACAGCAGGGAGAAATAATTATGATTTATAATATTTTCGTCGCATTGTTCGGAGTGTAATTTTTACCGTTTATTTCATTTCGTTTGAAATCGTAAAAATTATCTATCAAGGTAAACCGTTTACTTGTCATGAAATAATACATTTCCTGTAATATATTAATTGTATTGTGTATTGTATACTTGTATCTCCATTGTAACCTTAGAAAACCAAAGTTTCGATAGATTATTTACAATTTATATTGTTCGATGTTTGAAAATCAATGCAGTGCTCATTGTTGAACACTATTTCCCTTTACAAATAAAGCTTCAAAATATAAATTGTTTATTTTTTAAAGCAATTAATAAATTAATAAATTAAATCTTATGATCATCTAAGTTGAATCATTGAAATTAATAATTTATAAATGTGTAAACATATAAATTATATGTAAAATTAATCTATAATATTATGTTAATGTCGGTTTGTTGGGAAATTTTACATCATTCGTTCTACAACGCAATATAGAATTGACAATATTTACATTATTATATAAATTATTTTGTAATTTTCTTTATTAATAGTATAAAAGAAGGATTTATAAATGATTTTGTTTATCCATGAAATGCTATACTAAGTTTAAGAAATATGTGTTTTCATATTTAATAATATATAAGGTGAAAAGTAAATGCACTTTATACAAACTATAATCGAAAAAATATCTACTTAGAAATCTTAAATAATAAATTATTTTATAATCGTAAAATGCAAGAGAGTGTAGGTACCCATTTTAAATATACATTTTATAGTTCTATATAGATCATTCAAATATTTTAAAAGACAATTTGTACAAAAAAATATAATTACATCTATATACATAATATACATTGAATAATTTTTAACGGTAATGAATATAATTTAATTCTAATATTGGTATAGATACAAAATTTAAATATCTTCCAAAAACTGTTTAAATTATTAAATTTAGATATTTTTCAACGCAGTTAATTGATTGAATTTGTTTGTATGATAGTTTGGTATTTTTTATTTTATAACACATTATTGTAAGTTTCATATCTAGAATATATTCTGGATTTAATATAGTAAATATAGCTAAAAAATTTTAAACTTCAAACACAAATTACAATAAGCATAATATAAATAAATACCTAATATAGGTAATATAATAGGAATTATTTTTTTATTAAGAAACAATAAAAACTAAATTTTCTATAAAATTATTTAAATTTACCTAGCTAATAATGTAACTTGTTCAGATTTATTACTGATTAAATTATTCACATTTATATAGAACAATTTAAATACAATATTGTAATATGCTACTGTGTTAATGGTGAATGATGAGAATCCATGTTTAGTAAAAATTATATTGTGTTACAATTTGATTATATTGAAAATCAAATTAGGAAGCATATAAAAAATGAAAAACAAAAAAAAATTACGTTGATTAACACGTAGATTTATTTTTTACACATACTTTTATAATATGTACAATAGAATATATAAAAAAAAAAGAATTCCTGATAATAAACAAAAAAAATAACAAATAATAATAAAGAAGAGTACCTACTAGTTTTGCATAGAAATTCGCATATTGTATTCGTGTCAATAGTTCTTTATAATTTTAGATTCTGAGAAAAGCGAGAAATGAATTGGTTTTACAATGATGTATTTTTCGGTAAAATCGTAGACGATAATATTTTTTTATAAGCTTCTATTTAATTAATATTTAGTAGAATTAATTATTATAATATATATATATATTTTTTTTTTTTTTTTATGTCTGAAGACACTTATTTGAGTAGAAATAATGGTCACATTATCACAAATAGGGTATTTTTTCCAAACCAAATTGCACCTAGTTGGTACTTTATTTTGCTCATTTTTCAAATTTCTCAAAAGCTTTTCTTTGTGAGAAGAAAAACTGCAAATTAATGGCTTAAAATCAGCAAAATTACGGTTTCCATTAAGCTCTGAAAATTTTTCCAAAAATGTTTAATATTACCTGCAATTTTGGGTTTAACGGTTTAATTCCTTGAAATTTATTTAAATATTAACATTGATAATTTACACATGTGGTAACATTTTGGAATGAATTGTCAGTGTAGTATATTGTAACTAATTGAGTTGCGCTCAGAATCGTATTTTCCAATGCAACATCATTGCATTCAAATTTTAAATATAATAAACCACTAATTTCTCCGAGGACCGAAGAGATAATGAAGGAACATCCACAACCAACCCTTCCACTTTTTTTTACAATATGAATATAAACAATCTATTTTTTACCATAATTGAAATAAATATGTACTTAACTAATTTGTTATTACCTAATTATATGTTTTGTAAATACTAATGTACCTAAGATACATTACACAAGTTGACTAAATAGTTAACGTCACAAAAGTAAAATTCGGATAAAATTTTCTAATTTAATTTATAAATATAATATAATTACAAAGTAACAAAAAAGAAAGTTTTCAATAAAAAAAAAAAAGGAAAATGTATGTTTTATAATGATAGGAAGAGAAATACAGTTTACGAATATTTTCTAATAATAATAATAATTTAAATACATCAAAGAAAATAGAGGAAATGTACTGTAATAAATTGTTTTCGGAGTGTTATGACTTTGACAACTTGCTGTTCAAACTATAGGTAATAAAAACTTAATAATTTCTCATAGTCGTAAAACCGTCGTTGACAAGGTTCGTTAACAAATGCAGTGTCTTAAAAACTAATAGTTATGTTCTTGATGAGAAAGGTTCGTTAAAAATACTGCGTGTGTAAAATACTAATATATAGGTACTTTTTTTAATATTGATTTCGATTAGCTTAAATACATTTAAACTACGAGCTTCACATTCATTTGAGTGAATTTTACATTTTTTATATTATAATTTAATTTCAATACAATTTTACACGTGCACAAATAAAATTGATAAGTTTATTGTAATATAATATAATTTGTCCTATAAATAAATTATGTATACTATATTGATCAATCTAAATATATCGCAATAGGGAGTGCGATAAAATTTATCTTTAAAAAAATACTGTATGGTCATTTAATTCAGGTCGTCTCAATGTTACAATTGTAAGGTAGAGGAACATAATTTGCCAGTTTTAGGCCCGTGAAACTTTAATAAGTAGCTTAATTAAAATGCAGTCTAAATGAAGTTAGATTATAATAAAAGACAAATTTCCCCCACCAATTCATTCATTCACAATGCAGCTCTAATTTAAAAAAAACAACTCATTTTTATTTATTATCCCGTATTTTTTTTACACGTTATTTGTTAAGAATTTAAGTAGTATATAATTAGTAAATTATTTAGTAATTTTTAATTTTAAGTATTTAATTAATAATTTAATATTTAATTCGCTACATTTTGATCCAATTTTTTTTTTTATAAATTACTAATTCAATAGTTTTTGAGATACATTAGAATAGTGTTTATAGTAAATTAATTTTTGTAAGGCAACATTATATTGGTTAACGTTTCGTACCTTTTAGCGATCAAGTGTAATTAATTAATTATAAAGCTTACAAAAGGAAATATTTAATTTAAATTTCTTTAGAGGTTAATTATTGAGAAGTATATTTTTAAGAATGTAAAAATTATTAAATATTTTTGTTTGAACATAAAGTTTAAATATAATAAATATTTTAATTTAAATCACTTAAAACTACATTTCATAATTTATTCGATTAAAGAAAAATATGTGTTGCATTGAATATTGGATATTGGACCATAACATATCGATTATTTTAAGAAACGTTTAGTACTTAATGTTTATCGTCGCATGTCAATTAGAAACAACCAACTCATTTTTCTACGGTTTTACGTTAATATTAATTTCTTTAAATTAAAACATTAAACTCATAAAACATATTTCATTATTACATAAATTAATTATATTTTTTTTATAAAGAGTTTTAAAATATAACTATTTAATTATTATTAAAACTAAAACTCTTCTGGGTAATTAATCATTCAAAATATATAAAGTTATTTGAATATTATACATTTCCAATGATAAATATGTAATACAGTTAGACGATATTTTTTCTGAGTAACAATAAACATTTTTAATAAAAGCTCATTGTGCTAATTTTCTTTATTATTCGAATGTTTTAAGAACAAAATATGTATAGTTCTTATTTGATTATAAAATTAAAAAAATTAATTAAAAACTTTAGAAATAAAATTAAACATTTTATCATCTTATATACTTTTAGAGAATGTTATCAACTACGAACAAACAGAATTCAAGTCAAACATATAAATATATTAATACCAGTTTACCACGAATTAGTAATAATATTAAATAAATTATATATATATATATATATATATATATATATATATTTCTAATAATTATCCACTTTAATTTTGCAAGATATTTCTAACCGTAACAATGTTATTAATCCGATGGTTATATTATACTTAATACAAATTAATTTATAAATCGGATACCTGGACAAAATAGTAATTATCGATTTATTGTAATCATAACTATTTATACATAATACCATCATTGTTGTACGCGCATAATTATAATACATTTCGTACTTATTGAAAAAAAAAAAAACATAAAAATATTATTTCCCGTAGGTATATTATTTTAATTAGTAGTCGTTTACAGATGAAAACACTTTATTAAGTTATCGCGTAATAAATCAACTTACATGCACTACTACCCGTATCCTAGATGCGTGTGTTCGGGCAAGATATAACATAATTTGTATATATCAATGGATTTTTACGTACAAATTGAATTTCCATTTGGTTTAACATAAGTTTAAGTAAACATACACGATGAGTTTTGCATAATATTATGAAGAACGTATACATTCATCGTGTATCGACGAACATTTTAGCCATATCCCAACAGTGACACGATGATATTATTATACACACATATATACATACGCATAAGAACTCGTTAAAGCTCGTACGTGACGAGCGTCTCGTATAATCTGGAATCGAGTTTAAACGAATTTGGTTTAAACGAGCCAAGCTTACTGAACATGTTTGGAAAAACGAAAATGAACAAAATTATTTCGATTATATCCACTGTTCTAACAGATATATGGTTTTGAACGGACAGCCAAAAGTTATGTCGGTCACATTAAACGGTAAACTACTTTTCCACCTTTTGTCAAGGCACGGTATATATAAAATTATTCATTTGTCTAAAGTTTTAGATTCCACGAGTAAAATGTTTGAATACAAAATTTAGTTGAAAATTCAGTGGGATTATAAAATATTTATACTTGTTCATTAGTTTATTGGAAAATCCACTATCGTACAGTACATACAATATAAAGTCGAACCACAAAAACAATTTTAATTAAATAAACGAAATTAAGTTAACAAATTATTATTATTGTACCTTCACTTTCGACGACTAAATGTAAAACTCAAATCATTTAATGAGAACTATATTACGTTGTTGTTCAAGAGAAAAATTCATACTTTTAATATTAAATTCTATGATCATATTATAAAAAATCAAGTTTAATTTATAATGGCATAATAAAAAATACACAAATTAATCTGCATTACCTAATACGTGTTGATCAGATGATAAATAATCTGATGTACGCTTTGGAAAAAAATTTCACATACATTTATGCTTTTGGATTTATTTTTCATTAATTAATTTATAGATTACTATCATTATAAAATATTTTAATGTAACTCTAGGAAAATATAAGCTCCTAATCGGAAATTTTCGCAGAGTAAAAAAAAAAAAATGTAAACACTGACATGTAAAATGTATATGAAACACATGCCACACAAACACATGAATTTGCACAAATATTTTTTGTTAAATAGAAATATTTAATTTTAATCTAATAAGTAGTGTTACACATTTTGTGATGTGTATACAAATAATAAATTATCAATCTACAGTAGAAATGTACCGTTTGTCGTTAATTCGAGGGTCGTAAGATTAATCTATAAACCAATAATATATTTTACTCTCCTAGATATCTAACATCGATAACCACCATCTTAAACAACATCCCATGTACAAAATAAACAAATAATTTAACAATTCGTACTTTAGTTCTAGACCTGGATAAACACATATGCAACACCAAACTAACATTAGACTGGAAATAAAATATATCCATAAGATCCACAAGTAACAAATTAAAATAAATTTATCAGTAAAATTTACCCCTATAATATTTATTTAGGCAGTATAATCAATAAACAATCTATCAGCAAACAGTCTTACTCTATTCGGCAACGCAGAATCAAATCAAATACACAGAAAACAACCATTTCTTACTTTAAAAAGATAAAATTAATTAATTATTTTGTGTCTATTGAACAACTCACATGCATGCACTAAGTCCTATTATTAAAACAATGCTTTTCTATCTGACTTAACTAATTTTCTAGATTGCAAAAATGTATACAAACATAATACCTATTGTACAAAATAATAATTTAATTTCAGAAAAGCGTATTAAATGATAATTATACTATTATACTATTATGGTGTTAAGAATTTACGATAGGTTATTATGAATAAAATAATTTATGTAAATTTAATACTTATTGTCTTAAACAACAATTATTAACTTTTTTTCCTAAACAGTATTAATATCATTTACAGATTCACGTAAAAAAGTTTATACCTATATATTTTAGTATGGATTAAAATTAAATTAACTAATTTTTAATTTTGATTTAAACTTTATATTAAATCCTGAATCTATTCGTTTTTTTTGAAACTTAATTTCGAGTTTCAATGTGTACTTAAATTAATTGTAAGAACTGAGTATATTTCAAAAGCCAAACAATTCAAAATACAGAATAATACAAATTGTATTACGTTATACAATAAGAAACTATTACATATTAATATATTATTTATCCATATTAATATAATTAGTTAATGAATGTAATCGATATTATGCGACTTTTGAATTGAACTGAATTGATTTCAAAAGGCATAAAAAGTTAGGTTCTTTGACTATAAAATGTCATAAACATCACAAAAATGCTCTTTATTCGTAATCAAACGCATATACAACAAAATTAACATTTCCCAACTGTTGAAAGTATTATTATTATTCTATAGATATTTTTGTTCAGAATCTTTCTGTTAAAAATGTAAATGAACAAAATTTGATATCCATATCGAAAAAAAATAAAACTGGAAAAAGTTATCTTAACACCACATTCGTGTAATGACGCAGTTTTCTGTAATAAAGTTGTAATTAAGATAACGCTACCGTAGAAAACTTTTAAAAAGTAAGAGAAACTATTTATATAAATCGATATTTTATTGAATTGTATTTGAGTGCAACACATGTCGTTAGGTTTTTTTAAGTACATAAAATAAAACCATTATATACAAATATTAAGGAAGGAAATATACAATATGTGTTCGTTTTTACTACCGACATGATATTAATAGTAATAATAAATAGTAATTTTATATATATATTTATTTATTAAAATATGTTGGAAAAGTACAAATGTTAAGTACTAATAATTATTGGTATATTTTTTAATACGGTAAATTCAACTTTAGATATACTTATAACGTAGAAAAAAAAATTATAAACACAAAACAAAGTGAAATACATATAACTACTTATAATGTGTTAAGTGCATCTTTTAAACATAAACGGTATACGTGTTATAACGACAAAAATAATTAAATAATTTAATAATATGATCTATATAATAATATTCAATTTGAAATAATTGCATTTAAAAGGATACTGTGCATTCAAGTTTTATGATTACAACAAAGGTTTATAAAATAATCGAAAACGTGACTAGACGAGATTTTACGATGAAACTTAAACTACGACGGTATTTTGAAAATAATTTGTAATAATATTCATAATACATCGTGACGCGTAATTGATTATATTATTATTTTTATACCAACGATTCGAAATGCGAATAGAGTGATATTCACAGCAGGCATTATTGACAATGTGACAAAAATAGTGAAGAACTTAATCATGTACGCTAGGAGGGTGTTTACCACCATTTCAACCTGTGCTATATTGGATAATGACATTTGCGCCTTAAATTACTTCAGGGAGATTATACGTTTTTCGCGAGTCTGTTAAAATAAACAGATCTATATTACGGAATACGGTGAGAAAAAATATGAAAACATAAATAAATTCCCAAGAGAATTACGTTTTAATAATGTTTTGACTAAAAAAAAAAAAAAACAAAAAAAAAACACGTGTACCAAACGTTTAATACGATTAATTCACTTCAATAAAGATATCGAGGAAAATACAAAAAATATTTATAATAAGACCATAGGTGACCAACTACTGATCATTTATTAACCGTCCCGCCGAAGTATATTAAATCAAAATTGAAAAAAAATTGACTTTAAATTTTAAAAATGGAATCAATTTGTTTCACATTTACTAAAACATTAACGTTTGTAAAATTTAATATAAATAAATATTTTCCATTTTTTACTGTCGCAATTACATAAAAAAAGATATATATTTATTTGATATCTACTTTTTATTTATTTCTCATTTATAATAACAATTTATAATAATTCAATTTATCACTGTACCCTATATTAAGATGTGCCAGCAATAAAATATGATATTCTATTAACTTAAAAAAAAGGAATACTTGAATTCTTTGACAACTGAGAATTTTTTTTTATTGCTCTCGGCAAAAAAAGATTGGCTTACCAACCCACTGTGCAATTTATATCTCAAGACGTCACGGGGACGTTCTTATATTGTTTCAAACTGGACATTACTTTGTTACTTTAATAGGCTGTTACCTGATTGTATATTGTAAAATATTCAAAAATTTTTAATTTTGAACATTCCCAGAACATTATATTGTATACCTATACTGTCTGTACTTATAACATGAATTGTAATGTTGCATGGATGTTTGTATTAAAACAAAATAATTATCTTAATAATAATATATATTATGTATGGGCTTGCTCGGGGGAGGGTTTAATAGGGTTTGAATCCCCCAAAAATCTATGAACATTTTATAGTATAATAGTTCGTACTCCGGAAAAATGATCAATATTTTCGAAGTACAAAAATATAAAATGTGTATATAACTATTCGATTTTGGACTAATAAATTTAACTAAAATGTTATTTTAGAAAATGGCTAATATATTAGATATTCGTTATTATCAGTAAAACGTATAAATAAAATATGTACACATAGAGCATATACACAAGCTAATCCTTGTATTAATGATACTAAAGAAAATTATCGTGTAACTTAACAGTTGCTATAGCGTACGTGGATTCCTTTATTCAACAATTAAACGAACGATTTTTATGCCATAATAATATCATTAATGGTCGGTTATTTTATTTTATTTGTATTTTAAGGTGAATTTGTTTTAAAACTGGTATATTATTATAATTTTATTTTTATTTCTTAAATATAACATATATCTTCCTATGTATGTTAAAATACATGGTTATTTAGATAATTTTAGTTGTTTTAAGTATAAAAACTATCTCTAATATATTAAAAAAAATATAAAAAGTTCAAAGTTTCCTCCTCAAGAAATAACAAATAGAATAATTGAAAAACAAAATCATTTTATATCCAGAGACCTTATATTCGATCCTATTATTATTGTAAAAGAAATTGTTAATATAATCCTTCTTAATACTCCTTCGCCCTATTATAAATTAACTGATAGATTATTTAAAAAAGTATTTTTACAAGAGTTAAGTATAACAAAAAATATTGATAAAGAATGTGATAAATGTATTATGCTGAAGAATAATGATATTGTAATTGCTAACTATATAATTAAATCAAAAAATGAAACTGTTTTTAAATTAACTGTTAAATCCTTCTCCTCTTTTTTCTAAACTAATGGTATCTTCTATTATTGGTTTGTATATTATAAATACAAATCAATTATCTGATAACATGACATATCTTATAATTGATGTAAAATGTAAATGTTTTTGCATTCCTGTAGCCAATGAAAAAGCTATTATATCAATATTAAGTCATTCATTTATATAATTAATAATTAATATTTGGAATATTCATTTTGTAATTAATAATTTTATGTTTAATAAGATATATTTGTAATATAGGTATTGTATTTTTTTTTTTTTTTTTTATTAAAACTTTTAATGTGGAAAATGTATATAAAATACACACACACACATATATATATATTTATTAAATGCAAATTTAAAATGTTTAAATTTATAATAATGTAAATTTTTTATTTACTACTTGTTATTTTATTATCGTTTAAAAAATAAATTATATTTATGAATGAAAAACCTTATAGTTGAAAATAAATGTTTATTTAGCGTAAAATAATAACATGTTGTTATTTATTTATTCATGCATTTATAATTTATTTATATTTATATACCTATATATATAGTATATTGCATGAATGCTTTTCAATAATAGCATATTTGTATCACAGTTATATCATTCCAGAGACGTTACATCAGTGGTGTTAAAGACATCATTTACGTCTGTGGTAAGGATATTGAATCGGAACGTCACCTGAACATTTTAAAAAAACGTATCGGGTATGCTTTATAAGTGTAGAAAAATAACGGTCTTTAACAAGCACAGCCATGTTGTGGTAACGCCCAAATACCAGATATCGGGATGTTACATGTCCCAACAAAATATCCTAAGAACATCACTGCAATATAATATTGCACAATGATGTTGACTTCAAATCATATTGTCGTAAACATTTCTATGATGTATTTTTACATTGTACATATAACACAACGATTCTGGTGGTAGTATTATTAGTAACTAAACTAAATCAGAGCTCAAATTGTTATAAAAGTATAAATTTAATGATTATAAGTTGTAAAATAATTTATTTATAATAATTATTAACTTCGCACAGATCTATTTTTCGAAAGTAATGATAAATGATTTAGATCTTAATATTATAACACAATCGTATAATCCTTTCCTCATTAATCTCTCCAAGAACCGAAGGGACAAAGAAAGAACGTCTAGTGTAGATTTAGAATCAAGCCATTTTTAAACTTTTGTTTTTTTTTTTTAATAAGCGTTAAAATATTGTGGCGCCATCTATTTCCTCACATAGAAATAGTAAGTAAATATAATTTTACCGCTAGGTAGCAACCACAGTCACAAAACTATTAAAATGTAAATGAAACACATATTAAAACATAAAACAATATATATCTAATATAATTAATTCTTTTTTAAATGTAATAAGGTATGCAAATAAGATTTTAACCGATTTTTAGTTGACCTAACCTTACTTAACACAACGAAATTTAATATTTTAAATAATCGTTATAATCATTAAAAAAAGAAATATTAATAATGAACTAATGAAACAGTATTGCTGTTAGTAAAAATTGATTTAAATACTATTAAAAATAATCAATTTAAATTATAATTAAATTAATTTTAAATTTATAACATTTTTTGAGTGAAAGAATTTATACATTATTGTCATAAAACATAATTGCTGTGTATTGGGTATATAATATTAATATAATTGCAATTTAACGTAATATAAGTCTGCATAAACTTATATTCAGATTACATCAGAATGATTAAATTATTTTTAAATGAGACCTTAAAAGATATATATGGAATCGCTATAAAATAAATAATTATACGTTAAGTCGAATAAATTTTACTCGTAGTAAAGAGCTCATAAAAAAGATTTATTTCAAAATGAAAATGAAAAAATATAATATATTTATTATTTATAAATACAATTTTAAATTCGTATTATTTTAGTAGGTATTGAACATGGAGGTAATATAAAGTATAACACTAAATAAATACAGCTATATAAAAATATAATATATTATTTTCATAGTAAAACGTGTAAGTTTCTGTATCGAATAATAATTTATAATAAGTAAGAGTCATCTATACATACTGTGTATTTTTTTTCCAAATATACTATAACAAATTGTTCTATTGAATAAACTTTAAAAATATATACATGTTTTTTTATATGGATGTTTTTTTATTTTGTAACATAGCTAAAAAAATATGTATTTTTTTGGACAACCTGTATGTTCTATACCTACTATATACTAAAATGCGTTGTTAAAATAACAAAGTAAAAAATAAAAAAAATATGATTGATACTATAAATGTAAATCTAATATTATTGTTATTTAAATTGTAATAATAGTGTAACAGTAATGTAAAATATAAACATATAATTTTATTACAATTTAAATGTGCAGTACCTATTAAATACAAAAATAATATATTGTATTATGTACTAATGTAAGTACAACCTATCTACATATAAAACGGGTGTGTCTATTAATTTACATATTATAATACAATATCTTATAACAATTACCAATAAATATTATCAGATAAAATTGTCATCGTTAACTTAAATAAGGAGCTCATAATAAATACATTAACTTATTCAATATAATAATGAAACGTTTAAATCGAAATGTTAATAAATAATTTGTTTCTTTTAAGTTAAGGAACAAAGAAGATAAGGGGACTTTTAAGTAAACATAAATAAATAAATAATATTTTTTATCTATATATCATTAATTTTTACTCAAAATAATTTAATTATATTATTACTCAATAATTTATATAAAAGTTATTGGTTATTTGATCTGTAATAATCTGTAACATTTTATTGAATAAATATTTAATTATTAAGAATGTATTCAGAAAAGTAATTTTTAATATATTAATTATAAAAAGAAATAAAATTGATAAAAATGTACTATTGTTAGAAGTCGGAAAACCCTAAAATTCGTTAAAATAAAGTAATATTGAATGTTTTATTAATTTAATTACAAAAATTATTTATATTTTTTCTATATTGCATAAGATACATTTTTTAGAAGTCATCACTTTCCTAAATTTAAAATAAAATTATCTTCTGTCTTTTAATTTTTGATAAATAATTTCGATGCACATATTTTTTTAATATGTATTATTACTTTTTATAAGTATCTTTTATATATATAATATTAGATTAATAAAAATTATAGATTATCAGTAACATTTAAAAATAATAAAAACCTGTTTGAAATTTAAAAACGTATAATGATTACAAAAAGTACTTGTATGGGCTGTACGCCTGACGAAATAACTTTGTCGTAGCTAGGTAAGTACCGGACGCCGATTAATTGCCGGATACAATATATTTATTAAAGAAATTTAAGGAAATGATGTGATCAATAAAATGTTAAATATGATGGACTGTAATACGAATTAATTAAATCAAATATAATATAATATTAGGGTATAATATAAGGAGACAAATTATTATTTAATTATCGCGGAAAATAATAAAATTAATACAACATAATAAAAGCAAATGTCAAATAATTATAAAAAAAAAAAAAAACAATAAAAATAATGTAAAATACGACTTTTCCGATAACATTGATACGGTATGTATAATACTGACAACGTTAACACACTCCATAGACGATAATATGCAAAAAATATTTATTCAATTACGTTGATCGTAATGTATAATTTAACAGTCGCAACGACAGGGCAAACCACACAACGAAGTATGTAAAATTCACAATGGTAGATATATATATATATATATATATATATGAAAAGGATAAATGCGACGACGATGGGGACGCAAAACCAAAAAAAATGGTGACAAGTTATACTTCAAAAACAATATTAAAGATGAGAATACAATTAATCCATTAGTGTATAACGAAGAGTGTAAAATAATGCGAATATTAATTTCAAACGGTTCGCCACCACAAGGTGTAAAACACGCGCACTATCGGTATAGTTAGTACGAATCGCGGATAAGAGAAGCAATAATATAGCAGCTTGGCCGATGACACTAATGAATGACAATACGCAACAGTACTAATAAACCTTAATCAAAAAAAAAAAAAATATCTATCATTAAAATCGTAATTTAAAAAAAGAAAAAAATGTATAATAATGATAATGATAAATATATAAAAAAAATTTGATGTACAGGAAATTATAATTATATATATATATATAGAATTGTACCTATATATTATTTAAATTATATCACGTATTAATATTTTTGTAATATTTTTCAAGTGATTAGGTACGTATAATACCTGCTACTGCTACAACAATGCGAAAATTGTGTTTTTTGTGCAACGGTCTTAAAAATGGTTTTAATAAAATACTAGCCATAACAATGGAGAGATAAAACAAAAACATTTCCTTATTTAATGCTTGGACGTTATATTAACAAAAACAAAGAAAGGAAAAGATTTTGTGTAACATAGATAATATTATTATGATTCTATATAATAATATTATTTCTATAGTATCAAGAGCATCAAGGGATGACGAAAAATATATATAATTTTATAACAGATATAAAAAATAATTGAGGATAGTATTACTGTATTAGTATCTGCGAAAAGAGGATGCACGCGTATTATGCTGGCAGAATAATATGAGTAACCATTTAAACCTATAAACCCAGTCAATTCAATAGTGAAAAACTATGGAAAGGAAAATATTATTAAAATAAAATATTCAATTTTTCGATATCTATTTGTTTATCAATTTAATAAAGGAATATTGCTACTGAATGAATAATACAATTAACTAATACAGTACTTACCTAAAATATGATAAGATACACGAATCATAAATCAATCGTATAAAATATTAATCGTACTCTGCTGGAGCTAACATAATTTGCTAATAATTTTATAAAATACCTAATTAATTATATTTTATATACATTTTACTAACATATTATAACTGACGATTTAAGATAATAATAATAATAATTATAATATTTCATTGAATTGTCCTAATACTGAGTTAGTTAAAAAAATATATATATTGCATTGAAATGAAAAATTACACGATAAAACGGTAATCTTTAAACAATATTATTATTTTTTTTTATTTTTCAATCTATCGTGGAAAATCGATTTGCAACTTAAACAATATATAGGTATAAATACAATGTTGTACCTACTTTGTTGTTTTCTTGTAATCCTAATACGATATTGTAACATTACAAATTGATAAAGATAAGTGGATATTTCTCACTCAATGCAATAAAATCTTAATAAAATAAATGTTCGGTTAATTAATATAAGACGATATACACAAGTAATATTTATTTTTCTGTTATAACATAGCATTATTATTATTTTTTTAATCTGTTGTTGAGGCTTCAATGACATGAGTTATTAGCCTGATGTTTTACATGAATTAAATACTAGGTATATAGATAATATTTACATAGTTAGAATTTTTAAGTAAATTACATTTAGTGATAAAATTAATTATTATTTTACATATATTATTATTATTATTATTATTATTATTGTTACTATAATTATTACTCAATTTGATTTATGTTAAACTTAAACTATTATCATGTTTCATATATGCTATTAATTTAAGGTATTTGGTATTTGGGTATTCATATAATTTTTGGTATTTAGATTAGAGTTCAAAGTCTAAACCATTATAAAACATCATATTTATTTAATTTATAGTGTATCACATTAGTATGATTATGTTAATAGTAGTAATATTAAGCATACTTATTTAAAGTTATTTCATTTATTTTTATTTAATTATTTCAAATATTTGATGTAACATACATACCGATACTTACATTAATTTATATCTTTATAAGAAATAAAACAGTTATAGTAATGTGGATTGAGTTATTAGATGAAAATTATTGTCAATTCAATTAATTACCATAATATAGGTATACGTTGTTCCATCTATTTTGTTAGCACCATAAAATGTTTACTCACATCATTTTTTAAAATTATTACTTTTGATGATAAAACATTTATAAATAACTTTATATAATTATATTTTAATATAATTTATGCTTTACTTTAATCCAAAATCGATGTATCATTAACTATTGTTTATTTCCTTTGTATCCAAAAATTTAAGTGAATTTGTACATTTAATCTTTCTACAATTTTATTTATAAATAGGTACAAAAATTACTATTATCATTATTTCATATATATTCTAACAAAATAATGTTAGGGTTAAGTATATCAGTAACTGTTGTGTGGTTTTCACATTTGACATCGTTAAGTATGTATTATTTTATTTTCAATATAGATAATATTATATATGTATATATATATATCAATATATTACATTGATATAGGATAATATTACTATCATTTATTAATTGTATTACATTATTGATTTTCTTTCCACGAAATAGGCTACACGTAAATATAATTATGATTTCACACTGATATAGGTTTTAAAAATTATGTTCATGTTTTCCAAATTTACATTCAATTCACATATAATTAAATAAATATTTAACTAATATTTTTTATTTATTTGAATTAATATAATTAATATACGACTTACAATAGTTTTAATAATAAATATGAATAAACTAGATGTCATAATACTAATTTATTAAAATTCAATAAAAATTACTATGTATGAAGAAATATTTGTCAAAAGTATAAATGATTATAATAAGCAATATATATTATATAAAATATCTAATAACTAATTGTTTCGTCATATAATAAATTATAATGCATATAAACTAATTCTTTATATTAATTCAACCATTCTATACCTAGTAAATAATCATTACATGTATTTTTTTAAGCTATTTTTTTAATTTCACTACTTTTATAATAATGAATCTCAATAAAATCTTTAAATTGAACTTTGCGTTGAAAATTATCAACATTGATAAATAAACTCTAAAATACTAAAACTAAACATAACTCGTTAACACTAACAATACCCTAATAAATTAGTAATTAAATAGGAAGAAATAATATTTTGATTAAATTATTATATATTATTATTTTTATTATCTAAAGTAGAGCAACTTATTTGGAATATAATATTTTCTGAGCTTAATCTACTTAGGTATAAGAAATATTTTCTAACCATCAATAGATGTCGAAGCATCGAACCCTACTCTCAACATAAACTTAATTTTATCATAACTGAAATACAATACACTAAGGAGAATCTAAAAATTGAAATATTGAAGTCAGAATGGTTAGTATCAACTAGAAGGGTAGTAAAAACTATTTATATGTAAAAAAAAAAAAAAAAAAAAATATGGAAATATTTATTAAATAACATACTTACTGAATAAAATATAATTTAATTATGTTTGAAAAACCTTAATATATTTTCTTGTTTAAATAACGATAAAATATTATTTTCAGTATTTAAATCGATGTGTTACGTGAAATTAATTTTCAGATGAATACAATACATGCATTTTGTATAAATATCAGTTGAGGATGTATTTGTTTATACTGTATTTGTTTTTATAAAGTATTCCTTTGAAAAAAATATTAACTGAGTAATTTTCTATTTTTAGTTTTTGGATATTCATTTGAAGGATAAGTTCAAAATTTTTAAATAATGATTTTTCATATTGTAAGAGTTAATGGTGTTCGACTTTAAAGTTCACACGATAAGATAATAATGATTCAAAAGCCTCGACGTTGTATAGCTTACCATATTATTGTGTTTTAAGCGTTCAAAAATAAAATCTATTGTTTTATTCAACCAAGAATATATTCAATCTGAGTAAATAACACAATAAGTAATAATGATAACAATGGCTTACAAACATGAAGGCACGAGAAGGCCAAACGTTAACTATATACAATTTGTATTCCTTTATTTCTTGGCCGACTCGCTGTATTAAAATACCGCTATAGGACTTCGCAATAAGTCTTTTGACCATTTTCTTTTGAGATGGCGTAAGGTGTTTTTTGGAATTTATGATCAGGGGGTTTTTTTTAAAAAAATATTAGGTTAATATGATTAAGACATTTTTTTGGAATGTTTTTAATATAGTATGGTAAGCTTTGTCACAGTTGGTAACTGGATGATTTTTTTTATACCTGGATGTATAGACTTGTAACATACAGGAAAGAATTTGCTTAAGAACCCTAATAGTTTGGATGGTTTGGTGGATCTCCATATGATCAAACAAGCCTAAATACATTTTTGTATTTAATTATTTGATTAGATACACTAAATTACGATTTTAGAATGGATCGAATATGTGACACTAAATGTTTGTTTGTTTAAGTTCCTTTTTTGTATGACTGATCAATAATATTTAATAATATAATATTAATATTTTATCTATAGTTATGACGCCTAAATATATTGTTGAAGTTTTAATAAGTATAAAATTATTGTTTGATTAAAGGGATGGACATTCATTACGTCGTAATTTAAAATTTACATGAAATACATTTTTTAAATTGCACGTTTATTCTAAGCATTTAAATCTAAAGTAAAAATATAGTAACACTATTAAACATATATATTTATTTGTTTAAAAAGTATATTTGACATAAATAATATAATCTAGTCTGAATAAATTACTTTATCTGATTAATGAATCCATCTGTGTTTTATAGCTTCTATTAAAATTATTTAAATCATTTTAAGAATATAAAAATGACCATTTTTTAATTATTAATTTAATCAATATGGTAAGTAATTTTTTTAGTGTAATTTGAAAATAATATCACTCTTATAGTGTTATTATTTTTAATACATCTAATACCATGTAAATGTTACGTGATACATTTATGGCCTTATCTTCTTAGATAATTGTTTTTTTTTTTTTATAAATAAATAGATACATAGTTGTGTTTATGAATCTGAAAATTTCAATCAAGTTATCTTTAATGCTTAACTATAACTAAGTTATCAAATAATTTACAAAACACGTATTATATTTTTATATAAGAAATTGTTTTACTAAAAAAATAGTATAATTTAACGATGAAATATTATTTTATTTTTAAGCCAAACAATAGAAAGGAAGTCATACATAATTATTAATTCTCAAATTATTTTTATTCATCCAAAAATCATAGAAATTATCTGGGTGGTTCCTTTCTTATACAAACACACGTTCAAAAGGAAATTCCCAAAACCTTGGCAATGGTTTTGACAGTAAAATGTGGTTTCAGCTATTATACCGGTTTATTAAAGTAATGATATACAAAGGACTAAAGGAGAGTAATTACCATTTTCTCGGTCCGGGAATGTGAGTAAAATTTGTTTAAACCCACATACAGATATTAATACTACCTATATTGAGAAAAAATAGTTTCTCATTAAATAATTTATAAAAAAAAAAATTAATGAAATTATTGTTGAACGTATTATTAAACAAATATAAAAATATACATAAAAAAAAAAAAAAATGGATTTTTAAAATAACTATGTATGAAATAAATTCATCATACGATGATAATAGGTTACATACGATCACCACATTCAATAGACGAAATATTTATTTATTTGTGAGAATGCATTTTACTTTTCTACTATTTTTTAAAACAATTTTATTGATTATATTATACTTTTTTATACAAACCTATATTATTAAATTGAAAAAAATATTTGATACTTGTGTAAAAATGTAACGGAAATTGTAATATACACTTTAATTGTATCTTTATAAATGTATTTTGTATAGAAAATAAAAAATAACCATAGTGTTTTGTTCGTTAGACAATGTATAACATTTTCTAAATGTTGGCTTTTTGAGCTGTGAAGATGCGCCAAAAATTGAAAATAAATTATAACCTAACATCTAGTGTAATAAAAAAATGTCATTAAATATTACATAATTTATATTTGTAAACTTGTTTCTATTATAGAATATTATAATATTGATTTTGATTGTGTAGGTAATAATAATAATAATATATATAATATTTTATTATTAGGTATGTAGTTAATTATCAAACAAATGTATAATAAATCACATATTCCATCAAATTTCATACAAAACTTATAAATAATCATAATAATTCATTTCATTTTATATAAAACATTAATAATTATATAGGTTACTTATTATTAATAGCATGCTATCTAAAAATCAATGGGGACGGCTTATTTTATTTTCTTATCATAAAATAACATAAATTCATGCAATTATTGAGTTTCATATTCAGGTGGGTTAGATGATTATGATATGAATATTAACTTTTAAATAAGTTATATTTGATAAAACAATACATTGAATGAAAATAAATAAATTACATAGGTACTTATTACGACAACTGTATAAATATGTATCTATTACAGAAATTTGTTTTAAGTAAAACGATCTAACCAATTTTAATTAGTCATTAAAATTAATAATCTAAATTTCGTTTGATTAATAATTTTGTTACAGTTATTTTAAGTTCAATTATATAAAATTCTGTTTTCGTAAAAATTAAAAGATTTTATTTTTATTTGTTAAATTAAAACAATATTTTATTAATAATTTCATAATCAGAAATAAGTTTATAGGACAATGAAAACATATGCATGACAATATAAAATCGTATAAACAATAATATTGTAATTAAATAATGATATATTGTTAAACTCTTTTTTATAGATAATATGATAAAAAATAAAATTAGGTACATTTTCACTAATAATTAGTAACTTATGAAGGGATTTTTCATATTATTTTTTATACCGGATGTTTAATTTAAAAAAAAAAAAGTTTCAAAATACCTAATATATAAACATGTAATGATTACTGTATAAACTAGTTTCGTACTACAAACATCTACACAGATTGTTGTGCAACTATTCTCGATCTAAATGATCTAGATGATCGCGATGATAACAAGGATGGAAGATTAATTGCACGCGTAAACATTTTTAGAGCACACGAATTTTTATATAGAAATCAAAATATTTGTTTGTAGTAGGTAATATATACTAAAGTGTAAATGTACGTATGTTTGTCACGCGAGATTTAATAAAAAAAAGCAAAAAAATCAGTTAATTTTTGTTACGTAAAGTTCGAAAAACTTTCCGTTCCGGATATAGTGTATTTATAATATTTTATTAGTGTATGATTATACTTCAAAGTGATATTGCGGCACAACAATTCGCAGTATTGAAGTAGTTTCATATTTACATATTTATATTCTTAAGTTTGTTTGAAAAAAACATAGCATTAGTAAAAATATTACACGACGTAATACTGCAGAAAATGATGTCGATGATTGAAATATAAGAAAAATGATATCGAATTTCAATATTTAAATGTCCCATTATTACCAGGAATTTTTTAACGTAATTTTTTGTTTTTTTTTTTTTTTTGTCAGAGAAAAAAAACATTATAATTACTCTTTATTGTGTAATGTTTTAAAATAATAAAGGAAAATCGTTTTTACAGTATATTTTTTGTATAAACTGCGATTATCCTTAAATATCCGTATTTTGAATAAAACTATAATCGAAAATCAATTTCTAGTGTACACAAACGTTTTGATTAAACATGTACTACATAGTTAAAAAAAAAATTACATCTCAATAAACTTAAAGTCTATAAGTACTGCCAATCAATATTCTGACGAAATCTACTTGAAATACTAATTTTAAATGGGTTATAAAAAGGGTTTCTATTACGTATACATATTATGTTATACATTTTACTGAACTATACCTAATATATATATTTCAATTCTAGTGAATACGAACAAATATATGAATAACAATAATAAGGATCTGGTTATAACCATTATGTTATTGATTTTTAAACTTCAATAAACTCATATTATATGATATATCTATATATGATGTACTTTATAACGCGTGATGTACGTGGTAGCAGGTAATCGACTTAAAATGTTTGACTTGAATATTATATTTGACTTAACCGTAGGGCGTGCCATTATACAAACGCATACGTGTAATTTGTGTTTGTCAGAGTGTAATTTTTTTTTTAAAAAAAATAAAATGTATTAATATAGCGTGCAATTTGTAAGAGGAAAAAAAAATGTTAACAAAAAGTTATTAGTAGCATCAATTTTCATGATAATGTTCCGTCTCGCACAGCCCGACCATCGGGTAAAGTCTAAAATAATATTCTCCATAAGCCCAAAAACAGTGACGGATGACTTTCAGTTTACGTGTGTGTAATACAGAATTTAAACCGAAACGGAGTACCTAGGAACGGTATCCTGGACAGGGGAAAAAAACTAGATTCATACGTGACCCTGATTGTTAAATTCCTAAATCGGATAAAGATGAATAATAATTGTATGTTTATACAGTACTTATACAGGATGAACAGAAAATTTTATTACAAATACTATTGAAATCAACCGTTTTTGTAACATAAAATTCTGATCTCTCTGTATATACGTGTAAAGAGAGATATATTTATATATTATTGGCTAACCAAATCGTATTTACCTTTACGAATCCCGGATATTATGTTAAAGTTTGCGACATTAATATTTAGTTTTATATATCAGAACATAAAATACTTAACAGAAATACTAGTGAGATTATTTAAACGGCTCTGGTTTATATTTTTATTTAAGTATGCATATTATTATCGCATAATACTATAAAATAGAAACGAGAAAAACATTTTTAAATTTTTAAAAATTTTTACACCCGAGATAATTTGATTACTTATACTAGTAAGTTTAAATATTAATAATAAAAAAAAAATTCTTCCAGAAAATAATTATGTTGAATATTATATAGTTTTTATTTTGTATTTAATTAAATTCAAAACCATAATTTATCCCAGTCTGTCAGTAGGTAACGGTACCCATTTTATCGGTACCTGTTAGTTTATATATATATATATATATATATATTCTTATACCTTAAAAATTTAAAATATTCATATACAAATTACAGTAATTTTAATAAATAATAATAATTAGATTTTTTTTTTAGTAATTAATATAATATTGTTATAAGTTATGATTACAATTTATCTCATATAGGTACATACGTATACAAACAAATGAAATATATGCGCTCGTGCAAAAATAAAAATAACTTTTTGTATAAGTTTTGTTATTAATTTCATATGTTAACAAAATTTATACTGGATAGTATATATGACGTTATACAAATATGTATGTTGTTTATCTACTACTCTACTTAAAATAGTTTTTTAAACTACTTTCATAATTTTATCACATTATGCTTATTACAATATATTTGAAATTTTAAACTCATAAACTTATATATAGAATAAATAAAATATTTATAAATTGTGTCTTGTATGCTTTTTTAATCTATGAAATAACAACTATCTTATAAAATTATCTGTGTGGTTAACCATAAAAAACTATTCTACATTTTTTTATGTGATAAAACGCAGACACGTTTATGAAGAATTTTATTTAAGTTCATAGTGTTGAATCCAGAAGTATAGATAACAAATTGACAACATTTTTAAAACTTAAAGGACAATATATCTACGTTGATGGAAAAAAAAAAAAAAATTAAAATTGTGGAATAAATAATTTAAATTAGTAAGCTGCGGTATAGGAGCAAACTTTAATTGCAATCTTCTGAGCACTAAAACTGCAAAACAGCAATATATAAAATACTTTTAGGCATTATCTATATAGTTAATAAAACCCGAAATAAATATCAACGACGAAAATAAATTAATTTTTTTTTCTTGTGTTTTCGACACAAATAAATTTAGTGTTGTTGTAAATTATACACGAGAATTGTAAATAATTTATAATTTAACATTTTACGAAATTGCACGAATATAATATTATAATATGATAGCAGAGGATATTTTATTTTATAATGTAAAAATCTCGGCAAATTAACGTACGGAAACAATAAAAGACAAAAGCAACATCCAGTCGCGAGTATAATCTCTGGAGAACAAACGATATAATTATTATAAACTACTGGACGATGAAAGGACGCTGGCGCGTGTGCGTGTGCATTCGAGTATATACGAAATAGAGTGATGTCGCGGTCCACTCACCGCAGACTATTATCTTGACCCAATTAATCTTACATCCATTTTCCCTTCTCCCCGGGGAGCTTAGGATTGTATATTTGTATTTGAACCAGAGGATTTTGCGGTCTATCTGTTAATATAATCTCCGATTCAGATTCTATTCATCGTCGAAATTGGCTACGATTATACCGAACTTGTTTAATTCACACCGCGGCGGCTCCATTCGTGTTTATCATTAAAAAAAAAAAAAAAAAAAAAAAACAAACAAAATTATGTGCACGTTATCATATGTATAGTTTAGTTTTAACGAATTTCCCACTTACAAATGATAAGAACTTCATAATTTTAATACAGGTTGGTAAAAATACATTTACACGACCTCTGTTTAAGTCAAACAATTTCGTATATACTAACTATATGTACGTTTTTCGAACATGATTATTCATATTATTTTAATGTACTCCGTTCTAATAATTACATTGCGCATGCACAACTATTAAAAATGTATTCTTTATGATTTATTTATGAATAAACTTAAAGACAAGTTATGATCAAAATAACAGGATCTTCTCCGGACGTACACTTATTATAGTACTGTAGTTTAAAGCAAAATTATATTCAATTTCCTGAGAAAATGGGCTTAAATACATAATAAACTGAATATTATATATATTAAGTGAAAGTTCGTTACTTTAATATCATAATAATATATTTATTTTAATATGTTTATCCGTAATATTGTATATTTTTTTTTTATTTTTTTTTTTTTTATATATTAATTTTATTATATTTAGATAAATTATTAAGTTGTATTATTTAAACATTTTTTTTTATCGAAATAATAATATAAAACTTATACTCACAAACGGTATATAGTTCTCATGTCTATAGGTTTAATAATTTTATTTTCTTTTGCATATATTAAATTGTAACAAATTAATAATATATTGATTAAACCGATTTTTATGGGAGCAAAAAAAAAAAAAATCAACCGATCCAATAGAGTCAGAAAATATAACTCATCCGTATAAAAAAAAATATTATTATTCGATATAACGTAAGGGATTATGATAAACATAAAGATGTTTTTATTTAATTTAAAATAATTTATTAAAATAAATATATGATATAATATGCTGTTATATTTATAACATTTCGAAACATAACATTACAAACGTATTTAATTTAATTTTAATTAAAACAGTATATGATTATGTAAGTACGTATTACTTTGTATATATATTTTAAAATTAATATCATACGTATAAACTATCCCTTATGATTAATTAATAATAATATATTACATACTTCTATAACTTAAAACTTACCTACTCATATTAAGTTTTAAAAAGTTGGTTGGAATAAAATAGTAATATTGTTTTATTTATGTTTTACTTGTTAAAGTAAAAACACTATTTAAGTTAAAATATTTTAATTGTATATTTGTAGCGTTATTAAACTTTGTTTTATCGTCTTAAACTTCATTAAGCGTATAAGGGGTACCTATATTAAAATAGTTCTAAAAGTAATTTTATTAATGTAAGTACAAATGTTCAAGTTTTTTTTTTTTTTTCGATAGTATTATTTTATAACGCTACAATCGCATTCACTGATCAATTAAACATAATAATTATAAAGGTTAATTATACATATATTTTCATATATCTATTTTAGAAGATAATATTTTATAAACAATGTATGAGGCATTCACAGTTAAATTTCAGTTAGATAAAAAATAATGTTAAATGCGACAATTAAAGAAAAAATAAGAACGTTTAAGTAAGTATACATATTTATAAAATATCTATCTTAAATTATCTATTGAAAACCAATCACAATGAAAAATGGTTTTAGTTTAATTTTTATGGTTCCCAATATATTTTATAAAATTTGTTTAAACATATATTCTATACTTACAATTAATAATGAAGTAAATGTTAAATGCAAAGCTGGATTGGGAATTGAGGTTCGGCCCAAGTATTAATATTAAAACCGCCCTTTTCCCAATATTTTAAACATCATAATGAAATTTTAAAATTACACATTTAACAAATTTAAGTATATTTGAACTATGAGTTCAATCAACTTGAAAGATTAAATATAAAATTTAAACTATACGATAATTCTAACACCATAAATATAGCGGATAATAGATCAATATTAATGATTCCATATAGAATGAAATTTGTTATTTCTGTTTTTCATGTGCACAATTTTTTAAATTGCGAAGTTTATTTCGCAACATTTTACATTTTTCAAACGTGAAACAGTAAAAACATAGCTTTAAAATAACTATATTTTTTTTTTTGTCTGTACCATCTGTTCTAATATAAATCAACTGTAAATTACCTAAAGTTTTTATTTATTTATTTTTATTATCCTTTTTTAAATTACCCAAAAATGATGACATTTAACATTATTATTGCTAAGTTATGATCTGTATGTCTTTATGTAGTAAATATATTTACAAAGTTAACATTTATGATCACTATAACAGTAGACAGGTTTCTAAACTTTAAAAAATTGCTCCATTTTGTATTCCTTAAAACATAACGACAATTAAATATAAAAATATTTATTCACGAATCCTATAAATAACAATATTACTGATGATTTGACTAACATCTGAAAATGATTTGTATTAGAAAAATTTAGAAATAACATTAGTATAATTGGTGAATAATATCAATAAAACTGGTATAAATAATAATTATATTTATATTTATTAAATTTGGAATTGTACACTATAAATTAAATATTCTCATAATTAATTGTTAATTTAAACTTTACAAAGTTGACACATCCTACTTATTTCGAGTTGTTAAAAAACAATTAATTTGTATCTGTTATCCCGATGATTAGGGTTATTATTTATTATAAAATAAAACAAGTTAATACTTTAACACTTTAAGCAATAAAAAGTTTGAAATAATCGTAATATTATTCAAAAAATAAAATTAAGCACTCCGAATTCCAAGATAAAATAATAAAATATAGGTACTTTTATGTACAATACTTTAAGAATAATTGGCTTAACAATAAATACCTAATTACGAATTTATACTGTTTACATATTTTTTTTAAATATTAACTATATTTATAAACATACGAGTATAAGTAGTATTATACTTTATTTATATTTCCTTTATAATTGTTCTTTTAATAAAAATTAATTTTAATATCTTAAACTGAACATAAATAACCCTTTTGTGGCAAGTTTTAGAAAGTATTTAAAAAATTGCTGATTGTAAAAAAATTGTATTTAGGTATATCAGAGTATTAGAGTATATTATTAAATAATAATCTGTGATTTAATTATATATTAATATAATGTGTTGTAAAGCATTAAAAACCTTTAAATCAAATTTAAATTAATAACTCATATAAAATCTTTATTTTGTGTCTTTTTGTGGTCGATTTTGAATATTGTACCGTCGTATGATATAAAAATACTTCATGTGATATGAATTAAGTAGAACGTGTTTAACGCAAATATCTTAACATTTCAGCGTATACATTAAAATGTGATCATCCCATGATTATTCACCAGTTTTGTACCAGCCTGACTGGCATGCATCAGCTGACTTGAAACTTATTTGACTTATTGATGGTCTTATAGAATTTCCAGAACTATTAACGCCAATTAACTTCAAAATGTCATCCTTTTATACCAGTTACATATTTCCATTTTCTTTACCAAAATGTAACACTGATGTAAAAAATCAACCATTACACCGAATAATGAGTATAGCCAATAAGTATCTATCAATTATATTTGTATAATACCCATATTATCATAAAAATAAATAAATTAATAAAATAATCATTAAAATATTATTGTATAATGTAGACAAATGTTGTTTAGTAAGTAATAATATTATGTATCTAATAAATTATTTTTAACTAAATATTATAGAAATTTAGTTAGCTATATTGTTTAAAAATTGCAATGTAATAACGTAGAATTTATGTCTATAAAACATATATTTTTGACATAAATAAGTCAAATGTATGATTAAAAATCGTATAAATATGTACATATACTTACTCACAACTTTCAACTAATCTGGCAAAAAACATTAACATTTACTTTGTATAAAGAAGATTAGTTGTTTATTTACTATTAAAGTGCACTTGAAGTTACATAAGTAGATACTCTATTTTAATGCACACATTATTATTTTACATCGGCGGAAATGTTAAACCGAAATTTTTAAGAAGAATCATTTTTGATGTAATCGTAATAACAACGTACTCACTTATTGAATAATACTATTGTACATTTAACAATCAATGATATTTTCATAAACAAATTGTTCAATTATTAAAGTATCTAATAATGCAATATCAAATTATCATTTGAATATTATAACGATTTTTGAATTAAATTAGGTTTATTATTATAGATAACTTAAATACTATAATCAAATAAAGTAACAGTTGATATTTAATTATCTGGTGTGCTATCAAATTTTCAGATTTTCATATATTAGTTCTTTTTAGAGGAATTTAAATTTATAATTAATGTATATTAAATATTATTCATTTTAAAGATTTTTCGCGAATAAATAACAGTGGAAAAAATAATTTAAGTTAATATTATGGAAACATTCTCTAAATTTTTATTTTCATAAAAACTTATACTTTTAATTTCGATAAAAAATGAAATTAAAAACGTAAAACGTGTTATTGTAATCATTTAATTATTTTTCATGAAAAATTTAATGAATTTGCCGAGTTTAGTGAGAAAAAAAATCTTTTTAGTGTAAATGTGTAAATTATACAAACCAGCATGCCTTAAAATCGGACGATTTTTTTCAAGAAAGAAAAAATAAGTATTAAAATTCTAAAATAAAATCATTTAAAAGCACATTCGTGAAACATAATGTTATACTGAGGATAATTGAAAGAAAAATACGTCTGTTAATACTAAATTACTCGTGAAAATTTCATCACGTTTTTCATTTAATAGTATAATAATTGTTTCTATCTCCAACGATTTCCAGTGAATTTATTCCCTAGAATGTCTAGAGTCCCGCGGGTCGTAAATGTATTTTGCGTTTTTACCGTTCGTTTGCGACACATTGTTTCGTTGCGGGTACCGAAAAAATACACTCCAGGGAAATATTTATAGACATGACAATTTACATTCACATAAGTGGTTTGGTTTTGACGGTGGTATTTTCATTCAGACACACATAAATCCCATTTTAACGCGTTTTTATACGTTTATATACGTGTGAAACTTGTCAAAAACATCATTTCAATGTCGCAGCCAATGAGTGGAACGTAATAGTGAATAGTTTCGTACCTATTGACAGCCGAAAAACGGGGATAGTCAATTTTATTAAATAATCGTATTTTATTTAATATCGTATTTTCGCTTAAAATGTTACAATTCACTCCGAAAAGAGGACAGTTGGTCAATATTTTTTTCTCTTCTAAATCTTTTTAAAAATTATAATTTCTGAAGTATCCTCGTTTGCGTACCAAATTACATGTGTGTGGAGGATGCATTGGATATAAATATATATCATTTCATTTAGTTGTTTATTGATATTAAAAAAGTAATTTCAAACGTGCGAGTCAAAACACGCGTCTGTGAAAAATTCGAAAGCTGTTTAACTTGTAAATGACGACGACATGGGTCAGTTACTAGAAATAGCCAAACATCCGGGATCTAAACACCCTAAATTTCCCACACATATTTTCACCGTTGGAATCCATTTACGAGAGAAATCTTACTAAAATATGCGTTCCTAAACCCAAAACTTTGGACCTTAGGCCGAGGTTTACTCACATACGAATATACCATAGATAAATCACAATAATGGTTAGGTTAGCAAAAATCATTAACACTAAAAAAAAATCAATGGCTTAACAAATCAATTACAAAGGTCTTTTTGCGAGACATTTATTTCTGCATTTTAAGCAGATACCATAATAGTGCAGCATAAATTGAAAATTAATTCAATAGGATACATAATGAAATAATGAAGTATCCTAGTATAGGTAGATACTATGAAATCCTTCAGTTCGAGCGTACTTTTAGGTTTGTACGATTTTTGAACAACTACATGATTACAATCGTGAAATCATATTAACAATAAAGTATCAAATCAATTTGGAATAACGTATTAAATAATATTCCAAGGGATTTTCGTCTAGATATTATTAATAATAAAATATTATCTCAATAAAATAAAACATATTATAATTACTAAAAAATTATCTAATTATGTTCATTAGAAACATGCAATATCATAAAATATTGTAAAATAAATGTATTTAATATACATGTAATATTATACTTCCGGTATATCTCTGTTATAAGTTAGATAGACATTTGAGTACATTATTTAAAATATTGTCAAACATTGAATAGACGCTATACTGAGATTAAGGAAGTTCGAACGAAACTTCAAAAGATGTATATTAATATAAATACGCTACATTACATAATACAAATATCAAATATTTAATCAAATTATTTAGTGAAGGATTTCAATTTCATAAAATATATAATAATTAAGTTTCTCTGAACACACCATTTGGCATTTTATATGTTTATTCGGTTATTGAATAATACAAAATATAGGCGCAAATATAACTCACAAGTCATAACTAACCATTTTCATTGTAAAATTAATGTTTTATTGTTTTACTGATAGTTACCAAACGTGAAATCGATTAAATAAAAAAAAAAAAAAACATTAATTTATGTTCAACTGCTAAATAAATATAACATAATATGGAAATACAATTTAAAAAAAAAAAATACTATTCATTAATAACAACATATTGTTTTTAAGTGATTGATGCTGTGAAATTATAATATGCTAATTTCTAACTGAATATCAGTTTGTTTATATTATATTATATTACATTATGATGCGTTGTCATAACCAAAGGATTAGAGATTTCGGGTAATCCTTCGTCGTGTACCCTTAGTCTGTGTTATTTAATTATGTTTTTGTATGCGTGCCTATTGTTACAGTGTTATCTTGATTCGGAAAATATATAATTTAATATTCGATATGGTTTATGCCATGAATAAATTCGACAATTTATTTTCATTCGTCTAAACTGTAAAACCAAAATCAATATAACTAGGTAGGTATTTCAAATATTTCATAAAACCGAATTAAATATATCATGATAAACTCTCAGCTAGGTACTGGAAAATTGACAACAAGATTTTCGTTGACAGTTTACAAACGAGTACTTTACAAACATCACTTTATATTCAAAAACATGTATTTCAAAGAAAAATATTATATTACGTCATATTTATGTTAATATTTTATTTTCTTCGTAATAATATAATATTATAGAAGTAACTGAAATTTCGCCGTGGATCGAACCCTTGCCGCATAAATCTGTACGTAATATAAAATACGGTAATGATGAACTTTCTAAATAATTTTATCATTAATCATAATTTCCTGAATAATTCGTATTGGATGAATATAGTTTTATTTTTTTAAGTTTCTATTTACTTATAAAATAGTCTTCAGTGTAATTTTTTCATTTATCAAGTATACTTAAATTTTTGAGAAATGTCTGAAATAAATTGCCTTAAAAGGTTTTATTTATTTCAAGCTGGTCTACAATTGATTAAAATTAATGTTCTATATAATATTGTGAATTTTATACTATTGATATTATTTTCCTACAAAACTGAATATTATATTTTTTGTATGCTCACTTTAAAATGTGTACCTACAGTATATGCATAAAGGTAATTGATTTAACGCATTTGACATTTCTAAAAAAATATATAGGTAATAACTTATTCATAGTATGCAGTATTCCGTGTCAATAAACTATCCGGTATTGAGTATAATCAAATATATTGTTTTACAAACGATTGATTCTATTTCCCATGTCGCAAAACCAATTATAACTTTTGTTAATCATAATAATCACATTAATTTCAACTAGAATTGAAATCTGACATAAAACTTTTTATACATAGAAAGTTCTGAATTTTGTTTTATTATTTTATTCATGTCATTAGTTCTTTGAATTAAAATTTTAAAAACTAACCGAAATATAAATATTATATTTTGTTATTATTATTCTATGAACTGAAATTGAAACCGGTAGTTATCTATGTTATTTGAACTTATTATTAACAAAATGTTGAGGACGTTGTTTTCTTAATATTGCTTAGTACCTAATAAATTATAATTGAGCACGAAAATTATAATTAAATATATTACACACTGTGCGAAACGAAAATAAATAATATTATTACAAAAATGAGCAATACATTTTTCAATATATCTTAAGACTACAGTTATTTTCAATTTAAATTGAAAAATAAAAATTCAGTTATAGAATCGGTAATAACATAACACTTTATAATACATTAAGTATTAAAAATTGCATTTCTAGCCTAACCTTAAATCTCTATTTACAAAACATTATTTCACAAAATTTAGTGAATATAAATTATATAGGTATTCCTATATCGTTTTTTGTGAAAAAGTAATTTAGAAATATGAAAGAATTAATTTAGTGCTCGAAGTAAGGAAAAAAACGATAGGTTTATATAGGTAGTTAAAAAAAGAATAATATTATAAATAAAATATACATAAAATGAATTATTGATTTTAATTTTCTTCAAAATTTAATTAAATATCCAAAAGTTTTAAAATTGTGATTAACCAAAAACATATTTTGTGACTTTTGATTATGATACATCGCTAGGTTGATAAATATAATACTTCTGGGCAAGAGACATAAAAAGAAACAGATGAAAGAGCAATCAACTTATCCAATCTTCCTACGCGTATGGATATTGTATAGAATATAATATAAAATGGTAAACTGATGATTTGCAATTCCTGAAAAGGGCTGCGGAGATGTAAAATAATTGAGAGTTACCATATTGCACAATATGACACACATTTGTATCCGTTTTGTTGTTTAAATATCAATTTTAATAGTATTAAACATTTTTTTTTAAATTTATTCTAATTCGTTATATTTACTCTTACATGTAATGGAAGGATATCAATTCAATACAATTACCTACATTCATTACTACTTAAGTGCTGTTCACAGAATTTTTTTAATTTTGTAAAAATCCGCATCAATAGTACATTACCTTTGAAAAATTAAATCCTAAGTTAATTTTTTAATCTTAACTCTGGGTTTCCTGGTAGGACATTAACATGAATATTCACTAATATGAATAATACACTCCTTCAAAGTGAAACGCAATTAGATAATTGTACTTTTTAATATACATACTGAAATACCGTGAATGAAATTATAAATGAAAACTAAACGCTTATTTTACAAATGATGTTATTAAGTTGATAAAATTAGCTTTATATATATTTGTGTGTTTGTTTTAAAAACATAAAAACAAAGAGTATGTAAATCAAAAAACTCTATATAAATATAAAAACCTCATAAAAATAAAAAAGTATTAACAAAAGTTGCTAAAAATAGAATTATAATATTTCTATTGCATTAAAATTATTTATTTATTACGATCTAACATAAATAGTATTAAAAAAAACTTTTTATTTCCAACATTTTCACTCTAATTCATATTTAATCTAGTATTTTTTATTCACTACAATATAGTCATAAGGGGCCTATCATTAAAATCTTCATTAAGACATTTTACTCAGGATTACACGGAGATAAAAACATTTTTATTATTTCCAAAAATATTATATTATACTTTATTCCTCTGATATTCACATTATTTTATTTTTTCATTGTTATCAATTATCAGTATATTTTTATGTTTTAAGTTTATACATAAAGTTACTGTCGAACTAGTACATATCCGTTTTGACTATTTCAAAAGTATTTCTGTTTTCGTTTAAAGTTATTCGATTAAAGATCACGTATAAGATGAATTTGTTGTACAATGAATTTAAGAAATTTATGGGGTGTAAGGAACAAAGTATTTTAGACGATATACAATAATAAGTATTTATATTTTATTTTTTACATTATTGTATATAAAAACTACTATGTAAAAAAGCAACACAGGTAGGTACTCAAAACATTGTAATAAAAATAAGAATATAATACCTGGTAATTTTTTTCAAGCGCTTTTATTTTTAATTCGCATAAAGCTATTAATTTGAATATCGAAGTAATTTTGTCGTTTTAATATTATTCACAAAATGTACGTGCTTGTTATTAAAACGAGCAACTCTCAAAATATGGAAAGAAGGGTTTATATTTAGTAATCCAAAATGTATATCGGTGTTTGGTAATCATACGAGTATGTACTTGCTACTATAATAATGTTTTTTTTATGTTTTTAAACTGCGATTTATTTAATCTTAAATAACGTGATATCACAAAATAGAGATAGTTAATACCAATAAATTAGAACGTAATATTCTAAGATATACACATTTTTATTCAAAAGTAATATGTATGTGATACTTTTAAATAAAGTATACGAGTATTTTTGCTGATAGAAAAATAAAGATGGAAATATGTTATTTTATAAGCCATTATATTCGTGATAGTTCCATGTGTTGTGTTAATTAATATTTTTAAATAAATTACGAAATCTTTTTCTTGAAGAGGTTTCACTACCAAAACAAATATATTTTTTATAAGTACAATTATTATTATAATTTTTAATTTATTACATATTAATTTTCCATAATTAATTATTTTACAAATAACGTGTAGGTATCTTAATTGCAAATTCTATTATATCTTATATTTTATTAACATGCCATTACCACCCCTAACCCTCTTCTCTGAATGTTCTTCTACTTCATCGATCCAACTTGATTTGCCAAATATATATAATGCATATGTTTAACGTATTTCAATTTCCACTTACTATTTATTTTTAAGATGTACACGTTTTAACACAGTATTGCATATGCAATATATAATGAATATTGTACCTATACTCAAGCCATAAACCAAATATTGAATTCTATTAGTAAGTGGGGTTGACTTATGTGTTTTTGATTAAAGCACTATATAACAATTAAATAAGAATTCTTAATAATAAATCGGAATGTTTATATCTTTTATTCCGACTAGCTAGAGTCAACTCCAAACTGAACGTGGTTTCATTGTATTTTTTTAGCGGGGATCTATAATATACCAATTACAATTTTAATGACGATGATTATAATAATAATAATAATAAATCACATATTTATCTATTCATTATGATAACATAATATTTGATATAAATAGACTATTTAAACCACTATAATCTTATTTGGATTACGAATTTGTTTTTAATGTTTTCGTCCTATACATATTTGATATATTTGATACGTTCCATAATTGAAAAAATTCAATAATCTAATAATATACATGTATTTATTAAAAAATAATAAATTATTCATATGATTATATAAATATTATGTTATTAAATAAAGTAGTTTACTTATAGTAGTATTTCTATAGAAAATATTTAATATAATGTACAATATACATATATATATATATATATTGTTGCACAATAATTACGCACATAAAATAATAGCAAAACAAAGAATAATATAATACATTTGAATATAAGTACCTATTCATAGTGTTTTTATGTGTATTATCGTTAGAGAGTATAATGATAATCAAAGAAAATTGTCCAATCTCCAAATAACTAAATGAATAGGATGTTTGCATATATAATGTTAAAAAACCGACCATTAATTATTTTCTGAAATATTTCATTTGTATTATAATAGACCCTTGACACTTGATTTTGTGTGTGTGCGTGTTTTTTTTTATCTTCTTAATTACATTCTACCCAAATTAATTATTATTCTTTGAACGTTTATCTCTAATTCCTACGGTGGTTATCATGTTGTACAATCTAAGTACAATTGCATTTAGTAGTCCAAATATATAAAACAAGTTGTAGTTTCAAATGACTATGCAGTTCCTTACCATAATTTCAACAATAAAATACTGTTTTATATTATTTTTTTATAAAAAATGTTGTTTTTCTACCATTAAAATTATCATGTATAGTATAATATATCATGGGTCACTCAACGTGTTTATTCAACCGTAAATAAGTTTGTGACATATAAAATTATAGTTTTTTTTTTTTTTTAATTCCTAGTAGGGTTTATTTATTATTTAAATTTTTATTGTAAAAAATAATATTTTGTTTCATTTTTTATCTCACACGAGTTTTGAGTTTTATGAATATTTTTATTTGAAATGCAAATTTATATAAATATTACCATACTATTATGTAATATCTATTTAAAAATAATTATTTCAGTATATAAATAACAACACATTATATTATGGAGATATGAAAATCAGATCATAGCTAAATGGTTTTAGATGGCTTATGGTTATGGGTTTCAATGGTTGACAAAGTATTTGTGAACAGTAAACAGTTAATAGTAGTTAAATTATAAATATAGTAATTTTGATTTTTTTTAAATAAACTACACCGCGGTTGTATTAAAATTCTTTATATTTGTATTCAGAAATAAATCAATCATCAATGATATTATATTTATAATATTCGTTCGATCAAGAAATTATAATTTTTAATTTATTTAAAATCTGTGGGAACTAACTATACCAATTAGAAATTGTTTAAATACTAAAAAAAAAAAAAAAAAAAAAAAAAAAAAAAAAATGTTAAATAGATAAATGTTATTATTATTATAATATGTATTAATCCAATAATATTAAATAGAGAATATTATGACTCAAGCGCCAAGAGTTATTACAGTAATAATCCACGTGTTTAATAATTTATAGCTTATTAGCCATACGAATTGCAGATATAAGTTTATCATGTATGATAAAAAAAAAATATAAAAAGTTTAAGCTAATTTTTATTTTATTTCAAATATAAATATATATATATTACTTTTCTTATTATCTAAAACAATTTTTAATTTAAAAGACATTAAATCAGTTTTTTAAAAAGATTTCAAGTACCGTGTTATTTTTAAAATAATTTTCATTTGTATAATTACAATACTATTTTGTGTAAATACCTAAACAACCCGTCTAAAAAAAAAAAAAAAAAATGAACTATAATAATATCAATGTATATTTAAAAAATAATAATATTTAAAACTATTGAAATATATAAAGTAGTTTTTAAATCTACAAAAAATATATAATTTTTACGGAATTCGAAAGAAAGTTATATATTATGCATTGATATCTACAATCGTATTAGATTAGGAATAATATAATGTTGGAAAAAATTAATGTAGCGTGCTAATATAATACATCAGTATAAATTGTATTCAAAAAATACTACTTTGTGAAATATCTATGCATATTTATATGATTTACGTATAAAGGTTTTTTTTTTTTTTTGTGAGAATAGGAACAGAATGCTATAGACCTAACTGCTACAGTTACTAGAAAGATGAAATTTAATAAATACTAAATATTCAATCATTTGTCATTTTAAAATATTACACAATACTAAATAGGAAAAAGTGCATGGCAAGAATATAGATCATGAGAAATTTAATTATTGAATTATTTAATTATAAACCTAAAATCATAAGATACAAAAAATATATATAAATATAATAAATAATATGACTTTGCCTTTTTTTTGTTTAATATTAAATTGAAACTATTTTCATATTTTTCTCTAATCACGAACAGAAATTTATTTATATTGAACATAATAATTCCTAAAATAATAATCTAGACTCATAATTTATTTTACTCAATAGTATAATTTAATACTAAAATACTAATTTGATATAATACTTAATAGAATAACTGCATTAAAGCAAAAAAAAAAAAGGTTAGAATATAATGAATTTTTTTTTAGTATTATAAAAGTGTAATAATAATAAAATTATCGATATTTTCAATTCAAATAATCAAGTGAATAAAATATTTAAATTATCGGATTGTCAAAATAAAATCCAACAATAGAAACTAAAACTAAAGTACGAATTATATTTTAATTTAATAATTATAATAATAAACAGAAAAGGTAAATACTTTATGATATGTCAACAACGCACATTTATATTCAGCGAAAAATAAAATTAGAATAAAAGTGACCAAATTAAAAAAAATAAATTACCTCGAATTCAAGTATAAAAATAAACAAACAAACACCGAATTAATAAATACGTAATACGTAGTTCAATTTTGCAAAACATACAGAACAACATTAACAATTTAATTGAGTTTCATTATTGAACTCTACTGTAATACGACGACGGTGTCCCTCTTCATAGTATAATATTATCTTACAGTGTTTATTTCATCACACGACTTATCTACGCATATTTGTGTGCTCGCTCTTTTATCGTCTTTGAAAATCTGATAATTTTCTTGTTAAATACCGTTCTCTCGTGTCTTATACAAAGTGTAACGACATAATGACGATGAATAACAATATCGTTCATTTCGTTTTCAATTTATTTCTGCACCGAACAAAATGAGATACCTACGCTTAGTTTGATGTTCTAATAATAATTTACTATTACTTTGCGCATAAAATAACGAAGTCTTCCTCTATGATCATACTGAAAATACAAACACAACATCATTATAATAATATAATTACACGTGTGTCTCCTTTATATTAATGTAATAATATTTATGATCACGTGGCACATCGACACCACCATGATACAATATACTTTGTAGGTACACTGAAAGCAGAAAAAGTGAGCTTGACAACAATATGGGACTTTGTAGATGAGCATGGTATTATAATATAAGTTTACAAAATTATATTTGCATATAAGAAACTGGACTAACCACCGCATCAATCTGTGGTTGTAAATTTCTTAAACGAGACATTGTATCCATTGTGAGATTTTGACGTAACAATATCGTTATTGTCTATCGTTGTAACTCAAGAAATAAGCATACCTATCTACGGCATGACAGTGCGCGGAACAACTCGTCTTAAGACTAAGTCAAAATGTTCGATAATGATATAAGGATAAAATCTATTTCATTTAACATCAAGAATGAAATATATTACATTACAATAGGTCATGATTGACGGAACGCAAAATACAATAATAATAATAATAATAAGACAATAAGACGGTTTTAATGAGGAATTATAATACGCATAAAATTAAACAATTCAAATGTATTTTTTAAATAATAATAAAAGTAATTGAAATTTAACTTAATGAGCACTTGAATTTTTTTAAAAAAATCTCTCCATAAACGACGGTTTATTACAAATAACAAAATTACGAAAATAATGTCGCATTTATTTTTGTCTGGGGTCAAAAATAGTGTCCAATTTACATCACGTTTCAACTCGCAACTCCAACTTCTGCACGAATTTATAGCATCCGATAACAACTCAGTTGAATTTCCATTACAAAGCAAAACCGTAAGAACGTCCCAAGGGATTATTTTTACAGAAAATAAAATCCAATCGAGTGCCATGTACGATTACCAAAGGTTGGTCGTCATAGTTTCAAAAAAAAATATTATACCATAAGCATGTGTATAAAATTTAAATTCGTGGAGCTTTTGTTAAGGCACTTCGTGAACCATTCATCGTAAATTCCTATATGTAAAAAAACTTGAAGTTGTATTATACATTGTATATTCATTTTTCTAACCACTTAATAATTACAAATTTTAAAACTTCTTTCCATTATTTTTATTTAATAATGCTTTGGTATTGAATAAATAACATGTTTATAAGGAATAAGAAATCAACCGATTTATAAAAATATTGAATATTGCAGCATATTTTGTTTAATAGCAATAAAAAAATTAATTTTTGTCTATACTAAGGAAAAAATAGTAAATGACGAATTGGGTGTATAAAATACAGCTTAAATGTATCTAATATAATTTAATGTTTAATTTGTTTGTAATATTCGTTTCAATATGAATTTTATAGTACTCGCATAGTAAAATTAATAAAATATATTAAAAGGATTAATGTTTGAATATTTTAAATTACAAGATATTTTATTGTATTATTTTTTAAAATATTTTTAAGTACTAAACCAATTTATAGGATAAAAAAATAAGGTCCTTTTAATTTGTCCCCATACTTGGAGCTATGTTATAATATTTGGTGCCTTGTAAATACTTGTAGTTTATTAAGTACTTTGGGTCTTTATCGACTCGTTTTTTAAATTTATATCTTACAAATATATCGAATTACAAAGTCATGTATTTTCATGAACTAATAGCCATGTTTCATGTTATAATAATATGTAAACTGGTAAGATAATTTATTTAAGCATCATATGCTTCCCAAATAATAACTACACAAATTAGATACATACTATATATAGAAAAATACACAAAAATTAATGAATAGCAAATTACTGACGGTATTTTTGATGGTGTCTACATAATCACTAATCTAATTATTTTACCACAAGTTAATTTTGGTTCATTGTTTCTAGAAGCGCTATTGAACTATTCACCAAAAAGTTTCTAATGGACTTTTGAAGATGAAAAGACGTCAAAGTCACTTTTAAAATTAAAATTAAACGTTTGCATTTTGTCTGGTTTCAAATGAATCCATGCAAATAATTTTTAATGCTGTATATTTCAGTAATATTTTTTTAAAGGATTATTATAATAAGTTTAAAATAAAAATATCCAATTAAGGTTAAAAAATTGTTCCTATATTTTTTGAGTTAGTCAATATTATACATATAGTTAACATAATATTAATAACCAAAAGCCACAAAAATATAAATTATCAAATAAATACAATCCATATTAAGAAGAAAAAATTTAAATTGACTAATTTTGCATAATTATAAATTATTATTTTTTAATTCAATCACTGTCAATATGTTAAATCATTTTAAAAATAATGCGATGTATTAAAAATCTTGAAATATGTAAATCTACTACACATACAAATAATTTCGTAGTATCCTCCTGAACTAATTGGCTGTTGTTATAACAATTATTCAATATTTTGCGGTAACATATATAAAATACAACTTATTATAATATTATGTGGGCACAGAATCTGTTTGTATAATATCTACTAACAATATGTTTATTTTCATAAATAAGTGTGATGATTTGCAAACCAAATTCAATTCATATTTAAACTTTTCAAAAGTATTTGCTAATGATTAAACATTTTCGGGTTTATATTCAACGAAATATTATCATCATAGCCATCTGTCGCGTTATAAATTTGTTATAGAAATATTCTGACAAATTTTCGATGAACCCTATAAAATAATATAATTAATATTTAAGTATTACATTAAATATTGAACTTGTATAAAATTGAATGCACGAAAACTGCATTCTCTATTATAAGAAGACATTTATGCCCAATGCCACAAAAATTCATTATTTTCAGCTTCTCTACCTTCCTTAGATATCCCTGCACAATATAAACACTGTATTTGTATCTTTAAAATTTCCTAGTCTTTTTAGTCTCAATCATTTTATCTTTTTAATTATTTTGAACGCCACAAATATTTTGAACAATTATTATTCCACTGTTTTTTTAAATATTTCAAGTATAACTATTTGCTTCCCCGCACAAGTCGTCCTAAATTCCGAATTCTTTATTAATCCTAAATTATTTCTCTTGGGTCCGTAGATTTTGTCAATATTTTTCTTATTTTTTATTCAGATTTTTCCATACAATTTATTCATAGCCTAATCTCCAGTTGCCTGAATTTCCATTGGACAAAAGACTAAAAATATATATTTCGTTTTGTTAGTTGGAAGTTAGATTTGAACCGTAGAAATATTCCAGAGAAACACCTTTATCTCTTTGAGAATTTAAGTATTTTTATTGATTTATCTTTAACTATTTTACATAATACCATTAGTCATTACTCTTTCAAACCTACAATTATACAAATGAAAGCCATAAAAATTGTTCAATCAATATACTTAATTCATTTAATTTTACTTTAAAACGATTTTCATTCAGCCTTATATTATGATTGTAGAATTTTATGAAAACAATTTAAAATAAATTATACGATTAATTATTATAAATTTTTGAAGTATGTACTACATTTTCTGTCTACTCCTAAGGAGAATTTAAAACGTATTCAAACCATTATCATGATAAGATAAATATTGCCTTACGGTGTTTAACTAATTTGAAATTTAAAATAGCCGTTCTCGTGATAACTGAAGCGTATTATGGTGCTGCATAATATAGTAAGTTGTACAACAATAGGACTCGTGGTTAGATTGTTACCAATTAAATATTAATACATAAAATACATAGATAAAGTTTATAACGATGAAAGTAAGGACAAGTTATCAAAACTCTAGAATTCTTATGGTCTTTGAATCTTCTCATGAAGGTTCTTAATTTCGTTTGAGTATCTAAATATTCAAATAAGAACCATTGTTAATTTATATACCTATATACATTCTGTTTAAAACTTTCAAAAGATCAAGCGTTTTATTACAGGAAAAAAATATCTACTTATATCTAAAATATCACTAATTTAATGAATAATGAATTGCTTATAAATGATTTTCATATAATATGTCACATACAAAACAATGTACGTTTTGTATAAAAAAATAAAATATAATAATATTGCATATTCAATCCATTAATTAGCCAATAAGCGTAATTCATTTAATATCGTAATACCTACAAAAAAGTGATTAATTATAAATAAGCACTATTGTTATTATAATGACGATGATAAAAAAAAATTAGTATATATTTAAAACAACAAGATTGAATTATATACAATTCTATAAAATATAATATCTATATACATAATATTTATTATTATGTACATTTTACACATAAATCATGTTTTTTTTTTCTTTTAATTGAATGAAGAAAATATTCGAATACAAATAAAATTGCCCAACATACTAATTAGATATAAGTCTTATAGTCTAAAATAAAAAATTAAAATATATTTATTTATTATTTAAATCTATTGTTATACATTTTAATTATAAAAAAATATTCTAAACACAGCATTTGACAAGCTGTTCACAACTCTACTATCCTACAATCAAACTACATTTTAATTTTCTTCCTTTTTAATTAAAAAAAAATAACTATTATACATTTTTTTTTTCCCATTAAGAATGAGTTCAGTATTACATAATATTTTATTACAATACCCCAGTTGGGCTTATTAAAGCAATCGTTAGAAATGTGTTATTACACTAGACAGTAAATTAATAATGCATTTATTAAATTATTAAAATTAACGATTTATAATTTTTAATTTAAAATGAAAATTTGTCATTTTAACCATTTAAATTACTTCCTTGTAAATATTTATTGTACAAAATTGTTTACGAATTTTATATTTATATTCATTTAAAATTGTAAATCATTCTCTTTAAATGATTTATAAGGGTTATGTCATATTATATTGGAACAACTTGATCAATAGTATAATATTTAAAATAAAATATTGCCTATTGATATTTTTAATAATTAAAAATATTTATACATATACAGAAATATTACATTATACTCAACAATAGTCTTGTCATTCCAAAATGACTATAATCTATTGTATAAAAAGCATTAGATTATTCCTGGTGTTTTCATTATGCAGAGAGCAGTTATTATAAATCATATTATTTAAACTCACTTTAATTAAATATAATTTTAAAATGACAATAATAGTTTTATATTTATATTGTATGGTATATATTAATTTTATTTTAAGCAATATATATTATTCATTCAAAATATATGAACTTGGGTTTTAAATGGATATCGTCGACTTAAAAACTGAAAACTAAAAAATGTAATAGAAATAAATATTACATTTTATCAGTAGTTTATTATCATGTCTTTTTTACCAATAAAATTCAATGAATTGTTATTTTAATGACTAATCATTTTAATAGCTTTTTGCAATAATAAGAATTTTCTTGCAGACTGTAATTTGTGGAATATCAAAATAAAACACTTTATCTTTTAAAAAGTTATATTCAAATGTAAATTAAAATAAAGACAAAAGTCGAAATGAATATTTTTTTTATTTTCATTACGAAATGACATAGTTAATTTCAATAATTAAAACAAAATATTTTTTTATACATTTTTTAAGACATTGTAATAGTTAATCACTTAAAACTATAGTATAAAATAAACATATAACAGTCATTTTATGATGGAATAACATGCAAATGCAATAACCCGTTTAAATTTAAATACAACAATAATCATTTTTTTTTTCTGAAATTTTTAATAATGATTAATTACTATCAATTCATTAACTTACATTTTATTCGAATTTATGATTATAAATAATTACAATAATATATAATTGAATTTTAATATTGGCAATAAATATTTTTCATGTCAAGCTGATTTTCATTACTTAGACATTAATGTACCTAATAAAACAATACAAATTTTTAGATTCATTATTAAAAAATGATGTATTTTATAAGACATTAATTACAAATATTTACTGTGTACATAATATATAAAATTATTCATGAATGTTTACATTTAAAATAATACTGTTTCAAAATAACCGTTTAGTTATACCTATTTATTTTCATAATAATAATAATATTTAACTTGATATTGATCAACATGTTTTTATTTTATTATTATTATTATAAAAACAATTTGTGGTCTCGAGAGAGAAATATATTTTTGAACGTTAAAAACTGTATTTCAAAAATAATAATAATATAACATTTTTGGAATTATGAATAATAATCATTGTTCCTCATTAACGTATTATTATAAATTCAACAAAATATCTTCACAATAAAGTTTATGTAGATATATTAACTCAAACTTCTATAACATGACATTAGAAATTAGACAATATTAATTATTTAATACGATTTTCAACAGTGTTACAATGTCTGTGATTTTGTATAAGATAGAAATATATAATACAATGTTTGGATTAAACTCCTTTGAATGTCAACTTGAATTTAACAAATAAAACATATGCGAATTCATACCATTATTTTGGTGTTTACTTATTGCGTTTTTAAACTTAATTTGACATTCTGGTCATGGTATGCAACAGAGAAAAATAAATCAAAGTCCATTTTAATTTACATGCTGTTGGAAATAGCAATCGAATTTATACTACATAAATACAGAGACAATTTTTTTAATCAACTTCAATAAACGTCAGATAATAATGTTTTAAACTATTTTGTTAGGGTTTAACGTTTTAACTAATTTTTAAAGTTAAAGCTAAAAACTATTTTAAGGTGTATGGTGTATTATTAAGTATTAGATTATAATATATCGAATAATTAATTCATACATACATACATCATTTATTATACACTATACATTTGATTTAGTTATAGAAAAATATCGAGCCTTAACAAGCTAAAAAGTCAAAAGGGCGTAAGTGACATTTTTGGCCAAAATGACCTTTAATATCAAAAAAATCAAATTTATTAACGATTAAAAAGTGTAAATGATGACGTCATTAGAAATAGGCGTTTTTTATTTTATAGTTTTCGGCATAAGCGTCAAGATTTAAATTTTTTGACAGATTAAATATAAGCGACATATATTAAAGTAGCGTAAACAACAGAACTAGAATAAAAATTGTTGTAAGCGACATTACCCAAAATGATAAAAACCTTTGATAGTTTGTGGTTTAAAATTGTAGATAATAATAAGAATGGATTGGTCATAATAGTTAATTTTAAATAAATAAATATTCAAATGTTATATGATATAAATTGAGGTTACATGGAGTAAACATTTACCTGTAAATACCCTGTACTAGAGAACGAGAATACCTAATTTCCAATAATAAGTAATAATTATTTCACCTTTTCCATTACGGATCCCAACGTTTTATAAATATAGTCTTATAATATTATCTAAGTTTAAAAAATGAAAGTGATTAACTGATTTCGTTGTAATCGATGTAATTGACGTATTCATTTTCCGATAAAACTATAAAAATATTAGGTTGTAAACGATACCATTAGTATAAAAGGTAATCGAAATTGCTTAATTATAACCTCTTTTTTTATTCTAAGCCCCATAAATAGTTCAATACCTATTATAATTAAACTCCATTATTTGATTGACATTAATTTTAGATAAAATTAAAACTAGCTTAAAAATAAATCATTCACATTCATCAAATATTACATTTTTAATACGTTTTTATTTTCCTGAAAAATTGTCAACATCACCATATCGATATAATAATGTGATAATTAAATATAGAATTTATAAAAATAATTTTAAAAAAATGTATATTATTATCATAATTTGATTAACTAAAAATAAGTAAACAATTTTTTAATTTTTCGAATTACATTTTATTTTTAAAGAAAAGTAAATTTAAGTCTTTTATTTCACAGACAATTATATTATATATAACTATTAGTTTAATTTATATTGTAAAAGTGGTATGATGCTTTTATAAAACTAAACTTGAGGTATAATACATAATTTTTTTCTTAATTTTTGATTTTTAACTGAATACAAATCTGAGCAATACATTGTTGCAGTTTATATTGTGGTAGTTTGATAATATTATAAATGACTTCTATCTTATGTTAAATGTTTATCATAAGTTTGCCTCACATATTTAATCAATTCAAAGTTGATAATAGAGAAGCTTGTTTAAATATTTAGGTTGTATTTAACAATGATGAAGTTTAAATTTTGTATGAATAGACTTGGTTTCTATAATTTTGTTACGATAGTGAAATATTAAAGAAATATTTAAAAATCGTTTACAAAAATCTCTTAGATTTAAAAAAATTCTATGATTATTTCTATTATTTTATATGTATGCTTTAAGCAATTAACAATTATTTTTTAATTAATTAAAACAATGTATCTATATTATTTTAAAATATTTATATTAATTAAGTATACTTTGATAAAATTATTAATTTGTTATTTAATGTACCTACCTTAATAAAATTTCTACATTTTCAAGAAAAACTATATTTTTCAATAAACAAATGTATTAGGCTTATACAATTGTATAGTATAATTAGTAAAAAATAAAAAGCAATTAAAAAATGAACAACATATTATATATTTTATAAATACGAATAAGTGTATATAATAAAAATTCAAGACTCAAGGTGAATATTTCTCTTGTATATTATTATGAAATTGAATAAAAGTTAATAAATCCAGTAAAAATCAGTATCATTATTTTAATATTATTTGTAATAATTATTATTATTATTAATATTGGAACGATGTACGAAAATACATCATATGGTTATTGTATTTTCAATGACAATGAATAAAACTACCGTTGAAATCGTTTTTGAAATTAAATTTTACCACCTGACCAATACGTGCAGTTATCGACAATTTATTTTAATCAGTATTTGTATTTAAAGTATGGTTATATTTATATTTGTACGGTTATATACAAAAGTCATGTAAAAATAATCCGTAAGCATATGTAACTATTTCAAATCATGATAAAATATTTTAGTTCAATAAAATTATATTGTTGTACTATTTTTTTTATATCCAGTATAGGTGTCTAACAGCGATGGGCGTTATGAATTTGTGATGATATACCCGATTAAAAAATATACAATTTATTAATACCATAAGAGTAATAATATGTATATATTATGGTAATCCGTTTTAATATAGTGTCGATTCGATAGTCAGTTTACGAAAATTAAACTACACACGATACCCACAAATACAAATTAAACAGTGACAGTTTAACAGTAAAAATAATTATAAAATAAATGTTTAATAACAATTTTACTACCATAACATCATTGTAGTTGATACCTATTGTGTTTTTAACGTGTATTTTTTTCATTATTTTCCAGACATGCCTTTTTTTTAATTACTTTACAATGGTTGGAAAGTTTACAGGAAACAATGTATAAGTTTGCTAATATTTCATCCTAAATAAAATATAATTGTTATTCACTGAGAAAAAGGAAGCTACTTTCTTCGTTCTCTATATAAAAGGTTTTAATATTCACAAATTATATCAAAGGTAACATATGTTTAATATTTTATAATAAACTTTATAATTTATAACACATTGTATAAAATTAATGTGTTAACTGGAAAAGTTCAATACGTGTGGATATTTAGCTGATATGTTTAGGTTAAAATATATTTAACTATTTCACAGAAAATTAAAAGTGTGTGGTTCGTTGATATATTATTAATAATAATATGTTTAAAATTTAAAACTAGACCATTTTCATTATGGTGTTACGTTTTTCGTTTTTCATTTCATTAACTTCTTTACTTCAATAATAATTATAAATTTTAAATGATTAATTAAACTAAAATTTAAATAATGTGGAATTGTATTTATAAGAAAATTGTGAATTGATTTTTCCTTAAATTAAACTAAATAACACGTCACATTTTTCTAAAAATAATTTTGTTGAAAAGGTATAGTAAACGATTTTAATAATATAGTTTTTTTATCCCATTTTTTTTTTAATTAAACCTTTTTCTTCTTCTATTTAAATATAATATAATATTTAAAACATAATATGTTTTTAGAAAAATGACGAAGAAATAATTTAAAACTGAAATAATTTAAGACAGGATATCTCATTTACTATAAAATAAGTATATAATTTAATTAATAAAACGAGCAGAATTCATAAATATCAATAAAATCATAGATTCGCTAAAATAAAATATAATTGACATTAATTAAATATTTTTTCTTTAAAAATAATACGTTGTTCGTAATATATTATAAATTAAATTTAAAGTGATATCATCAAAAATCTAAACTGTATGTGTTTATTTCTGATTGCATGCAAATATAATGGGTCTGGGTCAATCGAGAGGTAAATAATCCAAAAATCAATACTCATATGAATAGTCAAACAACAAATCGTTTATAATATAATCGTAATGTTATACAAATAACTAATATTTCGGAAAAGGTTTTACCCGTGCAAAACTAATAATGATATCGTTTTGCAACTAAATAGTTTGCGATTTTGATAATTGGATATTTGATATTTTAGAAGAATATTTCACAATATCTCTTTATAATTTGTTATATATTTTATTTTGAATGTTCTTCAATGTTTTGTGTTTCAATTGTAAATATATGTACTTATATAGTCTATATAAATTTATATATTTACACTTAACACTAGTTCATCACGATATATTTTGATTGATATTAATAATAATAATAATAATAATAAAATTATTAAAAATTATTTTATACTTGGCATATAATTATGTATTTTCTTTATATATATTATATATAAATTATTATTATTTCTTTAAAACAATATTGATACAATATTAAATAATTACTGTATTAAAAAAAAAAAAAAAAAAATTTCTTCAACGCTACAAATAGATGTATAATAAAATACGTTTTTTTTAAAGACCATATTTTAAAATCATTTATGTATATTTGATAAATTATTTTAATTAGATTAAAGTAAAGTAACATTGCATGTTTTTAATTTAAAATCATTTAACTATTCAAAACATTTTTGAATTTAAAGTTTACAATCATTTTATATTATGAACGTAGAGAAAATTGAACATTAGATAAAAAAAATAAATGTCCTATAGGTATATGGATGGAAATTAAGAATTATTAAATTAACGAGTTTAATGTCCAATCCAGTCACACAGGTAACCGTCGCGGTCGTAACGCAAAACCTCTAAGGAACACTAATTAAACACGGCTATATATTTTGTATAAAATGCGTATTTATTATATGGACTGGTACGAGTAATTTCATGGTACAGGTATAAAGCTGTTCTAATATTAAAGCTATTCAATTAGTTTAGGTCAACCGAAAATGATTATCATATAAAATAATTAAAAATATATTTGCGTTTCACGCCACTCGAATTCGCCATCAACGAGCTGATCACGTAGCAATATATACAGTTAAGTATACATTTTTCGTCTTTACCCTTTAATCAACACATTCCAACATTCGTTAAACTGGAGTTTCGAGAAGAATAGAAACTATAAATTATGACGTTAGTATTTAATTTTCTGAATATATTAAACGGAATATCCTACCGTGTTTTTTCGAAATATTATAATTTTTTTGGTCATCATAGGTTTTAAACCTCTGACAGTAATTTTGTAGATTTATTTTATTTTACATTATTCTATTAAATCACAATGTTTAATTAACATTTTAAGTGGAATTTTTGTATGATCTACCATCCTCTCACGCCCCATATCCCGTCTAAATCATAAATCTGACATACCACATTTCCGAAGTAGAAGTATTTTATGAGAAATAATGTTAAATTGGCTCGTGCCGGCAAACTTTTCATTCTAAGATATGATGAGTTACCGAGAGTTCAAGTAGAAATTATAACATATAATTTATTAATAAATTATTCTTGGCAATATTTTCGATTAAAATATTGTAACAATGTTTGTGTTTTATTTTCTAAGAAATATTATTCATTACCTAATCATAGGCAAACTATATTTCAACAATTATTTTTGAAATCATGTCAAATCATTTTAGTAATCACGTTCATTAAAATTTATCGAAGATACGTTTTTGTAATATGTTCTAAATACACATTATATTAATAACAAAGTTAAGTAGTATTAATATATTATAATTACTAATATAGTAATACATATTTAACTAAGATGACTTTAATGTATTTATATAATTTTTTTTTTTTTAAGTGTATATTAAAATAAACATTTTGTGAAATTTTAATTTTTAAATCACAATACTTATTATAAATACCAAATTTTGATCGACCTACTTTTGCAAATCCATTTTCATCTATAGATTATAGTTCCTAACCAAAACCAATCATTATAATCATTACAAGTTTGTGTAGATATATTTAGTGTTTTGAGTATTAAATTTATTTTTCTATCCAAAAATATTATTTGCATATACACATTAAATGAAGAAAATTACACAAAATTATGAATTAATGACATGATACGATAAAATGTAAAACTTTTCAAGTCAAATAAATATCAAATATATGGCTGGTCCTTATCTAGTATGTAAAATAAGTGTCGCTATTTAAAGAAATATAATAATTTATTTTATTTATAATGTACAATTTTAAAATTCCACAAAAATGTAAATACTGCTTAAAAATCTAGCTAAAACCATGATCAAAATTGTCACAATGAGATTAACACGATATTATAGTATTCAGTATTAAGAAGTAATTTATAACTATACCTATACTCATTATATTTTTATTTCAGTCTATCTAATAAAAAATATAGTAAAATTACAGTCACGTAGAATTAATGATATTGCATTTGAGTTTAACTTAAATACTAAGTACCAAAATTTTAAGAGTGAAACATTATCGAATATCACTCGTGGTATTTTTGTAAAATATCATCTGACAATGAACTTATATATTTTATTTAAAATATGAAAACATATAAAACTTTTTATAATTTTACTGTAAATAATATTATACAAAAATCCTCCGAGAGACACTCGAAAATGTACCACTCTTTAATTTTGGTAATAAGTAGTTAATCTGTAAGTTAAACTCAAATTCTACGAGGTTGTGATTTCGCTATGTTTTATGTTGGGTAGACGGTAATAGCTATACAGAAAAGTGTACGGATATTATACTATAGCGTCCTTTAATCTGCTAATTAATACCGCTGTAATTCAGTAAATTTTTCTCGCAGAATGTTAGTTAAATGTTAAATGTTTTCGAAGTCACATTATGCATGCGCTAATCGGTTGGGAAAATGTATGTTTTATTGCGCTTAAGCTCAGCCAAACTGTTCCTATCCCCCCTCCCCTCTACCAACAATTGTAGGACATTTAGACGTGACACCCAAAAATATAAAAATGGTAGTTTAATAGATCATATCTAAGTAATAGCATGCAATTATTTTGTAAAATAGCATGATACAAAATATACATCCGCATAATTCCCAAATTGCCGGAACAATATTATAATCCAAACGATCGCGATCATAAATGTTGGTGATGTAAAGAGATGATATGAATTCACGTTTTTTTTCAATCAATAACGAATACAGATTACATGCATTATCAATCGATTAAAAACATAAATATTGTACGTTTTCTATTTAATGACCAATATGAGTATATCTTAAAAATATATAAAATTATGTAGGTACTAGATATTTAGAATCCATTCGATATTCTACAATATACTTATAGTGCAAACGATAATATTATTATCATCTAAATAACTTTTTAATTTACATACTTAATTAAATGATAAGAGAAACATATCATTGTAAATATAATTAAAATAAAACGCTCTTTCACAAAAGAGATCCTTTTTATCCGACCACTATTATATCTAACGGTTAAACTAGATTAAACAACTAGTCAACCTAATCCAAATTTATCAATAATTACAAAGGTATACAATTGAATATCATTAGAATTTGTCCACACCAATACAAATTTCCTTAGAACTATTTTATTTCAATTGTTTTTCTTAAATAATTGTCATTATAATCATAAAAAAAAAAAAAAAAAAAATTGCACACTCAATATTCCTTTCTCACCTATGTCATATTAAATTTGGCTGCAAAATGACTAAAATTATAAACCTGAACATACTAAATTTTCGAAATAATTCCATTTAGTACAAAATAATGTTAAACTATCTCATACCGACATCGCCAAACCGTTCAGTCTAAGGTAATGCGTAACTGAGAGAAAACTTTCTAGTAACCGAAAATGTCTTTTATGTCTCGTTTAATATGACTTCTAAAGGGATTTTTTTTCTCGGTTTGTTTTTAAAATAATATAGAAATAGCAGTACGTGATATTCATACACGCACACACACGCATTCACACATACACACATACACACAGAAATAACTAGAATAACTTTTAGAATAACCATTGTTTTCAAAGGCCAACATTTTAATATCAAATACTCAGAAATGAACTTCAAAGACTTCCACAACACGATATTCGGTTTGAAATAATAAGATAACACATACAATTTTAATAAATATTAACATTTGTGACAATTAACAACACGTCATACGTTAATATTATTCTAAACGAAAACGTACGAGTACACAACGAGTAGATAATATTACTAGATATTTTACAATGAAATTACATTTCATTTCAACAAAGACGTTTTTCGACGTGTAAAGCATAAAATGTCTATAGGTAGGTAGGAATCGACGTTTAAATATTCTAGCGAATATTCTCGATATTGGCTTCGACGTACACACACAATACAATCCCTGGTGACTAACAATGTACAATACGTACAATAATACACGCATTGAATGTATAAGTCTCATTTTTTGTGGTTTATGTCGATAAAAATGCTATTTTTGAGTGGCGAACAAAATTATTAAAAAAAATCGAATTTTAATTATATTCAACAGAATATATACATTGAATAGTTGTGATTACATATTGTATATAAAATAACAATAAATTACTAATAATAATATTATTAACTGTTTAATCGTTAAAAATATGCATCATCGTCAATCTGTCACAAATAAATCTTGTAAATCATTAATTTCATGATTTATTGAATTTTACGTATAATGGGTATTATGAAGACACTGTATAAATTACTACAATAATAAATTATAAAATGTAAATATGAGTAAGATTAATTTAAAAATGTAGAATTAAGTTATTTATTCATAAATAGTTATGATAACACAATTATATAGGTACGAATTTTATATAAATTCAAAATGTAATGTAAAAGTTATTTTGATAAGAGACATTATATTTTATTATTATAGTTGGTAAAATTTAAATAAATAATAATCTAGACAGATAATTTTAGTTTAAGCGTTATATATATATATAATATATATATTCAACATAATATTTTTATTATTATTATTTCTTACATGAGTGAATATTATTATAATTTTTTTTTTTATTCCGGCAATGTTCAATTATAAAAACGTTCAAAGAAATATTTATTATAAATTATAATAAACAAAAATAGCAAACGAAAGAAACTTAAAAAAAAAGAGCAACATTAATTTTAACACAATAAGAATATATTAAAATTAAAATATATTGTTGGGAAATATAGAAAAAGAACATTATTTTTACTATTGTGAATTAAATAAACTCAGAATTTACAAAATGTCAAACTTTAATAATAAAAATTTTATATTACAATTAAAAAAAAAAATAGTAATAAAATACATTTTATAAAATAATATAAGTCTTTTAGAATAAAATAAATAGGATTTCATATTTCAGTTGTTAATTATTTCTATGTTACAAAATAATCATTAAAATGCTTATTGCCAATTAATATTATATTATAACATTTTTTTTTTTTTTTAAAACGTCTACACCATAAATATAACGCGTATTATATAAAATTAATTTAATATAGATATTTGCTTAAAATTATAAAATATAGTATATTTAAAATAAAAGTTTAAATTAAAAAATGTACAAAATAAATTCCTTACCATATAATATATGGATTAAATTACTATTTTATAAAATAATTATCACCAAAATTATAACTGAATTGTCTTTTGGTTTATTAATACAAAATTAATATAAATTTATCTCATATACACCAAATATCTTTATGTATACAATAAACTTAATTTTAATATATTATTTAATTTTCATATTGAATTTATGATATTGTTATACAAATAAAACATACTGTTCTATATAAATACTAAGTGATACATATTTGTTTAATTTTAGTAGGTATCATAAAATAATCTGCGTATCGATTACTATTTTCTACTTTGAACTTTTATTTTAAATTAAATTTTCACTGAAACGAATATTTAATATAATTAACTAAATTTTTTGTATAATGTAATATTCAAAATTCAATAATAAATAATAATATTATTAAATACTCTTCGGAAAACGACATTTAGATTAATTTATCTTTGATATTTATTTGACATTTCTACTAATAAGATTAAATATGATGTCTTAAATTTTAAGACAATTCGTGAAAAATTAGAGCAAACGAGAACAAATATAATTTATAAAGAAAGATATATTATATTAAAAAGTATAAATCGACAGATTTTATATACGACTTGTGTGTGTTTTCTTAGTTTTATTGAAAAATACGGACCAATGCACACATTGAATTCGCTTCGTTGCTTATGACAATACTCATATTAGAGAATAATCAAAATTAAATTATTTGAAAATATGATTGTAATACTCCGATTTGATTTGTTAATATTATGATGTAGTTACAATGTTTTAATAGTTTGTGTCTAATCATTAGATAAAGACACTATCGTTAAAGAACGGATATATTAATTCATTAAATTGTATTAATTGTTTGAAATTTTAATGATTTGTAACGAACCGACTATTGTAATTTGATATAATATTATGAATTATTCAAAGAAAACACATTTAAAAAAAAAATACTATGTCTGTGGACTAATAAAACCAACTACATAACGCGGCTATTTTACATTTCTTTTTTTTTTTTTGAATACGAGTTTCATTGTCACAATAAATTACAAAATACATTTCGCCATTTGGAACGTGTACGAGCAATGTTCTTCACATAGATTGCTTCCCGTTTGCTATCTAACGGTTTTATCGAGTAAATTTAAACATTCAAATACCGTACTATGTCACAACGTTCAGCTACCCAATGCTTATATTATATATATATATGTATGTATAAACTTCTTGTGGGACATTTACTTAAAATGGAATAACGTTTAAGTTGAATTCCCAAGAAATGTATAAATGTCGAAAAATATCTATCAAACATCTCCCGCATGATAATTGACGTTTATGTATAAAAATTTGAAATATACAATAATATATATTTTTATTATCACGAAAAACTATACATATCATACTCGTGTATTCGTATATAGGTACCTACATAATTCGATTGCAATGCTGTATATTTTGCGTTTCATCAAATATAGTTAAGTTACTATACCTACTCTAAATGTATTATTATTACTATCGTTTTAATTAAAACCACAGGTCCGACCAATATCTTAATAAGCATTAAAGCATAATATTATCTTTATCGTGTTTTACAAAATAAATATTTAAAATACAATCATATTTTTTAAACACTTATAATGAATTCACGAAAGTGAATTATAATAATATTAATTTTGTTTTCAGAAAAAAATATATATAAAACTAAAATAATTAATTGAGCTCCTTAAGACTAAGCTTATGTTTTAATTAATTTTCATAAAAACCAAAAAAATTCTACAAAAAAAAAAAAAAAAAATGCTCTATTTATCATGAAGAAATAAATAATTCTTGAAAGAATATCATCTTTGGTTTGAAGACATAATATAATAATATACTATATAAATGAAACAATATTTTGTTTTTCTTATGAAAATATAAACTTTACGAAGCATATAATTGTAAAAAGAATAATATGAAAAAAAGAGTGTCTGTAGAAACACATAATAAGTAAAATAAACTGTTTATTTGAAATATCAAAATATTCGCATGTAAAGACAAATACATTATTCGAAATTAAATTTGTCTCGATATAAACGAATATACACATTACCGTTTAGCGTTTTTACGGTATGCGCACATACAATCGAATTATTTCTGTACACTGTACACGATTCTAATTTAAATATTTACAGTAAATTTATGCATAAGATAATCCCTAGTTACCTATAATGGAAGTAAATTATGCATTAATCGATGATGATGTTAAAGATTACTATATTTAGATAACATTAAATTGCAATAAACATTAATGCATTGTAACAGATAAAGTTTTTCCAGCGTGATACGTTTTATAAATTATATATTAAAATGTTGGCTCACCGCGGTCATTACTATAAAAATACGTACAGTTGAAATAATCGTATTTATAAGGTCGTCATATAAAAACTAATTTTTTTTTAAAGTCGTAAAATGTGTGTCTTTAAAAATATAATTAAGTTTTCCATAATACGATATTGAGCTGCATGCTTCTGCTGGACTAAACAAAATTATGTTTGAGAAATTGACTTCTTGGAATGATCGACATTCAACGATTTATTATAATATTTTGAACGGTAATGGGAGCGCTATAGATAAGACATTCTGGTTGTTAATATTTACGGCCAATTTTTTACAGTAATTTAATCTATTTTACCGTATAAATAACATTATATATAATATTTATGATTGACTATTATTTAAAGATGCGAGATCGATATTTAACAATCGACGGAATATTTATGTAAAATCTTTTTAATTATCTATAAAATATTTAATATCAAAAAGGGAATCATGAATCAAATAAAGTAAGGAAAGTGAGGAAAAAATTATATTCATTGTATTAATGACTGATACATAAAACCTACGCGCAAACTAAATTTATTATATTCGGTCGTTTGATGATACAACTAGTTTATTCATATTTAACGAATTGTTTTCTGCGAAATATTTTTAATGTTACTATTCGATTGGGCATAAATATCAAATAGATTTAAAGTAATAAGTTGATTGTTTGACTTTGTGTTTTTTCATCAACTAAATTATATTTAATCCTGTTTAACTTTAAGCTGGAATCCAAAAATAAATATTATTAAAGTATTAACATAAAAAACAAACTATGACCCAAGGTTATAACTGGAATGAAGTTGAAACTTTCCATACACGTTTTAAAAATCAATTTCAAGTACAACATGCGTATTATACTGATATTTAATTGAAATTGAAATCAAAATGAACACTTAAAGAAATATAAATTATAATTCAGAATATGTAACAACTGTCATACGTAGGTAATACATTTTTTTTTTTTTTTTATATAAGAATACTTACACAACATTAACCAAGCGCGTGAAATTCAAAATATCTACTCGCGGTCAAACTGACAAACCTAAAGTGTGTAAAAAGTGGGAGCAGAAATTGTTGTAAATACATATTATATTGTAAATATATAATATTTTATTATTTATACATACTAAATGGTACAATGGAATTGTAAAAATGTTCGCCGTCGATTTTAAATTTTCGTGCGACCACCCGTCGCTCAACAACGCCGACAACGATCGGTGCGAAACCGACACGTACTCGACCCCGCGGTTATGATGAAAATGATTACAGCTCATAAAAAAACGTGGAAAATAGTTTTGGCACGTGCAAAAGTGAATTGACTATAGAAAACATTAACTTCTTGTCTATTTTAATTGAATAAATATGATTTTAATATTCTCCGGACGTGTGTCGCAGTTATTCGCTCGTGCGGATTGATTGTAACAGCGCGTATAAACATAAAACGGCGAAACGTCCAAATGCGTAAGATGCAATCATAACGATATCGACCACGGTTCAAGGTGAGTAACCGTGGTAGAATTAACGAGACCCCGATCGAATGCGAACCGCACGTGGATCGTGTACCGGCGGCACATACGTCCTGTATACAATAATATGACATAATATTTTGGATCGCACAGTAAGTACAATAACAATATTCAACTAGAATGAATGAAAAGGCAATATTATAAACCGAAATAAAAATAAAAAAAAGACCACTTACATCAGGTAACTATCTATAATAAATACAAATATTTAAACAAATTATTCTACAAATACTAATAATAATATCGACATTAATTTATTTAATTTTTAGGTCAAATGGAGTTAATATTGTCCGGAATACCGAGTCTCAAACACAACATATAATATCTCAAAAAAAGAGAAAATCAAATTCAGACTGTTATTAACGACAAAGAAAACAGAAGCGTTGTTGATTTCTTAAAAGGAATATCTTATAATTTACATTATTAAAAAATATTAATCAAATATTAATTTGCACTGTTTATGTACACAAACACAATATAATATAATATTATAAATTATTTTCATTATTGGTTTATAATGTATATTTTTTATTTTTAACTATAGAAAATTGTTCATCGGCCTCATGTGTAGTCGATGGTCTTTTATACCTGTCGGTCATTATAGTTATTTTGTGATATGTATGTCCGCGAATTTTTCTTTCTGTTCGATGGTTGTCGGCCCTTTGTACCGGACCCATTTTAAACATTGTGTTTACTCGCGGGAAAGATAAACGAGGAAAAAATAAAACGATCCTGCAGGGGAATAAAGAAGTTTCTCTATTAAAACACTATACACATTATAGCACAAAAATACTATACATTATAGGCATAAAAATCGTCTACGCGCGTTCGTGTATCGTATTTAATATGTCCCGTGCGAAAAGTTACTATCCGTCAGGTCGAAATATATTTCGTTTATACGATAGCCGCAACAATAATAAATTAATAATACTAAATAACGGAACGTAAAATCGTTATTTTTCGATTGCTGTGTAAAAACTATGCGATAACAATACTGATGAAAAACACATCGAGAAATAACATTTGCTAAAATAGTAGTGAAATTATTTAAAACGTTACAATCAGATCACAAATCTCTTTATTAGAATATTATGATTTATGAAACAACAGAAATCAAATATAATAATATTATGTAATTATAATCTAACACAATAAAATACGTGTTTAATTTCACATTTTGTCTTTTTATAATGCTATTAAAGTAGTATATTATATCGCAATAGAGATCCCTCCCATAAGGTATACTCCATGACTCTATGTATCACAATCATTTGTTAAGAAATCATTGGTTCGTATACTCTCAAAGTCTCAAGCAATTCGCACAGAGAAAAACAAATTAAATATTTGTTAGATTTTTTATAATAACGCTATTGACCATTCATGTAACTACTTTAAAATGTTACCACATATGTAGACTATCTATGATAGTACTTCAAAAAATATTTAAGTCCCTACATCCAAAAGTGCCTTAGTTATAAAATATTTAAAATACAAATTAGCTAAAATCACAGTTTCCGTAACATTCGCAGTTTTTCAACCATTTTTTGGTATTCTTTTTCCCCAAGAAAAAACTATTGATAAAATGAGCTAAGTAGATGCAATTTTCACCGAAATATATTCGGATATTCGTGGTAATCTGACCCTTATTTTTACCTGAAAAAATTATTTCAGACATAAAAAAACATCTTTTTTTTAAAACCAATACATTCCTTGCTACGTTTAGAATCTAAAATGAAAAATTGCTACGAAAAATTACAGAAATTCATCTTACTTTCACTACTAAAAATCCAGGAATAAATAAAATAAGATATAGCCTGCTGTGATTAGAATTATGACGGCTCTTTTCAATAAGGTATCTAATGATGATTAGAGGGTGACAAAATGTATTTTTGCCCCTACGCAGCATTGCAGCTGAATATGGCACAGGTCTGTAGAATTAGACCCGTACAATTAGATTTCAAAACACGGAGAGGATTGAGCTTCGGGTTAGGCTTCAGGTTTTTTTCGAACTTCCCTCCCTTTCCTACGCACAATTGATTTTTCTACATGTTAGTGCACACAAAAACATGATGGTTTCTCGATATTTACAATATTTTTTCTTATTAGTAAATTAAATTAACACAACAACATGCGATTACATTCAACACATTCGGAAGTAAATGATATTATATTAACATAATAACTCACTATGACTTTAATATTGTTATTGTGTGATTGCTATAGTTTTTCATGTGAGAAATTATTGACTTTATTTTTTTTTTCAACTCATTCGGATTTATTTTAGGATGCTTATTATGCCTTAGAGGGCGCTAAGGGCCCAAAGTGTTCGTCTAGTTGCGCCAATCCTTAACAATAACCAGGTTATAATATTTTCACTGACCTGTGGGTGTGGGGGTCAGTTGTTTCATGTCGATGATGTGATGAATCTCGTAGTTTTTGAATATGTTCGTCTTCCGAGACTTGAAGTTGCGCTGTAATCCGTGTATGGCGGACGTAACCTCTTTGGTGTATTGCCGCGTGTCGAACGTCTTGTACGGAAGCACCAGGCCAACCGTGAGGTTCTGATGCTGCCTGCGGGCCATGATTCGCGGTACCGTCGGTGGTTGCCTGCGGAACCTCTCCGTGCTGGTGGTGGTAGCCGCCGGTGTGGTCGATATCTGCACGGGTTCCTTTAACCGGTTCTTCAGCACACCCAGCTTGATGGCGCTCTGTCCCCGGCCGTGGCCACTGCCGAAAACCGTCTGCGATACGTCTACCGGCCGACTGTTGATCTGTATTCGCGATCCGTTTCTGGGTGTCCACCCGTGAACAGTGGCCAGCACCAACGCTAGCCACCACAAGCACCACCAGCATTTGCCACCACGGACGGCCGTCATGGTGCCAACCGCGAGATTTCAACTCAGCAAGTCCTAAAGAAAAAAAAATCGTTCAACGTTATTATTATTGACTATGACCGATCGCCAATATACATTGCAACGTTTCTCTACATTTGTGTTACTACGACATATTATTCAAATATTTCACATCCTAAATATTATAAACTATTAATTAAACATATTATTATTTAAATATGTGTTTTTTATACATATATATATATATATATAAAAGATAATAGTTGAGAAATTTTAGGTTATTAATAATGTTTTTGACATAAGATGGCATAGTCTATTTTTACACGAATTTTACCTCCTCTTTGACTCTATATAATTGTTTTCCTTTTTTTGTATTTTATTTTATTTAACGCTGAAAAAAAATTACTTCAAACGAGTACGATGTTAAAAATAAAAACAACACCGAAATAGCTAATTTTTATAAATTTGAATATGATTTTTATACGAACATTTAAAATTCACCTAAGCGAATACATTTTCATCCAAAAATTTTAATGCTATCTTTTTATTATAATACCAATTTCAAAGAAAGCTGTGTAGTTTCTAAATTAGAAGTAAATGGACAATTTACCCAACCAATTGATGTTATATCAACCAATAAAAATTAAAAATGAAGTAGGTCAAATAATGTTTCATTATAATTATTTTTTGTCGTTTATAATTTATCTCGCGTCCTCTTCATACATTTGGTGTACATTATTGTTTAAAAAAATATTGTTTTATTTTTATATATAAAAGTATGCCCCCTAAACACTAAAATATATAAATGACAGGCCCATTGAATATTTCTAGTACTTTATTTCCATACTGAGTGACAATGCCTAACGCTTAGGTTAATAAAACTAGGTACTCTATTTTTAATAGGTTTGAACCAGACATTTAAAATAACTATATTTTAGAATATATGTTATGTAGATATTTGATCATATAATATTGTTTTCATAAGCAAAATAATATTTAATTAGCCATAAGATATTTACTTTAAATTTTGTATATATAAGTTGAAAGAAATCCAAATTTCTTAGCGACAATAAAATAATAATAGGTAAAAATTCTATGCTTCATTAATCGAGATCGTATCAAATAATTTTATCTGTATAATACAAAATACAGATTTTTATTACTATTTTTATGTATTTTGAACAACTTTTCCCTCTTACCAGACCAAGGACCAAAGAAGAAAACAATAATCCTAACCGCCACTTACAACAAATATTAACAATGAGTATTATAGCTAACAACAGTATATTGTAAATAGTTTATAGTATTGTATTTTAAAACTAATTCAAATTTTGTTATTAGTAAATGAGTTTAGAAAATTTTAGATGATAATTGACCCTTTCATGGTTTTTTTTTTTAGTTTTTACTGAAAATAGTGTACTTATTTTGAAAAATGTCAAGATTATTGGAAAATTATTAAAAAAAATATTTGAGTACAAATTCACAAAAAAAAAATCCTCTATCTTTAATTTGTGCGCAATTTGGCACAATGTAATCAAATGTATATATTATATTCCAATTTCGGCCATCCTACATCAAAAAATAGATTTATAAAAACATTTTATTTAATAAAACAAAAATATAACAATTTCAAAAATAATATTGAAATTTGTAAAATTTAACAACAAATTCGACGACGTCACTTTTTCTTATCATTTCTTGGACAACTGCCATTGACGATTGACCAGATTTTACGTACGTAATTTAATATTTATTGGAAAAACGTCAAATAATTATTTTATAAACAAACATAAAGATAAACACAATAATATATTTTAATAACAAAATATTTTAAAATTAATTTTTATCTAACACTACAAGTTACCTATATAAGATAATTTAAAGAAGTTAAATATCTAAAAACCTAAATCATAGGAAGCAAACGTAAGTTAAACTATGACAAATTATGTTATAATACACTACAGATTATATAACACAGAAGGACATCGATCGTTGCTCTGATCTACTAAAATATTCAAATTTATATATTTCAGAAATGATTGTCTTACGTACAGCTTTTGTGAAATTCATGTTGACAACCGAGAATTGACCACCTTATATCGTTCATTATGACCCAGATAAATAGAAAATGAAGAAGAGATTTGAAATATGAAAAACCGTGCTTTTAAAGATCTTAAACACCACATTTCTTATCGCGATTGTGTGTATTTATCCAATCATTTAAAAAATTATCCAGTGTATAGGATAGGGGTTGACAACTTCTAGCTTTTAAGCAAACCGGCTGTGGTTCTTTAGGGTATATGTCCACATCGAGACATGTAAAATATATACCCCTTAATTTTGTACTGTGACGTATGTTTTTTTTTCTTTATCCATTAGCCAATAAACTAATATGGCTCTTTAAATATCAAAATTTCGCAAATCATTGAAAATTGTTTTTTTTTCTTAACAAGGTGATCGAATCCTGCTCTACGTACATTGTATATTTTACAATAATATTTTTAGAATAACAACTTCAATCACCGGTCAGATGAAATTCGTATAGAATGGTAATTAATAAGTACGTATTTAATTTTTTAAATTTTATTTCAATTCATTACATGATGTCCCACGTTTTTGTATTGAACTTTTTAAATTCTTAGTTATTGAAATCTGTTATTAAGAAATTTGGTTAAAATAATAATAAAAATAACGTTAAACGCACTGCCGAGTACATGTGCATTTAGTAATTAATTAATTAAAAATTGAATATAATGGATTCTGTTTATAATATAAAATGTGCTAATTTTATTTGGTAACTATGGTTATCATAAGCAAATTTGTATACAACACTTTTTTATTTTATACTTATTTTATATTTTAGTATTAGATTCTGAGCGGAGCAAGAAATGTATTGTTTTTCCAAAAATGTTTTTTTTTTTATGTATGAAAACATTTTTTCTGGTAGAAATAATGGTCCGATTATGACGTATAGTATATGCTTCGCTTGCAAATGTTGTCTACTTGGTACTTTATTTAGCTCATTTTTTGAATTTCCCAAAAGTTTTTCCTTGAAAAAGGAATGATAACTCCTTGAATATTGATCATAGGGAATTAAAATTTATTTTGCATATATACATATGTAATTTACATTCGTGGTAAATTTTGAAATGGATTATCAGCATAATATATTGCAATATATTGAGATACGCTCAGAATCATATTTTCTAATACAATATCATTGCATTCAAATCTTAATAATTATAATAAACCACTAATTTCTCCAAGGATCGAAGGGACGAAAGAGGAACGTCCACAATCGGCCTATCCCACTTTTTTTTTTGATTGAATAAGAAAAATAATATGGGCAATTTTAAATTACAATTTTTAAGTAAAGTTAATTATATTATTATCATGAGTGATTTAGTTTTAGAAACTGGCTTTAAAAGTATTTATATAGAAATTCAATATAAAAAAGATAAATCTTTAAACTTTTTAAAAAGTGGACATTTAATTAATTTCAAAGAAATTAAACCATTTAAAAACCAAGTTCAATATATTATGGCCATGTCATTAGACAAATATCAGTGACTACCGTCCGTGCTTGAATTTGGTAAATAAAAGAAAAAAGACTAGCGATTAAAAAAAAAAAAATGTAGAAAATCCACTGCAATGGTTGAAGTAATCCGTAGGAACTTTGAAAAATTAGGAATTTTTCACTAAATTTTGTTATAAAAAAGTGGTACTTCATCCCCCCACATAATTTAAGCATTATTATAATATACGAGTTAAAATTTAAATATATATATATATTTAATTTATTTATTATTCGTTTATGTTAGTAATTAGGAATGGGCCGGCTCCAGTTCTTTAGGAATTTAATTTTTATGAAAGATTTTTTTATAAAGGTATATGATATTGAAAATATGACATTACTACTGTTTAACTACACTTCTAGATCCATCGTTTAAAATTATTATTTTTTTTTTAAATCAAGAAAGTTTGAGGACTGAAAAAAGTCTATTTATATCCTATATTGATACGTTAGGATCAGTGAATGGATTTTATGGGGAAATAGAAGTTTATGTATAGGTATTTATTTTATTATAATATGTATAATTAAATAATAATTAATATAAAATATATGACTAATAATTATTATTTATATTTTTTATTATTATTAAATAATTAATTACTAACAGTAACAGTAATTAATTTATTAATCTTGTCATATAATAAATAGCATATACTATATTTATTATTAACATAGTATAGGTAACTACTAAGTAGGTATCCACTAAAATTATTATGTTCAAATATTTTATACGATCCGCATTAATTTATTGTGAAATAAAAATATTAACGATTGTACTTATTTACTGACTTCTATAATTATTAACAGCTTGATGCCTTGATGAGGCAAAAAAAGTTAAAGTAGCTAGATAGTTAGCTAGTGAAGGACAGAGGTGTAAATACATAGGTGCTCTATTTAGTTATATAAATGAAGAAGTTTTATTGAAAAACAATTGACCACAGATATATGAGAGACGTTCAAAAACAAAGAAAGAAAAATAAAAAAACAAACATTCGTATTTGTGATTTATTCCATGATTAATAGTCCAGACTAGATTAATACAAATTAACTGTTTAATGGAAACTGGGCCTAATTTATAAATAAAAGCATGATCATAAAGTTCTAATCTTACATCTTAATATAAAGTAAAATTAATAAAACCTGTAAAGATACATTATGAATTTTTTTTTTTTTGATAAAAATGCATTTAAGTTTTTTAATAATTAACAAAAAAAAAGAAATAATAACAAAATAAAGCTTATTTTTAATAAACCTCTATATCAATCGTGTCATAGTTGGTTGAATGATAAAATATAACCAAAAAATAATAAATATTGTGTAGAATTTTAGCTAGTACTGAAGCTTTTAAAATAAAAAAAAACATTAATTTGTGAAAAACAACTATCTAGATGTTTATTGAATAGCTATAGTTGGATAAACTGAAATCAATATTTTATATGGTAATAACACTGAAAGTTGTACTTTTGAGAATTACTGTAAATTGTTCAATATTACAGTAATAAAATGTGGTCTATTAGTTATAGTTAATACAAAATAACCTTAGTTTTGTGTTTCATTTGATGGGATTGTAGTAATTGACGGTAGACATAAAAAAAGTTTTAGAAATTAAACACCCAATAACTTTTATGGACAAAATGATAATTGATACTATTTTTAATGTATCTAATGTCATATATATACAATTATTTAATGGAAAAATAACATAAAAAAGCGACACGTTATACACAGTATTAGATAATCACTTGATTAGATGAATGTGATCTATTAATTTTTACTACCCTGAATTGACTTATAACTAATTAAAGGCAATAATTTATTTTAATTTGTAATATTATTGTTTATTGTAATAATTTTATGATAAAAACACAGATAGATATAAACATACATAATAAAAATAGCCAACTTTGTATACAATGATGTTCGAAATTAAAAATTCGATGCCATTCGTAACTTGGATAATGTTTAGGAACTGTAATCAAATTTATATTGTCATAAATATATTCTAACCTACCAATTTAAGTATGTAATAAAATGGTGGTTTATGAATCGAAAAATACGAATAATTATCTTATAGCTCATCTTTTTAGTGAGAGGTTCAATCAGATATGGGTGACCTGAATAGATCTTTTTAATGCAATGAATCGATTTTTGAAATCAATCTCTAAAATGGTTGATATATTTTATATTTACGAGTTATCCAATATTAAGACTATTATAAATCAATATGCTATATATATATTTCAATTACTTAGTAAAACCTTAAGAGCTTATGATAAAATCATAGAATAATAATATATGATTAGATTAGGTCGTCTGTACTTCGATGGGATTTTATGTTATCATTCCAACTGTCCCAACCACAGTCGAGGATATAATATACACCAAAAATATAACTTCAAGTCTTTACTATAATAATTTATTACAATACACTTTATTGTTTTAAATTTATAAAAATAGTACTTAAGTATTATTTACACGTATGCATCATATATTATGGTAGCAATAATTTAACGTAAGTAATTTGAACTGTCTAAAATATATATAATTTACTACAGCTAAAATTAAAATCAATTGTGTTTTTATCATTATTTTATTGAAACTGATAAACTTTTAATTTGAATTATCAGATTAAATTATTAGACCCTCATGACTTATCATTATTGAAAATTTCTTGAGCAGCCATTTAGGATAAATAATCGTATCAAAATGTATTATGAATAGAAATATTTAATTCTATATACTATAATATATCATATATTATATTAATTCTTTAAAAATATTATATTTTTGAATAGCAGTAAATTGTTTGTAAAACAAACACATCTTGATGAATTTTTTAAATGATCTAATATAGATATTTTAAAGAACAAGTATATTAGAAAAAGTATATATTATCACAATGCTCCCTGCTGTGGGTGTATTTGTAGTTCTAAAATAAGATGTTTGGTTCTTTGTACACGATTAGAAATAAATAATAATTGATCCAAGGAACTTTAGTAACCAAATTATGTTGGTCATTCTAAATAATATTTTGTGATTGACTCGATTGAGACTGCTTTTTAAATTAATTTTTGTTGTAGCCAATAATGTTTAATAATGATTAGAAATAATACAATGTTTATGTGAATAACATACCGTAGATGTCAACTTAAGATGTATGCTTAAGACATAGGCTTAATGCCTGATAAAGGTATTCATGTGATTCAAAGACTCTGATATCCGGATCGTTGACCCATAGTATGATATTTGTAACTTTTCCTTATGGCTCATACCAAACTCATTCATTATAGACTTTTGCTGGCAGACGTTTGACAGGCAGCATCTACAACAGCAGGTTACTTTTCGACCACGTTTCCTTTTACCAGATTTTATAATTCGACACTCATCGACGTTCTTACACTATCCGACCTCGCGATGAAGTAGTCTGTGTGATCCTGGGTGCTAAACGTGTCTGACGCCGTCGAAAGGCAATCAGTCAATTGTATGGATATATATATTGTTCATCTCTACCTGTACGGTTTGTTCTGCACCAATTGCAGAGATACCAGATTAAATTAATTTTATTTTTCTTTGTAGCTCTTATCTTCAAATCAACGTCATTATTTGATATTTGGTATTAAAACAGTTAACTATTGTCTGTGTTTGCTGAATATTTAAACATATTATTTGGACTTGTTTTTTTAGTTACATATTATTTTCCTTTATTTTTCCGACGGTTAGTTTACGTCAAAAACAAATTATTATCAACCTGTACAAGAAAAAATTGAAAGAGAATCTAAAATATACGAATAGTGATTTCTAAATCATATTAATCAAAGAACTAAATAACAAATTTGAATATATAGTTACTGTGTTTTTTCACCTATTACGCCATTACAACATATTTATGACATCATCTGCTTCATTTTATATATTTGCTTGTTTTATAGTTAAATATAAAATGTATAAAATATTATAATTTCCGTAAAACAATTATTAATTTAAGTAGGTATGTCAATATTTTATTCATTTTTTAATAATTATTGCTAAATCGGTAACTATTACATATTATGTTAAACTACTTATAGTTATGTTTTTTTATTTGTTTAAGTGTACAACTCGTGATACATATTTCTACTAAACACTAATATTTAAATACATCTTAATAAATTAAAAAATAAAAATTGTATTAACTATTAATGAATGTATCGGAGATTTTATTGCTAAGATGGATGTGTGAAATCACTAGAGAGAATAAAAAATAAATAATCCCCTAATAAAAAAATAATGGGAACCGTAGGATTTTTTTCAATTATAATTAGTAGGTGAAATGAGAAAGTTTGTAAGCTGAGATGATATGGACATTTTATGAGAAAATATAATACAAAGACAGAAACAGTGAGAGTGCAAATGGAATTTATTGTAAAAGTTCAGAGAGAGCAAGGACAATCGAAAAAGAAGTGGAGAAACAGAATAGAGATAATGATAAGATAACTGGTGTAAATAGACGAGAGGTAAAAGAGCGAAATCTATAGAGGTGTAGAACTAATATGGCCTTCTACTTTATCTATTTAGGAATTTAAAGCGAAGAAAAATAAGAAGATTAAATATTAATTATTAACTATCTCTCGTAATATTTTTACTCAAAAAACAATATATGAGTTTCATCAATTTGCTTGATTTTGTGACTCGATATTGGTTTATAAAACTGACTGGAATTCAAAAATATACTATATAATATATGCTGTTTATCATAGTTTACACATATTTAATTACTTAGTAAGTACTACGTAAAAAATTAAATTTAAATAATAAAAATTATACCATAAAAATGTAAAAAATAGGAAACATAAATTATTTTAATATATTCATAACCATTATTTTAATTTGAAATCTGAGTATTTTTTTATCATACTGATGAAACTGGTAACAAATAAATAGTTTATTTGGCACATAAAGATAGATTTCAGGATTTTCAAACAGACCGAATTCGACCGTAGATATATATTGGATATATAACCTTGGTATATTAATAGGCACAAATCTATCTCGAAGGGAGAGGGTGCTTAAACACCAGCAAAATTGTATATATTATAAGCCTACGGGTTTTACTTACTTTTCACAAAACTTTTTGAGGGTGCTAATTTTGTTTTCAGGGGTGCTAAGCACCCTTAGCACCCTTAGCACCTCCATTATTTGCGCCTATAGCCTATATTGTAGTGAGAAAATTAAATATATACTATAAGGTACCTAGATGAAGGTAAATTACAAAACTGAAACTACCAAATTATATCTAAGAATCGAGTTAAAATCGATACAAAGAGTTTATTTAGGAAAAAGAAATATATTATGTACTGACATAATATTTGGAGATTTCCAATTATAAAAGGTGGATTTAATAATATTATGTATATTCTGTGTATATACAGTTTAATGTCTCTAAATCAAATTCAAAATTGTAAAACCACACATAGTTTTCCAATTATAATCTCGCAACAAAAATCTCGACAATCAGAACAAACATTGTAATATTTATTATTATATTATATGAAAATAAAAATCATCGCCCCAGCATCATAATAAAAATATTATTACATATTTATTCTATGGATATTTCCCTGGCATAAAATTTTTGTTTGATACTAATTTATAATTTTAAATAAAAAAACCTACTGGCATATTAATGAGTACATATTATTTTGTTTTAAATTAGTTACAATTTAATCATTTTGTCGTAATAGCCGCTGTAATATGAATTTTATGTAAAATGATATATTCCACTCAAAATTTTTTACATCTCATTATTAATAATACTTTTAGGTATTGAGATTACTTCTTTTTTTTCATTTTCATCCAACATTATAATTAATCACATGCCACGCTATTTTACATCTCGTTATCCTTTGTTACTGTAACTAATTATAACATTACATCGAAATTATTTTGTTTTAAGATAATATCAATTAACTGCTGTTTCATAAACTCCCTTTCGCATTACCCGTTATTAATTCCCCGATTGTGATTTTAACGACTGTATTTGTCGTTGACATAAACGGTAGCAGAAATCATTGTTAAAACATAAAACAACGACAATTTAATTTGATTTCTCGTATAAAAACAATTTAAGTATCTCGACAAATCGTTTTATATATATTTGCACTCGTCGTGCAAACTTTTATATAAAGACGGAAATTGCATATTGTCTTTACAATAATTAATCAAATAACGTTTACTTGTCGGAAGTTACTGCTATTATAATTATAAACTAGTAAATTACTAACCCTCAACAGATTTTGCACGCATATTGGCAATCTTAGTATTTTTATTCATAACATAAACGAAAAAGATTATAAAATAATTTGTTACATAATACTCTAGAACAAAGCGAGACAGAAAAAACGCACAAATTTGAAAACCATAACATTTCTAAAAACGCTTCATATGGGTATTACCTAATACTCATCTAATATGAGTATGAAATAGAAATTATAAAATGACTAAAAATTTTGAAATATTATTGATTATTATTATAAGTTGTTCGATATTTTATTGTTATTTAACAATAATATCCCGATTAAAATATGATAATTAATCATCTTATATTTCCGTTATGAAGTACCTAATATTATCATTAACAGTAAAGTTCCGTTACACTTTCAACAGCTCATATAAGCCGATTTGATTTTTTTAAATTACATTTAATATTTAAATACAGAAAATGTTATAAATATTTTATTTGTTTACTGGAAAATATAACATGACATTGTAATACCATTTCAAAATACTTTACATAATATTTAAAAAATATTAATATAAGATATTAAAATTTAAGACTGTAACTTTGAATATGTAAATCGCATTTAATTTTTGTTATTATCAACTTTCTATAACTTTCTTATTCTCTAACCTATATTATAAATACTTTTAACAATTTTTATAAGTACTTATATAATTGGAATGAACTCGTGTAGCTAAAATTCAGCCGCGTGAATCGTACATTATAATACCACATTTATTTTTTTGTATATTACACAAAATTACAACTCCATTATAGCCTGCAATATCACTGAACACACAATTTTAGGAAACTATTACGTTTTAAATTTAAACATTTTCATACAAAATATACATATAATTACATAACATTAATTATATAAATATATTTTTACGAAAATAAAAGTTCATATTTCGTTATTATTTTATATTAGATTCTGAGCGTAGTGAGGAATGTATTGGTTTTATAGGGGTGTTTTTTTTTATGTAAAAAGACACTTTTTCTAGTAAAAATAATGATCCCATTACCACAAAAATAGTATGTTTTCAGTAGAAAATTACGTCAAGTTGATACTTTAATTAGCTAATTTTTCGAGTTTTTAAAAAGTTTTTCCTTGAGAGAAGAAAACCTACAAAAAAATGGCAGGAAATAGGCAAAATTACGATTTCTGTTATTTTAAATTTTTTTATTTTGTGATAACTAATTGAGTTTTGATCTTAGAGATTTAAAAAAATTTGAGTATTATCGTAGTAATATAAAATATAATATTAATAAAATTGTGGTAAAATTTTGGAACAGATAGGTTGATTTTTGGTCAAGAATAGAGCTTTTTTTCATGTCTGAAGACACCTTTTCGGTGTCTACCAAAAACTACCAAAAAATGACGGAAAATTTACGGAAATCATAATTTTAATGAAATTTATCATAACTAATACATTTTTCATTATAACTAATGCAACTTTAAACGTAGGTACTTAAATTTTGTTTGAGTTTTTTCATAGGTAGGTTCTTATAGATACACAGGTGGTAAACTTATAGAACGAACTAACAACTATCAGTAGAATTTATATTGTATTATATTGAGTTTCGCTCAGAATCGTAGTTTCTAATGAAATATCATTTCATTCAAATCTTAGTATTATAATAAACCAATAATTTCTCATAGGACCGATGGGACGAAGGAGAAACATCCAAAATTGACCTTCCCACTTTTTTAAAAATAATTAAAATTTTTTTTTGTCTATTAATTGTTAAATTATTATCTTTTTCAGAAAAATTTAATTATTTTGTTCGTGTACTGATATAACAATAGTTTATCTTATCTTCTGTTAAACGCATTCATTTTTCTCGTTATTCATATATCCTTTAATAGGAAAACAATTTATTTCGTTTCTTAGAGAAAAATAATTATAATTGTATAGTGTTGTAGAAATTATTACTGATAGGACCAATAATGGTCTACCACTTATCAAACTATATAAAGAATAAATTATCTGAACGAGTTTTGAATTCCGACCAGGAATTAAATACCTATTCTGTCCCTGTAGGGTATGTTATAACACGATTAAGTTGACATTTATAATATCGATTTTACCGTTGTTTTTTATTTTTTTAATTTAGAGTCTGGTTTGTTTTCGGTAGATATAATAATATCTAGTAAATGAGATTATTTTACGATAACAACTAAAAAGGTGTATTTTTTTTTTTTTTTTTTTTTTTTGTACTACACAAAATACCCTAATTTATATCTATATTATACGCGTACATTATTTGCGTAATGGAATACAAGAAATTGGTTAACGTTTATTTCGAAGTCCCGTTTTGCGTAAATACTTATATTAAAATTACAATTATTAACAGGTAATACGGTATTGACTAATAACAAAAATAAAACCCTCCAAACGGTTAATTACACTTAGGAATTACCTTGTGAAATTAATTTCACCTAATTCGGATCTACAAACTATATTAAGCGTTTTGAGCTTCTTTGAAAACATCCTACCCGTAAGATGTATTGATTTGATAACTTATTGTACTTGAATAATTATTATAGTTATACTCCAAGCTATATTTTATCAGACCACATCTAACTCATCAAATATTGAAAGTCTCTCGGGTCACCACGGGGGTGTTTATGTACAATTACAGTGGGCGAATTCTGCTGCCGCGAAAACGCAACACAAATAATGCAACATCGTTCCACGCAGATGGACCACTATGATAAAGGCCAAAATATTTTAGTAGACGGCTAAACAGCCGAAATACATTCTCGGCGATTCAAGTTTTCTACTTGATGATGATATCGTATATTTAATATAATACGAGTTGTTATATTTTAATGGCAACGAAGGCACACAAACTAAACAAATAAACATTTTGCGGTTACAGTTTGTGTGTATGTGTGTTTTGAATGATAATGCATATCCTGCACTCGGTAAGATAAAAATAAATACACAAATATACTATCAACATTTTAAATGCATTTTTTATGTTCGTCCATTAGAATCGCAACTTATAAAATGAATCCACTATTTTATTGTTATGCGCTGAAGTTGGTATTATAAGACGACCACGGCGGTTTTCCGATATCTTTGTCTATTGATATTGTCAGCAAACCGAATTCACCAAAAGCCCGCTATTATATCATCGAAAGTACTATATCGATTTAAATTAATGAATCCTACACCATAAATTACTGTCTACACATTTGCATGGACCAGTGCGAAGGGATTTTCATTAATTAACAACGTTCCAAAACGGTTTTTAAATTTATAGTAAAATATTATTTTATATTACAGTTTATAATGTACGTAAAATGGCTATACGAGTGTTATTCGATTAAATAAATGTAATTTCATTCACTCTAAACTTATTTATTTCCACGTATTTAACAATATGTTAATTGACAATGATTACGATCATTTATTGTACGTTTTTATACTTTTATATTGATAAGTTCAATTTAAATTGTAAAGCATAATTGGTATATTGAAACTTAATGTGTTTGATAATATAAATAATATATTATATTATAAAACTATTTTATTATAACTTTATCAATAACATCCATGATAAAAAATATTATCGTGAAATTATTATTCAAAATATTATATAAAGAAAGTATTTAAATTTATTCTTTACCAAAGAGATCAAAAGAATAGGTGCTTTTGAAACAATCTCAACGTTATATAGGTAGTTTTCAATTAAAAGTTACTTTGAATATAAAATGAATATTATTAATACCTTACGAATAATAAAACCAAATTATATGTCCAGTAAACCGGATATATGAGTTACAAAATTTAACTAGAATTTATCACATTTTGAATTTTGTTTCAATTTTTCATATTGATAATAATTAAATAATATTTAATATTTTTTAATGTTCATTATACACTGTTTTTTTTATTTTATTGTTGTATACCTTCTTACTTTAATATTAGTTATTTAAGTTTTTATTTTATTCAATTTAAATATTTTAAAGATCAGAATAATTCAGAAAAGCTGATGTACGCATTATACTGCAGATTACACGGTAATAACTAATCAGAATATTATAATATTATTGTGTTACAAAAATTATATTGAGAATGTATACAAATCTGTTATTTTTTAAACATGAAATTCTGTTCGTCCAGAATTATATAATTAAAAATATTAAATAGACATATTTACCTAATTGAATTATATATAATAAATTTTATTATTAAATTCAAATTTAAGTTGTAAAAAAAACTAAATGTTGTAAATAAACTATTCTAAATTAAGTAAACTGGAATTAATATTCAATTATTATTCTATTTTTCATTTATTCACTGTGTTAAAAATTAAACAAAAACTTTTAATGTTTTTACATATAAAAATAGTTATTTATTTTAAAAACAAGAAATACTAAGTTTAAATCCAGTATTATTTAAGTATATATGATATATTTATGTTTCAATTTGTATTTAACAGAAAAACATATATTTAACTATGTTATACTTAAAAATTTATAATACATAAAAGTGAGGATAGATCAATAAAAAACTTGTGTAAGACATTACAACTATTTTGTCTTGTTCAATTCACTATTTTTAAAACTTATACATTTTTAAACGTAAATAATAATTTTACCTCGAGTTCTTGACTCAAATAAAATAATTTCACCCATCTTTACTTTTTCAAATAGCATTTTTTTTCAGTTCTTAGGACTTTAATTTTAGAAAAGTATACAACAAAATAGTCATAAAACAAAAAATATAAAATTTTCAGTTTCACTAGATGAATTATTATCAACTATATAAAATATTAAATAACAAAAACTATTTCGTTTGTTATATTATTGCTTCTCGACATTTAAGTTTTTCAACTGTTTAATGACCCCTCATAAACAATACAACAACAATATTATGTTTAATATTATATTATGTATAAGTAATTACTAATTTTCAGTATTTTTTTAGATTATTTATGATATTATTTACATATATTGATTGTTTGCAGTAAGACTAAATCATAATAATTTTCACGACTCAAAAGTAATAGATACAACTTTAATATTGTTACATTTGAGGTTCATTATTCATCTTTTGAATTGAACGTGTTGTGTAATAGTCTTAAATTAAAACGTCTTAATGATTCTTAATTTATAACAATTCACGGATTAATTATTTATCTTCTCATTCAAACTATCCAAGAATATACACCGTCATACGATAAGTACACCAACAAAACTTTACCTCGGTGACGAGTGTACACAATATATATTATTTGGTATTCTCGGTAAAATTATCCATAAATTGATCATAATGCTTTATTAAATTAATTGATATTATCGAACATTCAATTTGTTTGATTCACAGTAATTATTTAAACTTAAAGACGATCAAACGTATAATGTAATCATCTTAAAACTACGAAAACGTCAACGTTTTATTTCAAACTGACAACAAAAATAAGATAAAACAAATATTTAAAATCATATTTTATAAATGCATTTAACAGCCCGGAATATTCTGGTCAGAGTACATAGGTACACGTAATCGACATTGAGGAATTTGAAATATTTATTTGAAGTTTACAATGAGTGTTTGTTAAATGTTTATCAAAATTTAGTCGGGTCTTAAGAGCAAACTAGTTTCCGCTGTGATGTCACAAAATAATTCAAATATTGAAAGGATGAGCATAACGTTATACTTTGTACTTATGCTACTGAGTATGATAAAGGTAAAATTCTAATATGTAGAAACACGACCTGAATATCAGTGATTAAAAATTTGTTGGTATATTTTAAAGGTTCATGTTTACTCGATGTCTTCATTGTGAAACAAACGCGTTTATTAACGTAGGCATTCTATACGTTTTATTTCTCTTTCCTAGCTGTAAAAAATAAAACGTGCGAATTCTTTTTCCAAAGATACTTTATTATTATTATAATTTTTAAAATCTGTAATTCTAATTTATTCCAATGGCGTTTTAGAGCGAGGTTATTTAAAAAAAAAAAAACGCATTCAATCGAATTTATAAAAGTATTCTTTGACGTATTTGAAAATGTTACAGTATTTGTTTTCACGATTCGACCCAGATATAAAGTTCAAATATTTCCTGAGAAATAAAGTAAAAGACATTTTTTTTTTTTTTTTTTGGTCTCTGGTCGACATAGTTATTAATTGTAAATTTCTTTGTAATTATATAATAATAATGTTATTTGACAATATTTATGTAGAGAAAATCAGCTAGGTTATGTGTGGCAAAGTGGATGATCCCATGTTTTATAACATGGATAATTTAACAATTTTAAATTTTACATATTATATGTTATCAAAATCATATAAAATATTAATCCCTGAAATTGAATTCCATAAATATGATTAATATTTATGTATGCACTTTCTCTTAAAAATTATGAACATTGTTCATATGTGGAATAAAATTAAAAATGAAATAATGTTGAACTATATTTTATATAATAAAAATTAAATATAGATCATTTTTTTATTAGAAATAATTATAAAACATAAAAAACAATTTAATAATATAATAATTTATTTCGAGTATTACAATACAATTATTATCAATACATTTTATAACATTTTTATCTCCGGATGAAATTACAAATCGTCACATGAAAACATACTTAAAACTCAATTTCTCTTATAACACACAAAATTCTAATACCACTATTATCGTTTTAATCCATTTTTTATAAATATGTAAGGAAACTTTTGTCACCATAAAAAAAATATTGAGATATTTAACTGTGATCTAGTAAAAATATTACTTTATTATATGACTAAAATAAATTATAAAATACATAGTGGTACCCAATGCAAATATATTACAATTTATTTTACGAAAAAAAATAAAACTTCATGATATAGTATTCCACCCCACGCTTTGTTCTAACATAATAATATGTTTAAATAAACTAATAAATAAATATTACTATTTCCTATTTTCAATTAAGTTCGCTAACTACAAATGGTTGTTTATAGTAATAGCTAAAGCTAAAAATATCAAAAATAATAAGCTACAGATTGTGCAAATTTAATATGCTCTCTGACATTTAATAAAATTCAACATGTGATTGGATTATTTAATAAATGAAATCACTTTATTTATTATTTGTTACAATGTACATGTGCGCTAAATATTAGCATAATTTTGAATATAATATAATGTATAATTAAAATATGTTACACATAACAATATTTCACGATTATAAATTTATATTTTACAACCAATTTGCAATTGAATTACTAATCATTAATCAAATAATGGAGATAATTCATAATTTGTAAACAAATATAAAACGATTTAAAAATATACAGATAAAGTAATGAAATATTCATAATTATATTTGTTAAGAATAAAAACATTTTTTTTTTTTTAATTGAATGAAACGCTCAGTTTAAAATATTATTAATTATATCAATCGAGATATATTTTTTTTTTACCTACTTATTGTTAAAACACGATTAACCGTTATATTTTACATTTACTACAATCAACGTAAAATTGTATTAAAAACTCTGTATTACCTTACAATAAAAGGTTTTACCTTTAGTATAAATTATAACCAGGGTACTTTGGTAGTTATTAAAAAATGTAAAAATGCTTTTATATTTTAATTATTCATAGATAGATGTTAAAGTGTAAATATTTTAGCATACGAATTATTATTTATCACAAAAATGAATAGAAGTAAGAGTATTTAATTTGCTTGACACAAAATTTCATACGTCGCTTTAAGTTATGTATTATTATGTGTATTAAATTACGTTATAAAAAAAAAAAAATGTAAATAATAATATTTTAATTTTTTCACTAAAAACTTTAATAGAAATCAAATACATTAGAATTGTAAATGTATTATAATATAGTAATATAGCATTTAAAACAAGTTTTAGCAAATTAGTCAATTACATAAAAATGTTAAAACATGGTTTACACGTAAATCTAAATCAAAATATGTTTCATGAATATTGTCAACAAGAAAATCGTTTTGATTTAGCAAAACATTATTGACAAGTTATATAAATTCTGAAATGTGTAGATACATAATACATTTAATTTTTATAAAATTATTGTTGAAAATAATTAAATAAAAATTATTTTACATGATCAAACAAAGGGTAAGATCATAAAGCGTCTATTATAATACTAACTTATATAGGTATTGTTATTTTTAAATATATATATTTATTTATAATATATTATTATATTACATTGTATTTAATTTAGTAATTTTAGAAAACATGTATAAATTATGTAAATTTAATTATTCTTATTAGTTACAAATAAATTATAAGGAACGCTATAACTATTTTCTTGATCAAATATAGTATTTAAAGTCTTGTTAATAACTCAGTAGTTTTTAGGAACAAAATCATTCACGCAAAATATCATTAATTATTATAATTTTATTTGCGGAAAATACTTTTAACTATGCTGATACAGTACAATGCTAAAATTTATCTTCTGATATCAATTACTTCTCCTGTCAAGGTTTAAACAATAATATGGTTTTAAAACATATATGAGTTTTAAAACAATTCTCATCAATCTAGTACGTGTTTATAAATTTAACAACAGCTCTATTTTCAAATTGTGTTATTGACAGGAGATGAAACAAAAACTATATTAATACGCGTATCAATCGAATATTATTTTGAACTTTTAAAATTGTTGATCTAACTGTACGTGTATAGTATGTGTAATGTATATATTATACGCAATACTTAATATTTTAGTTACATATTTTCTCTGATTCCAATAAAAAGAAATCATTTCGTGTTAGTACGAAATTCACGAAATTCGCACTTGAAATATAACATTTCTTTGTCTACCAGATCAATTAAATAGTACCAAATTTATTACTAAAACAGTGACAAATATTTCGATGATAATAATTTATTGAAATGATTCATAGAACATAATTTTATTTGATCTTATTATAATATTTCAAAAACTTTACACACGAATACTTATAAAATATCAAGTATCAAAAATATATATCACCGCCGTTGTTTGAAGATTATAATATAATATGCATTTAACGTTTCATAATTTTTATAACTACAAGTCTATAATATAACTTTGTAAAATAATTTATCAAAGTTTAGTAACATAAATTGAATTTAAAAAATGTATAATTCACGTTATAAGAGAACAATAAATTATTAACCTATATTTAAAGTATGAAATAGAACCCTAATATCTCCTCACATAACCTTAACGCGTTCTGTATAATATTGTAGTAAATTAACTGAATTGACCATACAATTTTCAAATCCATTGACTTTCAACCATTCGCAATTAACAGTAAAACACGATTTATGATTTTACAATTACAATTTATATATCAAGAAATAAGGATATATACTAAGTCGAAAAAATACAAAAAATCGAAAAATAATAAAAATACTAAGGAAAAATATTATTTATATCTAGTATTTTATTGTTCCTAATCTCCACAGGATTCCTTGTAATCTCAAACATTGAACGGTGTTATAATCCATAAAAATTTATGGCATACGTGCATTATCTTGAATTGTCTGATAATTCGTAACTATTGTCTTAGTTTGATAATAAACCAAGATTAACATTTCAAATTCTGACACAATCGAAAACCTTTTTTTTTTTTTTTGTAAAATATTTTTAACTCTAAAATAGTAAAATGTATAAGTAGTAACATAATAATTTCGTCGAATCTGTCAAATTGATTTATAAATGGAAATAATTAATAGCATCATGTCAATGTTATCACAATACCGACCTCCGAATTGTGTTTACCTACGTTTACATGAATCAATGATTACAATATTTAGTCACCAAAGAGAATTTTTATTAGCCACACCATATTTTCCAATCCCCGAAATTTTCTCCGCTAACAAAGTTGTATTCATTATATTATGATGTTAATGATTAGCAACAAAATCTATGATTCATTTTCTATTATTATTATTTATCATATTATTATATTAGTTATTCAAACTTTTAACTATCAACTATATTAGTATAATATAAAAATTCTTATAGAAAATAGGAATTATTGGGAGCATTAGAATTATTATCAAAACAACCATTTGTATTTTTTGTGTTGTTACTAAAACCCTAACCGAATTAAAATCCTGCGTACATTTCTGATCATTGTATATAATCATAATAATATTATAACACAGTTTATATTTAACAAAAAAACAGTATATGATAATTAATTAAATAAAATAAACTTAAATTATATTCCTATTCCATAAGAGAAATAATATAGTTTAAAGATAGTTTAATAATTTACAAGTACATTTCGTAAGAGACAATAAATTACGATAGTATATTGTTAACGCTTTGTATTATCCTTAAATATAAAATTATTCATTATTCAAATGTTTCTAATTTCAATATTTAAATCTTACTTTATTTCAAAAGTTCAATCGTCAATATTTCTCAGATAGAGTTATAATTTCTTTGTAACGCCTATTACGTTTGACTTAGTAGGCAGGTAATTAAATTATATTATTTTAAATATATTAAATTATTTAATTTATATTATAATAATATCATGATTAACACTCTGTGTATGGAGTTATAAGAATCAATTTTCTACATAAAAAAGATTTTATAAAAAATACGGACAATTAACTTATAATCTTATGTTCCCTATTGTTATATTTTTTATTATTGTTAATTAAAAATATTCAATACGAATTACATTAATACTTAATTGAAGTTGAAAAGAAAATTAATTATAAAGTACTGTTGAAAATAACTTTATACACATATAATATAAATAAAATTATAAATATATTGTTAATGATATATAAAAATATCTCTATATTATAGTGTACTAAAATTTTGGTAAATTATACTAATTACAATATAATTTGTGATATAATAAGATATATCTAGTAAATAAGTTTTTAACATTAATGAATCGAAAATACTTAAATACATTCGGAGAAAGTAGTTAGGCCAGTTAGGGTCATATAATATAAAATACGAAAGACTTGTAATTTTCACATTGTAATATATATACATTAATGTAATATATTTAGTTCAAAATAAAAACTACTTTAAGTAAATTATTGACATTGAACAAAAAGTAAAAACAAATAATACCTACGTTACAAATACATTGAGTGGTAACTTAAATATATGAAGACACATTCTTCGTATTATCAAAAAGATAATGTACTTATAACATAATATACAATTTGTCCAGGCGTCAAGTAAAAGATTAAAAAACTTTTTACGTTTACCTAAATGTAACTTTATAAGAAAAGAGACAGAAAAACTTAGAGGGTGTATTCGAATAAGAAAAAACTTTACATTTGGTTTACTAGCTAACTCAATTTTCATCTAGCTGCTGTAAATTGAGATCAATAAATGTTTTAAATTCCAAGAAAAATAACACAAACAATTATTTTTTACGCAAAAAAAAATATAAGAAACATATTCCATAAAACGATAAAACAAACGGGTAAGTTTAATACCTACTAATATTTTTATAAATAATTGTTTTTGGTTTTTGAGTTTATCGAAATGTTTCAAATGGTTAGATAAGTCTTTGAAATTGTATTACGACACATCTACCATATCATTTGATTTGAAATTAAAAATAGAAGACTGTATAAAAATTTCAAAATGTAAAATGTAACACGAGAATTGAATACGAACAGTAAATACCTTATTATGAAGTATAAACTGTCAAAATAATGTAAGTATATAATTACTATTATGTAGTTGCGTGAATAACAGTTCTTCTATCTTGTCTTACACACCCAGATATATGCGGCCATTCTAGTGGTAAACCTCCATAGATCTTGATCTCTAGTTCATTAATACATGCTATCACTCTATTCCAACCATTCACTTACTTTTCATTCATTACTTACTATTCATTTATTTTTTCGATCTTCCTCACCCTCTCATACTTTCTACATTCAGTTCCATAACAATTATCACTAATTTTGAATCATCTCTTCTAATAACAAAGACACACCTTTTCAGTCTATTTTCTTTCATTTCTTCCACAATTAGTGCAACAAGAACAATAATTAAATTATTTAATATAAGGAATATAAAAAAATCAATTAAAGAATAAAAAAAAATTAAAATTAAAATTTTAATTAATGATAAAACAATGGATACAATTTTATAAAAAAAAAAAAATATATCAAATTATTTATTTGTAATAAAAAATAGTCGGTCAACAAAAAGGAATAACTAAAAAAAAAGCACAACATCATACAATCAAAAGACGTCATTGAGACAAAATGAGATATGAAGTAAGTATTGCGCACATGTAGTCTCGATTATCCTTATAAAATAAAGGACAATCAAAGTGATACAGTTATCTATTTACTAATTTCAAAATATCCACATTATATTGAAATTTTAGAATTCTGTTTGTTTATAAATTAAGGGAAATTTGAAAACAGCCAAATTAAAGAGTACATTTTTATGAAAATGTTGATGAGAATATTTTTTATGTAATTGAAAAATGGATTATTCTATGTCATCTGTTGTAATTATTTAAAAAATTGTATTATTCTCAGAGATATTGCAGTTAGGTAATAAATCTAGAACACTATTTATATTCATTATAAATGATTGCCGTTGAGATTTTTCTTAGCGTTAACAATTATCACTTTAATACATCAATTGAGCACAGTAAGTGCTTATACACTTTTAGTATTACTTTTCCATATTTTTTGTTTGATTTATACTTTTATAATAAATAAATGTACAAAATGGGTGTTCGTGTTTATCGTGATAATTGTGTTCACACTATTTTAATGGAACGATGACGATACTTTTGAAACGTTGGTATACAACAATACAAAATACAATTCATCGAATTTATCATTATAAGCTTGCAGACGCCCAACAAAGGACATACAATTTCAATTAAATTGTCGAGGTGAATATTGACCGATTTAATACTTCAATAACAATATTATTATATAATATATAACGTTCCGATTATATTATAGCACAATATTGCAATAAAATTTTTGTCACTCCAAAATTATTCATCGCGATCTGTTGAGAATATGACTTTTAGGCTTGATAAAAATCAACTATACACTTCTTTGTTTTTATTGTTTGTTACTATATTTTCAATTTTTGTGTATAACATAATATAAGTAATATTACTTTGTTCATGTAATTTTATCCATTTAAGTTATTAGTAACTATTCCATTTCTGAACTTTGTTAAATTATTTATATATTAAGGTTCACGAGCTTCAACAAAACTGTCAACCAAAATGATTGATGTCATAAACATATGTATTAATGTATTAGAAATTGTTGAAGTAAGACATTTTGTTTAACTATATCTATCCAGAATTCCGAAATAACGTTATTCTTCAATGTGTTCTATTTTCTATAATCAAAACAATGACAAAAAATCCCCCCTATTCAATATGATTATGGTTACATTTACTTGATGAAAATACAATTTAATATAAAGAGGTGAATTTTTACAACTTTAGTCTAATTTCTTATAAGAAGATATTTTCATGCGTGTAAACCTATAAATAATAGAATTTCGTTTAAGAGTTTAATGTAATATATTATGTTTCTAACGTGTTTGATTGAATAAATAAGAATCATAATTTATGCATGAATTAAAATATTGTTTTTCATTACTGCTATTTACAGATTATTAATAAGTTCATATATTAAATAATTACAACTATATATTATTGATGTATGTTATTATAATTAAAATAAATTTGATAGAAAAATGTGCTTTATTTATTTATAAACCCTATCTATTGTCTCTTAAAAATATACTGTTTAAAAAAAAAGTGGATATTGTTTACAAATTATAATTTATAATGATAAGTGTATTTCAATTAATCTTTTTTTTCAACTATTATATTATATTTAATATTAAATTATATTTAATTCAGTTATCCATTTATAAATTAATATAAATTATAAAGGACACAAAATATAAAAAACCTCAACAAAATACAAATTCAAACAAATATTATACAAATTTCAGCAATATTTATTAATTAATATAATTAACTTTTAAAATTATGACCTACATATTTCTTTCAAAAAATTAACATATCTAAATATTATTTTAGTCTTTAAGTAATAATTTTATTCATATATTAAGTTACTATGATAAGCAACATAATATATATTAATTCATAATTGATAAAATTATCTGGATAAACATAGATTATAGTATATATATATATATGTATAAAAATTTATTTTTACTACAGAATGAATAAACTACAAAATAGCTTGTTTTAGTTGTCAGATGGTAAGTCATTATAATGGTTAATGTATTTTCATTATAACTGACAAGTTTATGTATATTATTCTAACATATTTTTCTCTAATGTATATAATTTAAAATATAATATAGAAACTCTTAATTTAAACATATTAAAAGAATAACAAACAACTAAATGGAGTACCATGGGAAATCTACTAATTAATAAATTTTACGAAACAAAAAACATTATATAACAAAGTATATTTAAGATTGAAACTCCAATGAATATTGAAAGTTACTAATGAAGGAAGTTTAAGTTAAGTAAACATTAACAATTTACTTCAAATAATTGTTTTCTATTGATTTCAAATACAACAATTAGATAACGCTATTAAAAAAAACCTTTTGTACTGTAAAACACTTCCAAACTTCTTTAATTCTTATTAAATTCTACTATAATGATTATTCAAATTACAAAAGCGTATTGACATTTTAAACGTATCTTATATTATCGAACGAATTTAAGTAAGTAACGTTATAGAATTAGTTATTATAAAATTATCGAATTTTGTAGCCGTAGATATTATTATATATAAATCAATTTTCATTATGAGAATTAATAATTATTAGTTTTTTATTTTATTTTTTATTTAATTAATCAACAAATAATATAATTAGCCAATACGTTAAATACTACATTAGTTATAAATAAATAATAATAAACTTTTTATTTTTAAAAGTGTGAGTTTTAATCAAAATAATTTAGTATATCTATCAAAAAGGTTCACAGACAAATTATTG
>CM023358.1:56498219-56528555 GCA_013282895.1 Eriosoma lanigerum
TCATCACACATTTACAAACACAACATATATTTATTTATTAATAATTTGTAATTAGGAACTTATAATGAAAATAGTAATTTTTTTCAAATCTTATGAATTTACAACCTAACATTCACCCCTAATTTAGTTTCAATTTAGCATGTTAATGCTATTTTTTGAACTCGGTTAATTTAAGACAAATCACTTTTGGAGTCACATAATATCAAATATAATTTCACAAATGGTATATAATACAATAAAGTATTCATTTTGCTTAAAGTAAAATGAAACATATTTTGTACAAAATTTTTATAGATATTTTTATCATTGCAACATTTTATCACATTTTTAATTTTAAGCAAAATATAAAAACTAATTGCAAATAATATTGTAATATTGTTACATAAAATTTTCAATTGTTCATAAAATAACTACAATAAACAGTTATAAATTATCCTGTTTTCTGTCATAGAATTATTTTATAAAAGCTCGAATAAATACAAATATACAGTTATGTAATAAATATAGGTACCTAATCTAACCTAACTTATTATTGCTTTTAAGTACATATATATATTGGCATACATTGGGTGTGAATTTAGAGTTTGCTAGAATTGTATATAATATATTATTATAAGAACTCTTTTTTTTTTAGATTCTGAGCTAAGCGTTAAATATATTGGTTTTACAAAGATTTTTTCTTCTTTTTTATGTATGAAGACATATTTTAGGGTAGAAATAATGGTCCGATTACCATAAGTAGGGTATGATTTCGGTAACAAATCATGTCTAGTTAATACTTTATTTAGCTCATTTTTCAAATTTCTCAAAAGTTTTTCCTTGGAAGGGGAAAAACTCCATTAAAATGGCGGAAAATCGGCAAAAATACGGTTTCTGTTATTTAAAATGTTTTAATTTCGTAATAACTAATTGATCTTAGGGACTCGAAAATTTTTTTTGAGTATTTACTTAGGTGAACTTCATTACAAGAAAAAGTTTAGAAATGAATGGTTGATTTTTTGACTAAGTATAGAGTTTTGGTTTTTTTTCTAAAAATGTTTAATATTGCATGCAATTTTTAGTTGATTAGTTTGAAAATTTTATCGAAGTTTAGACATATACGTCTTAATGTTTTTACAAAATATTTTGATAATCACGACAGACAATTTTTTTTTTTTTTTATGTATGAAAACATTTTTTTGAGTAGAAATAATGGTCCGACTATCACGCATAGCATACGTTTCGCTTTCAAATATTGTCTACTTGGTACTTTATAAAGCTCATTTTTAGAATTTCCCAAAAGTTTTTCCTTAAGAAGCGGAAAATTGGCAATTTTTTATATGCTTTTTATTATATTTTTTTTTCGTTATTTCTTATTAAGTATTAATAGTAGGAACTTGAAAATTTTTCGAGTATTAATATAGGTTATTTACAAGCGTGGTAAAATCTTGGAGCGGAACCGTTAATTATTTGGAAAAATATAGAGCTTTGAACGTTTTTCTAAAAAAAATTAATATTAACTACAATTTTAAGATTATCTGTTTGAAAATTTTATAGAAGTCCAAAACTATATTACTTAATCTTTGTACAAAATATTTTGAAAATCGTAACAGGCAAATTTTTTTATAGGCTTTTTATTATTTTTTTTCTAATCTTAATAACCTTTTTTCAGGTAGAAATAATGGTCCGACTATCACAAAAAGGGAATCTTTCTATACCGAATTCCATCTAGTTGGTACTTTATATAGTTCATTTTTTGAATTTCCCAAAAGATTTTCCTTGAGAAGCAGAAAATTGGTCATTTTTTATTATATTTTTTTTTTGATGTATGATAACCATTTTTCGGGTAGAAATAATGATTCCATTACCAAAAATAAAATACCTTTTTTATACCAAATTTCATCTAGTTGGTACTTGATTTAGCTCGTTTTTTGAATTTTCCAAAAGTTATTACTTGAAAAGCGGAAAATCTGAAATTTTTATATGCTTTTATCTGATGTATGAAAACCATTTTTCGGGTAAAAATAATGGTCCAATTACCACAAATAGGGTACTCTCTGTATAGTGGATTTAATTTAGTTGGTACTTTAATTAGCTTAATTTTTGAATTACCCATAAGTTTTTCCTTGAAAAGAAGTGATAACTCCTTGAATATTGATCGCAAGGATTTGAAATTTATTTTGCATATTTACATATGTAATTTACATTTGTGGTAAATTTTGAAATGGATTATCAGTATAATATATTGCAATATATTTAGATACGTTCAGAATCATATTTTATAATGCAATATCATTGTATTCAAATCTTAATAATTATAATAAACCACTAATTTCTCCGAGGACTGAAGGGACAAAGGAGGACCGTCCACAATAGACCTTCCCACTTTTTTGTACAATACTGTTTTTAAGTCAATATTATTATGATAATTGAAACTTTTTAAAGTTTTTCAAAATAATATCAACTATTTGACGTTTATAATTTGTATAATAACGCTTAGAATAAATTTTAAACTAAACAATTTATCATCGCATAAATTATCGTTTGCACTAACATATAGAAATATTTTATTAAGTTTAAGAAAAATTATTATTTAACTCGAAGTACTTATATATTATATGTTATATGTTATTGCTTACACAAGTTATATATTTTAAAACGTTAGTTATCGATGTTTAAGTTCATTTGTTAGTCATTGAAGTTATTTTTTTATGTCTGAAAATAAATTTTCGGGTATAAACCATGGTCAAATTATCACTAAATAATGATAATAAAATAATACACTTTTTTACATATGTATACCTAGTAAAGGTTATTTGTATACGGGTTTTCAATTGATTGTAGAAGAGTAGTACTAAGATCTGTATCGCAGGCGATTTTTACCTTTCAAATTTTTACCAAAAAGGGTAAAATTAACCTGAGGTAAAAATGGCTTAGTGTTACAGGCTACAAATTGTTATTAATAATATTTTTATTTTTTATGCATTTAAATTAATAAAAGTAATTTCATCTTGGTAATTTATAAACGTTTAATGAACAATACATTTTAATAGCATTTAAATTTACCATTAAAATATTTTTATAATAAATGCCAATTTTTACACTCCTACATTTTTACTGATGGAGTAAAAATCGACTGAGGTAAAATATTTTACCCGCCTAGATTTTTAACCCAGGGTTGCAATAATTGACTAAGATAAAAATGTTTTATAAGTTTTTTTAGGTATATACTATTATTTATTAGGTCTTTCTAGGTATATATTATTGTGTGACATTAGCGTATCTTACTTTACTAAAGTATAAGAGTAATTATCTTGAATAGGAACAATAGGTATTTAATACCAAATGGAGATAAAGAGAATAACTTAATTTCAGTAAGTACTTATTTAAAACTATAACCTTTTATAATCAAAATGAAACTTTCTTATTTTCTTTAGTTAATTCTAATTTTAGTGTTTAATTTAATAATATGAATTCTAAAATAATTTTTGATGCATTATCTTACGATTCTATTTTGATGTATTGCTTTTAAGTTTTATCTTTGACTAATGTAAAGCAATATGTATAATATTATAATAAGATATAAGTACTATTAGCAATTGTGTAAACTTTAATTAAATTAATTTCCGATAAAATATGGGATTTATGACTGCTTATTGTAGTGCTATTTATGAAAAATTGCATTGTTTTTCAACGAATATAAACAATAACACATGTTTTGTTGGTACGTCATCACACATTTACAAACACAACATATATTTATTTATTAATAATTTATAGTTAGGAACTTATAATAAAAATATTAATTTTTTTTCTTTTTTCTTTGAATCGTCTTTTTTAATGCTATATCATTGCATTTAAATCTACAATTTCTATATTTCTTAATTTCTCTAAGGACTGAAGGGACAAAGGAGGAACGTCTACAATTAACCCCCTCACTTTTTTTGTCTTGATCTACTGATTTGTGAACAGTTAGTGTGGCTCTTTAAATATCATAATTTGCAACTTTTAAAAAATATGTCTAATTTCTAAAAAAAGACATCGGACTCCGAAGTCCTGCACTAGTCAATCTCTCATTTATTACCTATGTTGAGTGACCATTGTTTTCGGTGTTCAAAATTCGTAACGCAAATAGTATAGTGAACTGAACAAAAACTTTTTCTTTTGTTTTGGCATAATCATTAATATAAATTCAAAATTGTAAGACTCAGTTACGTTGAGAAAAGCTCTGTTTCAATTGCTGATGATGTCACGGGCTATACATATATTTGTTTCATTTCCTTCTTCTTAACATATAAGTAATTGCTGATAATTTACAATATTAGATGTATATATATATATATTATAGTTATGCAATACAATTTTGTTTATTATTTCATTAATAATTTAAGAATTAAATAGTTTTTTTTAACCACATATATTTATAGTTATAAAGTATTTAATAACTACGATTAATTTATAATTTATATAAATATATACTAATCTACTAAATAAGTATATATTTAAGGCCAAAATTGTGGGAATACGATACAAAGCGTACTACTAGTATATTTGTTAAAAGTGATAGTGGATCTACTGGTATTATCATAATCAGATAGAAGGAATTATTTCCATAACATATATTTTGTCAAAATATATTATTTATACATTTGATCAAAACGTAATATTCCCTAGAATTTACAATGAAAAAAATTAAATAAATTAGCTAAAACTTAATAATTATATTCATTTTTTCGAATCATACTATTTCCAATATAAAATAGGTATAGAATGATAAATGTATGGATGCAATACGTATATTTTTAAAAATAGAATATTATTATATTTTTAATTAACCTATTTATTTATTTAAATAATTAAACGGATAAAAATACCCAATTACAAATTATATACAAAAATGTTGTACAGTGGTACAGAATCATAATTGATTATAAAGTTAAAATTTTAAGAATAAAAATAAAAACAAACAGAGTAATTACTTAATAAGTACAAGAAATAAAAATAAAATATAATATAAACTAGATATAGAATAAACTTAATATAAAATGAATGATCTTAACATAAATTACTACCTATAATATGATTATTTAAATATTGCTTAAAATTAAAAAACAATTGAAAATAAAATAAAACTATGTTATATTTATTAATTAATTGTTTAATACGGTAAATCGGACTATTAATCGCATAGTTAGTTCGTTGTTTGGGAATATAGAAAGTGACCTGAGATCTGATGAAACGTTGCGGGTTAGGTTAGGTAACCGGTTATGGATAAACGTTTAAGGAGTTCAAGACAATCAATGTTATTATGAATAATATTATACAAGAAATACAAATCAAATTTAATTCTGCGTAATTCAAGAGGATCAAGAGAAAGGATATCCAAAATAGGAGTATAGGAAGAATGAAGAACACGAGGGATGTTACAGCGAAAATAAAGAAAACTTAAAAATTTGTTTTCAACAGCTTCCAAAGAAGATTTATGTTTAAGAGGGAATGGAGACCAAATAACTGAACAATAATCAAGAGGGGATCTAACAAAGGAAATACAAATAAGACGTAAAGCATTGATGTTATTGAAGTTCCCACAGGAAAATTTGATAAAACCAAGCTGTTTTAAGAATTTGTTTTTTATGTAGCTCACATGCTTATCAAAGGTTAATTTACTGTCAAAAAAAACACCAAGATCTTTAAAGCAATACACTCGCTCTAAAGATTCATTATTAATGCAATAAGTGTGAAGTATAGCAGAACGTGAACGATTGAAGGACATATATTTGCACTTGTGTACATTAAGGGTAAGGTTATTTAGACCATACCAATTTACAAGTGCATATAAATCGGACTGTAAAAGATCAGCATCAGTGGGAGATTTAATAATACGGAATATTTTGAGATCATCAGCAAATAAAAGCATATTCGAATGAGGGAAGCAGATATCATTGATGTAAATAAGAAAAAGGATAGGTGCTAAATGGAAACCCTGTGGTACGCCTGTACTTTGCTGAAAAGAATAGGAAAAGTTTTTTTTGTATTTTATGAGTTGTGAGCGATTGGAAACATACGAAAAGAGCCATGATAATAAAGAGTCACAAATTCCAAAAGCCTTAAGTTTATTTTTTAAAATGGCGTGATTAATAGTGTCAAAAGCTTTTAAAATGTCCGTATATATGACGAAAACCTGGTAACCTTTTTCAAAAGCATCATTAATGTATTGTGTAAAAGTCAATAGATTGGTAGCTGTTGATCTAGAACTATCGAAAACCATGTTGCTCATTTATTATTTTAGAGTTAAAAGTGGGAATAATTTGTTTAGAAACTAGCTCTTCGAATAATTTAGGAATCAATAAAAGCAAAGAGATAGGGTGATAATTAATTACTATAGAAAAATCAGAACTTTTATACTAAACTAGACTTCCAGAATGTAATGATAAATTAAATAAATAGTGTAAGGGAGTAGTAAGAACGAATTTACAACGTTGTAAAAATATATTGGGAATTAAGTCAGGACCAGGAGAGAGTTGCAGTTGATTGAAGTTAAAGGATTAAAGATGTCAGTTACAGATATAGAGCATGAAGTTAAAGAAAAATTAAGACACGGAGAAGAGGTTATATGAGAAACAGATGTGATAGGAAAGAAAGGAGCACAATTTGATTTAACATAAATACTGGAGAAATGATCGGCGAAGTATTTGACTATCTTAGAGCCATCATCAGTGGGAATACCATTTAGATGCATACAACTGAGAAGCTCTTTAATTTTATTATTCTTAATATACGTCCAAAATTTTTTTGGATTATGAATGATAGAATTTTGAACAGAAATTATGTAAGAAAAATAGTCACGTTTTGCTAACTGTTTGCATTGACTTCTTAAATTGGAAAATAAGTTATAATCAACCGAAGAATTTGTAAATTTAAATTGTTTATGAGCCTGTTTTTTTTTTACAAGTTTTTTTAATGCTGGGGAAAACCAATTGGGAAAAGTTGATTTATGTGAAATAACAATAGGTATAAATTTATAAATAGCATCATATAGGATATCATAAAAATTAGTAACAGCTTGGTTTATATCACAATTATTAAATAGGGAGGTCCATTCAATTGAGGCTAAGTAATTCGTTAAACCAAAATAATCACCCGCGTAAAAATTATAAGATACTTCAGAAAATGAGAGAGGTTTTATGTAAAAATTTGGACAAGAAATAATGAGGGGTGGATGGTGGGAGTTGACTTTTAGAAAAGGACATAGTTCTTTAGAAACAGCTATATTTTCAATATTTAAAATAACATAATCTAGTATAACATAGTATAACAATTTTTTTTTCGGTTTATTGGGCTTTTAAGACCTGCACCCTGTCTCACAACCAAGCTTCTATCCTTCTCTATCCAGAATTTAAAACAAACATTAAAATATAAAACACTTTTTTATATTGGTGATTAATTAATATAAATATACTTTAAAATAAATATATATATTCCATCAATTTTATGTTTTTTTAATTAAATATTACACCTTTAAATTTATAATAAACATATTCAATGATTAAATTAAATCATAATATCATAATAACATTTTTTTTTTTTTAATTTCTATGGTCCATTATTATAATTTTGAAGGTTCTGTGAGGTTTTAGGACTTTAGGTTAAAGATTTGTTAAATATTTGAAATCAATATTTAAGTTTATTATGATTGATATAATTATTAAATAGAAATGTTGTTTCAATTAGTTCGTCATACATTAGAATTACGTATTTCTGACGTACGAAATTAGTATGTTAAAAAATTATGGTTGATTTTGTTAATTTAGTTTTTTATATTCAGAAATGAATTTTTACAGTATCAATATTTATATAAGTAGACTAGTGATTCCCAAACGGTTTGGCTTGAAATTTTACAGAATATCTAATAATAGTTAACTCTTTGTGTAAAATATGAGAAAATAATTGATTATAACAGAAGACCTTTCATAATGATATGAGAGCATGTTGAAGACATATTTTAAGAAAAATTGCTGTTGAATTAAGGTCGGCGGATGACATAATTTGAATTTGTATTACAATTGCAGATTTATATTAATATTTTTTAAGACATGTTCGATAAAATATTTTGGTAGATTATACAAAACTTGGGATACCATAAATTAATCTTTGTTCCTTATCAAAAATTAGTTCAAGATGCCACTGGATTGTACTTTTAAATTATTCGACCCAGGAGAAAACTTATAATCAAAGTGTTTCTAGGTCCAAATATCCCATTAGATATTTTACTAGATTTGTTATCAAAAGTATAAAAATAATTATTTATATATAATGTGTTTCACATCAATAAATTTAATTTTTATATTAAACTAATATATGATTTTACATGAGTTTTCCTAACCTAAATAAACACACCATTTTAATATTTTTACTAGTAATTTAGTTGTATATATAGAATAAGTATAGTATTATATAAGCCTAATATATTAGTTAATTATTTTGTCTGCTAAATATTGGTTGGCATTAATTTGCTGTGAGTTCAAAAAGTTTGGGAAACACTGAAATAGTCTAAACTATATAAGAGTGAAACCGTAGAGAATGAAAGCAAAAATCAAGAAGTCGTAGGCTATATAACAGTTTGATTATTTAGTATTTAATATAATTCAATAGAAGTTAAAGTTTAAAGTCGCGTTGAAACATGGTTTTATTTCGTTGTGATATAATGAAAACTATTCTAGTTTTTGTTATTATAAGCAATTTATTCAGTCTAGGTGAATATATTACAAATTATATAAATATAAATTTACATATGTACTTTTTTAGTAATAATATGTCATTTTTCTAGCTGTGATTGTCCGGTTAATTACCAATCGACTAATTTTTAAAACACATGTCTTTTTGCAGTAATTTATTTGAAAATTACTTGAAAATTTGTGTTTTCTAAATGAAATCATAATTATACTTAAATCTCATTATCAATAGTTTGCATGTTACATTTAACAGATATTTTATTTAATGTTTTTTATTCAAAAAAATGTTTAAATTTAAATTATCAAGATATAAATTAGTGATATTATGAACGTTTCAATTCGAATATCAAATTACAATTTATTAATATTTGAACCAAATTAGTTTGGTTAATTATTTTTTTTTTATAGTCTGTATATATATATATATATAGTTAAAATTTATAATTATAAATAATTTAAATCTAAATTGATCAAAATCCATATAAACAAGGCATATTTTAAAGCACAATTGAGCCTTACTTTGCGTATTTGAAAATACTAGATACGCACTTGATAATCGATATTTTAATATTTAATCGATATAATTATATTCTTATGGAAATAAAAATAATATGGTTAGTCGTCAAATTCTTAATTTAATGTACCTAATACAATTTTATTTCATGTATAATGTAACTTCTAAGTAAAATGTATACTGAATGTCATAGAATTCGATAACAGAATACAATTTAACAACAAACAGTATATCTATTGCAGTTTATATTTTAATTTTAAGCTAATCTAATGTTGTATTCGAATAAACCGTTAAAGTGTTATACGTTATTAGACTTGAAGTCATAGAATAGAGATTGCAGTTGCAGTGGCGTAATTAGAAATTTATCTTAGAGGGAATATAGAATTTTTATTAAAAAATATACCTATCATATAATATGGCTCTGTGGGAATCTATCCCTCGCAATAATTACGCCACTGCGCAGTTGAGAAAAATCATTAGAATAAGCCATGCATATATATTATAAATATTTAATACTATTATAGTAGGTACTTATACTATTTATAGTATATTACATTAGTAGATGTACTGTCAGCAATATACTATAACCAATAATTGTATTTAACAAAAATTTGCTTTATTATTTAACTTTATTATTATTATTATTATTATTATTATTATTATTATAAGTTTATTATTTAACTTTAAATTTGTTCATAGTTCGGTTTGGGTTGGAAAAATTAATTGTATTTCGCATCGACCTCAAAAATGAGGATTCATAACATCTCCAATATAAATATAAATATAATAGAAATTACCTTGATGTTTAAATTATTTATCTATCAATTGAGTTTATGTGGTACTATAAAATCACACGAGGCCATTAAAAAATTATTAAGTTTTGAAAGTACCTATATGTTACACTAAATATATATATATATATATATATATATATATATATATATAATTATTTGCCTACATGATTTCAGGTGAATCAATGTTCAGTAAGTATTTATCAAATTTTACTTATATTAAAAATTATTAAGATTGTTTAGTGTTCTCTACTTAATTAAACAACAATTACTTATAAATTCAGTAATTTTATTGAAATTTAAAAGATAATTAAAAGGTATAAAATCTATACAAATAAACTATTTAATACATATTTTATTTACTATACCTAACTCAGGCAAATTAATTATTTTAAATTATTATTTGTCAGATAATATTATGAAATGTAAGTATTAATATTTAACATAACAAATTCATAATCTAATAATTATAAACTGAAAAAAGTGGGAAGGTAGACTTTCCTTCGTTCCTTCAGTCCTCGCACAAATTAGAGGTTTATTATATTTACGATTTGAATGTAATGATATTACATTATTGATACACATTAAGTACTTTAAGAATAGAAATTCAATATATAAATTGTTATAACAGATTTAGAAACATAACTTATCGCGCTTAAACAAATTCTTATAAAATATCAAAATATCATCTTATCCTATTTGTTTTTGTAATTTATATTGTAAATGGTAAGGATAAATCGTATGTAGTCAAGTGGTAAAATTAGGTTAGAATAATTTCAACTTTAAATATTTATATAATTTATGAAATAGCACTAAAAGGCGGCAACATTATCTATTCTCTTTTGTGTATGTTTGGTAGATATGATTCAGGAGTAATTTGAAGAGGGGAAATTGTGTGACAGGTTTACTTGTGCAATGGTTAAACACTTATACAAGTGTTATAGTATTCAGAAATTACAAACTTAACGTTCGAACACAATCTATATCTACCTATAAAACCTATTATATAGCTGCAGTAGCATAAAATGGTATAATAAAAAAAAAAGCACAATAAAAAATAATAATAATACGAAGCTTACAATAGCTGAACAGAAAATTGAATGTAAGAAAAATATACAAACGTGGTGAGCAGACAAACGATGTAGGGAAAAATTACGTAAAATTAAATAATTATAAAAAGTGAAAATGTCGATTATCGATGTTCCCTCTTCGGTCCTCAGAGAAATTAGTGGTTTATAATAATGAAGATTAGAATGGAATGATATTGTATTAGAAAATACGATTCTGAGCGAAACTCAATTAATACAATATATTATATTATATTGATAGGTCGTTCCATGAGTTCACCACGTGTGTAAAATACCTATGAGAAAATTAAAAAAAAAATTAAAGTACCTACGTTCAAAATTGCATTACTTATCATGGAAATCAATTTCATCAAAATTACGTAAATGTTGACGTTTTTCCGTCATTTCTTGATAGTTTTTCTTCTTTGGGCAAAGAAAAACTTTTGAGAAATTTAAAAAATAAGGTAAATAAAGTACCAACAAGATGCAATTTTCTATCAAAAGCATACCATATTTGTGGTAACCGCACAATTATTTCTACCCGAAAAAAATGTTTTTATACACAAAAAAAAGGAAAAGTTCTTTGTAAAACTAATAAATTCATCGCTTCACTCAGAATCTAACAATAATAACGGCATCAATAACAATTTTAATTAGCAAAATATGATTAATGAAAGAGAAGGGAAACTGCGTTTGCATGGGTCACTGAAATGTTAGAAACCATACTTTTTTCGTTAATGATTTAGTATATTTTTTTATAAACATAATTTATAGTATTTGAACTTATTTTTTATACTTTAAAAATTTATTTTAGCATTGAGTAGAAGTAGTAAGTATAATTCCTATCCATATATGTACGTAGAAACTGTATTCAAATAAATAGTTCTTAACAAATGATTACCTGATAAAATATTAAATAATATTATACAAGTATCATCATCAAATTAGTCAATAAAATTATGAAAAAATAGTTATATATAGATATTAAATATTAATAAATAAATATATTAATTATCATTAGCAATGATATTGCATTAGAAATATGATTCTGTGTGAAACTCAATATATTACAATAAACAATACGATTAATTCATACCAAAATTTCACCATACTTGTACATTACCTATATTAATACTAAAAAAAATTTTCAAGTCCCTACGATTAAAACCTAATTAGTTATCATGAAATAAATAAATTTAAAATAACGGACATTGTAATTTTTGGCCGTTTTTTGGTAGTGTTTCTTCTCCCAAGAAAATTTTTTGAGAAATTTGAAAAATGAGCTAAATAAAGTACCAACTAGACACGATTTTTTACCGAAAGCATACCCTAATTGTGGTAATCGGACCATTATTTGTACCAGAAAAAGTGTTTTCATACATAAAGAAAAAATAAAATAAAAAAAAACATCTTTGTAAAACCAATACATTCTTCGCTTCGCTCAGAATCTAAAATATAAACAATCTGTAAGATTAATTTACAATGAGTACCTATACAAGTTAGTAGTACTTATTTAGTTGTTAGTTAAATGACATGAAGATTTGACTAATAAGAATTACCTATCCAATATTAAGCTTTTGACATAATATCATTGTATTATGTTAAATATTAAATTATTTTTGATAAGGAGACACGGAGTTATAAAGTTTTATAGACCAGCGTCGAAGAATTTATAAGATTACATTTTATGTTTATACCCTAATCACTTATTTTAAATTTAAGCATTCAAATTGTAGTGTATTCACTTAGTATTTCTATCAAATGAAAAGGTTCTAAAAAGGTTATAATTTTATTTTTTTAATAACTATATGACGTATAATATATTATTTGTGGTTTAATTTTTCAGATAGTAGTAAGTTTATAATAAAGAATAAATAAATTATAAATATATTAATAAAACCAGAATAAAATTATGCATAACAATATTAATCATTTATCAATAATATACCTATTAAAAATATATTGAGATAGTGTCTTGCAACTTCAACTTATAATATAAACTATTTTATTATAAATTAGTTTCAGTAGATACTAATCGCTTAGTTTAAACACGCGTTAGGAGTCGATCAACCAAGATTGTATTATTTAGAAATTTAGAAGTAGTATTAGGTACTAAATGCATTTAAAAAAGTTAGTAAATTGTCTGTTTCTATTGAAATTTAAAGGTTTTAGTTAAATAGAATTTAAATTATTCTTTTTTTTTGTTTTCTTCAAACGATAATAGATTGAACAAATTACTCATTTATAAATTCCTTACATTTTAAATTTGAAACATAATTCAACTATTAATAGTGTATCAATAATAAAAATAACTAATTTTAATAGATAAACTGAATCCTGAAGGTAAAGTTGTAGATTAAGTGAAGAATATTGAATTATTTAATAATATTTAATTGCCTAATTGAGAATATTTGATTTATTTTAAATAAAGGTATAAAGTAAATTAGTATAATGAAATATTTCAAAAACGCAATAATTAAAATAGTGTCTGTAAAAAAAAAATTAAATTAACTTGAAAACTATTCTTACCTTATATTTGTATCTATTGTTATCCATTAATATAATAGGTGTGTTACCACCTGGTGAGTGTTTTAAATTACCAATTATTGTAATCATCTTGTTTAAGACATTATTATTATAACAATAAAAAATTAAAAAGAAAAGGTATTATAAGTTTAGTATAAACTTAAAACTTACGTATCAGTAATAATTGTAACAATAGATTTCATAATAAATACCTATGTATGAAAAAAAAATTCAAAATATAATTTTAACAAATGCGTATATTTTAATATTACTTGATTTTTAACTACACGTCTATAAACTTATACGTGTTAAATTTATTTTAGACACAGTGATTCATGGAGAAAGTACGTATTTTGTTGAATATAATTGTATACTTAAACGAGTCAATATTATTTATTATATAAAATTATTTGAGAATAACGTTGACTGTAGATTTAACGTGAATATAAATTATAGTAAGATTCAAATAAGTATTAAATTGGCCGTAATATACGAATTATTATTGGAACTAAAAACAAAACAAAACAAATATCAAATAAAATTATACAAAACGTTATAACAAGAGGCGTGGAATGATCCAAGCAAATAGGCCATTACAGCGCGTCGACGGGCATTCAAGATGTCGAACACGATTTATAACAGAACACCAACAAGTTTATTATTATTATTAAAATGATATCAAACAATATTCTAAACATTAGCCTCTATATACTATATTGTTATCTATATGACAAAGAATAATATATAATAATAATATATAATGAAAACAATTAGGTGTATTTCATAACATAATACATCAATATAATTTTATATGCAATTTATATTTCCATTTAAGATTTCGTAGGTAAGTGTAATTAAATTAGAGTATGTTAATGAGGTATCTAATAAAATTATGTAAATACAATCACATCAGATTGTATTTAATATCAATGTTATCTTGGTCTATATGGTGGTTTTATAAATAAGGTGTTTGAAATCTTAATAATAAATATTTTTTTAATAATAAAATAATGAAAATAATTTGCTAAAAACTATACACAATTTATTTTTCATAAATAGTTAAAGTTAGAATAACATTTTATATATCTGTAAGATTATTTGTAAAAAAAATGTTAAATTTCAAAAAAGTTAAATCTAAATTTTATTAAATAATTTTAAAAAAATTGTCATTTACTTTTTTATAAGTCATAATATTTCTCTACAGTAGAGAAACAGTTATGTTGAATTTAATGTAATAAGAATAATTCTAATCTAATAATTTTTATAAAAATCAGCTTATTGACAATTATTTTAAGAAGTACCCTCATAATTAGTTTCTGTAAATTAAACTATTTCATAAGAAATTATTAATATAATTTACAATAATATTGTAAATATGTATGTATTGATAAAATGATAGGTTTTATTATAGATGAACTTATTGTTTTCAGTATTATTTTGAAAAAATAAAAAATAAATTAACAAACTAAATAAATTACCTATAATGTTTTATAAATTACAATTTGAATTTAGAATGCTTAAGTAAGTATAGGTTTATGTATTACAATTATAAATTAGACAAGGTTGAGCATTAACGAGTTAGAAAGAAGTTAAGTTACTTTTAATCAAGTTATGTAACGAGTTATTCTTTTTAACTTTTAACTTAATGAGTTAAATTTATTGTAAATTACCAAGTTATTTTTCATTTAATATTCTTTTATTGACGTTAAGTTAAAAATATACTTTAGAGAATAAAATGTTTTTATATTTAATTAATTATACAAAAACAAATATTGTACATAATATGTTCAATAAAATTTAAAATTAAATATCTAATTACATTAAATTGTATATTTATATACAATATTGAATATTATAGATTAGATTATTTTCCATAAAAATGGTATCAATAATATTTTGCTATTATAACAACCACCATAGGCCAGACTAATCCAAGCGGGTCAAATTGATGGGCAATATTAGATAAAATGTATCGCTTGGTTACTTTATCGTAATAATCAGATATTTGTACTTTGTATATTATACAAAATAGTCGGACATCTCATCCTAAAATAGCCCTGATGTTAAATTACAAGACGTGGTCAATTGACAAAATTTTGTTCAAAGATTTATTTGTAGCTATAGTACATTCAAATTTGCATTAGTGAAATGCAAAAATTCGTATATTTTCATATATATATATATATATTTGGCACACGAAGCATCGAGACTTATGCAAAATCTAACGACCACGGAAGTCACTTATACGCTTGCATAAAATATGTTAATGAAACGGTATGACAATAAGCGTGCTCTCATTCAGCATATACCAAAAATTCTATAGTGTTAGCTATAAATAGAAATAAATAATAAAAAGCTAAGAATTTTACGGTATCTATGCCGTTTAGTGTAAATAATTATTGCTTTGTTTCACTGTGGTGGCAATCATATGATAGCCGTTACAATAATACGATTTTTTTTTTTGAAAAAAATTCCCTATTTTTAAACTTTTTCCCGAGGTTTTCTTGTCACTCTTACATTGGATCCATGTCACCCAAGGGTGACATGTCACTTCGGTTGAGAACCACTAACATATTATATAAATAATCGAGTATAAAATAAAGGCAGCAGACAGATGACCTTCATATTAATATGCAAGTATTAAAAGCGTTAGGTCATGAATACTTATGAGTTATGATCCAGAACAATAGGGAGCCCTGTTATTTCATATAATTCTAATAAGATTGGATCACAGTACTGTGAGAAAATGGGAGTTCATAGAATTCAAAGACGAATTACCAGCTGTGGAGGATATAATGCAATTTTTTCAAGAACGTTGTCAAATGTAGGAAGCTACTGAAAACATAAAATATCTATCAATATGATCTATCCCACAGCATCGTTCGAGCAGTCGTAATTAGATCGACAAAGGTATACCAATGACGTGTCCTCAGTTACATATTAGAAGTTTAAGAAATCTTTGTCATAATTTTTGTAACTGTTATTTGATAGGAAGAACAACCTAAATGTGCCTGCAATTTCCTTCTTTCTTTTCACGTTATATTGTGGAACTTGATTGTTTTGGTTTGTTTTCGGTTAGTACCTGTAATATTATTGAATTTGGACCATGTGATATTTTCTGAAATTTTATGGTTGATGCTGATGTAAGTTCGTGTCGTTTATATAAATTGTGTGACCTAATATAGATCTGCGTTTCTTAAGTTTTTTATATTCAGATTATAGTCCTGCTTTTTTAACCAGTTTTGTACATTTTTGAAATTTTGAATTGCTGATTTGCAGTCTTTATTCCACCAAGGAACTTTTTTTTAATATTGGTACCTTTGCTTTTATCTATTGTATTTTCTGTAGCTTCAATAATTGTGTTAGTGAATATTTCTACTATATTATCTATGTTAGGGGAAGTGATTGGTTGAAAAGGGGACACGAAGTGTTTAGTTTAAGGTAGATGGTCAACCATGTTAGAAAATGCGGATCAACTAGGTTTTTTTTATAGTAATCTGTGCACTCATATTTCAGGTGATTGAGATTTGAGTAGTCGTAATATAATACGCTAATAATCGACAGATTGCATGATGTTTAAATAGACCAATCGATTGAATCGCTTAATGATTCACACATGGCTAAATATATAGTCATGTCATCTAGATAACACAGTCCAGGAAATGTTCCCAAGAATTGGAAGAAACAACTAAGATTATTGAAAATTAAATCTAATTTAATATGTAAAATGAAAACATTTATCATGATATGACACATACCTATTGTGTTTAATATATTGAATATGTACATATTATTATAAATGACATGAACTAAAAAGATATTATCATGACTTTCTTATCCATATCTGGGGAACATACGTAGTGATAGCAAACATGAAATTTTTTCTGACATCCTTATATATTTCGCTATGTATACTCATGCTAAAAATAGATTAATGACAATCAATTTTTTGTGAGTAACATTTTGTCTTATGTAGTCACCGTTATTGAGAATAATAATAGCATAATTTTTTAATAGTATCTCGACGGATTTAACATTTATGTCTGTGTAGTAAAATCCACCAGAGGGTGTTCCTACTATTAAAATCACTAAGTAGTATAAATTATTTAAGGAGTTGATCGATTAAGTTATAAAGGTTAGCGAGAGTAAGATCGGAGCTGTCTAGGGCATGTAAATTGCACAAACATATTTTTTGGTTATAATTCGTTGTTATATTAATTGCCATTGTTTCAAGTGTTTTGTTAATAGGGACTGTTTTATGTTCCGGATAATAATGAAACGATGATACAAACTCCTTTACTAGCTCTAACATGTATTGTTTGGTTTAAATATCCTCGATAGTTTTTAAGATAAGGTTTGCTTTTTTGATATAATGATATATTAGATTTGTTTCTTGGTGGTAGAAAGAGCTAGTGGTTGGAAGTCAGTGATTATACAGGGGATATCTGGCAACTTTTTGAAGTAACTATTGATGTTAAAAAACATTATGATTTGTTAAATTGATTTAATTATACATTCAATGATATACCTATTAAAAATTTATTATAAAAAAGGCTTTTTAAAATAGGTCTATCGGCTAAGTACTTAATTTTAAACTTTGTAACATCTCACGTAACTCTCACCGACGAGCTTTATGTGACGAAATTAAACTTAAGGTCACCAATCATAGACCGATACCTTTCGGTCAAAGTACTGTGGATATTTTTCATTGATTTATATAAAAAATAAAGAAATAAAAAGAGATGATAAAAAAGTAACCATATCTGTATACCTATATAATATATGTGTACATATTTATTAAATATTAATTACTTCAAAAAAAAAAAGTCTGAACGGGCATAAAAACTTTGAGTTAAAAAAAAAAAAATAGAAAAAAAAACAGAATTAATTGAATTTATAGTTCACAATGTAAATAATATTTTTTATTATAAATACTGATCATATGTTATTGTGGTTGTGTCACATCGGAGATGGGTAATTATTACAATTATTTGTTACCCACGTGAATGCAGTTCTACCTACTGACGATAATCTATCATTTTTCTCTGTGTCTATTTTATCACATGAGAGAGGAAAATTTCGACAACTACTCCATGTTGAAGATAATCTTACAATAATATTTAATTATTATTATCGCCTAATAGTATCCAGTGTAGAGGACTTTAAATTATAATGCATGCAGGCGAGATTAAATTATACTTTTATGTTAATTACTATTATTTAATTATGTTGTGTATAATGTATGCATATTACACGTTATAGCTTTTAATAGTTTTTAATGCATTTTAATTATTAGTTAAAAAAGTCAATATCCAATCCTATGATATATTATGTTTATCAATACATATGGGATGTACTTATGAGCTTGAATTTATTTTAACAGGACAGCTTATAGAAGATGGGTTTAATACCGATGACGAAGATACTACAATAAGTAGGTTTATCATAAATTGTAAAAAATAAATCTATATAAGTTTATTGTAATTTATGACCTAGCATAAAGCTATATTTATCGGGAAAAAAATTAATTATATCATTCAAATCATCATATTTTAATTCTTTATTATTTTTCTAAAATATTATTTTTTGTTTTTATATTTTTTATTATTATTTTTTTATACTATATATTCAAACAAAAACAAAAATATAATGGCTTAAAATTATGTATTACCTATGTTTTTAAAATTAGCATTCATTATTAATATTTTATTATAGGTCTTGTAGAAAATGTAGAACTTTTAAAAAAAGAATGTAAATATATATTTTATTATTTTATGTATTATATTTATTATTATTATATATAATAAATAATTTTTTTTTTTAATAAATTAATTTCCTATTCTGTTTATTTATATATCATAATTAGCTTTGGATGATATTTAATTTAATGGAAACTATACACAATGAGTACAATGTACAATGTACAATGTACATGGAATACAAAATTTTAATTATAGATTGGTGAACTCAAGGTATATGATCGCATGGAATATATACTTAATATTAAATCTAAAACTTTATGATATTAATATATTCCACTGTCTTGAATGTCTGAAAGACGCAGTTATTTGGTTTTTACACAATTAGTCATATGCGATATTATAGCTAAATATGAGGAATAACTGTTTGTTTTCATTATACCGATTGTAATAGTGGTGTTATATTGATTATTAAATTTTATGATTTTTTAAAAGAAGTCACATTTTCGATGATATATATATATATATTTATTTAACCTAAAGGTAATTCATTTAAAACAAGTACGTAATTTGATATCGATAATTATGTATCACCATTTATTTGTATTTTTTTAAATTGTGTTATAACCGCTACGTTTTAGAAGCAGGAAAAGACTTTTGTGAGGAATATAAATTCAGTAAGTAATTTATACAATATAATAGATAATATATAATTATATAATAATTACAATGACTTTATAATAATAGACGAACCATCTTAGCCCGACACAGTAGAGTGATGCGATAAAGAAAAATGTAAGATCTATTTACTAATTGGAATATATCCGCGAAAAATTAAAATTTCTAAATTCAATTATTTTCAAATTATTTTTTAAGCAGCGGACTATAATATTACTTTTATTACTTGTTTAATAAAATACAAAAATTAACTCTTTATTTTTTAGGTTATGTAAAATTTGAAGATAGCAAATTTAAAGAGTACCTATATTTATATGAGAATTTTGCAGACGTATCAATCTCTTAAATTAATCAAGATGTCGATTTTTAGGAATTTTTTACATTTATTGGAGAAATGATACTTCTGACTTCATTATTTTTAATAACTTAATATTTTAATATCATGGCACGTAAAATTTGTAGTATCTTAATTTGTAGTGCTTACAAAATATTATCATTGATAATTATATCTTTATTATCTATAAATTGTATAGGTGCAAAACTATCATAATAACCCTATGGTATAATAATGACTTCAGAAATACTTCTTTTCTAATAAATAAAAAAAATTCCTAAAAATCGAAATTTTGATTAAATTAAGAGATCAAGACGTCAAAATTCTCATATAAATATACTCTATAATATGATTATAATAATTAATAATAATGACTATAATTTTACATAACTTGAAAAATAAAGAGTTTATTTTTTTATGAGACGTATTTTTTTAAATAAGTAATAAAGGTAATATTATAGTCCGTAGTCTAAATAATAATTTGAAAAAAAAACTACATTCAAAAATTCAATTTTTCGCGGAGATATTGTAATTAGTAAATAGATCTGGGATACTCTGTATAATTAATAATTATTATTTTATATTTATATTATTTATAGTTATGATAATATACTATACTTTATCTTCTAATCTGAATCTTTGATAGATCTACAACCATGATCTGTTATTCATATTTCAATTTTTATATTCAATAAATTAATACCTAATTATTATATAGTACTATATTACTATTCCGTTAAGAACGGAATGATAAACAAATAGCTAAGTTCTATTTCACGTTTGAAATACGAAATTATATAATATTATAAACATGATCCAACTTATACATATGTAACACATAAGTAATAATATTATTGTCAGATAACACGCAGTCGCTTAATAGTAAATTATACTATTATGTCAGTAATTATTATATTGTGTTACGTACGCATATCACACATTACAACTATTAATATTTTTTGGTTCATTGTAATTGTAAGTTAAAAATAACAATATCCAATTCTTAATAATATAATATGTACATGAATACGTATAGGATGTACTTAGGTGATTGAATTAATTTTAACAGGACAGAATGCAAATACACGGTATAGCGTTCCTAAAGATGTTTCTTCAAGTAAGTTTAATATTTGCTTAAAGCTATGAGTCAGAAAATTAAAGAAATTATATCATAAAAATAGTCATATTTGAATTCTTTAGATTTTTTTGTAAAGTAATTTTTCCTATACAATATCTGAACAAAAACAAAAACAAAATTATAATGGCTTAAAATTATGTATTACCTACGTGTTTTAAAAATTAGCATTTATTATAACGATTTTATTTTAGGTTATGTTAATAATGTAGAACTTTTAGAAGAAGAAAGTAAATAAATATTTTAATCTTTTATACACGGTGCGGTATAATGGACTTCCATATTTAAATTAGTTATTATAGCATAATCAAACTGATTAGATTAAAGCGGTTTAGGTCATTAAGTTGGGTCATTAATACGGTTTTTAGGCGAATTTTGCACTGTGATTTTAAATTACATCCATACAAGATAATGGTAACTCAAGAATTGAGTTTTGTCGATTGGGGAAAACTAAACGATTGCTATAATTCAATTCTTACAGTTGTTCCTCCCAACGGTAGTTGCAGTAGCGACGAGGCATATTTCCACATTCTGGCACAGTAAATAAACACAATTTTCACTATTGAGCTACAGAAAACCCTCAAATAATACACCAACGACCCCTTCACAGTCCCAAAGTCACAGTTTGGTGTGGTTTGTCTTCGGTAGGCATGGTGGGACAACATATTTTTGAAGAGAGAGGCGTTACTGTTACTGTGACTTTCAACCGGTACTGCAAGATGTTTGATAACTTTTTTAGCCCAAAAATAGGAGAATACGATAATACTGAAACCTTTTGGTTTCAACAAGATAGAGCCAGAGTTCTTATGGGCCGTCGTTCTCGTACCATATTGCAAGAAATGTTTCTTGGTCGCTTGATATCTCTACGGGAAGACGTTGCATTGCCTCCTTGCTCCCCTATTTTGAGCCCATGTGATTATTTTTTATGGGGGTACATCAAATCTGAAGTAAACAAACATCGACCTAGGACTATTGGCGAACTAAAAGACGCTATCTGTCAAGAAATCGATGCGATTCTACTATATGCTACCGAGAGTGATGGAAAACTTTCGAGAATGGATTCATATGAGAATTGCTCGTCAAGGCCTTCATTGGACGATATAATTTATAAAAAAATCCAAAATAATCTTGTACTGTATACTTTTTTTTCGTATCATCGATTATCTCGCATAGCATATGCTTCGCTTGCAAATATTGTCTACTTGGTACTTTATTCAGCTCATTTTTGAATTTCCCAAAAGCTTTTCCTTAAGAAGCGGAAAATTGGCAATTTTTTATACACTTTTTATTATATTTTTTTTTCGTAATTTCTTATTACGTTTTAATAGTAGGGCCTTGAAAATTTTTTTGAGTACTAACATAGGTTAATATAGAGCTTTGAATTATTTCCAAAAATATTTAATATTACCTGCAATTTTTGATTTAACGGTATGAATTTTTTATAGAAGCCTACTTTATACTATTTAATCAATTTACAATTTATTTGAAAATCGTGACTGACAATTTTTATCATGAAATGATAACTCCTCGTAGGGATTTGAAATTTATTTTGCATATTTACATATGTAATTTACATTCGTGTTAAATTTTGGAATGGATTATCAGTATAATAAATTGCAATATATTGAGATTCGCTCAGAATCGTATTTTCTAATGCAATATTATTGCATTCAAATCTTAATAATTATAATAAACCACTAATTTCTTCGAGGACCGAAGGGACAAAGGAGTAACATCCATAATCGGCCTTTCTACTTTTTTTTAAATATTTTTTTAATAAATAATTTCCAATACAGTTCATTTATAGCATAAGCTTTAATTAAGCTTTAGATCATATACAATTTAATAGAATCTATACACAATAAGTACCTATATATAAAATATTGAAATGCATATTTAAACATTTTAATCGTAATAAGGTGAACTCAAGGAATATGATCACATGGAATATATACGTTAATTTATATTAAAACTAAAATTTTATGATGATATAATATATATAATGTTATAATGATTCAGTGTATTCCACTGTCTTAAATATTAGAATGACGCAGTTATATAGACTTGGCATAATTATTGGCATTGTAACATGCGATATTAGAACTAAATTTGAGGAATAATTTTGTTTATAAAATGGATAAAATGTAATTTTCTTTTCTTTATATCCGTTGTAATAGTTGTGATATTGTAATATTATTATTAAATTAATATATATAATTGATATATTAAATTAAATTAAATATTATAAACAAGATTCAACTTACACATAATACATGATATAACATAATATATGATAAAATAGATAAATAAATAATAATATTAAAACATGATCCTACTTATAATATAGTTAACTCACAATGTCATAATTAAATTTCGGTTAATAATTTCGCGTATATTTTCAATTACAAAATATCTGTATATATAATATATATTATATTAAAAAGCAAACAATTATTATATATTTTGTATTTAAAAAATTCGTTCTTTTTCGTATGAACATACATCGAGGAAAAGTGGGGAAAAGATCATATCGATTCGAACATACCAAATGGTGAAGTGCTAAAATTCCGCGTGTCGCCTAACAGTGTAGCAGACTTTAAACTATTCCGGACGGCACGCAGTCGAAATTAAACTATTAATATGTTAATTACCATTATATTGTGATGCATATGCATATTATCACACATTACATCTTTTAAGAATATTTGGTTCATTGTAGTTGTTAGTTAAAAATGTCAATATCTAATCCTTTATAATATAATATGTATATTGTATGTAAATACCAGAATACGTTAAGATGTACTTATGAGATTGAATTTATTTTAACAGAAAATCTAGAAAATGCAGAGGATAGCGTCCATGAAGATGATACTACATTAAGTAGGTTCAATATAATAATCGTATCATTATTCGAAATGTTATTAGATAAATATATTTTATTTTAGGTGTTCATAAAAATAAAGGCATTTTGAAAGGTGAATGTATATATATATATATATTATATAATTTTATATATGTATTATTGATTTTAATTTAAAATATTTTTTAACAAATAATTTCCAATACTGTTCATTAATATCGTAGTTACATAGCTTTGGATCATATAAAATTTAATGGGAATTATCACAATAAGTATATATAAAATATTGAAATGCAACATTTTAATCGTAGTAATGTGAACTCAAGGAATATGATCGCATTAAACACATACGTCAAGTTATATTAAAGTTAAAACTTTATGATATTAATGTATTCCGTTGTCTTAAATATCAGAAGACGCGGTTATATGGGCTTCGCATAATAAGTTACATAAGATATTAGAACTAAATTTGAGGAATAACTGTTAATAAAATTTATAAAATGAAATTTTTTTCTTTATATTATTTGTAATAGTATTGTTATATTTATTATTAAATTGTATAATGATTTTTTTTAAAAAACTCACATTTTTAATGATATATCTATATTTTATTTTAAGATGATGAACTTCCAATAAGTAAGTATAGTTTGGTATCGATAATTATATATCATCATAAATTTGTTTTAATTGATAAATATTTATATAATATATTTTATTTGGAATTTTTTTAAACTGTATTATAACCTCTATGGTTTTGGAGCAGGAAAATAGTTTTGTAAAGAATATAAATCCCGCTCAGGTTCGGTTTCCTAGACGCGACTAGCCGCCGTGACGGTTGATATCAAATTCTCAACTACTGAGCTGGTTTCCTATGCGCGACTGGCCACGGCGGCTTTAAAAAGAGTTATACGTTGATACATTTTTAATGTGTAATAGTAAACACTAAACAGTTTGATTTAAAACGTCGGGACGTTTACAAGTCATGGCGGAATTTTGTATTTTAAATAGTAATAATATCATTTTAAATTTACTAGATGAGGAAGAAGAAGAAGAACATATATATTATTATGTTCCTCTCAAAAAAAAAAAAAAAAAAACAATTGACGCTATATACAAAAATTGTGAACATGAAGGTTTTTTTGAAATTTTACTTAATAGACATTTAACAAAAAACGTAATTAAATTTCGTGAATTTATTCGTATAATACGTTCATACAACATAATAATTAGTTTCAATAGCAAATTATTAACATCATATTGTATCACAACTAATTATAAATCAAAGCTTTTATTGTTAACTTTTCAGTCATCATATAATTTTATTTTTATGGGCAACTCCATATATTATGGATGATAATGCGAAATATGTGTAGGAGAATATACTATTATAATTTTTAATTTTAGAAATGTTGATAAAATGTAAATAGTTCGTACAAAACAATTGATTGAACCAATGTATTAGGTACCTTATTACCATATACAATATTCATATTCATATGGTTTGTAGAATTATATCAATTGTGTAGTAAAAAAATATCAATCCATCCAATTATCATTTAGTCTAAAGGTTGTATAACTGTAGGTAGCAAAATGCATCTAATAATATAAATTTATAATAATATGTAAGAAATTAATTAATATAGATATGTAGTAGATAGTAAAATTTAAAAGATAAGGGAAGATAAGGAGGAGAATGAAGCTGGTAAAAGGGGTATTTTACAAACTAACTACTAAAATATGATTGATGTATAAAAATTATGTACTTACCTCCTTCTGAGCGGGTGTGGTAGTCGATGTTTATAAGATAACTTTATAACTCTGAATGTTAAAGGTAAAGTTGGTTATTATATATTCAAGACGAGATAAATAAATAACACATTTGATTAATTTGTCGATTGTCGTAAAATATAAAATACTACAGTATGAATATGTTTAAGAATTTGATTTGATTTTAAATTATTGATTTGTTGTAAATTTAAGTTATCGTATTATAGAATAAAAAATGTATAGTATATAATTCAAATGACCGAGTAACAGTGTAACAGCGTGAAAGTTAATTTGAGGAATAGTGCTGGACTAGGCAAATTTACCCTTTTTATAAGGCATTTGCTGACTCAGTGGTAATTAATTATTTCGTCATTCTTTAATTATACATACTGTAATATTTCATATCTCCAGTTTTATTTATTCACAAATGTAAATTATATATAATAATATATAATAACAATAAAATATAATATTTCCAAATTTCCGATGTTCTGGATAATTACATTTATTTAATTATTAAAAGTCCATCTGTGATCGTGACACTTTGTTCACATTATATTATAATGTGTTAAGTTTTTATATATAATACTAATTCAGTAATTTTCATCTATTATGAATATTACAGATATTTTGACTTTTACAATATTCAATAGGATACAAATTTGATGATTTTTATGATTTAGTATAATGACGAGTCGACTACTCTCAAAGTAGTATAGATTTCAGCCGCGGCGACTAATGTTGAGTCTCGTAGCTATAGCCGCGTGTAGGAAACCGTACCTTAAATAATTTATTCAACATAATCGATAATAGGGAATGAATTTTGAAATATATAATAATATATATATTTGAGGTGGTTTCTTTACTAATGCATATAAGTATATTTTATATAGAACTTAATAAAAAGTATATATATATTTTATGTTTCTCCTCAAATATTGTTCATAAATATCCTCACGAACTTAATATTGTAATATTTGTCAGTGACATAGTGAACCTAAAATGTTCCCGAGGGAAAATCACATATTTCCTAATGACCCAATCACCGATCATTTCACATTTTTATGCAACAACCATCATTTACATAATTTTAAATCAACCAGGAAAGTCATTAGGTAAAGTCCTGTTATTACTTATGTGTCATAAGTACTTTCGTCATCAAAAATATATTATTCTCAAACACTATTATTTTTTCTTCCTAATAATATCACCCGAATTTTATAACTAACCCACCAAATTTGAAAAACTCAGACCTCCTCTTAAATATACCCTTCGTCCCGTCGCTGTTATATGTTGTATTTATATAAATATATTTTTTCCTATATACCTACGTCGAAGACAATGTAGGTATTCTAAATAGCATATCTAATATTTCTAAATTGATTTATTCATAACATATTTATTAGAATATTTAATTGTATATAACTGACAAAACTATACGTATACCTAATATTATAATCAAGAGACCAACTTACAAAGTAAAATAATTCTTTAATATATCACACATATATGATTATTATTATTTTTTTTTTTTAGTTAATTCTACTAAATTAACAATAAATTCATTTTGTAAATATTTTCAACCAGACGTCGCGCAGTAATAAACGAATGTTTACCTTTCACATGTATTTTTTAATATATTTTAAATATGAAAATATTGTAAATTACTTATCAAAATTATATTACTTACACTGTCATTTATTAATCCCATAAAAATATGTACCTATATATCTATATATACCTATATAGTTTTTAATCTTTTTTTTTTTTTTTTTTATAACAAGTTTATAGAAATTGTATAATCAGTTTTTTAATAATTGTACTAGCCATTCGTTGATGGTTATACATAATTATAAATACCAATATTTCTATTTTTTGGATTTTTTTTTATTTCACTTAATATAAAATGTAAATCTAATATATAAAACTGATTTTAATTAATTAATAATTCTTATATTTAATACATAAATATTTTTTAAAAATATTTTATCTGTCTATTACTGTGAATAATTTATTTGTACAATAATATACATAAGTAATCGAAAATTGAGTGATTATTCACACAAATCTGTTAAAAAATATATTATGGCCCATTTTCGCCATGTAATTATTACGTTTAATTTATGAATTTTGAAATAGTTAATCAATTTCGCACAGATGTCCACAATATGTAGTATTGATATTTAAAAAATAGTTTTTAGTTTTGATTTTATACATATATTATTGACCTAATTTTATACTCCACCTATTATTCGCTAGCATGTATAAACAGTTTTAAAATTGTCAATAAATCATAATCTGTATAACATTTGATATTCTGTAAATATTATATTATAAACTATTTATGAACCACTCATTTATAATTACTCTCTATTAATGTACTTTATATAAATATATTATTATATACTTACCACATTCTATGTTGTACCACTCATCAAATTTTATAAGATATTAAATTTATGTTACAAATTATGAGTATATATATAAAAAACACGGAAGGTCGATTCCGGAATTTTGTACTTTTTCCCTTAATCTAACCCTTAACCATTAACCCTTCGGGCCTCAGAGAAATTAGTGGTTTATCATAATTAAGATTTGAATATAATGGTATTGTATTAGAAAATACGATTCTGAATGAAACTCAGTCAGATTAATACAATATATTATATTAAAAATCCGATGATGTGATTAATTATCACAATCTAATGAAAAATGAAAAATAGCTATTTTATTTAAAACTTTTATTATGCTAATAAAATGAGAAATAATATAAAATGCAAATGTATTATATGTTACCTATACGATGTAAATAAATACACAATTATGGTTGCTGGGGTAGCTTAGCTCCCGTTCGCAAATTATCCATAGTCATTTATTTTACCTATTAATGTTTAAGAAGAATTTGTTTCGTTACAGTTTTGTATACAATAAAAGTATTGATACTTAAGATAACCCAAAATTTTAATTCTAATTGCACCTATTTATATGATTACGATAAAATTATATCATACAATATATTTATATCTCTATATATTTGTAAAAAATCGTCTATGTAATAGGTAATATTACAGTACCATTTGCAATTCGTATTTATAATTGGATAAACAAATAAATTATTAAATATTTTTATTTTGTGTAGCCAAATATTGAATAGTGATAAAATATTGTATTGAAAAAAAATCTACTGTATGAATGTTGTGTATTGCATAATATATTTCATTTTCAATGAAAACAAAAAATAATATATTGTGGTATATTATACCATTTGTGGAGTTTGTTTTGATATGTATCTACAAATGTGATTTACCTTAATTTAACCGAGTACAAAAAAAATAACATAAACGTGCTAAATTAAAACTAAATTAGGGGTAAATATTATATTATAATTATATTTTAGAGTAAAGAAAAAAATAATATTATTTTTATTACCATTACCTATTATTAATATTTAAAAAATCGTGTTCTTAAATATGTGATGACGTACACAAAATATGTACTATTGTTTATATTCGTTCAAAAACAAAACACTTTTATTATAATCAGAACTACAATAAACAGTACAATACAATAAATAAAAATATTTTATCGGAAATTAACTTAATTAAAGTTTACACAAATTTTTAGTCGTTTGCATTAGTTAAAGTTAACAGCAATTTTTATAATCGTAAGATAATGAATCAGCAACTACTTTTAGAATTCATATAATTGTCATATTATAATAGAAAAAACTAAAATTAGAGTAAACTAAATAAAAAATAGTTTCATTGTGATTATAAACGCTTATAGTTTTAAAAAAGTATTGAAATTAAGGATCCTCCTCCCCGATTGTTATTATATAGGCATAGGTGAAAATAGGGGAGTGCTCGAGGATGCTTAGCTCTCCAAAATCAGAATAAGCACTCCCAGTATTGACGGTGGTCAATGGTTTATTTCCCTGGAACCCTCACCAAGAAATTTCGAAACTAAAGTCGGAACTTTTGTTTGTGCATTGTGAAATATACTATTTTTGTACCAAAATTAAACACTACACGTGCATTTAGTGTAATTAAAATATTAAAGGTAACACATTTTTCAAAATAATATTAAATTTATCTAAATTTAAATCTAAATGCGACTAAAACCAGAATGAGAATGATAAAAAAAATATACGTTATATTGTATGGAAATATAACCTAGCTGTTAAAAAAGGCACATTTGCGAAATAATTTCCCGTCAGTATATCTATCCATTTACGGAAACGATCATACTATCGGT
>CM023358.1:56528565-56545714 GCA_013282895.1 Eriosoma lanigerum
CGGTGCATCCATCGAACCGGGTCACTACACCGATATAAACAAAAGTTAATTATTTAGAATAAAAATAAAAACAAGTAAAACGAATTCAGCAACACTAATTAAACATGTAATATATTCAACGATAAATAGTATAACAGAAATACCCACTATCGCTTGAGTAGCCCTGTTGTTTATGGGTAGTATTTTTATGACCACAGGTGAAGCGGAGTACGAGTTGAAGTATTGTTAAACAAAATGATTAAACAAATAAATAAACTTTATAAATGACCACTTTGGACTGTTTAAAATTCTACTAGGTACTCTTTTTAACTATTCAAACTGGACTACTGTGTTTATCGTATTTTGTCCACCGGTGTCTTATCCTATTATAATGCGCCGAGGTGACATAATATGACATAATAAAACGCGTCGGGTAAATTGCAACATTATATTTAGTAATATCATTGACTATATAAAAAAAAAAAAAAACATCTTTGTAAAACCAATACATTCTTCGCTCAGAATCTAAAATAATAAATATACTTATTATTTATACAATATTAAATCAAATAAATATGAAACTAAAAGGTGCTAAATCAAATAAGTAGATATGAATGTACGATACAGAGCCGCATTTAACGGGGGGGGGGGGGGGCGGAGAGCAAAGTTGGGCAATTATTTCCCATGGACGGCCAAATGTTAACTTTTAATTGAGGCGGCAAATTTTTTTTTTTTTTTTTTGTGGGTGGTAACATAATTTAATGCGGCACTGTCATAATGATGAACAATATATGGTGAATACTGAGTAGTAAATAGTGAAATCCAAATAGCGTGCCGTAGAAAAACAGCTCAGTGAGCAATCAATAGTATATATAATCAATGGTAATATGTACTAACAATATTTAGTATTATTAATTTTTAATGTAGTATATACATACACAATATAATATTATAATGATTATTTCGAAACATGTTTAGTATAGTAAGAACAAAAAAATTGACACGTTATATGTCGCTATCAAGCTTTCGTTGTCAAAACACAATATGATAACGTCATGTAATGATATTCCCAAATTCCCGATAACCCTCCATTATTAACAATTAATAATTGTTTTTCAACGTAAAAGAGTTTTCAAATTGTGATTTCCGTTTTTCGAGAGCTTAATACTCTAATAAACTTTTTAGTTTTTCTGTAAAACATTCACACGAATAACCGTAATTTTCCCGATAAGTTTATGTAACTTCAATCAACACTTTTTTATTTTTATCAGTGTTATTTATTATCATTATTTAAAAATAAAAACGCTTTTCTTCGTGTTATTATTACGATACAGAATCGAAATAAGTTGATCATTGTAAAACTAGTTGTTAGTCGATAAAGATAAGACATGTGGTGATAAAACTATATAAGGGATTAAAGAAATTATTAATTTAAGCGACATCGAAATAAATCTAATAGTAATAATTATGAATTTAAATTTTGAGACGTTTTATATGCGCTAGTTGCTAAATAACGTAAATATGCCATTTTATTAAGAATAGTATTTTCGAGGTTATTATAGCTGGCGACCGTCGTATAATCGTATATCAATATTTCTTTTAAAAAATTAAAAATATCCATAAATATATGTTTAATTTGCTATAAAATGAGTTGTTATGTATCAAAATATCCATACAAATGTTGTATGTTGCATTACACTTTAATCAAAAATAAAAAAAGTTTTATCGTATAATATACCATTTGTGGAATTATATTTGATATGCGACTCCAAAAGTGATTTGTCTTAATTTGACCGAGTTCAAATAATAATATTAAGGTGCTAAATTGAAACTAAATTAGGGGTGAATGTTATATTTTAAATAAATTATAGACTGAAAAAATTACTATTTTTCTTTTTTATTATAAGTTCTTAAATATTGTTAATATATAATAAATCATATTATTAAATGTATGGTAACGTACTTACAAAACATCTGTTATTGTTTATATTCGTTGAAAAACAATGCAATTTATCATAAATAGAAATACAATAAGCAGTCATAAATCCCATAATATTTTATCAAAAATTAATTTAATTAAAGTTTACACAATTGGTAATAGTACTTATGTGTCTTATTATTATGTTATGCATATTAGTCAAAGTTAATATAAATAGATCAAAATAAATCGTAATTTATCAACAACTTTTTTTTTAGAATTCGTATAATTATCATATTGTAAAACTAAACACTAAAATTAGATTTTAATAATAATAATAAAAAAAAATTGTTTCATTGTGATTATAAACGCTTATGTATAACCATTGTTTTAAATAGGTACTGAAATTAAAAATCTTTTTTATCCCCGATTGTTGTTAAAAACCTATTGTACCTATTCAAGATAATTATTATTATTAAATTAAACGAAAAATAAAAATAATTTAAACGTAGTAATAAAGAGAGATATAAAATTTCATCTATGGATGTATAGCATTTGACTTTTTTATAGAGTTATACAAATCAAAGTGTTTTATAATGTTATTTGACCTTATGGTCAAATATGTGAATTGGTTTTTTTGTCTTATTTGAATATCTCGTTTTTTTTCTTTTTATCTTTTTTTTAAAAACTATAATTTTTGTATGATACCATTAGAACACTAAAACATTTTATAGCTACATATTCATATTCCATAATTATGAACTCGTGTGTATTTCACACGAAGGACCTATACACTTCATAACTCATACTTCAGTACAATTATCAAAAATAGCCACCAAAAGGGAAGTAACGTGCAGATTACACAGTGCCGTGCTACTTTAATTTACGCTCTAGGGCAATCATATTTGGCGCCCCTCAGTTCGGGGTGGTTCACTCCCCCCCTGAAATTTAATTTTTGTTTACCCATTGTAAATAGAAAAAAATGTTTAGAAGATAACGCATATAATTATAAAACAATAAAATATAATAAGAAGAATCGTTAAAACATCTGAACACGTATCACACACAGACTGTCATCTCCTACTATAGAACTATCATATCATTATAATTTAATGGAGATATCTGAATAAAATATGACAATCGGCAGTAAACAAATTATGGATATTGTAATTTATTTTTATCTGTAGTGTTGTTGCAAAGAGTCTGGCACACACAATCCCGCACCCCGCGACTAATATCATTTATCCGAAAACAAGTAAAACCATATCTACGAAATCGTATAAAGGCAATAACAATTATTTTTAAAATAGGTAGGTATTATGGTATAGAATATAAAAGTAAAATATATCGTATTCATACAATACGCAATAACAAATACGTCAACCATCATGAAGTAATTCAAATAGGTATACAAATATATTTAAATTACATCTAAATTAATAATTATAAAAAATTATAAAAAAATATATATATATAATATATAATAAGCGCCCCTAAAATTATCGCAAGTGTTGGCGCCCTAGGGCACTTGCCTCTTTTGCCCCCCCTCCCCATTAGCACGGCCCTAAGATTACAGTTATTCATGGACAATAATGGACTACATAAATAATCAACAATTTATTAAATATTGTTGGATAATTATTAAAAAAAAATATATACTAGAAAAATTATCAATTTGTATTTCCAGTTTAATGTCCAAAATTACACAGTACACATGTATTTGGTGTAATTAAACTATTGAAGTAAATAAAATAAAAATTAAATTAAAGATTATTTTTATTCCCGAATGGTGTTAAAAACAAAACCTATTCAAGATAATTTACTATTATACCTTAGTATAGTAGAATACGCCAATGTCACAAAATAATATAAATTATTATAATATAATAATATATATATACCTAACCTAACCCAACCTAACCTAACCCAACCTAACCTTCCTGAAAAAAATTATAAAACATTTTTACCTTAGTCAAATTTTATAAACCACGATGAAAATTTAGGTGAATAAATTTCAGTTAATTTTTACTCATTCAGTAAAAATTTAGGCATGTTAGGTTATTTTGTAATAACCAACATGCATTCATAACTCAAAATTGAGGTTTAATGAGTTGCTTGGTAAAAAATGTTATTTCAGTTTTGTCTATTAATAAAATTAGTTTTGACATCAATAACAATATATCTTAAACTATTTTTATATTAAGAATAAAAATGTGTTATAACCATAAAGTTTACACAGATTTCGTTTTTGTTTTGTATGTTTTTTTTCAATATTTATACAAGTAGATAATTATAGATGAGCTACACTGATGAGAATAAAACAAAAAAAAAGCTATATATAGGATATATAATTTTTCGTTTCGATTAAATAGTCTTCAACTGAATTCTATAGCATTCATAGTTTTATATCCACGTAGAAACATGGTTTTTTTTCGTAGTGATTTGTTAAAATCTATTCTAGTTGTTATTGTCATTAGCAATTTATTAGTTCCAGGTTAATATATGACAAATTATATAAATATATTTATTTATTTTATGCAATACCTAAAACGTTTTTTTTTTTTTTATTGCTGTGATTGTCCAATTAATTAACTAATAATTTATATTCAAGAATTAATGTATTTTTGAAGTAACTTAGTTTGTACATTATTATTAAATTGTATTTTTAAAATTGTTGTTTTTACTACAAAATTACTTTCTAAATTATTTCAGGTGACCTAATGAAATGTAAGTATTTATCATTAATATTTTATTATATATATATGATTATTATTCTACATCATTACAGTTATAATTAAAAAAAAAAAAAAACAATTACATATAATTCAGTAATTAAATTGAAAATAAAAAGATAACTAATAGGTATACATATAAAAATAATGTATCAAATAAATATTTCATTTACTATATCTAATCTAGAAAAATTATTATTTAGCTGGAAAATTTCAAAGATGTAAGTATTTAATAAAACTAACTTATGACTAATGTACAATAGTATCTATTATTTATAAACTAAAGTGAAAAGTTAAGTATAAACAGATATTCTTTTAAACGGTTATTATTTAATCAGCATTTAAATGTTAAATAAAGATGTCTTGCTCATTTACTTATTTCCAAATAAAATAACAATTCGTTATGTCAAAAGCTACATAATATATTATTTTATTTTATTCATATTAAATACGCCGGATTAACCGTTTTTACAATAATTTATACATAAATATTAATAACAACATTTACGAATGTGTAACTTAATTTATTTAAAGGTAGATAATAGTATTACATAAAAAATGAACAGAGGAACAGCATCTTAATCCTATAATATGTTTTTGTAATGAATATTACTATATATTATTATTTTTGTAATGTATATTGTATATGGTTAGAATATGTAGTTATGTGAACTTAGTTTCTTTATATCTAATGACACATTATTAGTAGTCAACAGATAATTTTTTTCTTAAAAAGCCTCTTTTGCTTGTACTATTCTACTAATTATTATGTATGTTTTATTTCTGCCTTCTTCTGTTATTTTATATTCTAAGTACTTAATGAATTGGACTTGTTTAGTTAGGTAGGTATGTAATATTTATTTTTAAATACTAAAAAGGGTTTATTTTGGTGCATATCTTAATGTTTGTCTTTTTTTTTATTTGATCATATTCTATATAATTTTATTTATTATGAATAAAATGTTTTCTTATTACTATTTTTGATATTTTTCTTAGTTCCTTTCAGGGCTTGCAAACGTTATCATAACATTATGATCAAATGTTTAAAACGATTGAAATGTTTAAACGTAACTAAAACGAAAAACGGAAAATTAATAACATCATTAAACAAAACAAAACATTAAACGAAATATTATAAAATTACTAAAAAACGAAACATAACATAACGTCAACATATCAAAATATTTTTGCTTTATTAGAACATAGGTATTATGACATGAGATACCCTAATAGAACAAATTTGTTTTTTTTAATAGGTAAATGTCATGAAATACCTATATTAGTTTATTGATTTTAATAAAATATTCATAAATTGTGTGTTATATTGTTTACAATAAGTATGTGTTATATAAAACTATAATAGGCTGAAAAATACTTAAATAAATGATCGATTATTATAGATTGTTTATTGGGACAAAATTACTACCGACTACTGTCTACTATTGTAGCTAGTTGAGCAATTTTATCCTAAATATTGATGGGGTGCTGAAGTTGGATGCATGTAACCTTAAAAATGTATGGAGATAATAACTTATTAGAAGAACTCTTAGCCCCCCTGAAATTTCACTCATGGTGGTAATAAATATTAAATGACGTATTAGAAACAATGAAAATATTTAAATACTTAATGTTTAACGACAATATTGAATACGTTATATTATTTGATAACGGTTAACACAAAAGTTTTATAACGTTAAAAAAAATTTATTTTTCTAATGCAAGCCCTCGTTCCTCTATAACTTTCTCAATGTTTAAATTTAATATAAATGAGGATAGGATGCAATCCTGTCGTACACTATTTTTAATTTTAGCAACTTCTTCTTTCCCATTTATGCGAAAAGAAAATCTAAGTACTAAAATACAGTTTGATTTTTGTATAATTAATAATATTGTATTAATTTTGACACATACTTATAAAACGATTAATAATTCAGAAATGTTCGATTATAAACAAAATTTTATTTAGCTGCTGTAGCATACAATAGTATAATATAAAAAGGTAGCTCAATTAAAAATAATATGAAACTGGCAATAACTGAACGGAAAATTAAATGTAAGAAAAAGATACAGATGTAGTAAGAATTAAGATCGACAAACGACAGAGGGAAACAAATACGCAAAATAATAGAATTATACTAATAACAACACCATCGATAACAATTTTAATTAGGAAAATATGTTTAATGAAAGAGAAGTAAGACCGCGATTGGACTGGTCACTTAAACCATAATTTTTTACGATCCCATACTTTTTGCGTTAATGAAAATATTTTTTTTATTAACATGATTTTAAAATGTAAAATATACGACTATATAGATTTTGAATTTATATTTGATACTTTAAATTTTTATTTAGCATTAAGTAGAATATGTAAGTATATTTATCCATATATGTCTATATAATTGTATGCATCTAATTTAAGAAGTAAGAAATATTTAAATATTAATACTATTATTGAGAACATTATATTATGTTTAAAAAAAAAATATATAAAAGTATAAAGTTTGGTTACTTAACTTGAAGGTATGATTACCATAAGTAGTGTATGTTTTCGATAGAGAATATTGTCCTGTTAGTACTTCCTACTTTATTTAGATCAACTAAGGTAACTATCGAAAAACTGCATTTTAATGTATCTAATGTAATAAAATAATATATGGTTATTGGTAATGCAAATAAATATTTATTATGATATACAGTGTGATTTAATATTTCACCAATACTCTCCGTATATCACAGCGTATGGATCTTCCTGTATCTTAATAGTATTCAAACACGCTGGGAAGAGGTATTAAGATTGGGACGCAGGTCCATGAAGTTAGCCGGGAATTTTTTAAAAGTTGAACTTTTGAAACTGCTAATATTTAGTAAGTAATTAGTAAGAATTTGTAAGTTCAAAATTAGAATTTGTAAGTCAACCCAAACCTCATAATCCCTGATTTTTTAAATCTCGGTAGCAGGGCATTTTAAAAAGAATTGACATTTATCACTGTCAATATTTAGAAAGTAATTAATAAGTATTTTTAAGTCCAAAATTAGAATTTGTAAGTTGAGCTTTAAATTTAAATTAACAGTTTTACCGTTGATATTATGTGGTAACGCCGAATGGTTTTGAAAATAGTCGTTATAAAATCATCTAGTAAATTTATTTAATTATTTACAATATATATTAGTATATATCAATATATATATAAAAGTATATTTACAATTATTATACTTTAATAGTATAGTATAATAATATATAGAATGGTATAGTTAGGAAGTAAGGAGACGAAGAAGAAGATAGAATTAAAATTATGAGCAAATAGTTTACTTAGTATAAATAAGAAGTTATAAAATTGTACCTATTATTATCATTATTTAGGAAAGGATTGATTTACAAATTCTAATTTTGGGCTTACAAATACTTATTAATAATTTAATAAATATTAATAGTGTCAAAAGTAAATATTTTTAAAAATGAACGGCTACTGAGATTTAAAAAATCAGGGATAATGAGGTTTGGGTTAACTTACAAATTCTAATTTTTGACTTACAAATACTTACTAATTACTTACTAAATATTAGCAGTAACAAAAGTTCAACTTTTGTAACTTCACGGACTTTTGGGACGCTTGAGAATACAAATAATAATGTTACATTGATTCTTGAAATTTTGTACCCTATATTAATTATTAAGATTGTATAGTTAGGTAGTTAGATAGTTAGGTATTTATTTTTATATCTCATTTTAGTATGACGATCAACATATTATTATTATAATTAAATGAAAATATACCTACTTGTTTATCTATATAATATATTTGTGGATCAATTTTTTCAGTGAGCAGCTGTAAGTATTAAAAATAAAAAAATAAAGAGAACGAATAATAAGAAAAGAGGTTAAAAGGATGGAAATAGAATATAGGATGGGAATATAGGAGTATAGGATGTGGGATAGGATAGGATGGGTCGTGTCTTCTCTCTTTATATAATAAGGGTTTCGGGGTAATAAGTTCGAGAGTATTCAAGATATATACCTGTGTACGGTCTTCTTATTCCGCTTGCAATTTGAAATATATTTTAATAGTTTTATTCATTGGAATTATATTAATATACGGACTTCGTATTCCGCTTTTGAATTAAAATATTAAAATTATTTATGCCAATTCAATTTATCAAAGCTATATCAAAACACGGACTTCATATCTCGTTTGTAACTTCAATATAATTTTCCTGATTTAATTTATTTTTATTGATTAAATTATTATAATTGTATTAACGTATAACAGTATAAAATTCGATTTTTATTTGTATTTATTGAACGAGTTAATGTGGACTTCCCGAATTAGAAAATGATCCCTAACAAAACATAAAAAGTGATTATTACCCTTTGAAACGTCTCTATCATCAGTACCATTATAAGGATTGCTAGTAATAAAGAAAAACACTTTGAATATAATCTCTGGAATGCTCTGGCTATCGTCGAAATATCTTTAGATTTTGAATATTACTTGTTCGTTACTATGTATTTAATCTTTTCACGGCACACGCGATATAATTGATATATGAACGATCTGAACGAAGTGGCTGAAGTGAACGAAGTGACCGATCTGGATGGTTTGGCGGGTCTGACGAGTCTGGCTAGACTGATCGGGGAGTATCCCTTGGTGGGTTCTATTCATGCCTTCGTGAAGCAATTTTTATGGTCTAGAACAAAAGATATCTACGAAAAATGTGAAATGTTCTTTTGATTCAGAGGGATCAATCGAAAATGTCCACGTGAATGAGAGTCGACGACAATATAATCGGCTAGGCCGTTTAGCATGAATAAAAAACTGACAGTGTATGCCGACTATTTGGAAATCTATGATCCGCCGATAAAAAAGAATTGAATACAATAGCACGTGTCGATTTTACGGTTTCCTGTGAAATGCCGACTTATAATGTATCTTATTATAGTTACATTTTAGTTGTCGGTATTCAAAGCCATTCCGTTATGATTTTACGTGCGAGGCAAGTTAAAAATAATCACCCCCTACCACCACATTTGATAAAAAAATATTTTACACGCAAGAATATTATATTTTATAGTGATATTTTATTTATATTAAAATTAAACTTACGGTTTTGGTTATTAAAACTAGTAATTATAAAAATAAATTAATATTTTTAATATTTTTCATACAAATAAATATTTAAATGATAAAAGATAAAAATGTAAAAAAAAAAAAAAATGTAAAACATTTTATTTATAATAATACTTTTCTTAATTTTATTGAAGTAAAATCTTCAATGACGTCTTCAAAATCGATGGTATTCGTTGTTTTGTATTCAATTGATAATATTGCTAAATTAGTCAATCTTTCTTGGGACATAGTAGATCGTAAATAAGTTTTGGTTAATTTTAACTTGCTAAACGAAAGATCTCTAGATACAACAGTAACAGGAATAGAAAGATATAGTTGATATGCAATAACCAAATTCGGACACGTTGAATCAAGTTCAAACCTCTTAATTGCATTTAATATATTTAATTGAGAAGCGGTTTGTAGTTCTGGTAATACTGTTTTTGCTTAATATTTAAAAAATTCAATTTCGTTTATTATATCTATATCTATGTTTTCATTATATTTAATTGCTAAATCGGCACTAAATTTTTTTAACATTTCAACTGACATTAAAGAAAGTGAAATACTAGAAAGAAATTCAAAATCATTAGAAATTATAGATAATTTTTAAATCGCCATTTTATTTGTGCCATTATACTATCAAGAACTTTGTAGTATTTTACTCTCAATAATTGATTTGTTGAAAATTCGTTATCTGATGATTTTTCTCCAATCATCAATTTTCTTTTATTTCTCGTATTGTTTTAAATTCAGATTTAACTCCAATTTTTCTCAAATGCCAATTGCATGAGTTTCAATTTTTTCAGTTCCATTGTCACGCATTTTTTGAAAAGATATATTTTATGAATTAAACATTTTTGAGACCTGATCTATGGAAATATTTGAGCTTTATAATACATTATTTATACGAAAATTTGGTTCAATATTTTGTTCCACATAACCAAAAAGTAAACAAATTTTAAATTAAGTTATTTTAATATACTTTTTGCACTAGCTACTCCATCGCCAAAATTTAGATCGTTAGAAATTTCTCGTAATGTTTTCACTACTTTGCCAAACTGAGAATACAACGAATGAATTTCATTATACTTAGATGCCCAGCATGTATCATTATGAGTTTTTAATGTTACATTTAAACAACTTATTAACATTTCCCAGCGATTTGTTGATCCGGAAAAATAGATAAATATATTTTATACGACTCCAAAAATGAAATAAGTTTTACCGAAACACTAGCAGCATGTACGCCGATTAAATTAAGACTGTGTGCTGCTCATGGGACAAATTGAGCATATTCGTTAATTTCTTGTAATCGGGCTTGTTTCCCTTGATATTTTCCTGCCATATTTGCCCCATTATCATATCCCTGTCTATGACAATTTTTAAGTTTTAATCCAATTTTTTAAGTATATCAGTTGCTATTCCACATCCAGTCTTTTTAGTTGAATTTATAAAATCGATAAAAATTTCTTCAATAATAAATGTATTATCAACTTCAATAACATATCTAATGATTTGACATAATTGTTCCTTATTATGAGATATGTCGGGAGATAGAATACTCTAGAATAATAGATTCTAGAGTAGTTGATACATAATACAAATCGGTATAATATAATATATTATTATAGTATTAAACTATACATTTTACCCGTAACCGTATCAATTTTTTTTTTGTGCAGCAATTTAAATAATTATTTATTTTTTTTGCGCCCCCATAAAATTTACGACCGGGACTCAGGCCCCCTTGCCCTCCCCCCATGGCACGGCTCTGTCGGTATTTGTGGTTGTGATAGTTTTAATGAAAGGGATTATTTTGAATTGTGTGGAGTTGTGACGGTATTCCGACGGCGCCATAGTCGTTTTTTTGCACATGTATTAATGTTTTTACTAATGTTAAAATGTGTGTTCTGTGAGTATTAATTTAAAAGATGTATGTTTTTTTAAATGATGTGTACTCATATCATTGCAGTATATAATAGTAAATTAATTAATTATAAACCAGAATAAAGTTACTCATAATAATAATTTTTTGAGAATATAACAAAATCAAAAAAAAAAAAAATCAAATTTATAGTTTATTCCTTAAAAATACAAAATGTTTTATAGATATCCATATACTACATTGATTTTTTTTTTTAAACATTCGGAATGGTATATGATTTTTATGATGTAACATTTTATAAATATCTATTACAACCTAACCTATTACAACATATCTTAAATTTGTATAAGTATTTCAAATACAATATTTCATTGGTATAGAATATTTGTTATTTGATATACAGTGTATATTACTAAAAACATTTATTCCCTAAAGTATATTCTGTACATTTCTAATTTCGAATATAATAAGTATATATATCATAATATAATTCAGGAATGGATCTAAGAAAATTAGTAAATAAACTGGTGATATTGATTATTGATACTTAAAAGTGTTAGTTAAATAGAATTAAAATTATTCTCTATACATTTGTGTATTAGCATTGATCTTTACACATGTATGTCTGTTTATATGTTTATTTTGTTTTCAAATAATAATTATAAATAGTATAATATGTACTAAAATAAAATTAATTATTAATAGTAAACTTGGGATCTAAAGGTAAAATGTTAGATTTTGAAATCAATATTACATTATTAATTATTAATAATTAATTGCCTAACTGAGATAGTTACATTACCAATAATTGTAATCATCTTGTAAGACAGTATTATATTTATAAGTTTAGTGGCTGTGCGAAATTTTTTTTTTTTTTGATGATGCAGCTAAAAATATCGACAATTTCCCTACTATTATAAAAACAAATTTACCCCAAATGTTTCGAATTTGTTAAAAAATTGATATTAATTTATTGATAAATATTGTATTGTATTTTTTCGCCAGGCGGTAATTTACAAAAGTGTTATACATGATATAATTTATATCAGTACAAAAAGAATACAAATTATAAAGTGACCAAAAACTATAAATTGTTAGGGAGCGAATCATTCTGTGTAGAGACTGGAGGAGTATTTTATTGTTAGGAAGTACGACAAGAAGGAACATGAATGAGAAAGTGACTTCTAGTGGGATAGGATGGAACACAAAATGATTATAAAATATATTAATTTCCTTATTAATTCAGGAGATAAGCTTCTTATTTGATGATAAATACAATTATTTAAGGCTAATATCGATATTAAATTTAATACAAAAATAATAAGATTAAAATAAATATTAAATTGGCTAATACTGCTTTCAATTAAAAACAAAGTAAAACAAATATCGGATAAAATTATATGAAACAAGTTAAAACACCACTAAGAAATTCACAATAACCAAAGTACGTATGTAATATCAGTTGGTGAATAAGGCATTAATCCAGGATACCGAACGTGGTTGCTATTCAAAACAAAATAGGTACCAACAATTTTATTATTATTATAAAATAATAAAACTTATCAAATAATATTCAAAATATTTATTTCTACATAGTACATATTATTTACAAATAAAAAATATAAATATTTTTGAGTCGTAGTTTTTCTAAATAATGATAGACCACCCACCCCCTTCTTTTTAGTATGAAGCAGATGCTTCATAGTATACCCTTTCGCGCAGCCATTGATAAGTTTAATATAAAAAAATTACTTACTTGGCAGAAATAATCCTTATTATAGATTTCATAATAAATAAATCAATAAAATAAGTTACTATAATATAATAAGATTATATTACAAATAATTCAATTGTATTAAAATTTAGAAATTCAGATGTTTTATAAAATTTCAATATATAATTAAACAATATGTACCTATAATTTATAAAGGTCAAGTAATTTTTACCTACATAATTATACTTTTTAAATTTATTTTAGGCAACCATGTTGATGGACCAAGTGTGTATTTTGTTTGTAACAATTTTATACTTAAACGGGTTAAATATTATTTATAAGTTAAAATTATTTAAGGATAGACTATAAATTTAATGAAAAAAATATTAAATTAAAATAAGTATTAAATTGGCGGTATATACTGCTTTCATTCAAAAACAAAGATATCAGATAAAGTTATATAAAATAAGTTAAAAACACAATAAAATGCATAATAATCAAAGTACGTATGTAGTAACAGTTGGTTAATAAGGTATAAATCAGAATACCGAACACGGTTGTAGTTCAAAACAAAATACCAAAAATTTTATTATTATTATAAAATAATAAAACTTATAAAATAATATTTGAAACATTTATTTATATATTGGTGTCAATTTTATGAAAAAACTTAATATTAAGTTTAAAACTTAAATTTAGATTATCGAAGTGAGTATAAATTTAATTAGAGTACGTTAATTATCTTATGTTAATACAAATGTATTATATTATTGTACAATGTACACGTATTTAATTGTAATATCAATGGTCCGCAGTGGTCTTATGACAATTGGTCAGGTTCAAACTTATATATCAATCTACTGTACTGACTAATAAACCTGTTGATTTTATGTAATTTTTTGGTGGCCCTAAAAATAGTCTTTTTACTTATTGCTTCGTAACGTATTCAACTCCCTTTATCTAAAATATTATATAAGGCAGGAACAATATAAATATTAACAAAAGGGACAAATAATTGTATCACATTGACCGCATAATAATCTAAGGCGTGCGCAAGGGGGGTACCTAGGATACACCTTCTATTATAAGTTAAGGGCCAAAATTTGAAAATCTTCGAAATTTAATAACTCGAAAACAAATAAAATATTTTACACTTTATTTGCCCTCAAATAAAACGTAATTTTAAAAATATACTGTTATAACAGGAGAAAAATTATATTTATAAAAAATATTATCTTTTATAAAATACATTGTCCATGCAGCATATTATATTAAATATAATATACATGAGAGGTTATATCATTGATTATGAAATATCCTTATTATAATCCATCTACCAATGGCAAAGGTACCATTGCTCATCCTTTCTACACTAGCGCTTCATAGCGGCTGCACCCCAGAAGAAGTTACCAAATATTAATATTGCATGAGCTATCTGTCTATTCTTTAATCAATGGTTATATGATATTACTAATTTTCAATAACCTATCATAGTTTAATATGTAATAAGCAACTTTATAATGCGGGTCTAAAAAATTACCAAAAACAAAAATTAAAGATATAAAATATTTAAAAAATAATGTTACTTTTACTACTATAATCACCATGAATAATACCTGGATAATAAAGAAGCCTAAAATTATTTGAGGCATCACCTGAAGTTAGATTTGGCGCACACCTATGATAATGAATAGACAAAAATTATGTTCTTAAGATATTGGTAAACAAAATTAATATACAATGAATATTTTATCTATTTTAATTTATATTAGAATGCCTAAGTAAGTATATATGATAATTTTAAAATAGATGTACAATGTGAGATGTTAAAATTGAGAGAGATTTCATAGGTTTTATCGTCATCGGATATGGATGATCAATATTTAAGTAGACCCAATTACAGATTTTAAGAAGATAATTAAACTGAGTGTTAGATGACCGGAGAATCTCAGAGGTGAACTTTTCAGTAAGGGTATGAATAAAGTTAAGGCATAAAATATTTGAGACAAATTTATAAACAAAGTTGAAAAAATTGAAATAATGAGGAAAAATATAGGATATTCTGAGACTATGGGAGGGGGAACTTAAACGAATAGTAATAAGCAGAGTTGAAAATCTTTCTTTATGGTTGAGTGTTTGACAAAGAGGAAATGAAGAATGAGGGAAAGTAGATCAGATATTTTTGTACAGAATTTGGTTTAATAATTTTTTATTATTTATTATGAAAACAACAACGAAAGTGTTTTGAAACTTTGATACAAATTACTGGTGATCTGTTGCAAGTCATTAAGTTTTACGGTGCCTAATCTTATTTTTATAAATTTACCATATTTACAATAAAAACACATCTTTAATTAAAACATTGTGACCCAGTGTAGAGACTTTTTTCAAATACCATGATTAAAGTCGCTACAGTTGCTACCAAGTAGTTTACTGCGACAGTATTTTTATGGTTGGCCAAAGCGGATTCGTAACATGCATGCGTAGAACTAGAGAAAGGATACTGAAGGAATCAACATACCTGTAGATGACTTTGAAGATACTGAGATGCTTAGGGAGTATAGGAGAAAGAAATTTAATGACAAATATACTCCGTCCGCCGAAAGAGTGTTTCGAACATATTATGTCTGACGAAAATCAGTGTCGATCTTTTATCTGTGAACGGCTTTCCCCTCTCTGTGACAGTATACAGAGCATAAAATGACGCGTATAATATGGCTTATCAGTTATTACTTCCGTATCGTATTTAATATTTTCCTCAACGTTCAAGCGATTTTTGATCACGCAGTAATTAATACAAAATAAAATCATGTTGTATAACATGCAGATCAGTGCAGCCCACACACGTTGAGGTTGCAGTGAGGTAAAACGAGAATTGATATTTGCCTTCTGTGCACTCCTATTCTCTCCGTGGATGGATGACGAAGGGTAGATGTATGGGAACTATGTCCTTGTTGCACTTGGTTTTAATGTGGCCAAATTCGAAATAATTCATTATACAACTTTTAAACATTTTAATTCATTGTCAGTAATTTTCAGTTAAAATGTCTATGTTCAAACTTTAATATAAAATGATAATGATGTACTTATGAGATCTAACTTATTTTAACAGTACAGCTATATAATGAAGGGATTGAAATCATAGATGATAATAACGATACATTAGGTATGTTTAATATTAATTGTATAAAATAAATTTATATAAATATTTTGTAGTTCATAACCTAATTTAAAGTTACGTTGTCGGAAAATGAAACAAATTATATCATAAAAACAATCACAAGTTTTTATAAAATTACATGTATACAGTTTTCTAACAAGAAAACAAATTTTAAAATGTCTTAAATTTATGTATTACACTGTATTACAATTATATTACCTTATGTTATAAAAATTATTAAAATTTTCTTTTAGTTGCAGATGGCAATAGCTTTCTTCTTTACAAAGATTGTAAATATATAATATATATTATTGCTTATTATATTTAGCTTTATTTATTTATTATTAATTGTCATTCTAATTTTTATTACATTAATAACATTTTTATGTTTTAATAAAAAAATCCTAATACGGTTCGTTAATAAAACTATTAGATTTCGATGAGGTCTTTTATCACGTTAAGCCGTTAAGTGTAAATTAAATAGCAAATTTTAATCGTATATTAATGAATTCTTGATTACCTAAAATTGCATGTAATATCTACTTAAATTAAACTAAGAACATTATTGTGATTATATTCGTATTCCACCTTAAACAATATCAAAAAGACGCATTTATAAGGGCTTCACACAATTATTAGACTATTTATAG
>CM023358.1:56555714-56579313 GCA_013282895.1 Eriosoma lanigerum
TGACGTCGACCATAGACCTATAAATAAATGTCTATGGCTTGATAGTATAGAGATGAAATTTAATGATGGGGAATTGTCCATGAAGTTAACATAATAGATTAACGTATTATTATTCATTATTTGCAATTCGCTTATTAATTATATGTTATAAGTTCTGTACCCTGAACGAACTGTGTGAATTCATTTATTTTTACTATGAAACGTACAAGCATAAACGATTATTTTACCAGCAATACAAGCGCAACAAAAAATACTGCCAAAAAAAATCGTACAGATCAGCCTGAAAATAAAAGTTCCACTTCGTCTGGTAAGTACCTATTGCTTAAATAATTACAAATTATTTAAATATATATATATATATAATACTAATAAATAAGGACCGTGCTGCCGAAGCAAAGGGCTTACTACATTTAATAGATTTTGAATTTGTATTCAATTTAATTATGTTTTGTGATATTCTTCAAATTATAAAAACAGTTAGTGATTACTTGCAAAATGTAAAAGCTGAAATGGCTGAATCTTTAATTCTTATATCATCAATTATAGCTACTTTTAAAACAATGAGAACTGATGAAACTGTAAAAAACTGTTCCAATTTTAATGAAATGTATATGGAAACTATGAATATTTGTAGAGAAAACAATATATCCACACCAAATGAACACAATACAAAAAAAATCCCTGAAAAATTTAAAAATTTAATATTTATTGAGCTTAGTTCTCTAGAAACTGACCAGATGACAAAAAAAAGTCTAAGACAACATGTTTATTTTCCAGCGTTAGATTATATAATTAATGAATTAGAGAGAAGATTTTCTGATAATTATAGTTTGTTGGCATTAATATCTTACTTACATCCTCAACATGAACATTTTTTATGTTATGAACAATTAAAACCTTTAGCTGTTCACTATGATCTTGATGTGGACAATTTAAGAGCAGAACTAAAAATCTTACCAGCAACTATTAACAAATATCAAATTCAATTTAATGTTAAGGTAAGCAACCTGATGAATCTAATTGATCTACTTGAAAAGTACAAGCTTGCATTCAATGAAACATATAAGCTAGCTATTATTATAGTAACTATTCCTGTGTCCAGTTCAGCTTGCGAAAGAACTTTTTCATGCCTCCGACGTTTGAAAAACTACATGAGGAATCGGATGACAAATGAAAGTTTGGTCAATTTAGCTTCAATAAACATAGAAAAAAAAATTTCAAAAAATTTGGATTTGGATATGTTTGTTAAAATGTTCTCCGAACAACACAAAAATAGAAAAATTATTTTATATTAATCTATTTAATATTTACATTTTTATAATTACTTATTATTTTATTTTTTTATATATTTATATATCTTTATTATTTATATATATTTATGTATTTACTTTATTTGTGCTTTTTAGGGTAAAATATACAGTTATTTGCACCCCACTAAAGGTGAAATTTTGAATGTGTAACTTACAACAAAATATGGGAAATGATACAAAGGGGCTGTTCATAAATCTCGTGACTTTCTGAGGGGGGTAAGGATTTAAGCAAGCTCACAAATTGCAACAGTGGTGGGTGGGGTAGTGCAGTTACCGTCACAGGGGGGGATAAATTTCAGTCATTTTTAGCCCCAAGGGCCCAACATTTTTGGCCCCCCTAATAAACATTTTCTAGCTACGTGCCTGATTCTGTCATAGATTAAGTTGGGTTAGGATAAGTTAGGTTAAACTCTAATCTAACCTAACCCTAGCGCTCCTATTTCCTTACTTCGAATTTACTGTATGTAGGTCTGAAAATTCAGTCTGAGTTTGATAAATGTTAGGCGTAGGTAGTACCGCAAAAATTAGCAATTTCATATACAAAATGATCACTACTTAAATCAATCGGCGGATTTTGTGTTTCAATAAACCTTATGTTACCTAAACAGTGTGTCGGAAGAATATTCCCATCATTTCCATTTCCTGTCAAATTCGACTCCGGGTCGTACGTATTCGAATGCTCGACAATCGTTGGTGTGACGACAATCGGTTGTCGTAGATGGGTTATTTCCCTCGGCTCTCACGACAACCTCGCGAATCGCACCGAACTGTATACTTTATTTAGCAAATTTTTCTTTTTTAATTTTTTTTTTTTTAAGTTTTTTCTTAGGAAAACAAAATTCGGCAACAAATAGTAGAAAACTGGCAAAATTACGATTTCTATTAAATTTTTTTGTATCGTGATTAATAACTGAATTTTGATCATAGAGACTTGAAAATTGTTTTGATCATTTATATAAATATTCTATATAAGATACAATAAAATTCGGAAACGATTACTTGATTTTCTATAGAGTTTTGAAAATTTTCCAACAATTTTTATTATTACCTACTATTTTGGGTTATTTGGTTTGGAAATTTAAATATTTCTTCAATACCACACATTGTGGATAATTTATTTTAAACATCTCTAATATTTATAAATGTATTTATGCATATAGTTTTTAAGATATTTAATTTGACAATAAAATTAAACTAAGATTAAAATTATATAGTGTTTTAGTAATTAACAAGATCCCACTTACACATAACTAATAAGTTATAATAATGTTCTTTCTATAAACTAGAAATATATATATTTAGACAAAAAGTTAACAGTACATTTGTTTTGTATATCTTTTACACCCTAAATTCAGTCCTATAGTTATATACGTATATTATATCTGTTACGTGTATTTTGTAATATGCTTTAATTGTGAAAATAATGTAAATGACTAATTCCAAACATTTTGTTTATACAGTAAATTATTGATCTCATACATTTATATACAGATATATTTATAAACGATGTAACGTATATATATATATATATATTTTTTATTTTTTTTTGAAACAAATATATAAAAATAGTTTTGTCAGTTTTTTCAAATGTACTCATCGTTTATGGATAATATTTTTTTTTATTTTTTAAACTTTTAATTTTTATATTATAGTAAATATTTTATTTGCTTTCAAATTTGAAGAAAAAAGCGAATATGTCGATTTTGAACCATCCTCATTCGTCTCTTCATTCCTCAGAGAAATTATAGTAGTTTATTGTTATTATATCTATTTAACTAGTAAACGAATACTTGGGAATTCACATTTATCAGATCAAATTTATTTTAAAAGAACAGCTAATGCTAATTGATTCATGGTTTTATAGCGATGGATATGATACTACATTAAGTATGTTTAATATTAATCGTAGAAAATAAATGCATAAAAATATATTGTAGTTCATAACCTATTATTTAAAGTATATTAAAAAAATAAAAATAAAAAACACTTATGTTTCTATAAATTTATAACTTAATTAAATGTGTATTATACATATTTATCTCTTATAGTTTTCTTCAGAAATCCACTGACGAACCCAATATGATAAAATATAATATACGACTAATATTATAATTTGTGCAATAATCAATAATATATATTTTCATCGACACACATTGGTGGATTATATAGAATACATGACATATTTAATATTTATAAATGTATTTATTCATATGGTTATTTGTTTATTTAATTTGATATTATTTAGAAAATTATATAATATTATAAACGAGGTCTCATTTATAAATAATACATAGGTACCTAACACATAATACATATGTAATAATACTTAAAAAAACTTTTGAGAAATTCAAAAAATGAGCTAAATAAATAGTTAGCTAACCTACCAGATGCAATTTCCTACCGAAATCATATCCATGGTAATCTAAAAAAAAAAAAGTAACATCTTTGTAAAACCAATACATTTTTCGCTTCGCTCAGAATTTAAAAAAATATATCTATTATTAACAATAATATATAATTTAATTATTAAATAGATCAGAGCCACAGAGATATTTCTGATCATCAAATATTTATTGGCTGGCTGGTGGTGCACTATCAAAAATAAAATGATCATAATTTGTAAATGATTAACAATGACTAAAATATAAAGGAACAATAATAATATTTGAAAAATATCTATTTTTAAATAACTACATTCAAAACCAACAATAAATGTATATTAAATAATAGAAATAAATTATAATATTAATCAATACTATTATATGAATCGTAACAGCTATAACATGGTTATAGCAATAACAATCCATGGCATCGTTAAACACACACTCTAAAAACTTAATAATAATAGGTAATTTTAATATTGGATATTGATTCGTATTGAATTTTCCGCGAAAAAAATTAATTCACTTTTGCAATAAATAAGTCATTTGAATATTTTTTGATTTCAAAAGCATTTCATTTCTAAAGAGTTGCTAAATTTTGGCACTGGCCCCGATACGATAGGACAAAGTCAGAGGGCTAACGCTAACATCACGGATGTTAAACACTGTTTGTATTGTTGTTGTATATCTTTTATATTGATATTTTAGATTTTCTTACTACCATATATAGTAGATAAATACACCACATTGATATTATATTGCATCATTATGCACTCTACAGGACGATATATCTGACTGAGTTTTGTTTAGAATCGTATTTACGAATGCAATATTATTGTATTCAAATCTTAATTATAATAAAACACTGATTTCTCCGAGGACCGAAGGGACGAAGAAAGAACGTCCCGAATCGATTATCACGCTTTTTTAATTGTATTTAAATAATAATTATAATAATTGATCTTGTGTTTTCATTGAACTAACATAGTGTTCAAAATTATAATTTAATAATTATTTTAAATCATACATGTTTATACTAATTAACATTTTATGCTATTCATTGACACAATCTTGTCACAATATTAATAATCGTCACTGAATAAGGATAAAAATAATTTATTTTATTACAAATAAATACTAAAGTTTATTTGTATACGGTTTTTCAACTAAAATTCAGACCTGTATCATAGGCGACTTTTAATTCCCAAATTTTTACCAAAAAGTGTATAAATAACGCGAGGTTAAATTATCTTAGTATTACAAACCACAAATTATAATTAATAATATTTATATTTTTTATGCATTTAAATTAATATGAGTAATTTAAACTTGGTAATTTATAAACATTTAATAAACAATAGATTTAAATAACATTTAAACTTAAATATTGACATATTTTTATAATAATTGGCAATTTTTACACACCTGAATTTTTACTAAAGGAGTAAAAATCGACTGACCTTGCCAAAGGTTGAAAAAATTAGCTAAGGTAAAAATGTTTTATATTTTTTTTTTTTATATATTATTATATATTATGATTAGGTATATAATATAATATTATATGACATTGGCGTATCTAACTTTTATAAGGTATAATAGTATTCTTGACTAGGTACAGTCACTATTTAAAACCAATCGGGCATTAAGAGATCCCTTAATTTTAGTACTTATTTAAACTATAAGCATATTTAATCACAATAAAACTATTTTTTTTTTTTTTACGATTTTATTTTGATCAATTGCTATTGACTTTGATTAATGCAAAGGAATATTTATAATACAAAAATAAGTTCTATTAATAATTATTATTTATATATTTTCAAAAAAATATTATGGTGTTTATAACTATTTATTGTAATTCTAATTATGATAAATTGCATTGTTTTTGAACGAATATAAACAATGATACATATTTTGTAAGTATGTCATCTTATTTAAGAACACGATTTATTATATATTAATAATAGGTACTTATAACAAAAAAGTATTTTATTTTCAGTCTAAAATTTATTCGCAAAATAACATTCAGCCCAAATTTAGTTTAAATTTAGCACATGAATGTTATTTTTTTAACTCAGTTTAATTAAGACAAACTACTTTTGGAGTCACATATCAAATATAATTCTACAAATGGTATATTATAGGACAAAACATTTATTTTTATTTTTGTTTAAAGTGAAATACAACGTAAAATATTTTTATCGATGCTATATTTTATTACGTTTTTATTTTAAAACCAAACATAAAAACTAATTGCAAATAATACTATATTACATAGAATTTTCTAAAAATATGAAGATATAAATAAACATAGTGTTTGCAATATATTATATTATTATTACAATCAAGTGCAATTAAGGTAAACATTTTGAGAAGCTCAAGTCGCCAACATTTTTATTTTAGCTTTTTAAGTGAGTGATGACGTATCTACAAATAAGTTTTTGTTTATCTTTATTTGAAAACAATGCAATTTATCATAAAATAACTACAATAAACAGTCATAAATTATACTATTTGCTGTCTAAGATTCTTTTTATAAAAGTGTATACAAATGTTTATAGTATATTGAAAAAAAAAATTATACGATTTTAGTAGATTTATGATCAAAAAGTGGGAAGGTCGATTGTGAACGTTCCTCCTTCGTCCCTTCGGTACTCGGAGAAATTAGTGGTTTATTATATTTAAAACTTGAATGCAATGATATTGCATTAGAAAATGCGATTCTGAGCGAAACACAATATATAACAATATAATATATTGAAAATCCATTCCAAAATTTTACCACGTGTGAAAATTATCGATGTAAATATTTAAAATAAATTTCAAGTCGCTACGATTAACACTAATAAAGTAATAAGAAATCACAAAATAAAAAGTAAAAAATTTCATTCTTCCGATTTTTTGCAATTTTTTGGTAGTTTTTTTTTTCCTAAGGAGACACTTTTGAGAAATTGGAAAAACGAGCTTAATTAAGTACCAAGTAGACAAATTTGCAACCGAAAGCATATGCTATACATAATAATCGGACCATTATTTCTACCGAAAAAATGTTTTAATATACATCAGAAAAAAGAATAATAAAAAACCTATAAAAAATTGCCAATTTTCCACTTCTTAAGGAAAAACATTTGGGAAATTGACTAAAAATGAGCTTAATAAAGTACCAAGTAGATAACATTTGCAAGCGAAGCATATGCTATACGTGATAATCGGATTATTATTTCTACCCGAAAAAATGTTTTCATATATCAATATTCAATAATCTTAAAGGATGAATAACGTCTTATTAAAACCCATTGTATTATCTATGGGCGTAGTTTACTAGTGGCAAAATAGGCTAACTTTTTGATGTTATTCATCTTATTATCACTTTTGAATTTTTTTCAATAATGATTAAAATAATCAATGGTTTTATTATATTTGCCAATAAATTTATGTACCATCTGTGATAAATGTTCTGAATTTCAAATATTTCTATAGGACTTTTTTTCGGACTGGTGTTTTAAATTCTCGAATTATCTTCAGCTTTTTTGGATTCATCTTTATACCTTTCGTTTACATGATGTGTCCAAAAAAAATAATTTTTATTATTAGTGTGAATTTTCCATCAAGTCATCATCTTAGATAAGTAATCATATAGATATATTATGTGTCTGGAAATTTTCTAGGACCTTGCTTATGTGTTCTTAATGTGTTTGAGGGCGTCTGATATTATTAGGATGTCATCCACATATATGGTTACAAATTCTTGTGCTAACGATTCTAATACTACATCCACACTCCTTCGAAACGCAGATCGACTACCGTTTAATTTTTAATCCAAACAGCATTCTCTTAAATGAATAATTTTTTCATTCATTAGGAACGAACTTTGCCAATACCCTGATCTTAAATCTAGTGTACTCATGCATTTTACCTTTTTGAATTTTGCAAAAAATATCTTTGATCGCCATTGGTCTCTATCAGGAATTATTTTTCGTTCAATTTTCCTGCGTCGATGTATAGTCTTACTTTTCTATTTTTTTTTAAACACTGGAACTATTAGTATTGATATTGGTGACTACTCTGTAATATCTATAGAATTATATTAATTTTCGCCTCGATTTCATCCTGTTTTGCTATTGGTATTAGATGTGGTTGTTGGTAGACCGGAATATTCATCCTCAATTGTATTCTGCACTTGCATCCAAAAAACATTATTTTTCTCGATTCCTTTCTGACACTTCAGCGTAATTCTTCGAAATTGGGTCTACGTAGTTTAGTTCTATTTTTGATAGTGTTATTTTCTTATATATCTTGTTGTTATTTGTTCTATGATTTGTCGTGTAATAATTGTCAAAAGGTGCTTTGCTAAAATTGCCCTTTTATCTGTAAATGAAATTGTTTTTGAATCAGTATTTGGTATTCATTGTGATATTCTCTTTTTCGTAGTCTAGAAATATACTATTTAATTCTAAGAAATCGTTTGCAATTATATAGCTTTCGTTCAAGGATTTAATCAATATAAACAAGGTATGTGTTATCATTCCTTCGTCGATTTCAATGAGTAAATATAGTATTTGTGTTGTTACTTTTACGTTTATTTTTCTGACATAGACAATACTGAGGATGATGTTGTATTATTTTCAATACAAAATAAAATATGTTTTTGTTAAAAACAAATATACAAACATTTTTTTTTTTTTTATATAGGTAATATAATTTCTATATAAACTCTATTTGAGATTTTATGGTATTTAAAATTATAGGGAATAGTAAAAACTAACACACTAAAGACACCCAAAAAACGTCAATACACTAATGAAAGGTGAGGTAATAATGATCAAAATGTACATAATAGTATTATAATTAAAAATAATTAAACTTTTTTTTTACCATGTTCCATCACTATCATTTTAGGTGATCAAAGAAATTTAGGTAGAAATACAATTATTCTCCTATCTGGTAGATTTTTTAAAATATTTTAAATTAATTTAATTTGGGTTTGGTGAGTTTTTATACCTAGTTGTATGGTAGAAATGTTATTTCAGTTTCGTTTATTAATATAATTAGGTTTGACGTCAATAATAATATAAAATTAACTATATTTATATTACCGATGAAAATGTGTTAAAATTATAGAAATTACTATGATTTTATTTTTGTTTCAATATTTAGACAAGTAGACTATATAAAAGACAAACTTCTGCACTGATGAGAAGTGTTTTGGTTTCGATTAGTTAGTTTTTATATTTATTTTTAATATTCATATTTTTAAATTCACGTAAAAAATGATTTTATTTCATAGTGATATGTTGAAAACTACTCTAGTTGTCATTATCATTAGCAATTTATTGGTTCCTAGTAAATATATTTATTTATTTTATGTAATAACACGTTTTCGTAATTGATCAATTAATTAACAATTGACTAATATTTAAAAATAATTTTTTTGCAGTAATTTGTTTTGTTTCCTATTTGCAATTTACATTATTTAAAAATTTGGTTTTCTGAGTGAAAACATAATTTTACTGAAGTCTCGGTATAAATAGTTTATGTTGTGTTATAAATTATAACAAATATTTTATTTTCTGTTCTTTATGAACATTTTGTTTTAAAATACAATTTTTTATTTAACAAATTATGAAATCGTAATTATTTGTTAAGAATTAAGATATAAATCAATAATAATTAATATGATGTTTAAATTATTTATCTAATAGTGGAGTTTGTACAAATAATTATTTAGTTTTGAATGTGTTGTTTTTACTAAATATATATTTATATTTTTGTATTTAAATATTTTTCATCTAAATGGTTACAGGTGATCAAGTAATTAGTGAGTATTTATTAATTTTTACCTATATTGAAAATGATTGTCATTATAACTAAATGTTTTCTTATTATAATTAGATAACTTTAAGTTCTTTAATTTAATTATAAATTCAGTAATTATACTAAAATTATAAATGTTATTAAGAGGTATACCTATAAAAACAAACTACCTATCAAATAAATATTTCATTTGCTATATCTAATCTAGAAAAAATTATTATTTATCAGGTAAGATTAAAAAAAGTAAGAACCTATTATCATATGACACAATTATAACTCGTTACGAATAGTATATATTATTTAAAACTAAAAAAATCTTTTTAATTAGGTATGAACAGATATTTTTTTAAACGGTTACCTATTATTTAATCAATATTTAGATGTTAAATAAAAATATCCACTAATTTACTTATTTCAAAATAATAATTCGTTATGACGAAAGTTATATTTTATATTTTGTCTTTAAGATTTCATGCACTTAGTTAATTATTGTTACAATTATTTAACACAATAAATAATTTTATTAAAATATATATAAAAGGATTATCTTTATCCTAAATTATTTGTAATCTTCATAGTAAGAATAAAACTTTACATAATTTATGATGCAGCATTAAAAGACAGTAACTTTATCTACTTCTATCCATAAATGTTTGGTGGCTATGATTCAAGGGCAATTTCAAGAGGGGAATATATGGGTTTGGTATACAAAACGAATACAACAAGAAATTACAAGCTAAACATTCAGACACTGCAAGTACAACTATGGACGATGATGTTGGTAACGCAGTTGTCTTCTTCTTTGCGTCTTTATTTGATTATTTTGATGCAGTTCTCCATGTTTCTCTTTTGTAGAATAATTCCTTTAATTCTTTGTAATAACTATCATTGTCCACGTTTATCACAATTTGCTTCATGAACTCCATCATTAGTCTTCCTCTTCAATTCTAAAAAATCTAATATTTTTATACACACTATTATATAGCATACAACAGTATAATAAAATGAGGTAGCACAATAAAAAATAATAATAATACAAAGCTTGTAGTACATAGTAGTTGAACGAAAAGGTAAACGTGACAATAATGTAAAATCATGGTGAGAAATACAACCGAGAAATAACAACAGGCAAAATATAAGTAAAATAAATTTAAAACTATAACAGCATCGATAACAATTTTAATTAGGAAAATATGATTACCTAATGAAAAAGGAACCGTGCTTGGATCGATCACTGAAACTATACTTTTTTTATTAATGATGTAATATACTTTATCATATCAACATATTATATAGTATTTGAACTTATTTTCATACTTTAAAAATCTATTTCAGAATTACAAAGACTAAGTATGTATACCTATTCATTTATGTCTAATACATTGTATGAACTTAATTTTATATAATACAATATTAATTATATTAATGAGAACATCAAATTATATATTATGTATTATATTATTTTTAAAGAAACATTATAAAATTAAACACAAAAGTATGAAGTATGAAGACACTTTTTCGGATAGAGATAATGGTTTGATATCCATAAGTACTATATGCTTTGAGTAGATAATTGTGTCTAATTAGTACTTTATTTAGCTCAATTACAGTAGTTAACTACCGAAAAATTGCATATCTTCGCGGTAACTTTAATTTTGTCGAACTTTATTTTATGATAACTTATGAAATTTTGAAATCGAGGACTTTAAAATATTTTTGAATATTGATATGGATATTCTGCATATGAGAAAATTTAGGAACTGTTACATTGATTTTATGCCTAAATAAAGAACTTTGAAAATTGTACAAAAAATAATGTATTTCTGAACAATTTTTCAAAATAATTTGCAATTTCGGGTTTTACGGATTGAAAGTTTAATAGAAGTATAATATTATATAATTGTAAAATGCATAAATATTTTACTAATAAAATTGCAATTGTGTATTAATTATATTTTACTCATTACTCGTGAATCATATAAAATGTTATTTAGATTTAAATATACAATTCCATTGGATTGTTTTTACCTTTTGGGGATCCCAAACTTTTAGGGGCAGAGGGAATAATAATCCCTCTGCCTTCCCTTCATGGCTGCTTTGACTAATACCTACATTAAGTCCATTATTGAGAAGGAACTCGTTACAAAAGGAGTGGATTTCTGGAACGAGTTTTTCTTGTAGGAACGAAGCTTGGAGCTTCATAATATAAAAATAAAATGGTAAAATGTAAAATTGTGCTTTTTTAACATGAATGATAATAATCACAGTTCCTATATTAGTTATAATATATATATTCTATTCTATCATATTCTATATATAGGTATATTTTAAAAATATATTTTAGTATAAATAAAGATGGATATATTTTTCGTTTGTTTATATTGTCTATTGTGTATTAACATTATGAGAATTCCTATACACCCAGTCAATAATAAGATATTAAAATATTTTTAAAAGAACTAAGAAATTACATTGTTTATTATTTAAATTATTTGATTATTCATTGAAAGTTGAAAGTACCTACAGGATAACTGGCAAAAATGTATAACTAATAATTTATTCTAAACTTTTACTATTAACTATTAATTAAATTGTTTAGTTTCTGATTGGTTATATTTTTAAAGTTATAATTGAAGATTCTTGAAGTTGGCACAACAATCAGATAATGACTTTTTAAAAATGTTTAGGGCTGATAATTTTTTTTATTATTATGATAAATCAATTCTAAAATAATTAAAATGTACATTTTTAATTATTCACTTATGATAAATCATACTTTTGACTTTAATTCATCTTTTTAACTTTTTTTATCTTATTATAAAAAAAAAAAACTAAAAAGTTCAATATTATGAAAACTATAGATTTATCTAATAGTTGCACCTAACATACTATTTCTCAAGGTTTTGGGTATTTAAAGTAATTAATTAAAACAAAATTACCCTACATTTTTTAATTTTAATTTTAAAACTTATGAAATATATTTCATTATATATAATGAAACATTATCTTATGTTTTAAATTGAGTTATAAATAAAACACAAAACTATAATAGTAAAACTATAACAATAAACTTTTTTTAAAACATTAATGTATTTTATACATAATATTAAATTAAATTATATTATAAATAACTATATTTGATGGATTTAACTTGTTAATACACCGATATATTGGTAGGTATTGAGAATTTTGTCCTACACAATAATTCATGAAAAAGTTTCTTCGAAAATTGCATTTATTTGGTTGTTGATCAACAAAATTATTATTTATTTACTTATTTCATTCTATTCATATTCTCAGTTTAATCATATAAATTGAAAAGTTATATAGATGGATATTTGTTCTTTAAATCTTAATTTAGTACTACTATAAACTTACTTTTATCATACCTAATTAAATGAAATAGTGCCAAAAAGGTTATAATATTTTAATGTTTCAAAAAATTTATATAATATATTATAATATATTTGCGGATCAAATATTTCAGCGAGCACTAGTAAGTATACAATAATAAACTAACAAATTATAAACCAGAATACAATTAATCATAATAATAATATAAAATATATTGTCAACAATATTATAATCATTAATGTTTCATACGTTTTTTTGAGAATACAATGAAATATAAAAATTAAAAGAAAAAAAAATCAAAATTGTTATTAATTATATAATATATATGTATATAAAAGTTATTTAGATAACCTATTGCGACTTCCATTATGTATATCGTTATACAGTTCATGATGTCTTAGAACTTAATTATTAAGTTATAAAACTCAAAAATAACATAAATAAAACACTTAAATAACAAGAATAATTATTTTCACCATTCTATTGTAAATTATAGTACTTTTTATATTATATTAGACCTCTATCATATTAGATAGTAGGTACCTACTTAGCCATTTACTAATAAGTATTATGTACTAAATGGATTTTAAAATAATACTGAATAATATGCTTATATACAAATTTAAAAATGTTTGTAAAATGGACTTAAAATTATTCTTTATACTTCATTCTTCACTTAAATGATAATAGAGTGAACGCGTAACTCGTTTATATTATTTGTTTTTAAATTAGAACTAATAGGTACTAAAATATAACTAACTATAAATAGGTAAACTGAATCCTGAAGGTAAAGTTGTAGATTAAGTAAAGAATATTGTATTATTCAATAATGAGATTGTTTTATTAATTTTAATCAATCATACAATGTAAATTAGTATAATGAAAATAATGAAATATTGCAATAATGCAATAGTTCAAAATAATGTCTGAAAATAAAACTACAATTAACTTAATATTAACTTATAAAATATACTAACATTTTATTTGTACCTCTTGTTACCATATAATAATAGGTATATTACCACCTGGTGAGTGTTAAATAGTTTTACATTACGAATTATTGTAATCATCTCGTTTAAGACATTATTATAATTATAAGTTTGGCAAAAATAATTGGAACAATAGATTTCATAATAAAAGAAATCAATAAACTAAGTTACCTTAATATAATTATATTAAATGATCTTATAAATAATATATTTATATTAAAACCTATAAGTTAGAAATAAATTTAGGTTGAGAATAGATATTCAGATTTTGTAATAAAGTTTCGAATTATAATTTAACAAACACTCATATTTTAATGTTAATTAATTTTTAATTACAAACTTATACGTCTTGATAAATTTATTTTAGGTGTAACGGTCGATAGAAATAGTACGTATTGTTTTTACAATTATTTTATATTTAATGGGTCAATATTATTTAAAATATAAAATTTGTTGTTAAATTTGACTAGATTTAATGCAAAAATAATAAGATGAAATAAATATTAGACTGGCATCATAATACCAATTATTATTGTATCTGATAACAGAACAAATATCGGATACAATTGTATAAAACAACTTAAAAATGAAAATTTGCAAAATAACAAAGGAAGGTAGGTCGTTACTGAAGGTCAATGCATCAATGGTACCGAACATGGTTCAAACAAAATATTGATAGATGCATTATTGTTATAAAATTATATAAAACTATCAATAAAAATATTCTAATTTTATGTTTCTATATTGATGTTCATAATATGATAAAAAAATAATAATTAATTTAAAACTTAATTTTAGATTTCCTTAGTGAGTACTAAATAAATTAGAGTACGTTAATTATCTAATGAACAACAAATTGATTGTATTGTACACAGGGCCATTGTAGTAAGCCCACAAAAAATTGCTGCAAATCCCACCAAAAAAATAAAAAATAAAAAAAATATTGAAAATGAATACAATTTTTAAAATATTGTATACATTATTCGCTCCCTATAAATTTGCCGTCCTCACGGAACTACGCATAAATCCTAGGTAGGTAGACTCGTAGAGACTCGAGATTGAATCACGGTCCCGGTAAAATAAAATTTGCAAAATATTCGGTGGTTTGACATTTGAAGCGGCCGCAATATGAAAAGCCCACCCCGTCGTTTTTATTATATTTATATTATATCTGAGTGAAAATTTTATGTTTTTATGTAACATGGAATATTGTGTAAAGTATTAGATTCTGTCAAACACACCTGATAAAAGTAAATTATTAATTCTAATTATTCGCTTACAGTCTCTGTTTACTACACATTTCGTTTTATATATTCTTTACCTGTTCTATTGCTTTAACAGTGTCCTCTGTTAACTATGTGGTATACGAGTCGCGTGCCAAACACATCTGCATAAATGAAAAACAATATTATTTATTTTGAAAATATATTTTATTAGTTGTACTATATATATATATATATATATTTACCCATAATTTTGTACTGATCTGTTTCACATTAAAGCAAAACATTGGATTTGCAATTTTTACTACAGAACAAAATGTTCAGGAAAATTATTAAAATATTTAATAAAAGCATAATGAATGATTCCGTATCCTACAAAGAAACACTTCAAATTATATAAAGCACCGTGTCGTTAAACGTATAAACATTGTAGTTTTAACTACAAAAAAAAAAAACTCACTTATATACCTGTAAAAATAAAAATATAGCAATAGAAAGTTGTTGTTGTCTTCATCATCAGTCTCTGGTGTTGTCTTAGTCAAAATAAACAAATGTCTGTTGAAAAGATTAATATACTTATATATTTTTATCATAATAACATTTTACTCTAAGGCTTTACCTGTAGTTGATATTGATGCGCTCATTGTAACACAATACCCATATAAAGGCTACAGTACACTTGCCAACCAGTTATATTTGATGTAATATTCAAAGCCACATGCTTGATTGTTTTCAGTTCTTAGTGTTAGTACATTCATTAAAGTATTCATTTTAGTTTGGAATTTACACACTAAAAAATTTTTATAAAATTGTAAATTAGTTAATAAATAATTAATAATTTGTAAATCTTGCATCACATATAATTTACTTACTTTTTCACAACAGTCTTTGTTTGCTTTCATTTACTACATAATTTCTTTTCAAACTTTTATTTGAAAACAATTCTTTCTTGATATCAACGGCACTTTTATGACATTTAATTAACATATTAGTTAATTTTATCTGTCGTAACATGAAATATTGTGTGATGTATAAGATTAGCATAACATTGATTTGAAATTTGAATACATAAAATGTTTTGAGAAAATTATGAATACACTCAAAATTAAATTAAAAGTATGACGTACAATATTCATTAAACTGTACATACGTAAAAGTATTATATTTATCAAAATAGTTACATAAAACTTATTTATGTCAAATTTGGCATATTATTTCAAATGTAAATGTTACTGATAAACTGACGGTCTTATCAATCAACAGTCGACCGTAAAACGAAAACACAATATTAATATCAATTTATCCCTGTTATTAATTCATATTGGTCACACCTTAATACTAATATTGGCTAAGTACATCTATGCATAGATAATAGTAATTTCTTTAATATCAATCCATGGTGTCAAAATTATTATCATAGAATGAGACTATTAATGATTATTATGCAACAGCTGGTATTGTGCAGTCTAATACTTTTTCGTATGTCCTTGGCTTTTGAGAATAAAATATTTTTTTATCTTGATAAATTTTTTTTTAAGAATGTGTGGTTTACCTATTTAAATCGTCATTTTAATACATTTAAAAACACTAAAACGATTTTAAACTTTATCGAAACGGGAGGAAAAAGACCCGTTAAAGAGATACAGGTGATTGCAGCATTTCGAAATCATCCTTACGATGACGCTATCTTTCTCCGATACCCGAATCGACGGCCTTTGGAATAAACTTGCCTTGGATATTTGTTGTGTGCGACGAAGTCGTACACCTACGACGGAATAAATTTGCCATCGAATAACGTTAACGAATACGACATAACCGCACTCCTTACAGGAAATCAATTTCCCCCACAATTTTCCTCCGAAAAACAGATTCCGTTTTCGCTTTTTTAAATCTTGTTGAACACGTTATACAACAATGAACAAAAATTATGTGCTTAAGATATTATTTAATTAAATTAATATTTTATAAATAATAATTTATATTAGCATGTTTACGTAAGTATATATATTCATAATTTTAAAATAGATAAACAATGTATTTGAGTATATTAACATAAAGTTTGAAATGTCAAGAAATATTATATAAATATATAATATAATAGGTAGTAATATTAATACTTTCATATCTTAAGGAACATTTTTTAAAAAAAAAAATTTCTCTGTAAGCAATATCATAATTTTTGTTCAATTTTTGAAAAGATAATTTAAAAGGAGCGAGAGAACTACATTTTGAGAGAAATATTCAAATGATGATAGGTATGAAAAATAGTTAATCGATAGATAAGAAGAATGGAGTAATGGAAAAGTATGTCTCTCTTTTCTTTCTTTTAAGATGGGAGTTTAAAAATGAGGAAATGAGAAATAAGGAGGGAATGAATTAACTTTTTGTGCAAAAATTGATTTACTAAATTTGTTAATATTAACATTGGAATTAACAGTGCAGTTGTAGCCTTTATGAACGGCACCAGATAGTTTGATTTGGGCGCTTTTAGCAAAAGACTTTGTTTTTAACAGCCATTCTTCTTTTAATCTCCGTTTGGGTAGACTATTCAGAACTGCAAGAACAATTGGTGGTGATATGATCCCGATTACAATTAGAATGATGTAAACTGTTGGGAGTTTTGAAATACAATAATTGAAATCGTTGCAGTAGCTTCATCGTTGCTTCCTACGATACAAATGTTGTGTGTGACCAAATTTTAGGTATTTCATGCATTAAACTTTTGTACAAATACTGGGGGAAACGACATAGAGGACTTTGAAGATATTGAGGTTCTCAAGGAGTCAAAAGCGTATTTATAGGGAAGTTGAAAAAGTTTAACCCACCCCCCCTATGATTAAAAAAATAAAACAATATTGCTATTAATATTATTATTTTGCCACTTGTTTTAGATTTTGCATTATAATGTATACAGATACAGGACATGTTTATTTAAATTTTTTTTCAATTATTTTTTTATATTATCAAACGTTGAGGGGGAAGAGGGTTCAGCTTCATAAAAACATATAAAAAAATTTGAATCTACCCTTCGAAAATTGCTGAATACGCCACTGCAAGGAGTATTGGTGAAAGAAATTTAATTTTAACTAGTTTTGTGGAAATTGTTACACGTTGTTATTGTCGCCACTAATTTAACTTTATAACGGTACTCGAGGTCTTCCCGGAAGTCTTTATTGGAGTGTGACGCTAAGACTATAAAATCAGAAAACTAGGAATGGACGCTGTGAAATCATTATTTGCCACTCTGGGGTTCGTTCGAAAACTCATCATCTAGTTAATTCGATTTAACTATAGTCAATCTCGCGTCGTTCGAAAAAACAAAGTAAACTCTACGAAAACCATTCGGAAACCTTATGTTTTTCATTAGAGTTACTCTTGTTACCGAAAATAAATTGCTAGGTTCCTTTAACTCTACCGATAATTATTTATATCATATATGGATAACAAGTCGTTTTCATTATATATTCATATATTTTCATTTTATATTCAAGCCTATGCCAACATTTTTGTCTATGTTATAATTGTTTTTACTTTTTATTCTTTTAAATTTTAAGTTTTTGTGGTTTTTTTACTGTCAAACCTTTGTTAATTGTTATTAAATTACATTTAATCATCATGCAAATGATACCTACTACAGTTCTGAGGATCTGAGCTATTGTGAGAGAGGCAAATCGATTGTGACGTTCAAGATACCCAGGTACCCAAGGTTATACGATATTTAATAATTTTAATCCATTATCAGAAATTGTAAGTTAAAAATTTTTATATCCCAATTTTTAATATTAAATGTTTATCATGTATTTTACTTATGAGATTGAACTTATTTTAACAGAACAGCTAATTGATACAGGTTTTAACATCTTAGGAAATAATACTACAATAAGTATGTTTAATATTAATTGTAGAAAATAAATCTATATAAACTTATATGGTTAATAACCTAGTTGAAAGCTATATTGTAGGAAAATAAAATAAATTATATCATAAAAATAATCATAAGTATTTAAACAAAATAACACATTTTAAAATTATGTATTACCTATATGCTTTATAAATTAACGTCCATTATTAATATTTTCTTTTAGTTGGTGATGATAATGATAATCTTTTGAATGGAAATTGTAAATATAAAATATATAGTTTTATATATTTATTATTAATTTTTATTCCAAAGTCTATTTGATTAATAACATTTTTAAACAAATGTTAATACTTGATTAATATAATTATTAGATTTGGATAATATTTATTTTTAATGAGGTCTTTTATAGTGCCTAATAAGTGTAAATTAGGTAAACGGTACATTTTAATAGTAGATTAATGAATTCTATTCCTAATATTTTATTCCTAAGATTGCCCCAAATATAAACTTAAAATTCAACCAAGAACATTATTAGTATTGCATTATACTGAAGAATATCAGGAAGATGCAATTATATGGGCCGCACAAAATAAATCATACGCATCCGATGTTAGAATTAAATTTGAATAACTGTTTATAAAATAGTTAAAATGTAATTTCTTTTTCTTATATTAATTTTTAAAAGTAATTACTGATTATTAAACTTTATAATGGTTTAAAAAATAATATAACAAATTTTTAACGTTAAATATATATTTAACCTAAAGGTAATAGATACATTATAAGTAAGTATTTTGGTATTATGTCACCATTAATTTATTTTAATTGATACACAATAATGTAATATTTATTTGGAATTCAGTAGCGAGGCATGATGTTTTTGGATGGGGAGACACTGAAAAAAAAATATTGCACAATTATGCCTAGACTCCCCCCTTTTTATTTTATCTATATGGTAAGAAATAAAAAACTAAGAAAAAAAAAAAAATTAAATACTATATTATATAAAATGCTACAACTTCCTTAAATTAATAATTTAATATGATAACAAAATGTGTATTATAACAAACATCATCAGCCACGAGGAAAAATTACAACATAAAAACAAAAATAAATAAATATTAAGAAACGCGTAAACAGTCTAAACGCGACGGTAACGATGATAATAAATATTGAGGACCGAGGTAATTACGAACGGCGAGACGCGTCTCATCGTGTAGATAGTAAACCCCACTCGCCTAACATTAACCCTGTACAAAGGGTTTTTCGCCAATAATTATGAGACGTTTAGTAACGTAACGTCCATTACAATAATATTGTAATAATATAATACAATATATTTTGGAATGAATCGTATCGCCAGCTCATACGCACGGCCGTATCGCTCGCATCTAGTTTGTTTTAAGAATTCCATAACTGTACAACGAAATCCCGATTTTTAACAACATTGAAAAATCATCATAATTATAATATAAAATATAAATTCAAATTTGTAAATATTTTATAAAACAGATTAATTATTTATTTGTCCCGTGTTCTAATTTCTGAGTGGGGAGACGTTGTCTCTTTGTCCCCTATGACGTTTCGCCACTGTTGGAATTTATAAATTGTATTATAACTGCTACATTTCAGAAGCACCAAAAGAATATTGTGAAAAATATCAAGAGAGTAAATACATTTATACAACATAATAGATTATATATAATATTATGTATTTACTTATAATGTGTAAAAAAGAAAAAAAAAATGTAAAATATATAATGGAATCTAGATAGTATACTCGCGAATAAATTTCGGTTAATGATTTTCCTGTAGCTAAAAATGGGAATATAATTGGAAATTTAGCTTCAATAATAAGACTTCTGTTACCTACCTGTAATATGGTAATATTAATTTTATTAGGTATATATTTCAATACGAATACATTATATCTGAGATTTTATGTTGTTTCAATATTTTTTTTTACAAATTCACTCGCGAAATAAGTTTACGATTAATATAATAATATGTAGTTAAATAATATTGATATAAATATATTTTCATTGACATAAATTGATGGATAATGCGTTTTAAATCATTTATATAAATTTATTTATGCATATAGATATTATGATATTTGACATTATTTACAAAACTATATAATATTGTAAACAAGATCACATTTACAAAATATAACACAATATAAGTAATAATATTGTTTTATAGATATAAATATATATGATTATAATACATACAATTATATTTTAATTTTTTTTAGATCCTGAATTAACAATAACTGCATTTTGTTCTTTTTTTCAACCATAAATAAATATTTATAAACGATCTGTCACGTTAATTTTTTAAATTTATTCTAAATTATTTATCAAAATTATATTGCTTATACGTACAGTCAATTATTAATCCCAACATATACAATTTTAGATTTTATTCTTCATATTTTAATTGTACTAGCCACCGGTTGATAGTTATAGATTAAACATTATAAATTTATATATATATATATATTTTGTAATTAATTATTTTTTTGTTTTACATACTTAATATAAAATATAAAATATGTAAAATAGATTTTAAGTAAATATAGATTGTTGTGTAATATTTAAATATGATTTTTTTTTTTTAATTTTATTTATGTATTTATTTCTTAAACGCCTATTTTTTTCTTAAATATTATGGTACCACAAAATCACTTTTATAATTATATATGATTGAGCCGGAAATAATACTTGTTAGACTATTTTCTACTTTATGTGTTGAAACTGGTGTTGGTGAAACAATTTAATTTCAAATTAATAATATATATTCTATACAATCGCCCATACTTTATGTTTTATAACCAGTCTTGTAAAAAATACATTTAAAAAAGTATTTTAATACTAATATTTAAATTGGAATAAATTTGTATTCTAAATACTTTTAAAATAATTAAAAAAAAAACGTATTTGATAAATACTTTCAAAATTTTAAAGTATTTGAATAGAAATACTCTTTCGCTAATATTGAATATGTTAACTAGTGTTTAAAAAAATAAAAAATATCTACTAAGTTTACCCAATTGAATATAACCTATAGTTACTTTACATAAAAAATACTTGTTATTTTTATAACCTTCAGTCCTGATGTACATTAAATGTACATTGCTAAAAAATGGCAAGGAAATGTGTAAAAATGATGAATTTTTCATAGTAGCTCAATTTTATAACGTATATAAATTAAATACAAAGAAAAAAATTTTATCGGTGCCTATTTAAATACAAGTATTTTTTTTTTCGTATAAAATACTTTTAAAATGTATTAAAAATACTAAGAAAATACTTAAAAAAAAAAAAAATGTATTTAAATACTAGTATTCAAATACTTTTATTCGAATACTTTACATGACTGTTTATAACCAATATTTAATTAATTTATATAAATTAGAATTTATACTACCAATATAAAATATTATGTTACTTTTTAATTTATTACAAATACGATTATAATGTACTAGTACAAGTAGAACCGCGCACGACACACATCACTTTCGAACGGGGTAACTATAATTAATATGATGCGCGGCGTTAAAACCCTTCCCCTGAAAATTAATGCTGAATACGGCCATAAATATAAACATTTTGTTCCCTCCCGGAATTTTCACTTATTGGCGCCCCTGGTACATAATATAAATATAATAAGTATGAGATCATGATACCGGTATCAACAACAGCAGCCATTATATTTTTAATTTTTATAAATATTACTTCATTTAGTATTATAATTGAACTATATTTAATAGTCATTAAAATTCAGAAATAAGGCAGGTACAATTTAGACCGAATATTAATTAAAGAAATAGTAATCATAACATCAACAAAAATATAAATGATGGAATTCGATTAAATCAATATAATAATGTTAATGGTTGTCCAAATTTACGGTAATTTGTAAATGATAACAATAAAAATATTAACGACAATAATAATAATAATAATACACCTGCGCAGTAATTTTAGTAATTTTAATAATAAAAATTTATGTACAACAGTACAAATAATTTGTTTAGCTGTTTAAAAATTAATGTGTATTAATTTTTTTTTTCAACATCATTATCGTTCGTTTTCTAGTATTCTACAGCAATGTTTATAGTTAGTATTTAGTACAACACCATAGTTACTTGTCTTACATATTACCTATAACACATATAATATAACAAAATGGCTTCATCACATTGTACCGTGATTATAACTACACTATTTGTTACGGTTATTTTGACTACGATGATTCCAGGTAAAAATAGTTAAAAATTTTATATAAAATCAAAAGAAATAAAACATAGATGTAACTCTATATATGTTATACGTTTTCAATATTAATTATTCCAATTTTATTTATAAGTAAATTCGTATATTAAAGTCAATTTTATAGTTAAATAAAAAATAATTTATAATAGACTTATATATCAGATAATATGTTATTATTATATTTAATTTATAACACTTGTTTGTGTTCGAGTTTAGATGTCAATGGTGGTTTCAAAAGTAAATATTATACAAAAATATAATATATAATATAGTGTTATGGATGCTCCACGTTCGTCTCTTCAGTCATAGGAGAAATAAGTGGTTTATTATAATTAAGATTTGTAAGAAAAAGGCGTGAGTTAGGATTTTCAGTGAATTTTATAAAT